>BSBM01000803.1:1984179-2645572 GCA_027924585.1 Larix kaempferi | reverse complement strand
TCACAAAAGTTGGCATGCGCGCTTGTCTACCAATGGGAAATCCAAATCTATTCTCAAATTTCAATTCCGAGAAGTTAGTCAAAGCCGAAACTCTACCGTGCGTTTTCGCTAGACTTGGGCTTAAAGGGTGAGAAAATAGCTTGAAACGTCACGAAGGTTGGCGTGCACGCTTTTCTACCAATGGGACATCCAAATCTATGGTCAAATTTCAATTCTGAGAAGTGTGTCAAAGCCGAAACTCGACCATGCATTTTCGCTAGACTTGGGTTTAAAGGGGGACAAATTAGGTCGGAACGTAACGTTAGTTGGCGTGCGTGCTTGTCTAACATTGGGAAATCCAAATCTATTCTCAAATTTAAATTTCGAGAAGTTGGTCAAAGCCAAAACTTGACTGTGCATGTTTGCTAGACTTGGGCTTAAAGGGTGAGAATATAGCTTGGAACATCATGAAAGTTGTTGTATGGGTTTTTCTACCAATAGGACATCCAAATCTACTCTCAAATTTCAATTCTGAGAAGTAGGTCAAATCCCAAACGCAACCGTGCATTTTCGCTAGACTTGGCCGTAAAGGGGGAGAAAATAGCTTGGAACGTCACGAAATTTGGTATGCACACTTGTCTACCAATGGGACATCCAAATCTATTCTCAAATTTCAATTCCGGTAAGTTGGTCAAAGCCAAAACTCGACCATGCGTTTTCTCTAGACTTGGGATTAAAGGGTGAGAAAATAGCTCGTAACGTCAGGAAAGTTGGTGTGCGCGCTTGTCCACCAATGGGACATCCAAATCTATTCTAAAATTTCAATTCAGAGAAGTGGGTCAAAGTTGAAACTTGACCGTGCGTTTTGCTACACTTGGGCTTAAAGGGGGTGGAAAGAGCTCAGAACATTACGAAAGTTGGCGTGCGCGCTTGTCTACCAACGAGCCATCCAAATATTTTCTCAAATTTCAATTCTGAGAAGTTGGTCAAAGCCGAAACTCGACCCTGCATTTTCTCTAGACTTGAGCTTAAAGGGGGAGAAAATAGTTCAGAACATCAGGAAAGTTGGTGTGCGCGCTTGTCTACCAATGGGACATCCAAATCTATTCTCAAATTTTAATTCCGAGAAGTTGGTCAAAACCGAAACTCGATCTTGCATTTTTGCTAGACTTGGGCTTAAAATGTGCGAAAATAGCTCAGAGCGTCACAAAAGTTGGCGTGCGTGCTTGTCTACCAATGGGACATCCAAATCTATTCTCAAATTTCAATTCCGAGAAGTTCGCCAAAGCCGAAACTCAACCGTGTGTTTTCTCTATACTTGTCCTTAAAGGGGGAGAAAATAGCTCGGAACGTGATGAAAGTTGGCATACACACTTGTCTACCAATGGGACATCCAAATCTATTCTCAAATTTCAATTCCAAGAAGTTGGTCAAAGCTGAAACTCAACCGTGCATTTTTCGCTAGACTTGGCTTTAAAGGGGAGAGAAAATAGCTCGGAACGTCATGAAAGTTGGCATGCATGCTTGTCTATCAATGCGACATCCAAATCTATTCTCAAATTTCAATTCTGAGAAGTAGGTCAAAGCTGAAACACGATCGTTCGTTTTCGCTAGACTTGAGCTTAAAGGGGGAGAAAATAGCTTGCAACGTCACGAAAGTTGGCATGCACGCTTCTCTACCAATGGTACATCCAAATCTATTCTCAAATTTCAATTCCGGGAAGTTGTTCAAAGCCCAAACTCAACCGTGCGTTTTCTCTAGAATTGGGCTTAAAGTGTGAGAAAATAGCTCTGAACGTCACGAAAGTTGGCGTGCCCGCTTGTCTACCAATGGGACATCCAAATCTACTCTCAAATTTCAATATCGAGAAGTTGGTCAAAGCCGAAACTCGACCCTGCATTTTTGCTAGAATTCTCCTTAAAGGGGGAGAAAATAGTTCGAAACGTCACGAAAGATGTTGTGCGCGCTTTTCTACTAATGGAGCATCCAAATCTATTCTCAAATTTCAATTCTGAGAAGTTGGTCAAAGCCGAATCTCGACCGTGCGTTTTTTTCTAGACTTGGGATTAAAGGGGGCTAAAATAGCTCGAAACGTCACCAAAGTTGCCGTGCACGCTTGTCTACCAATGGGGCATCCAAATATATGCTCAGATTTCAATTCCGAGAAGTTGGTCAAAGTTGAAACTCGACCGTGCGTTTTCGCTAGACTTGGGGTTAAAGGGTGAGAAAATGGTTCAGAACATCACGAAATTTGGTGTGGGCACTTGTCTGCCAATGGGACATCCAAATTTATGCTCAAATTTCAATTCCGGGAAGTGGGGGAAAGCTGAAACTCGACCAAGCATTTTCACTAGATTTTACACATGTGGTTTGATTCCAATAATAAAATAGTTCCCAACAATTAAATCAAAAACCAAAGCAAGGATAATGGTCCTTCTTATACACATGTATGGTTCAATTCCAATAATAAAATCATTCCCAGCAATTAAATAAATATACACTATGTTTAATAGTTAACATACATATGCAAAGCCAAGATGACCATGGAGAATAACAATTTTGTTATTTAAAAACAAATATTAATACTATGACAACAAAGAATAGATCGGATTCACCCTAGCCTTTCAAAGGCATCGAAACAAAAATGGTTAACTACCTGCATAATTGTTATCTATTCAAAATTTATGTCTAAAGAAATGGTAAAGGGTCAAAAATCTAGGTATATGTATTCAAATGTACAAAATGAAAACATCCCACTCATGAGGGATGTGATTTGTTAATTATGAACAACAAAATAACCTCAATAATAATTTTGTGAGGTGAAAGTATAGATATATATATATTAAAAGTATGAAAATTAAAGGGTAATTCACCATTTTAAATATAAACCATTGTATTATATTCAAAATGAGCATAAGTACCAAAATACACAATCGACATTTTGATATATATATATATATATATATTTATACAAGTAAAGTATAAGAATAACACGGCTAGTATGATCTAGTAGAACTCTAAGAATTCTCGACTAACATCAGAGTGAGCTAAAAAATATTATTGTTTAATCAACAGAACCCCAGAAGGGCAAGGAAAATCTTACAATTACGGTCGAGAGGCCTTGACTCCAAATATCTTTAACCGAACAAAGAAGATTTACAAATTCATGAAAGGAAGGATTAAACCTTAGGGTAAAATCATCATTGTTCCTCCCAAGAAGCAAGCGAAAGCCTTGATTGTGATACCTATAGTGGATCACGTGCAAAACAACTGAAGAATTCCCCATAATCACACCATAATTCCTTAAGCATCTATAGTAAAAGAACGAATTAGAAACCCTTCGAGGTTTTTCGACCATAGAAAAATGAAATATAACTAGAAGGACAAAGGTCTTACCCTGGCCTTCTCGGTTAAGTTGAGCAACAATAAATTTAATAGGGTATTTGATGTTTTTCCCATCTGTAATGGCAAGAGAGTAGTCAAACCCACAATATTTATATACAAATAAAATCAACTAATAATAATTCTTACGAATAAGGGACACAAATGAAAGTAGGGCATGTGAGGAAGTAAACGACAACCCAACCCACAATATTTATATACAAATAAAATCAACTAATAATAATTCTTACGAATAAGGGACACAAATGAAAGTAGGGCATGTGAGGAAGTAAACGACAACCCAACCCACAATATTTATATACAAATAAAATCAACTAATAATAATTCTTACGAATAAGGGACACAAATGAAAGTAGGGCATGTGAGGAAGTAAACGACAACCCATGCCAAGTAAGGAGTAACAACATATGTCGAGGAACGAGAACGTCGTTTACATAGAATCCCCACAATGTTTTTAAAACATAACCCTAAACAACAAAGACTACATGCATAACACCTAGTAGACGGGCATGGAAAATGAACCTTGCAAGTGGAGAAGATTGGAAAGGGTGAGTTAAAATAAAAACTACATTATCTCATTTACAAGACTGAGTTTGCTTGGACCAGAAGATTTATTGTAATTAAGTGATTGAGGAAAAGCAATAAACTTATTGGCAAAAGGATGAGTATGGTAGTTTGGATTAACCGAAATAAAATTTCTCACCATTTGAATTAGTTGGAGTCAAGTGTGGTTTTGTTGGGAGAAATCGCTTTTGACTTTGTCGATTCATGAGCTTCATTTTTAATCCATCTTAATCATAACATCATTAGAGAAACCTAATTCATCATTATTATATCAACTTAAAATTCCTTATAATTTGAAAAACCTAATTTTATTTAAAAATCATTAGGAAAATCATCTAAAAATATCTATACAACAAAGCAAAACAGAATTCTCATATTCTTAAAAACAAGTGAGATTAGCAACATAGTTGCTTAGTACCTTCCTCTTAAGAAAAGTTGATTGAAAAATAGTTGAACACTAGATAATAGGTGAGTAAGAAACTAACATAATAATCATGAAGTATTGAAGTATTGAATGTGTAATAAGTACCTAATAATGAAGGTATTCTAGTGTAACATGCACTAACTATCTTGAGAAATTCGAATCATCAAAACAACATATTTCAAACTAGATAAAAGTTTTAGATTTTAGTTTTGGAACTTGTTGATTTTGGATGTTACTACATTAAACTAGATAAAAAAAATTAGATTTTAGTTTTGAAACTTGTTGAATTTGGATGTTACCACTAGGCTTAATCAATGTGGCCATTTAAACCCTGAATTCTACACGGAATGTCAATGCTTATGAGTCTAACTTATTCATGGGAAATCATTTCAAGACATTTATGATGTTGCAAGAATGGGAAAGAATTTTAAGACATTTATGATATTGCAAGAATATATTGGTGTTTTAATGCATCGATGTTGGGTTTGGTATAAGAGATTCCAAAAGAGAGAAATGGTTGGACATAAATAAGTTTTCACCACTCTGGAAGTAAGTTACAGTCTCAACACTATTGAAATTAATATTCTCATTGTTAAAGTTATAATATAAACAATATTAAAATTACTCTAATAATTTAATAGCTTATTATTTTTTTAAGATCATTATCTCGTATTAAATTTAAAAAAAAGTTATGACTTTAATATTTTATTTTAAATCATTTCCAAAATGATTTTATTATTATTAAGATTAACCCTTTCAAAGTGGTAATAAAAAAACAACTTCTAAAATCTCCAATCAAATACATATCTTAATTATTTTGTTCATATTTTATTGTTTCTTTAAATGTTTTAATTGTTTTGTTCATATTTTATTGTTTCTTTAATTGTTTGGGTATTAAATACTAGTTTAGGATTCACAAAATATAAGATAAAAATTAGATGTTTATTTTCCATTTTGATATATTTATAGATTTTAATATATAAATAATATGAGTTATAAAATTAAACTATAAAATATGTTATAAATTTTTAAAACTTATAAATATAAAAATTTAATTATATATCTATAAAGATTATATAATACTTAAGAAATAAATTTAAAATAAATTTTATTATAAAATATGTTATTAATAAGTGTAAATAATTTTCAAGACAATGTGATGGCAAACAATTTTAATATATATATAATTGAATAATTAAACAAGAGCCACGTGGTGGCAATGTCCCCGACATTGCCACATGTTGTTGTGACAGGTTAACTTGACAGTAAACTTAAGCAAAACAAGTTTGTTGTAATAAGGATTATAAAGAGCTCATTTTAGGAGGCACAATAACAAGTGGGAACATGTAAAGCTACTTTTTGGGTGAGTAATCCTACTTGCTTGAACAAAGAGAGAGCAAGAGATAACACAAGAAATTTCCTACTCATGTTTTCATCATGAGTTCTATGTTGAAGAAGTGGAGTGCTAGTGTTCTAAGACAGTGAAGCATATATTTTGCAAGTGTTAATATGCCAAACACGGTTGGATATTCTTTAGGATCAATGTTTAGGGGTGCTTCAAGGCAATGTTCATTGGCATTATGTTTTAGTTGATAATTTTGCACTCTAGTTAGCTCTAGACTTGTAGGGATTTGACATTTATGGAGGTCACAACATTATTTAGTATATAAAAGATTAGGTGTAAGGTAATTTGTGTCATGAAGTTAGTTCATTGTATAGTTTTTTCTATGTGGAAGGATGAAGTTTGCCATCAACTTTTGGCACTTAGAGCTCTATTAAATATGCCCACTCTTTGAATCCAACTAAGTATTGAAAATTTCTTTCAGTGCTTGTTTATAATACTTATTTTACCAAAAAAGACAGTAACCCATAAGTTAAGTTGTATTACTACCATGCAAGATAGAGATTGCATGATAATACTAAGCATCAATCTTACTCGCCATCAGGTTAATAAAAAACTCGATGAATCCATCTTGGAGATAGTTCTTCCGACACAACGAATGTCTAGTCATGGCCCTGAAGATCTCTTGGCTTCACTGCATGCTTCTGTTTCTCCTACAAAGGAAGCTGGAAGAACTCCTTTCCAACTCTCTTAACACCATCTATTAAGGACTTTGGGATCCCGTGATTCACAATTGCAAAACGCCCACAACAATATATTTAGTTATTTCTTCCAGAATAGTTCATAAGACTAAGAATGCAGGAATTAATCAAATGATACCTAGAAGAAGCTACTATTGTATATTTTTTCTTCTTAAGAGACATTTGTAGAAAGTATTGTTAAGTTACAACAAAATATCATGTGCTTTTGAAAATAGTTAGTAAATATCCCCATGCATGCAAATACACTTGTTTAGAGGTTAATGACAAGGGACAGGTGGGACCCATGGTTGTTGTTGTACTGGATATTTAAATAGTGGTTAAAGGGGAAATAAAATGCTTTTTATGGCATCCAGGTTAAAGATGATAATGCCCTTTTTCATTTGAGTTGTATTATTTGTAGGTACTACCTCTCCTCAAAATCTTCATGGGTGACCTCCTTGACAATGGTCAAGGTGGTAGTGGGTACATTACTTTTTCTCATTTTATGTCAAGATACAATCATAAAATTCTTTGTAGTGGGGTATCAACTTGGTCTTATCATAGTCAGATTTTATCATGTGTGGAAAACCCAAATAATATTTTTCAAGTCAAAAGTTGTTTTAGAATTCATATCTTTCATGCTTGTGTTCACTTGATTTGTGTCTATTGTTCCTATAGGAAATTTTCTCTTTCCTTTATGCCACTTTATCCTGGTAGATTTAATCACAATAAATTTTCTAGATTTGTCATATTTAATATCTAAATGTTATGGATCGTTGTATCTAAATTCCACATAGTCAATATATACCTCTAAAATTATATCTCTCTCTCTCTCTCTCTCTCTCTCTCTCTCTATATATATATATATATATATATGTTTTATGAATATATATTTATAAATACATTGTCCATCCATTTTCGATAATGTCTTTCAAATCCTATCATTTCAAAGACTTACTAATAAACAAACGTAAAACATATTCGCAGACTTCATAATTGATAAAAATCACACTTCATTGAAAAATATATATATCAAAAATATATATCAAGCAGGTTTTCGATAAAGTTTAGTTTGATGCCAACTCGTTTTTTGATAAAACACTGCCACTCCAGAAACTCAACCAACAAAAAATAATTTTGTACTATTGAACCTTTATCGGAATTATGCAAAAAAGAGATTGATGTTGCTACCCCTCCAGTCCTGGATCGATCACAAGATCCCCATGAGGCTCTGAGGATCATTGGGTTGAGAAGTAGTATGCCTGTATCTCGCTAGAGTTATTTGTGATATGCCACCTTCAGGTGATCTGCCAACTAGTAATTTGAGGTGAACCCACCAATAACTGTCGAGGTAAAAGTGAGATAGCCCCGGTCCTCAGGGCGGCTCGATCAGAGCTCAACGACAGGGTCCAAAATACTCATGTCCAACGAGTGCTTCCTTCTCCTCATCACCGAAGATTGTAGAGTGTTTAAAGTGTGAGAAACCAACATCTTGTTTGATGTCAATTATAACGGCTAACCCCATACATGCTCAAAAAATTAATAATATATTGATCAAATTATTTGAAACTCAACCAGCAAAATTCTGCTGTCATGACCTCTAAAATCTGTTGTGCATTCTATATCAATTGGGTGATAATTTCACAATCCAAATTTACATCTACAAACTCTATTCAACCCTACTAAAAGCGATGCCATCCATACTTCACACAATTAAAAGAATTGTATTGCAGATTGTAACAGACTACAATTATAACTTGTACACAATAATTGAGATCTAGTTGATTGGTAATTTTCAGCAGCGTCCCGAAAACATTGATTTGGGGCAATAATAAACTCCAGGATAGTCTTTCTATGAGATCGATGGGTGTCACAATATAATTCAATAGGGACATTGTCTTCAACATAAGAAAATAGTAGATTTTTTCCACAGAAATAGTTAAGCCATGAAATCTTTTACATTATTCAAGATCAATTTAGAGGGATTTCCCGTCAATGTTCTAAAACATTGGAAATGGATATTATATAGGTCATTTGGCAATGCTCCCTGGAAGAATAATACAATCTTTCTTTCAAGACCACAGTATGAAGTTGGCATTTAATGTATATGAAGAAAAGTGTTGAACTTAAAATCCACACCAAGCCAAGGTAGCTCTAAAAGAAGGAATCCCATCTGCAATTAACTATAAATAACATATGAAAATTGAAAGAGGCAACAATACGTGGATGAATTGTTACAAATAATATAACTTCTTGCAATTCATGAAGGCTACCGAATCATATTTCCATGTCCTCTCTTAGGGCGCCTGTTTTCATACACCATATTCATATTCATACATGAGGTGGCAATGTCCTACCTCATTGCAAATTAGTTTTTTGAAATTTGCAGGAGACAAAACTGTGTGAATAAAATGGATGAGGTTGTACGTAATTGAGAATAGAATCATGAAAGATTGAGTGTGGAGATTGTCTATGTTTACCATTAAATTAAGATTATTTTGAACCTTTGTGTAATTATCACTGCCCCATTTCATATCATGATTTTTCAACAAACCAGGAATATATATGGTGGTGTTGTTGGGGACATTAAAATAATAATAAAAATTTAATAGTGACTGATATTTTGGTCCACCACTTTTGGTGTAGGAGGAGGAAGAAGATATTGTCATGTTCCACTGCTGAGAGGATAATGGTACCAGATCTCCAAAAAATGTAACTGCAAGCTAAACAAATTGTTAGTTAAGCATCCATATGGCCTAATCTTACTATTATGTAGCATCATTGTTATTGTTGAAATTCGAAATATGAATTACAATCAGTTTTGTTGGCCACGATCTTAACTAACATTGAATTAGTGATATGTTTACAGTCATACTTCCTTTTTCCAAGGTCCTTTTGGAATTGGCGCCTTTTGATGATTTTGCCAACCATCACTAGAATGGTTTATTCTCTATTAGTGTTGCTAGTTCCTTAGGCTTCTTGGTTTGACCCATTGTCATGAATCTTTCCATCTTCCTTATCCTTTCCTTGATCTCCATCGATCAAGGCTTTTTAGGAAATGAATTATTAGTTGTTGTTCATGTCTACACATGTGGTGGTTGGTATTCCTCTCCCATTTATTACTCTCTACATGAATTGTTGGTGGTCGTACATATTTTATTATGACAATTTTGATTGTTCCTTGCGATCCTTATGGAATTTTGTTGCATTCTAGGGGCTAGTATTTATAGTGTACTTCATGCATGTAAATCCACTGTTCCAAGTAGATTTGAATTGCCTCCAATTGACCTTCACCCATTTAAAATATAAATAATGAAGAGTGCCTCCAAGAGACCTTTTTTTCAAGCCCTCTTCCTCATAGATTCCAACACATATGTTGGTTGCAGATACTATCATAATCCAAGCTTAAGATAGTCTTGGATGCTTTTGCCAATAATTGTGTGCATGAAATAAATGGTGCTTCTAGTCTTGGATGATTTTGCCAATAATTGTGTGCATGAAATAAATGGTGCTTCTAGTCTTGGATGCTTTTGCCAATAATTGTGTGCATGAAATAAAATGGTACTTCACCCATTTAGCATATAAATAATGAAGTGTTTGATCCACTTGTCTTAGTTCACTCTCATCTAGATCACTAAAGGAAAATCCTTTTGTATTAAAAGTGATATCTCTCCTTGACTGTATTTGAGAAAATGGAGATCATGATATATCAACAATAGCATGAAGATTAATGATAAAACTTGGGGTATACCATCCACCATTAATCTCGTTTAAGTTTTGTATATATTTATTTTGATTGATAATGGTTTGCCAAATTATTATTATAGATGATTCTGGAGTGTGACCCGAATATGGATATCTTTTGTGCATATTTTTTGCACTGATATGGATATCTTTTGTGTCATGGGTTGTTCAATAGTTGAAATCATCAAATACTATTGAACAACCCATGACAAATTATAACATGTCTATACCAAATAATGAATCTTCTAGAAGAAGCCTATCCATTGACAAGCCTACATATTTTCCAAGACGTCATTCAAAAATAAATAAAACTCAATAAAAACATCTTACTCCTTGCCCTTCTGCATTGGGAATTTGGTTAAAACAATCTATGTGCAATCTTCTGTGATATTTTATATCAACGCTATCTTTCTGTAATGGAATACTCAATATGAGCTTTTAGTTGAAACCATTAAAGTGCTATTAAACCATCCATATGCCAATATTTCATATAAATGAATTGGAATTTTCACATAGGTTGGTAGATACAATTTTTTTAACAAATTCCTTTCCAAAATAATTAAAATTTCAGTCATTATAATATACTCCTTGGATGACACTCCCGAAGCAAAACTATATCATCAAGTTACATTAAGAACAAAAACATGTATGTCTTCGATAATTGTATTGAAATTAAATATGCTTGTAGGGTCTTGGAAACTATGGCATCCAAGATGGTTTGAAAATTTGTTCAAATGATGTCTTTAGGTAATTTTGAGATCAATATTCTCTAGATACAGTTCATCGATTCATACAAAGAACTTGCCATGAAAGGTACAATACTTCCTACCAAATTCAACGCAAGATAAATTGATGGAGACCATTAGCAACAGAGAGGATCTCAATGGTATCCTTGAATCACATTGAGTAATTATAGAAAATATATAAATGACATGTTCATGGTTATGTTCTAAATTAAGGTACATAGGTTGTTATGCTATTTTTTCAATGCATTTACATGTGACAAGCTCTATTTTAGTGCTTGACTAACATTACTACCCCTAGGTGTGCCTAGGTTATATGAACAAGGATAGGCACATGAAAGCCCAACAACAAGACGCTTCTACCTATTTATCACATTAAAAAGCTTGATTCAATGAACTTTGATACATTGAATTTGTCTATTCACCCATTAAAATTTATGGATGCTTTCATAATAAATTAAATTAAAGTTATATTGAAATGATGAAGTGCTCAATGAATCCATCAAAACTCCTTTTATATGATGGACTCATACACTCAAAATTATGTATCTTATTTATTCATAACATGTGGGAGGTTTTCACCATGTAAAAATAGCATTGTTGGAATACACTCTTAACAAATTTATTAAAAAACATGGTTGTTGGTTAGTAACATTATACTTATGATGGCTTTATCTATAGGATGTGAACTTGCATTATGTTTTAAAATATTCTTGATCTTACTATGTGGTTATAAGAAGTTAATGTTGTCATGAAAAATAGGCAACAATTGCTTCTATGTGTGAATTTGTATTGAGATTTTAAAAAGCAGTCTATACTAAATAGCACGTGGCAATTAATCCAATAAACATTAAAGACATTGAAGCTAATATTTATACTTTGTTGTAGTTATCTAGAAGTGATGTAACATTGAACCAAATTTAATTGTTGGTTTGGTTACAAGCAATGTCAAGTTGTCGATTTTTTATGAAGTCATGTTTATACTTTGTTGTAGTTTTCTAGAAGTGATGTAACATTGAACCAAATCTAATTGTTGGTTTGGTTACAAAAGCAATGTCAAGTTGTTGATTTTTTATGAAATCAGGGATTTATTTTGCACAATAATTTTTTAGAACATGTCAAAGATTAATTCTCTAGTGGTTACATAATGGACATGGTCTAGTAAGTTTAATGCTATGGTAGCCACTCACCAAATCAAATCATCAAATGAGAATGTATTAAATGCAAATGAGTGCCAACTTTACAATCTTATTCTTCAACAAATCTTCAAATAGAGATGTAATCCATGCAAATGAGTGCCAACTTTACAATCTTATTGTTCAGAAAAAAGTCAAGCACAATAGACTCAATATTCAATGTTGAGTATGTTTGGCATTCGTTAACTACTTTCTTGTTTCTATAACATGCAAGATTTCCAAGTGGGCACAACGTACCCAAAAAAAAATTACTATAGGCATATTGTCATTTGGAATATGGTTTGTTTTGGTTTCTTAAAAACCCAAGATATCATTGTCTCATCGAAAGAGGCATTTGGCACGTCATTTTTCAAAGAGCCAGCTCTCAAAGACAGAGTAAAAGTTTAATGTTAAACATTTTAAAGTGTTTTTCAATTCTACACTCAACCTCTAGAGGTGAATTGTTGAATATTGCAACATATATTAAAATGAAACTACAAATAAATTTTAAATTTAAGAAATACTAATTTCTATTTATAATTAAGAAATACTAATTTCTATTTATAATTAAGAAATACTAATTTATATTTATAATTAAAATGTACAACTTATAATGAACTATTTGTACTAGGATGTGTGATGTGAGTAACATACGTTATTCAATTTTTTTATTTTTATAAATACAGTTTCCCAAATAAATTGTCTAATGTTATATCTACCTACTATTATCATTTGAAGTGGTCAACTAAGAGTGCAAAAAAAATTATTATTACAATGGAAACTGCTGAATACCACATACAGTAAATTCATGCATAACAATACCATGTCAAACATTCATGCATAACAACCAGCAACCTTGAAAGAAGCAGCTGGTGATACAATACAACTCAAACTGTAGGACAATTGACAGTACCAAGATCCTCTGGGGACCAGAATCCATTCCATAGTTGCTAAGTTTACAGAAATTGATTGACTGCTGAGAAAACTTGACTAAGGTGAGAAAATATGGACGTGATGACAACAGCAGCAACAGGACATTTAACTGACTTCAGACCCATAAGTGAGCATGCTGACGACAATTCTGGACCTCCGAACCCAAAGTGCAAAAATCACTCACTGGAACAGTAACAAAATGGGAAATCAATGAAATAGCTTTTAAGAGTAATAGAATGATGATTGTATAAAATAGTATTATAATCAAAATCACTCAAAACAACAAATACGCAAACAATTACAAGTGTAGAGGGCAGTTGGAGCAAAAGCAATAAACAAATAGTTACAGTAGTCATTAGAACTCTAAAATAACTTGAACATCTATTCCTATTAATACAAGAGTCAACAAAGAGTTATGATGTGCAACAAACCTGATCCTTGTCTGACTGAATTTTAGCAGAAGGTTTTTTATCTGATGGCTTCTCTGCACCACAGTTTGATTTGTTGCACTTGGTTCGAAAAGGATAGTTAATATTACCACACTTCTCATAGGTCCAGCTACCTTCAGGTGTTGTTGCTTCCGAAGAAAACATTATGGCAGAAATGACATTAGCAAAAAATAAAGACTTCAAAGAAGCCAAGAGTTTAACCAGATCAGTGTATAAAGCTCTCATCTAGATATTAGCCAAGAGTGACTTACTGGATGAGTTTTTGGCCACGCCATTCGAGGTTTTAGAAGTCTGAAAAAGACGGCAATAGTTTGTAAGTTGATAACAAGTTAAACACCAACTGCTCATTGTCAGTTGTGCCATAAAAAACCAGTTGCAATTCAAAATGAAAGTTAAAAATATAAACCATTATTAAGGACTTCATCATATTAGTTATGCTACATAGGTGACCACAATCCAGTGATTAAGGCAAGCATATGTAATGATTCCAATAAATGCATTTATGGCTGAAAAACTCTTCAAACTAGAGGGAAACTCACATTCTCTGTTGGCTTTGGTGTACCACACTTCCTCATGTTGCAAATTGTGCGGAAGGAGAAATTAGTGTTGCCACATTTGGGGCAGACCCAATCACCATCAGATAAACCATCTGAGTAACATAAGTAAGATAATTTTATTAATGTCAAATAAATGATAAACATTTGACAATACAGTTACATATAAAGCTCCCTATACAGTGAGAAACAATGAATCTATATTAAGTGTGACATATTGATATTTCTTATATATGGTATACAATCAATTATAGACTATGAAAAAAAATAGGCTTAAATCATAATTATTAATACCCAAGTAAACTGGTGAAGAAAATGCATACTTTAAATGTGTAACCCTTGGCACAGTGAAAGAAGCATAGACTCGAGAGAGATTTCAACTAATAAACAGGGAACCAGAGGAAAATGCTTAGCACGACCAAGATCCGGTTGTAAATAACGATAGGGAAACTTAGAGAATCCACTGTAAAACTTCTAGGAAAGTTATACCGCCATTACAGGCCAGGATAGTAACACGGGCGGCATTATCAAATGACCGAGGAAAGGAAAATTAATTATTAGATAGAACCTGTTAATAACATAAGGAGTAATACGCCTTGAACAGGATTTCTAACAACTGTCGGAATAACAAGACAAGAATGAATTTGGGAGTCGGGACCGAGAACCTTACAGATTGGCCATTTTGGCATTTATCTAAAGTATTAAAATCGAAGGATAAAAACTGAAATGCCAGAGTTAAGCATATTAATATATACAATATCCATAGATAAACTTTAGAAGCAAATATTCCGGATTTCAACTCTAGCGTAATGAAAAAAAAGAACCTAAGTAAAATTATGCCTGACTACTTCATGAATAATGCCTGAACTCAGCCGGTAAAATATTGACACATTACAAACCTAAAACCCTGTATACTTAAGAAATCAACTTGGAAAAGAAATCGAGCCACCTACTGCCAGCTCGAGGTAAGCTTAAATCCTCCGAAAATCTAAACTAGTAATCTCCTTGGAATCCAATGCCAACGCGGAGGAGTCCCAACCACAGAAGAGTATCGCTTACCTTTTAAACTGGCAACGCGGTTGCTCTGTATCTTCAATTTCAGACTCAGACCTGTCACGAAGCATTTAACGAATTGTTAAATTTAAAGATTATAACTGTAAATGCTATAAAAGAGAGAATTCCATGCTATAAGAGGGAGCTTGGTAATACTTGCTGAAATGTGTAACAAATAAACCAATGGAAAGGGAATGAAATGTTGCAGAGAACCTTGGACCCCTCTCGCCAGAATAACCCTAACCCTCAGAGAGATAAACCTGAATGTCAATACTGAAAATGAGAATACCCACGCAGAGTAGCATCGAGCCACTAAAAATTTTCTGGAAGGGCCAGCTAGCCTGCCATGAAGTCCTCCATCTACCAGCACATGTGCAGGACGTGACGGTGTAATCGTAACTCTAAATTATTAATGGGTTGGTTCTCCAAGGAGAATGTCTTAATGCAAACATGACCCGTCCTAACATGGCGCTGCCGAGTTGTCAAGGTTGAGGGTGCGGGAAAATTTTAGCACTTAATAAACTTACATCTGTAATGCAGTTTTAAAAGGGTCCTTAGTGTAGATATCGAGGTCATAGGTGACCTTAGAGTAATTATGATATCTACTTCCTTGGTGCTTTCCTTATATTAAACCTTACCATCTGGCCTCACTTAAACACCATCTACTTAGCTGACAATGCAGGACTACGTGACGTCATCCAGCCGCCACTCCCTGAGAAGGGAAAAACGAGGATGACCTCATCCTCCGCAACCAATTAAAATGAAAGAAAAAACATTTTTAATAATTAAATTTAAGATAATATATTTAATATTATAGTTAAACTATAGCAAAACAAAAAGATTTACTTTATAAACCTAAATTAATAGGTGCTTCACGATATATATAGGATCCCCTTCGGGGACATAAAAACATAAATTCAAATATATATTGAATCCGGGAGAAATATATATTAAATTATGGAGAAATGATATTTATATTTTTTCACAGAAAAATTTAACTTACTATGGGTTTCCGGCGATGGCGATGGTGAGAAATGATATTTATTTATAGCAACGAAGTAACTAAAGAAGAACTATAATTTAATTTCCTTAAAGTAAAAGTAACTTTTCTTTAATCCCGTTGTCCCACTGTCATCTTGTATAGTGTTTGGGATGTACGTTCTGAGTTTAATTATTGCACAATAACCATGCACGTGGGAGTATTAATAACCTTTCTTTAATCCTGTTGCACATTTAACTAGATGCGTAGATTGATTAATCAATGCATACAGAACATCAATTACTCTATCATAAGTGTTAATTAAAAAATAATTTTTTATTTTTTATCTAAGCTTTCTTTTTCAAACCAAATGTCAAATCACAACTAATCATCAATAAAAGTTTAAATAATTAAACACTATCTATTTTTTTTTAAATTAAAAAGAATTTTTATTTTAAATTTTTTTTATTTAATACAAAATTTTATATAACAATTTTTTAAAAATATTTTTTTATTTAATACAAAATTTTATATAACAACAATTTTTTTTTAAATATTTTTTTATTTAATACAAATTTTTATATAACATTATAAAACAATTTTTTTTTTAATTTTTTTTTTATTTAATACAAATTTTTATATAACATTATAAAACGTTTGCAAAATTTTAATAAAAAAATACAAATTAATAAAAAGTCAAAATAATTTGACTCATAACTAATTACAATATACCGGCCAAGACGGTTCTAATAAACTTTCGTCAACATCTACCTTTTTTTCCATAGAAAAATTTAACTTACTATTAATAATGCGAAATAGTAAATAGAACCAATTGTCAAATATGTAGCAGTCCAGTAGATGTCTATGTCATCCCCCACGTGGCCATATACAAGACCAAAACTGTGGCATTAATACATAAGTCCAATATTGCTAATATATCAATCAACAAAGGTGACCAAAGTAGATAGGATAGGCCTATAAAATCAGCAAATGCCCCATAAACAAAACTCCCAAAAAAGTATTGGCAGTGATCGACTCGCGGCCAAGATGCCCAGCATGTCTTTTGGAACCGATTATCCAATACCGGTCATCATAATCCAAGGTCAACATAAAGGTCATGATCCATATAGATCGCTAATATAACAAATATATATATGCCGCAAAAAGAAGGGATCATATACCAACAAGAAGTTGGTGGCTGAATCTCTCAAGTACCTGCACATAATAATGTGATAATAGGACTATGTTATATCCGCATATAATAAGGAAAATAGATGCAATCAAAATAGTATGTAAATCAAAACCAAGATAAGAGGTAGGATCCCTGTGTAAAAAGTAGCTCATCACGCCATTCCTCCCATATGATGAGCCCCGCTAGAGAGCGTAAAGCCAATTTATAAAGTGAATCAGCCTCAGTATTCACCTCTCTGAATACATGGGAGAAATGAGTATGTTCAAAATCGAGGATTAGCTTCCGAGCCGCAGCCATCCAATGTGAAAGAAGAAGGACATTGAGAGTCGAGGATCCATTTGCCCATGCAATGATAGATTGTGAATCACCCATCACCACGAGAGAAGTAATCATCTTGGAGCGAGCAAAATGAAGTAATAACCACAGGGCACATAATTCACTACGAGTATTAGATCCATTTCCAACATTAAGTCTGATACGGAAATATACAGAGTTGCTTAAATGCAATAAAAATCCAGCCCCGCATACGCCAAGAACCCCAGCCGCAGCCCCATCAAAGAAGCCGCAAGGGAAAAATAAGACTGGAGGAGAAAGTCGCCTGCACTTATTCGAAACATACCTGGTAGCTCGATTTCCATGGACAGCAAAGAATTCATTGTATGCAGCCACAGTTTGACAGCATATCCAATCCCGATTGGGCACAGTGTCCTAAAAAATACGAGTATTTCGTGCCTTCCAAACCTCCCATATCATGTAGCATGGGAGTTACAGAAAAGACTTAGATAGAGAAAACCATGTTTCGAGGCAGTCACATAGAGTGGAGGTTCTCCAATCCAACTGTATGTCAGTATTTGACTTGATTTGAATCCACAGACCCTGTATGAAATTGCAGGAGGAAAAGAGATTATCAATAGATTCCTCATATAAGCAACATAATGGGCACCATCCCGGGCCATTGAACCCCCGATGGCATAAATTGTCCCAAGTTAGAATCTTGTTATAGAGAGCTAGCCAGATAAAACATTTAATTTTAAGAGGTAGTGCCAGTTTCCAAATAGTGTTATGCCACCAAACCGTCTCAGGATGATTATCAACATATAGTGATGCGTAAGCCAGCTTCGCAGATACTGAGCAAGAGGCCACATCCCACGACCATGCAAGCCGGTCCGGAGACTCAGTGAGTTGGATGTTTGACAGGCATAGTGGTCTGATATATTCATCCCATTCAGCACCCAATATACCATAAAGTCCCAGCTGGGGTGCCGAGATCCACTTCGAACGCCCAATCCCATGAGGGCCAGAAGCATGTGCAAGTGTGAAAAATCCGTTTTCCTGGAGATGAGACCTCAGCTCAGTGGATAAGATGTATTCAGATGGGCCACCAATAATAGGATCAACTCCCATCCTTATTTCACGGCCATTTCCGGGGATCCATGAAATCCATTTTGCCATTATCTTGAAGGAACCGATTAAGCCATTCCATATATTTGAAACACCATTAGTAGATGGAAGACCCTTTCTGAGCCAGTTAGCAACTGAGGAATTTTTCAAATAGTTGGCTCTGATAATCTTCCCCCAATCTGAACTGACAAAAAGTGCTCTCCATAAACTTTTAGCATGTAGAGCTGAGACGAACAGTTCCAAATCCTTAATATTCCAGCTTCCAAAAATCTAGGGTCGGGCCAATACATACCATTTAATAAGATGGAATTTTTCAATATCCCAACCGCCAGACCATAGGAAGCTGAAGATATTCTTTCGAATAAGACATAGAATGGCACGCGTAATTTTACAAAGTGAAAACCAGTAGACCCCCAAGTTTTGTAGTACCGCTTTAACCAGCGTCAGTCTACCCCCCAGGGATAAGTGACGTAAGCTCCAATGTCCAATGCGGATCTCAAACCGTCTGACAATCCAGGACCAGTCTATGATATGGTAATTTGAAGGCTTGATGAAAAAGCCCATGTACTTTGTACCTTCATCCAATTCATTGAATTTTAAAGGGAGAATCAAACTAATTGACTGTTCAATGTCCACCGACATGGAATGCTTTATAAAATGTGATTTGATGTAGCTGATATTCATCCCTGTGACCGAGCAGAAAAAGTCAAGAATCATCTTGTACTGGACCCATTCCGCCAGAATGCCCAAGCCGAAAAGCAAAACATCATCCACAAACAGTGACTGTGTTACATATATATCTTTATTAATCTTGATTCCAACAATACGACCCTCCCTTTTTGCCTTATGTATACAAAGGCTCATTCCCTCAATAACCAACAAGAAAAGTAGAGGCGAAAGAGGGCATCCCTGTCTGAGGCCCCTTGAGGCTTTGAAGAAATCCGTAGGGTGCCCATTTATGAGAACAACAAAATTAACCGAAGTTATGCATGCCATAATCCATTTCATCACCGGCCATGGCAGACCAATCTGAATCAGAAACAACCTCATTAAATTCCAATCAACCCGGTCATATGCCTTCACAAGGTCTAATTGGAGGATGAGTGCATCAAGTCTCTTCTGCTTTATACTATGGGATACTTCTTGTGTCACCCCCATTGCATCATGAATCTGACGGCCCTCCAGGAAACCATATTGCTCCATAGAAATATGTCTTGAAAGGACTGGTTTGATTCTCACAGCAATAATATTGGAGATAATCGTGTATACTAGGTTACACAAAGCAATAGAACTGAAGTCATTGAAATTTTCCAGGTGCGATGATTTAGGAATGAGGGACAGATACGTAGTATTTAGAGCCCCAGAAACCAGACCCAATTTCCGGGATTCATCTACAGCCTCCCGGAAATCATTCCCCATAATATCAAAAAAGTGCAAGAATAGTTCTACCGTCCATCCATCCGGACCAAGCGATTTGTCCTTTGCAAAACCCCGCAAGATATTTTCCACATCTAGTAAAGTCACTTCCTCAAAAATACAGTCACCTTCATGTTCATTGAACATCCGGGGATATTCCTTGATAATCTTGAACTGTTCAGCCAAAGTTGTGTTCTTTGGGTCACAATAATACTCCTGAAAGTGACGAGTTGCTTCGTCCATCAATTCCTCATCCCCCCGGATCCGTCGACCATCAATATCATTTAGATCCCATATAGTATTCTGGATTCTCCACGAGTCTACAAACCGATGAAAAAACTTGGTATTCAAATCCCCAGCCTGGAGCCAGATGGCACGGCTCTTTAAACGCCATGTCTCCTCCTGAATGAGCAAAATCTTCAATTTTCGACTCTCCAATGCAGAGAGTTGTTGACGATCCAAGGGTGTTAAACAAGTCTGCGCAGAATTCTTCAATAGTGTACCAATTTCCTTTTCAATCTCAGATAGTTCTGCACCAAGCATAGCTTTTTTATTTTTTTCCCATACGATAGTGAAATCCTTTAAGAATTTTAGTTTCACTGCCAGCTTATCCATAGCAGATCGTTCCCTAGAAACATCAGTGTTCATCCAGGTTGCATTCACCCCCGAAGTATAATCATCATCCAATAGCCAAGTGGAATTAAATTTGAAAGGGAAATTTTTATGGGAACCCACATCGTCGAACTGTAAAATGATAGGGAGATGATCACTAATATGTATCTGATGTATCCAAGACCTGTAATTCTTAAAACTATGGAGAAGTGGAACTGAAATCAAGAAACGGTCAATGCGTTTTTTAATCAAAGCCTCATCCGACCGACCATTTGACCAAGTTGGAGCCACGTCCACCAGAGAGAATTTGGAGAAAATATTTTTGAAATATAATCCCAAAGAGTCTCTTCGAGCAGAATGTCCCCAAAATTCCTCATCCCCCCAAGTGAAATTTAAATCCCCCGCAAGGATCAAATTCTCCAATTCTAGCAAGTGTTCCGACACAGCAAGGTCCCAGAACTTCACTCTATCAATATAAGGACCATAGCAATTGATAATATTGAAGTTCTTTTCCGATCCCCTGAGGTTACCAGATAGCAGTATTCCCAAGGAGATAATGGATGGGTTTAACCGCAAAACCTTTGGGTTCCAAGCAGCTAAGAGACCACCAGAAAGGCCCACCGCATCCATAGAGCACATCATCCATCCAGGTTTTATTTTGTTGAAAAAAAAATGGGCCTTCTCCCCACATACCATAGTTTCTTGGAGTAGGACCAAATCAGGGTTGATAATATGCAGTACACGTTTGAGGGCCAATTGTTTGGGCAGACCCCCCACACCCCGAATATTTAGAGAGAGAAAATCATTTTTGAACCCTGGCAAGGGATTTGATTCCTCTAAGAGCCCGGGTATCAGGAGAGTTGGGAGTATTCAGATTGTCAAAGTCACCCCCCCCCATAGGAGGGACCTTTTTGTTCTTCCTAGCACTCCTTGTCTTCAAAGGAGAAAAGTCAGGAGCCAGACCACCCTTGAGTGCCCCTTTGAAACACACAGATCCCCCATAGTCTGAGTATTATTCTCAAGTTTCTTTGTGTCATTGTCCACCCTCGAGGTCAAGGCCAACTGTTGCGTAGGAAACATTTCACCCACTTTTGACGGGCCCTCCCCCACAACAACCCGGTTCCTGCAGTAAGTTGGAATACTCATTTTTTTCACCATCTCTGAGTATGAAGGAATATGTATGACGCTATCCCAGCCGTCCAAGACCCCCTCGGGTATCTTAGACGAACACACATGACCCGACGGGTCCTCTGGTCCATGCCAAGAATCCGGCAGCATCAAAGACTCAGAGCCGGAAGGTACCAGCACTGAGTCAGGTAAAACGTGGCTCCGCACCATCAACTTATCAGGTCCAGATGAAGGTACCTCAGAGTTCGTGGATATGAGGATAGTAGGAGAGGGGGAAAGGGAAAGTTCAGGGGAAACTGACAAGTTGAGAGATGGGACCGGAGGGATAAATTCTGTAGACCTCACATTGGTTGGCACGGACGTGGGGACAAGGATGTCATAATCAGACGAGTCACTAGAAATATTCTCAGATCCAGGAGTGGTAGATAACAATGGAGTAGCTCGAGCCATATAATTACCATTATTGCCATTATTCAAATCAAGTGAATTAATAAAGGAGATATCCAAATGACTTAAATAATTGTAGAAAGATGGGTCCTGTATTTCCAACTTATGGAATAATGTCAAATCAGGTGCAGTAAGAGAAGGAACCCGGTTGGAGAAGCCATCCAGCCCCCCCGATGCATCCAGCTCCATATCACTACCATCATCCGAAGACCAGCAAGAACCCGCCCCCAGAGGACAACCGGAGGAAGTGGCCTCCCTGCATTGACGCCACAGATGGCCCACCTGTTTGCACTTAGAACATCTGAAGGGGATACCCCAGTAGTCTATAATCTATGTGAGTTTACAGCCACACCAGTTTATATGAAGTACATCAATAAGTCCCAACGAAACATCAACCTCCACAAGTAGCCATCCCATGCGCTGGTCGAAACTTGCAAGATGGTCCTCTTCCACATGAAGGAAACGACCAATACTATTGCCAATGGCTTCAAAAGCCCCACGATTCCATAGCGCCAACAGAAGACTCGGGAGAAGAACCCATAAATGGCGAAGTCGAATTGAGGCTGTATCAGGTTCGAAATCGGTATGCCATTTTTGCAGCATTAAGCTACCCACGCCATAAAGCCACAAGCTGTTTAGAATGGTATTGCAATGATCCTCCTGTTCAAACTTAAATCCATACCACTTGTGGGACATAGCAAAGACCTGTGGTGTATAATTTAAAATGGGATTCCATTTGTCTGTAACCCATTTTACAATGTCAGAACGATTCATTGCATGGTAAGAGAACTTACCCACCAGCGCCGTCATATTGAACTCCACAAGGTCTTCTAAACCAATATCACGACCCATAGTTAGCCAAACTTCGCCGGGTCTGCAGTAGTATTTTTCCTGAAGTCGACGAGCCGAATGGGATGATGGCCCAGCCGTGGTTCTGTCATGTGGGAATGGCACAGCCTGTGCACTACCCACCGATGGATTTGAGCCCAATGTGTCCGTAGAAGACTTTCCCAATGACAGTTGCCCCTTGGCATTCGAAACCCTGGCACGTGGCGCCACATGTCTCACACCGGAATTGTGAGATCGCTTACCCTTCAATTGATTTTTGAAAAATACGTCCGGTTTGAATAAACCGGCCTCCTCTATCATATAATCAAAAATGTTAAGACTGTTATCCACCGGGAAAATAGATTTGGGCAAGTTTTCCCCCATTCCGCCAGGAACGATATCCCCACAACAACAACCTTATGAATGCAGAGAACCGGAGGAGAGAAACCCCTGTCAGAATGAACCGGGTAAACTTAAGGACCAAGTCACAGGTTACCTACCGGAGGAGGGAAACAATAGAATCCAATGATGACCTCGAAGAATGAAAACCTATATTCGGTCGATAATGCTGGCAAAAGGAAACAAGACAATGTCTTTAACCCAAAATGGTATACCTCAAAAAAGACAGCCAGTGCCTCCGGCTGTTGGACCCACGATCGATGTAGAAACCCCGTGGAACATGCACCGGATATCAGATAAAACAACCGTAATGGGAAAATGGGATAAATATGGGCACACTGTAAAAACCCAAAAAACGACCGTTGATTTTACCCCAAATTATCTGTGCCGATATCCCGCCTTTGAGACCAGTAAAAACATTCACGGCGGATAAACCCCTGTGATTTTTAAACCGATACAAGACCCAAACTGATTCCGGTTGGATTTTCTGAAATGGCCCGTGTGGCATACCCCGGAGAACAAGCCCCGTGAAAATATTATCCGGTTCCAGAAGATAGTAGAAAAATCTAAATTCTTTTTTTTTAAATGGAAACCCAAAAGGTTGATAGAGATGTGGACTTGTCTTAAAAACGACGCCATTTTATATTGGAAGGCACCCATCAGCACCATTTCCAGCTACATTCAGTCGACAAAACCCTAATATGGTAGTATCCGCCATGTTCTCCTCTGCCGCGCCTCCTACTGCCACCAACTTATCAACTCGTCAACATCTACCTAGTTACACCAAACGTTGTTTTCAAACTCATTTTCATGAGTACATAAACAGTTGACTATGGTGAAATAGTACTATTATTTTACATAAAATAACACCTTTTTCATTAATTTAAATATAATTATTTTATTAATATAAAATATATACATAAATAATAAAGTTATTTATTATATTTGTTGAAGGTAGTTATATAGTAATCTATTTGGATTTTGACTTTTAATTACTTTCAATTTTTAAAAAATATTTATATAAAGTTTTCAATAGTTTTTAAAAATATATATATTAAATTTAATATTTAAAAATCAAAAAATAATTTTTATAATATTAAACTTTTAAATTACTCATTTGTAATTGGCTAAAAACAATGATTAGACTAATTTCTCCTGGTTTGAGGGTTAATTATCAGAAACTAAAAAAATTTAAAATTTAAAAAATAGCCAGCCTGAGAAGTGGATGCTACATCGAATAAAAACGTATTGAGTTTTGAGCTGGTACTCCCATAGAGGAAAGGTGGGAGCAGAAGAAACTACCAAGGTGGAAACCAGTTGTCTGAATTCCAGCGACTCAAAAATCTCGTTCCATCTTTTGCAAATTGCACGAAACCTCATAATGGTTTTCATGGGTAGTCTTTCCAAAATTTGAAGTAACAAGTCCTTTGTTTCTGCTAATCTCTTGGCCATCTCTTCTACCATTACCTTCTTGCTATTCTCTTCTGCCATTAACATCTGGCTACTCCTTTCCATGTTGGCAGCAGTATAAGGTTTTGATGCGCTGTATGGGCACTAATGCTAGATCACATAGTTTGAGACACTGGTACGTGATATGTGGTCTCCCCTTAATCAAGATTCCTAGTTTTGTTATTTGTCATTTATCATGTTTACTTTGGGAGAGGGATTGTATGTAGGGTAATTAAACGCGTCGTTTGAGAGGTACTTTGAAGGCGATGTCTCTCCTCATAGCGCAAAGGTATTGAATGAATAACATAGTTATTAAATCCAAATCCATTCGTAGTATTAAATGCAAACTCGCGGAGGTATTAAATAGTTATTAAATCCAAATTCATGCATATTATTAAATGCAAACTCGTGAAGGTATTAAATGAATAACATAGCTATTAAATCCAAATTCATTCATAGTATTAAATGCAAACTCATTCATCATTTTATGACAAGCAATTCCAAATCTAATTTTGAAAAACGGAAGATTACCATTATACTTTATATATAATATTTAATAATTATTATTATTATACTTACCGAAAGCAAGGTATATAGCAGTGGGTTTGCAATTAATTTCAATTGACTTTTTAATTATTATGCAATTTCTAATATATTTTTTCAATAGTTTTTAAATGTTTTATAGAAAATAAATATTAAACTGAATATTTTAAAAAATAAAAAATAATTTTTAATTGGAGGAAAGCTTTGAAGTGACAATTTTTCCCTACTATACACATGAATTGTCATAAATAAAAATTAATTAAAAAATAATTAAAAAACAAAAAATTAAGCATTTGACATCTGTCTACACTATTATTATCATGTCCTACATAGCACCATCCCAAATGTACGATTTCATCCCAAGCTGGATAATGTTTGGCATGATGTCCAAACCCATATTGGTCTGTTGTACGTACGCTATTTCTCTCTAAATAATTGGCGTTCCTCTTTATTGGTTTCAGGATTTTTACGACATCTGGAAAAATCGCTTGTTGTATCATATAATAACAAACCACGAGAAGTATATTTCTATTGCCATTCTTGATAATTCGTGAAAGAGATGTTTTGTTTACTGCTATTTTTGGACTAAAATGCGAACGAGATTTCACTGACAGCCGTTTGTGGTTACATGAAGATTAATTATATTCATTTGGAACAAATTCCCAAATTCCTATCACGTCATTCAGTTTTTTTCATTTTTTTTAAATTAACGTAAATTTATTATTATTATATTTATAAAGTATTATAGCTTTCACGGGTTTATTCACAACTTTGAGGGACCCTCTTTACCTCTAATAAAAAGGGTGACATTTTAACTCGCAGTTCGAAACTTCATGGATATTAATTAAAAATAATCGAATATTTTTAATGTAGACTTTCATAGTTAAGACATTATAATGTAGATTTTCATAATTAGATATGTTGTGATGTCTAAATAATGTAATAAAACATAAAACATTATATCAATTTTTATATATAATTTATGTTTTGAAATATATTTTTTTTAATTATAATAATATAAAATATTAAATTACATTATTTAAATATTTATAATAGTACTAATTTTCAATTTATAATAACATTAATTTTATATAAGATAAAAAAACTTGATATTAAAATTATTTAATATGAAGTTTTATTTACCTGTGTAAATAATTGGTGGTCACAAAAACATAAACAATTTTTAATCGACAATTTAAATTTTATAAAATCTTTAAAAAAAATAGAATAAAATCTGTAAAAATTAAAATTAAAGTAGATTCAATTTATTATACAATTCATACTTGTAAATGATATTGTCATTTTATCATTGCACTTCTTGTTTACTATCTAATTGTTTTTTAATTAATTATAGTGTTTGTTAGACCTTGCCGACTACTTTCAAATAGTGTTCTTTCGTTTTTCCACATAGGTAGTGCATTCATACTAAAAAGAATGGAAATCTTTGTCAACATTTCAAATATTTTTTTGAAAATCTTTTACAGTTTATTCAATATATTCTTACAATTAGTTTGACATAAAGATGTATAGTGGTTATTAAAATCACATCTTAAACTAGTTTTATTATTGCAAATATATACACAATGACATATTTTATGCAGCTATAAAAATCAATGTAAAGACACTATTGTTAGACACAAAATGCACTAAAAACATATGAATCTTTGCAATTTTAATTTTCTTTGGAATTGAATGTGGGTGGGGAGGGCAACAATTTTCCTCCCAACCACCCATGCTACAACCAATGGACTAAAAAAGAAAAAGCATGATTATTATACAAATAAAAGTAATTACTACTATTTCAATTTTGTTTTACGTTATAATTTAGAATCTAGTTTATAATTACTATAATTATAATAACTTATAATTGTCATAATCATAATGCCAATCTCCTTTTAGTAAAAATCTATTAAGAATATAATTGAAAAATAAATATTGTTTATAAACACTTATTATGAAACTAATTGTTAAATGGGAAAGAAATTAACATACAAAACTTCATATTTTTAATTTTTTATTTGAAAATTAATATAATTTTTATAGGGAGAAATCATTATCATATATATTTATTTGAACATTTTAATTATTGAAACAACAATTCTTATGATATTTTAATTAAGAGATTTGGTTTCAATTTACAAAGGACCCTTTAATGGTTTCAAATCACATTATGGCATTAGCTAGTCAAACTATGGTTTCAATTCACATTATGGCATTAGCTAGTCAAACTTAGCGAACATGAAGGATACTAATACAATTATGTTTATTTTTCCCCTACTTGTTCAATATGTAAAGTGGCTTTCATATTATGGATGTTATCATAACAATGAGAAGTGTGGAAGTTGAGAGGCTGTCTTATTACATTGAAGGTGATTTTTCAAACGGTGTGGTATTTATAGAATTTAGTTGTCTATGCATGCCCCTATAAAAGTGTGCCATCTAATCCCTATATAACTTAAAGCCATGCTTTGCAATTGGTTGTCCCTTTATCTCATAGAAGACGTGGTCATTTTATCCCTATATAACTTAAAGCCATGCTTTAATGCTTTGCAATTGGTTGTCCATTTATCTCATAGAAGACGTGGTCATTTTTATTCCACCTTCTCTCTCCCCCTATTACAAGGTCTTTCTCTTGTAGCATTGGCGAAGTTACTTTCATCACCAATCAAGCCAAGCTTTTATTTTATACACAACTACTATATTAAAACATCTTTAAACTATTACATTAAAATATTTTTAAGAAGCAGGTATAGCAACTTTGCTGCTAATTTTACTTGTTATTATTTAATTATTAAATAATAATAATAAGCCATATTAAAAATTATTACCATTATTTACTTATCCAAAGTTTTCTGTCTGTTCTACATCTAAAGGTTTTAGTTTTTTTGCATTATTTAAATTTTTTTATATTAAACATAATTTTTTTATATTAAACATAATTTTTTAAAAATAAAAAATATTTTTCAAAATTTTATAGTTTAATATTTCTATTTTTCTATTGGTTAGAATTATTGAAATGACTATTTTTACCTGGTATCGCCACCTGGCTCTTTGGAGGTTGTATGCATTTATTGTGAAACTTTTTCGGGCTAAAGATTACGTGCAATGAAGAGTGGTAGTTACTGTTCTGTATTGGGATCTGATACAATTTATGAGATACAAACCTTTTTACTAATATTATCTCACTTTAAATCTTAAGATTTTATTCAATAATTCTCACTTTTATGAACTCTATTTTACTTTTAAATAAATTATCATTATTTTTAATCATATTATAAATTTGTCTTTTCATCACATTCACTACTTTGTAATATTTTGATTAGTTAATGTTTTGAAAAGAATAAAAATATGAAAAAATAAAGTACTACATTATGGATAAAGATATGTATTTTAAAAATAATGTAATTTAATTCAACAAAATTTTAAAAATTGAAGAGAGTGATGACACAATTTTACAGGTCAAAATGTAACGTGTAACGTGTTATGCTTCTATGACTTTATCAAATTTAGTAGTTGCACACAATTTTAAGTATACATTAAACTATTTTGTTTTTTTATTGGTTTTACATAACATATTTTAAATAAATTATTTTTGTATCAACACCATATTACTATATGTTGATGTATATGTAACTTCGGAATGTATTTCATATATATATATATATTTATTGTACTCCTATAGAGATGTATTATTCCTCTATACGGAAGTGTCGTCATTTGTATTGACAAGTGTCGCAAGTGTGTTAACTTGCCGATGGGTTATTAGACCACATTGTAAGGGGTCAGCCCAGATTAATGTAACATGAGGTTATTGTGTTGAGCTAGAAAAGTTGGCCCCATAAGATAATTGGGTAGTCAGGACAAGTATAAATAGAGATCTCCCGATCTCCATTTGGATCACTTCAGAACTCACACTTCCATCACTCGGAAAGTGGAGCACATTGAGGAGGAGGATCAGCTGCTAGGAGGAGTCTATGTCTGTGTACTTTGGTTGTATCATTGCTCTATCTATCTCTGAGGAAGTTGTGGGGTTTTTCACCTTAGGGTTTTCCCCACGGAAACTCTGTGTGTCTATTGTCTCTCATGCTTTTACTTCTTGTGATGATTGACATGCTTGCTATGATTGATATGCATTGATATATTGTACATGTTATTCACTCAGTAAAGATCCTAGAGTATATTGAATTAATTCTCAAAATCTAACATGGTATCAGAGCTAACTTGAGAAGAAGACACTGTGCAGTTGCGGAACCTAGGGCTTCTTGTTTTTGGGTTTCTCTCCACAGATTTTGGAAAAGTAAAATGATAGATTGACTCTCCTCGGCAAGGTGAATCTACCTGTCCAATCAGAATTCAATTTTGAGATGTTTCAGTTTTTGCCCTAAATATTAGGGTTTCCACAAAAATAGGAATTTCTGAAATCTGAAGACATAGCTGGAAGCTCCTTGGACAAATTGAAGTTTAGAGATTTGGATCAAGATTTTTGGCTGGGTAAATCTCCGAGAAACTCAAACCCTAATTCAGGGTTCTCCTTAGTGAATCCGGAAAGACTAAAAGACATTTCTGAAGGGTGAAACTTTGCAGATCTCAATTTCTAAATATGCCAGGATGATCCATTCATCAAGGCGCATCTTTCTATCCTTTCAAAAAGTTGAAACTCAAAGTTTGAAATTTTAGGGTTTCTCTGACAAACCCTAATCCGACACCAGATCCAGTTTTCAGCAAATCAAGTGGTAAGACCTAAATCTCTTCTATTTCCATTTGAAGTACTCTTTAAGATGTCTCACCACACCAAGCTTGAGATAATATTGAAGGGGATTATAAATTTCGTGCATGGAAGAATAGGATTGGGTTAATCCTCGAAGAAAATGAGTTGGACACTTATATAAGTGAAGAGGTCCATGTCCCAGAGGGAGAAGAGGCTAAGGCTCTTCACAAGAGGAACTTGGTCAAGGCAAAGAGGATCATTGTTGATTCTATCAAAGATCATCTCATACCCCATGTGTCATCCCTAAAGACACCAAATGAGATGTTTGATTCCTTGACCAAACTATTTGAAGGGAAGAACATAAATCGGAAGATGACCCTGATGAATCAATTGAAGAATATCAAGATCCAGAATGTAGAAACTATGCAATCATATTTCTCAAGGGTCTCCCAGATAAAAGAACAACTTGAAGCTGTGGGTGAAGATATAGAGAATGGAGAACTGGTGAAGACCACTCTTAATGGCCTTCCTAGGTCATGGGATTCCTTCATCCAAGGAATTTGTGCTAAGAAGAAACTCATCACCTTCAGTAGGCTGTGGGAAGAAGCTCGAATTGTAGCTCGAGAAGAGAAGATGGGAAATGAATACCAATCTCTCACAGCTCACTCCAAAAGACATGGTGATAAGAAAGCTCACCACCATGGCAAGAAAGAAATACATCACCATCAGAATCAAAGAGGTAGTCCCAAACCTTGAAGGAACATGTCCTATGTCCGTTGCTATACATGTGATGAGAAGGGACACTATTCTAGAGATTGTCCCAAGAATAAGAAAGAGGGTTCTCACAAGAAGAAGAACTTCAAAAGAAGACACCAAGCTCATGCTGCAGAAGATGATGAACCTCCCACGAAGAGAGCTAGAGAAGATAGTGAAGATTCTTCTAGTGATGAAGAATATGTTTTGATTTCTGCTCTCACTAGAACCATTACCCATGGAAGTAATGATTGTCTTATAGATAGTGGGGCTTCTAAACACATGACAGGATTCAAAGAATCCTTTGTGAATCTATCTGAACATGATTCACCCCACAAGGTGAAACTTGGGGATGACTACCAGTATCCAATAAAAGGGAGTGGTGAAGCCTCCTATAAACTAGAATCTGGAAAGTCTATGAAGATGAAAGATGTACTTTGTGTTCCAGATCTCAAGAAGAATCTACTCTCCATATCTGCATTGGATGCAAAAGGCATGAGGGTTGCATTTATAGATGGCCAAGTCCTAATGTGGCCAAAGGGTAAGACTATAGATGATGTAGTTGTGATTGTAGAGCAAGAGGGAGGATTGTACAAACTAAAGGGCCAACCAGAACAAGCCATGGTCCATGACTCAGTAGAGCCAAGTGAACTTTGGCACAGAAGGCTTGCACACATGCATTACAGAGCACTACCAATTGCAAGCAAAGCAGTGAAAGGTATTCCTGAAATCCAGACAAAGTATGAAGGCATTTGCAAAGGTTGTGCAAAAGGAAAGAACACAAAGAAGACATTTCCAAGCAGTGAGAGCAAGGAAAAAGGAATCTTGGAAATCATCCACTCCGATGTATGCGGTCCAATGTCATCCAGTTCTCTAAGTGGGTATGTGTACTATGTTTCTTTCATTGATGATTTCTCCAGAAAGACTTGGGTTTACTTCTTGAAGAACAAAGATGAAGTGTTTGATAAATTCAAGGAATTCAAATCCTTGATAGAGAATCAAACTGACATGAATATTAAGATCTTCAGATCTGACAATGGTGGAGAATTTACTTCAGGAGACTTCAAGAAACTATGCAGTGATGCAGGGATTAAGAGGGAGTTGACTACTCCTTACAATCTACAACAGAATGGGGTTGCAGAAAGAAAGAATAGAACAATCATGGAAGCAGCAAGGGAAATGCTTCATGACCAAGATTTACCTATGCACTTATGGGAAGAAGCAGCCAGGACAGCTATGTATGTACAGAACAGAACACCTCATAAGATACTTGACAACAAAACACCAGAAGAAGTGTTCACTAGTAAGAAACCAGAAGTTAGCCATCTCAGAATATTTGGTTGTCCAGTATACACTCACATCCCAAAAGAAAAGAGGTCAAATCTAGATCCTTCGAGAAAGAAGGGCATATTCGTGGGTTACAGTGAAAGCTTGAAGGCTTATAGAATCTACTTTCCAGGATTCAAGAAGATTGACATCAGCAGAGATGTAACATTTGATGAAGGTTCAGCTTACATCAAATCAAGAAAGACACCTGTTGAAGACAATGAAGAACCCAGAATATCCAGAACACAAGACACCACTATGAATGAAGCAATTCCTGAAGAAGATCGTGAAATGGAAGATCCACAAGAACCTGTAGATCCACCTCGTGAGAAGAACTCTCACAAGAGGAAACCAACATGGGCTAGAGAGCTCATCCAAGATGCAGAAAGATATGGCATTCCAGAATAGGAACACAGAGAAAGGAAGAGGACAAGATCACATACCAGTTATGTTGCTTTGCTCTATGACATTATGGATAAAGAACCTTCCAATTATGATGAAGCAGCAGAAAAGAAAGAATGGAAGGATGCCATGGTCGAAGAGTATCAATCGATCATGAAGAATGATGTTTGGGATGTGGTCCCAAGACCAGATGGGAAGTCTGTGGTGACTTCCAAATGGATCTATAAGATCAAGCATGCTGTAGATGGTAGCATAGACAAATACAAAGCTAGGTTTGTAGCTCGTGGCTTCTCCCAGAAAGAAGGAATTGATTATGAAGAGAATTTTTCTCCTGTGGCCAAGTACACTTCCATTAGATCAATACTTGCTCTGGCTACAGTGATGAAATGGAAGGTACACCAGATGGATGTCAAGAATGCTTTCTTCAATGGTGTAGTTGAAGAGGAAGTGTATGTGGAGCAGCCACTCAGGTTTGAGACACATGATAGAGGAACTCATGTGTGCAAACGGAAGAAAGCCCTGTATGGTTTGAAACAGACACCCAGGACCTTGTATGGCAGGATAGATGGCTTCCTATCTAGTTTGGGATTTACCAAGAGTAAAGCGGATTCCAACCTTTAATACAAGTTTGAGGAAGGCAATCCTGTGATTATACTATTGTATGTGGAAGACCTGTTTGTAACAGGTGAGGATAGATTGATTGCTGATACGAAGAGGAAGCTTGCTGCCGAGTTCGAGATGAAGGACTTGGGTATGATGCACTACTTTCTTGGTATGGAGGTGTAGCAGAGTGCAGATGGAATCTTCCTTGGACAAGGGAAGTATGCAGTAGATATCCTGAAGAGGTTCGGGATGATGGACTGCAAGGCCATGGCCAAACCTATGGCATTGAACCTGAAGCTTCTGTGTGATGCTTCATCTGAGCCGGTTGATGCTACGATGTATCGTCAGATGATTGGGTCCTTGATGTACCTGACGAATACGAGACCAGACATTTGCTTTGCGTTGAACACCTTGAGCCAGTATCTGACAGATCCGAGACATGTTCACCTGATAGCTGCAAAGCATGTTCTGAGGTACCTAAAGGGTACAGTTGATTATGGGCTCAAGTATGATGCGAATCAGAAGTTTAACCTGGAGGGTTATGTTGATTTGGATTGGGCAGGAAGTGCCATTGATCGGAAGAGCACTTCGGGGTGCTGCTTCAGTATGGGATCCGGTATGATCTCTTGGTTTAGCAGGAAGCAGTCCTGTGTGGAACTGAGTACAGCCGAAGCAGAGTATGTCACAGCTTGTTCGGCTAGTTGTGAGGCAGTGTGGCTTAGGAAGCTACTGTCTGATTTGTCTGATCTCCAGTTGAGGGCTACTTGTATATAATGTGACAACCAGAGTTGTGTGAAGTTATCAAAGAACCCAGTGTTCCATGACAAGTCGAAGCACATTGAGATCAAGTTCCACTATATCAGGGATATGGTGCAGAGAGGAGCAGTGAAGCTCCTGTATGTTGCGACGGACGAGCAGATAGCCGATGTGTTGACCAAGCCGCTGGCCAGAGTGAAGTTTGAATACTTCAAAGGGAGACTTGGTGTACTTCAGATCAAGATGCCTTCCAAAGGGAAGTGATGAAGTCCGGAGACACAGATGCACATGGGCCATTCTCGCATAGTGGTAGGAAAGTCCTCCTATGTTGATAGATGTAAGGGTCGAGCCATTCTTACATGGTGGTAGGAAAGTACTCCCATGGTAGGATGTAAGGGCTGGAGCCATTCTCACATGTTGGTAGGAAAGTCCTCCCATGGTGAAGATGTAAGGGTTGGGGCCAGTCTGGCATGGTGGTAGGAAATTCCTCCCATGGCCATTGACATAAGTGTCAGGGCCATTACGACATGGTGGTAGGAAAGTCCTCCCATGGCCGTTAATGTAAGTGTTGTGTCTCACATGCTGGTAGGAAATTCCTCGCATGTCGGTAGACTGGGTCTCGTATGGTGGTGAGAAAGTCCTCCCATACTGGAGACTGTGTGTTGTGCATCTGGGTTGTGCTCCGTGGACTATGTGGTGATCTGAAGATGATGATGTGACAGTTGGGTACACAGGTTTTGCAGAGGCATATAATCAGTCCTGAGATGCTCTTGCAGGTTTTGCAGAGGCAGTGTAATCAGTCCTGAGAGATCTTGCAGGTTTTGTAGAGGCAGTGTAATTAATCCTGAGGTGTACCTACTTGATGGCTTGCTCGTAGAGATGATGATGATCAGGATGATCATGTGATGATATACATCAGGTGGATGTATGGTGAGTATCAGGTTGATACTCTATGGTCGTGGACAGGTTGTGCAGTGGCATGTAAAAGATCCTGGGAGATTTGATAGGTTGAGCTGTGTGCTCGTAAAAGGCCTGGGATGCTCTTGCGAGGTTTTGTCGACACACGTGATGAGTCCTAAGGTTTCCACAGTATGACCAATGATGATGAAGACCTACATGGAGGCTAGGCCTACATCCAGCATGAAAAAGGGTTGGCTCTGTAGAACTTCCTATGACGAGTAGATTGGAGATTGATTGAGATAGCAGCAGCAGTGACGATGATGATGATTCGAGGATGATGCATCGATGACGATGATCTAGAGAAGAAGACTTTTGCTAGCAGATCTGTGTCGAAAAATACCTTCCTAGTTAAGAGGGAGTGTTGATGTATATGTAACTTCGAAATGTATTTCATATATATATATATATATATTGTACTCCTATAGAGATGTATTATTCCTCTATATGGAAGTGTCATCATTTGTATTGACAAGTTTCGCAAGTGTGTTAACTTGCCGATGGGTTATTAGACCACCTTGTAAGGGGTCGGCCCATATTATTGTAACATGAGGTTATTGTGCTAAGCTAGACAAGTCAGCCCCATAAGATTATTGGGCAGTCAGGACAAGTATAGATAGAGATCTCTTGATTTCCATTTGGATCACTTCAGAACTCACACTTCCATCACTCGGAAAGTGGCGCACATGTGAGGTGGAGGATCAGCTGCTAGGAGGAGTCTATCTCTGTGTAATTTGGTTGTATCATTGCTCTATCTATCTCTGAGGAATTTGTGGGGTTTTTCACCTTAGGTTTTTCCCCACGGAAACTCTGTGTGTCTATTGTCTCTCATGCTTTTGCTTCTTTTGATGATTGACATGCTTGCTATGATTGATATGCATTGATATACTGTACATGTTATTCTCTCAGTAAAGATCCTAGAGTATATTGAATTAATGCTCAAAATCTTACACTATATAGACACACACTATTTCTCAATTTGTTGTTATTAGAACTTATATAATTTCAAACAAAACACAACTATAATGAAACATCATAGAGAAAACATCAAGTATTTGAAAACAAGATGCAAATTGACAATAGATCAATGTTGTAATAAAAAACTATGGTTTGTTTCATTTACAAAACTTTTCATATGTTGTAGGAGATTGTTTACAATAGAAATTAGAAGAGTAACAATTACGCATATTAGGGATTATTTACAAAAACAAGATGAAGGAGCAATCACATCTTATTAAGTTGAATTAAATAGACATTTATAAATAGAAACACATAATGTTATGAGCCACAAATGACTTTTTAAACAAAATGTTTGGATCAACACTAGTTGACATAGCTCCAAAGAGTAGAGGGCTATGGGTGGGCATTTTCTTCATACATTGAGCATCAAATTGACTAAAAATACCAATAAGGCTTTGGTCAAAAACTATAATGAGAAGTTGCTTGCATTTCAACTCAAACTTGCCTATAGAGAAGTCATCAAGCTACACTAACTTACTCAATCATTCTTAATCCCTTTTTAACTACGTTCCCTCCTCTTTTTCCTATTTTCTTAATTTATAATCAAACTAAGTCGTGGCACTCTTTCCATACTCTTTATCTCTTATATTATCTTAATTTTCTTTACCATTACTCATAAACTACTATATTAAAACATCTCTAAACTATTACATTACTATATTAAAACAATTATAAACTGTTACATTAAAACATATTTAAGAGGCAGGGATAATACTCTTTATCTCTTAGATTCTCTTAATTTTCTTTACTATTACTCCCATACACTACTATATTAAAACATCTCTAAACTATTACATTACTATATTAAAACATTTATAAAGTATTACATTAAAACATATTTAAGAGGCATATATAAGCAGCTTTGTTGCTAATTTCACTTGTTTAATTATTTTTTGAAATTTTCCTCTTAAATATATTTATCTTTGGCTAATATGCACACAAATTGGGTTTATCATTGTTATTTGAATAATATTTAGTTATTATGTACACAAAATAGTGCCAGCGTAGATCCAAATCCTAAGCTTTATCAAGCGCCGAGAGGGATCAAATCTCCCGAGGTGCAAAATAGAGCCTAAGATTCAAAAGTTACTTTAAAAAGTTACGGTATTACTTTGTATGTGGAATATTGTTTGTATGTTAAATAAATAAATAAATATAATAAAATTATTATTATATTTTTTTATTTAAAAAGTTAATAAATATAATAATAATAAAATTATTATTATATAGTGTTTTTGTTTTATTAACTTTTGATTGGCTTGTTTTGCAGGGCGTTGGTGGTTGCGAGCAGGCCGAGGCAGAGGCAGAGGCGGCTTGGGAGGGTCGGCGTGGATGGCGTGGAGACTGATGGGGAAAGCAGTGTGGAGGGGGAAGGCGGCGTGGAGCCAGCGGAAGGCCGTGGGGGAGCAACAGTGCGATAGCAGAGGGAGGGGGTTGATGGAGGATGTGTGGAGGAGGAGGCCGTGGGGGAGCAGTGGGGGAGTGGGGGGTTTGCAGCGTGGGGGACAACAGAGGTGTGAAAGGGAGGGAGGATGGAAGCGCGCGGGGTAGAGAGCGTGATGGAAGGCTGGCAGGAGGTGTGGGACGATGGGGGGTGGAAAGACTGCGTGCAGAAGAGTGCGTGGAGGGGAGGACGAGCATGCAAGTGATGTGGGTGATGAAGAGAGGGGTCGGTGGAGTGGAGGCCCAAGTAGGAAGCTGCATGGAGCTGTGGAACAGTGTGGACGGAGCGTGCAGTGAGCAGCGAGATGAGAGTGGATGAAGGAGCCGAGTCCGAGCTCACCTAAGGAGGAGCGAGTCAGCTCTAATATTTTTTATTGTTTATTATTATTATTATTATTGTTTTTAATTATTAATTTTAATTATTGGTCAACATAATATTTATTATTTTTTATGGTCGACTCACAAGATCTCTCTCATACTAACAAAGGTTATTTATGGTCGACAATATCGACAAACACTCGATTCACAAGATCTCCCTCATACTGGGTTGTAGAGCACCTCTCGGCACAATCATCATTTTTAAGCAAAAAAACATATTTTTTTTAAATTAAACAAAAACAATTTTAGTTCTTCAATTCTACTTTAACATTCCAATTTAACTCATATATTCAAATCATCATCATGACTAAAACTAAAACACTTGGCAGATTGAATGATCATATTATGATATCATTGTTTTTATATATGTGCATTGTTACAGAGTTCATTAGGGGAACAATCATATTCAACATCTCCATTGTCCAATATTTCCCATGTCAACTCTATGGAATATCAACGGCTGTGAAAGGGGTTTTGGGTGCTCTCTCCTCATCCTATTTTAAACAAGTGTTGTCCCAGACTTCTTTATTGTCCATGCAGATATTTACAATGCATCCGGTCAGGCTTGGTGTAGAAATGACAGCTACTATACTCAAGCCAGTGTTTTTTAGAGCAATCTACAGTCTACCATTAAGCCAATTGATTTAAATATTTTGATAGTAACAAATAGTTCCCAATAATTTTAAACATTAAGAATGATGGCCACTCATTAAGACTATACCTCAAATTATAATTAGGTTTTATACCTATGGACAGACCATATTACAATGGCATCTCGTAGAATCTTTAAAACAAGATGAGAGTGTCAGAGAACAAAAATTACAAATGTTCGTGCAATTATGTTCAATTTATTTCTCATAGAATGAGAAGGAAAGAAGAAGAATAAGGAACGGGTTATACAACTGTTTTTTTTTTCCAAAAGAAAAAAGCATATGGGTTATACAACTGTTACAACATACTTTAAAGTGTTTTTCATACAAATAAATTGCATTCATCTTAAAGTTCGGCATCAGTTAAATATAGTCAAAGCTGACAAAATACATTTATGACACAAAAATCAACTCATACACCTGTGCCAAGCCACCTTGAACCACGTAGACTTACAGTGATCCCATCTTCATTTATTAAACAATTTATAAATGGCATAGAAATTCATGAGTCCTAACAAATAATGACAAAATTTCAAAAATATTGAAATATGAATCTAATAATATCGATAACTCTAATTTTATTTCAACATTCACCATTAAACACAAAATTCTCCATGCTTTCCATAACAAAACGATGAAGATGAAAAATATTTGAAATTCAACATAAAAAAAATCACCAATAACCTAATTCTTATAAATATTTGAAATTCAACATAAAAAAAATCACCAATAACCTACTTCTTATAGGATTCCCAACCAGACAGTAACCAGAGTCAGTGTAAAATAAATAAATACCCGCAGTTATTTAGAGCAATAATAATTGATTCTTGAAAAAAAGAACACTAGTATGCGAGGTTAAGGAGTCGATATTTCCACTATTTAAACTCAAAATAGCTTGAAATATGTCCAAATAAATTCCAAACTCGGCCAAATTCATTGAAATAAAGAACAAATTCAACGAAATTCAAGGAAAAGAAAGCACCAAGTTAAGAAAAATCGTCGAGCCAAAGACCCAACTCGGCCAAATTAATTTGCTAAAGAAAAGAAAAAATGAAGTTACCGCCACTGAAAATTTCTTTGACAAAAAAAATCAAATGCACTAATATCTCGTAAAAGAACATACCACAATATTTCAGCTCTCGCTATGTCAGATTAACTGTCATGTTGGGCCATTAAACGAACAAAGTAGTCAAATTAACACAATTTCATAATCAAAAAACAAAAAGCATTAATGTTGCCTATTTAAACCCTTCCCAAGGGATTTTGCACATCTACTCTTAGCTTCGCATTAGAGTCATATGTTATCAGTTTCTACATTTGTGCTATCCTTGCTCACCATCATTTCTCCATGCGCTACGTAGGATTACATCCTTGTCACACAAACAACAAAATAAGTCACATAAAATAATAACCTTAACAACTGAACAAAAGCAATAAAACCCAATAACAAATCGAGCAGCAGGGCATTTTCAGTTGACCGGAGCTAGAGTAACCGGAAAATAAATGAAATTTTCCTCCACATATTTCATTCTAGGAACCACTTGAATGCATGTACAACTCAAAATAGTCTTCGGCATCCTGCCATTACTACAAAGCTCTGCGCAGTAACTTCAAAACTACTCTCAGCGCTCTGCGCAGTAACTTCAAAACTACTCTCAGGAAACAACAGTTTGCAGCAAGACACGGAAGGAAATGCAAAAATTATAAGCAAAAATTTGCCTCCATTATTAAAACAAGTACTGAATGAAAATGTTGTATACCTCTTCGATTAAATGATAAGGTCAAGCATGGGCACTGGAATCTAAGCTTTGTCCACGTTCTCCAAGTGTATTGATTGGACACTCTACACAACCCTATACCAACCATATTCAATGTGTGACAGTGCATTAAATATCGAGAAGAGAAATGGAAAACACGTCATTCAAGAAATTGCAATCAATCGAAAAATAAAACCAGGTGTAGGTTGTAGCTCGTTCAACTCAACATTCATAACATTCATCTAGTAACCACGGTGTTCAAAAAATTGCAATCCATCGAAAAATAAAAGTAGGCGTAGGCTGTAGCTTGTTTAGACTCAATATTCATCCTGTAACCGAGGCATATTAAAGATGGGCGTACACATACCAGCTTTTATCCAATGCACGTGTTAAATTTTTTCTGTGAAGCATTTAACCAGCAGTCTAACGTTTTCCCGCCGCCCCCTCCCGGGAAGGGAAAAACGAGGAAAACATCAGCAAATTAGAACCAATCACAATTCAAATAAATGTTTTTTATTAGTTTTATTTAATATATAATATTCCAAACATTGTTGAAACATTGCAAAATTTAAAAATTTATAGCTTCTAGCACCAAATTAATAGGTGGTTAACCATGCATATATGATCCCCTTCGGGGACATAAAAAAAACTTTAGAGACATGTAAATATGAAACACAAACACACAAATATATTTGATATTTCTTATGTAAAGTCATGATTTACCTTATTTTTCATGCTTTAATTTTTTGTGTATATTTTTAAAGATAAACATAAGAAATGTAAATCATTTTTTTAACAAATTGTATAGAGAAAGTTATGAAATTAACCATCATATTAGTAATCAGTGCATTACATTGTCATTAAATTAACCATGATATCAGTATATATTTTATAATTGTGTTATTAATGTGTTACATAGAGAAAGTTAATTATGTATAGGAATGTTAAAATGTATGGTAATTAACGACAATGACATGCATATATTTTGTATATCTTATTAAATTTATATAATACATTTTATTTTTTTATATAATAATATATTACATCCACATATTACTTTTAATTCAATATAATATCATGTTTTTTTCATTCAAAAATATAATATAGTTTATGATGATGCTATGATGGTGATGGTTAACATCATCTAACGTACAGTCATCACCATCGTCACCATCTTACAAACATAAACATCATATGAAGTACACATTTAAAATTAGCTAACATCATCTAAAATACACATCTATCATCACCTATCAAATATGATAAGCACCATCTAACATACACATAAAAAAATAGCTAAAACATCTAACATATATAAATGGAATCTACCATTTAAAACGTATCATTTAAAATACACATATAGAAAACATATATTCTAACATGACCTAACAATATACACATCAACATCAACATATAAATAAAGTACATCATCATGAACATGGAAAATAAATCATATATATCTATATGAACAATAATATCAAACTCATGACCATGATGTCAAATATACATCTCAAGTGAAATATCTGCTACAGCATATCTAGTCAACATCTAGAACCAAAGGCATCGGTACCTCCACCATAAGAGGCAAAATCAACTGTACCTCATCCAACCATATGCATCCTATCTAGAATAGTTGAGGTCGTGTCTACAGTAGAAGATTTTGGATGGTCATCTGTCCGTGGAGGAGAGGGTGGTCGGTCGACCAGCCAGTGGAGGAGGAGATGGTGATCGATCGTCATAGTGAGGAGGAGGAAGAGATGGTGCCCAGTCAACTCAGTAAGGTTAAGGAGGAGGTGTAGGAGGAGCTAGATGAGAAGGTTCCTAGTCAACTTGGGGAGGTGAAGGAGGAGTCAGATGAGAGGGTGCCTGGTCAACTTAATGAGGTGAAGGAGGAGGTGTAGGATCAAGAGATGGATGAGAGGGTGCATGGTCAACTGAGTGAGGTGAACAAGGAGGTGGAGGATCACGAGATAGATGAGATGGTGCATGGTCAACCGATCGACGAGGTGAAGGAGGAGGTGGAGGAGGATCAACTATATGAGATGGTGCTTGGTCAGCTCGGTGAGGTGAAGGAGGAGGTGGAGGATTGAGAGTTGGATGAAAGGGTGCCTGGTCAACTCAGGCAGTGAAGGAGGAGGTGGAGGAGGATATAGATGAGAGGGTGCATGTTCAACTCGATGAGGTGAATGAGGGGTTGGAGGATCAAGATCTAGATGAGAGGGTGCTTGGTCAACCGATTGGTGAGGTGAAGGAGGAGGTGGAGGAGGATCAGCTGGATGATATGGTGCCTAGTTAACCGATCAATGAGGTGAAGGGGGATGTGGAGAAGGTGAAGGAGAAGGTGAAGGAGTATGTGGAGGAGGTGAAGGAGGAGGTGAAGGAGGTGGATAAGGAGGATGACCACCCACATGACCATCCCTCAAATCTGTTATAAGGTTAGTAGCTACAATGATATGATGCGTAAGAAGTACCATATTTCCAGAAAGGTCCCTCCACATATCCATGAGATCGGGATCTCGCACGATATCCTCAAACAGTATAGGGTGGACTCCTTGTCCATCTGTAAATGTAGACAATTGGTCAGTCAAACGTTGTTTATATCTACCAGTAAGCACATGTCGCATGTCGGGTCTCGATAGCTCCAAAACCTAACCTGCCAACCCAAGATTAGCCATCTCAACATCAAAAGGTTAGGGAGGTCGGTCCCCAACAAAGGTACCAATATCTTCAAAATATATAATACACAACAATAATTACACAATTTCAAAAAACAATTTAAAGAAAGTGTTATAATTAATTGTATTTGCATTAAGTAAGACAATAAAATGAAATGATATTAATTTAAACATAACAATAGTATTACTTTGAGCATCTAGTGTCTCATCCAGGGTGGTTCATTTGGTGGCTCATCTGGTGTCCAATTGAACCCTACATAAAGACACGTCACCATCTCCAAACTGTGCTCATCCTCATTGGCTAGTAAGTCCACTGTGTCAGATGTGATCCTGGAAGGGAACATTGGTTGACCCCTCTTGGGCAGCATTAGGCCCCACATATGCATATGTGCCTTAGTCATCATCCTAGGAGGGCGACGATCAAACGAAGGTATCATTACTGGAAACCTCTCAAAAAATAAACAAAACAACTCTGAACCAAAAGGGAAGTTAGACCTTCCCTTGAACTGTGCATGACATCTATCAAGAGCAAAGCAAAATTGCAACAAAAAAATGGCAGACCATCCAATGCATCTCGGGCTTTGCACTAAAGAATCAACATAAAATAATAAAGGGAAACTAATCCTCTTCCCATCATTGGTGTAGTGTGCAATGGTCATCACCAACAATGAAAGGCACTTAACCTCCTCTCCATGAAAATCAAAGATGCATAACTATCCACCATAAACCTGAAAATATGTTGGATCAAGTACATTATCATGAACATGTATCAAAGAAAAGGCAAGTTGAGTCTTTGTCACTCCTATATCGATTGGGACATCAGGGAAGTGGGGAAAATCCTCCCCTCTTCTGATTATCCCTCTGATAAAATATATATCATCATCAATGGGCACGAACCATTGATTGGGACCAATGTGGAAGGCCTGCCTCTGGTGATCCCACCGACGGATCAACTAGGACAAAAATCTTGATTTCCTCTCTAGGTATGTATCCTCCTCATAGAACTTAAGGATGCCTACTTCCCTCGAGAGGGCTCACATATGTTCAGTAATGAGGTGAGGGTATAATTCCCTCTCCCTCTCTCTTGCCTCCCATGTCTGTAAAGCATCATATGAGTCAACTCGTTGTTGCTACTGTTGATGCTCCTCTATGTGCTAACATATCTGATTAACAAACAAAATACATCAGCCTATTATATAAAACATAAAATAAATAAATTTAAATGAGAATTATATTTATAAACATGAAATAATATTTTGTTCCTAAAAAAACTTGAATGTCCAAACTGGTGCGGCTGAAAAACGTTCATGCACCGCATACGATGTGTATAAATACATATGCACCAGGAACGGTGCGCTACCTCTATGTAGTGCACCGTATAGAGTAATTGTTTTTATAAAAATGTTACCATCTACTTTATTAATACAATGCACCGATGCATTCATAACACAACTAGCACTGAATCAATGTTTATATAAGAATATTATGCACTGCCAGAGCACTAATAAGGGATCTCCAGACAGTGTCGGTGCTTCCATAAGAAAGGGAAGCACTGGTGCTTCCATAAAAGGGAAGAACCGGTGCGTATGATAAATGTCTTTACACTGCTAACAGTGCACACAGAAGAAGGTAATGCACTGGTATTGGTCAATGCATTTCTGGAGATGGCGTATGTGTGCATGTCGGTGCGTTTAACTAGAAAAGCATCGTAAGTGGTGCGTAATTAATAACACTACGCACTGAAATAAAATTTAATTTTTATTTACATCTTCCCGGTGCGCTTGGTTCAACTATTGCACCGTAAATGTGCATTCTCATTGAGGTTTAAGTGGCGCAATGGTATTCAGTGCACCTAATTTAATATAGCGAGTTGGGTTGTTCTATACCATAGAATGCACCAATTAGGTTTTTATATTTTTTTAAATTTAATATCGTGGTATTCTATAATTTAGTGCACCATCCTAATTGTGTGCACTGGTGCGTATATATAAATTAACACACCATTTTGAAATTTTTTTAATTAAAATTCAATGGTGCGCTATACATAGATTAACACGTCGTTTTTAATTTTTTTATTAAAATTAAGAGGTGCACTATACCATGAAGAGAACCATTAAAATTAAGAGGTGCACTATACCATGAAGAGAACCATTAAAATGGTGCGCTACTTTGCTTGCGAAAAAGCACAATGCGGTTGGTGCCACTTGTAAATTTATAATGTGCACCAAATAGCGGTGTGAGCCAAAGCAATCAAACGCACCGTGCATAATTTTGATTTTTTTTAAACAATGGAAACTAAAGCTTAATTTCAAATTTTAATCCACTCAAAATTTAAGTTAGAAGAAAATAAGGATATTACCTGGACATTTGCTCGTTGGGGAGGCATGCTTCCCACATAATCCAAAAAATGAACTTTTCCAACCATTTGAAAAAATTCCCACGTACCGGGCAGTGGACGGGAGAAATGCAGGTAATAAGAGCACAGATGGCAGGGCAGTCTAGGAAGGAAAAGGTAGCACCGGTGCTTGGGAGTTGAAGATCGGTGTGAGGGGTAAAAATGAATAGTTCATCCAACCTTTTTTTATTTAACCCTGATCCGGTGCACCCGACTCAAGGACGCATTGGGACAATATATTACTAGGTGCCCTGGTGCTTCCGTGGACCACCAATGCATCGTTATGTTATAAAAAAAAAAATATGTTCTGGGAATTTTTAATAATATAAAAAAAATATCCCTTATATAGTGTGTGTCTATTTTTTACGCCTCAATGCGTTCATGTTATGTTACGCACTGGGGCTGTATATATATGTAAATACACCGTATTAAAAAAAATAGAATTTACGAGGCGATTGTTTTTTAATTCTGGAATTCAATGCTTTAATATGCATGATGCACCGATGTCATTGTTGGGTTATAGCGCATCGCTCACCTTTTTTTGTTTTTTAAATATATTATGTTCGGCCTTTATTTTTGGATCATATATGTTGCGCTAGATTTTCAAACGCATCAGGGTTGTTGTGGTTACCTAACACACCATTTATGGTTTTTGTTTTTATAATTATATATGCATGGTGCATGTTTTTGGGCCAAATATGGTGCGTTCAGTGTATGTACGCATCAAGGCTTATTCATCGTTTAACACAACATTGAAGCCATTTTTTTAAATATAACATTATTCATTTTTCTCGTACATGAAGGGATTTTTGTTATTGGTGCGTTTGTGTTTTAGATGCACCAGTGCCACCACACTTGTACTGCACCGGTGCATTTTAGGATTTCAGTAGCACCGATTAAAAACCTTAGCTAAAATCTCCAACCACTCGCCTCCTCCAGAGACCTCCACTATAAATGGATATTTGGGCTCTTTTTTTTAGGGGCTTCCACTATAACGTCCACTAGAGAGTGTTCTCCTTGTAGTGAATGCACCAATAATGAAAAATAAATTAAAAATTTAATTCACAGCTTTTTCGATGTGATATTACCTCAAATTTTTTAAAATAATTTATACCTAAATGGTGCGTTGTTATTATAAGCACATAGTTGTGTTATACAAAAAGAACTACACTGAAAACCGTGAAAGTGTTTTTTACAAAAAAAAACTAATAGGGACGAGGTTTGAGATCCGATGCAATAAGTGGTCCCATTGCATTAGATGCCCGATTCCTTACATATAGAACCATAAACCCTTTAATTCTAAAATTCCTAAAAAGAAAAACCCAAGTTGTGAAATATTAGAGGGAGTTAAACCCTAATGTGAATTTTTGCAGCCACATAAAACAAAAGGAAGCAACAAGAAAGCAAGGGTTTCATGGTTGAAGGTAACTATGATATATATATATATATATATATATATATATATATATATATAGAGAGAGAGAGAGAGAGAGAGAGAGAGAGAGAGAGAGAATTTATTTTAAATCTTAATAGGAACATAAATAAAACATGCATTGAGACCAATAGTAAGAATTTACATACTCAAAAGTTCTACTATGAAAAATTTGTGTGATTTGCCATTTTTTTTCAATGTGGTTCATGGCCTTAGAGCCATGCTTAGAGCTCGCTATGTCCACGGATATAATCCAAGGGGCCCACCCTAAGGGGACATACCCTGTCAGCATTATTTCGGTTCCTAACCCTGAAGGGCCCAGAGAATTGAACCCCCCAACTCGACCATGTGTCGTCTTGGTCCTGGAAGATTCAACCAACTAAGCTAACCCTAAGGGCTTGTGTGTGACTCACCATACCTTACAAATTATGATATTCGGAATAATTTGGTTGCTCCAAACTCCTCCCTAGTAAGTCTCTCTTGCAGAACTCTCCTCTCGAAATTTCGACAAAATAATGGAATAGTGATTAGTTTTTTTAGAAATATAGCGGATATTTTTGGGGATGTTTAAGGACATAGCAAAAGCATTTTATACACACCAGTGCATTTAGTTTTTAAGGACACACTGGTTCACTTGTATTATTAAAGCATGCCATAGTAATTAAAAAACCCTATGAATGTATGTTTTAATTTAAAATGGTATATTCATCTCAAATGCTCTTTTAGGATCTAACCACATCAATTACAATACTTCATAGTATACATATGCCGCTTAAACTTACCTTATTCTTAAAAAATGGTTTCAAAACTAAATTGGAAGTTAGATTGTGATATGGTTCTCAATTTTTATTTTAGGAATGCATACATGTATTGATTGCTTATTTCGCTCAAATGCATGGAGAAAAAGTTATAATATCAAATGGTCAATTCCTCAAATTCTATCTCATTCCATATTGTTCAAAATCCATCGAGTTCTCCCTTTCCATCTCCAATAAGTTTAGATTTTATTTATATTTTCATGATCTTATTGATTTTATGTTATTTATCCATGTAAATCTGAATAACAATGTATTCAATTTTGCAAGATCTTGATTCAGGATCGAGTTCAAATGCACAAAATATTCCACCAATTGAAAAATGTCGCAAACTCTTATCAATAAAAAGATATCACAAGCTATTGGTAGATGAAAATGGATAATTTCTTTATCCCACCAATTGTTACATGCCATCTTCCAGACACAATCATAGGTCATCTATGGTAAATCATCATGAGCTAGATCTCTTTTTTGACACCCTAGTAGTATGTGGTTATTCAAAATTTCAAGAGTTGAAGGACAACCCTCAGTATGTCACACTCACCTATTATATTAATGATCGACTACCCTATGTTGATGGTCTTATACCTCTTACCGCAGTAAAAAATCCAATAGGTGATATAGATAAGACACATAGGAACACTTACTTAAGTTATTTTTTTGAAATTTTGGAAGCCAAAACAAGTATGTTTTGTTCTAAATTGACCAACCCTTTGATTAGGTTCAGTCAACCAAAAGTTCTCGTGATCTAAAGTATGATATAAATACCACCCAAAACATCTCTATTGGGAGATCCAAAAATTTGTATGAGTTGAGAGCAAAAATGACCAAATACACTCCAAGGTCGGTCCAATTGTTGGAGGGTAGCGATGACTTCTCTCTTCCTGTGTAATTGCAAAGTAAATACCAAACTTCTTACAACCACGTTTTTTATGGTGCTTGGTCATCTTCTCTACCTATGCCCGATGTTGGAACCGAATTCTCCTTTTGTGGTAATAAGTTTATGATTGAAAAGTCTAAGATAGGTGCTACAAATCTTGGGTTGTTTATCATTTCACATGTACTTGTTCCTCCCAAATAGTCAGTAGCACTTATGTCGTTTTGTGGTCCTCTTCGTTGTCATCTGATTACTTGAATATTGTTAAATACAAACATAACATTTCCATGTATAGTATGTGTATGAATGGTTATGCTTTTGAAAAATTTAGCATGAATAACATGTTCTATATCGATGGTCATCCACACATTCATGGGAACATTACAGGGTTCATAAATAGTTCTAGGTGTTCTGTGTTTTCTACAAATTACTCATTTGAGGAACACTCCAATGATTAGGATTTCTTTCTGAAAAGGAAAGCATCTAGATTTTTTGTTGTGCATGCAATATGTAGTTTATCTCCTGATGACGAGCTATTAATAAACTATAACTTTCATAGACCACCAATCGCTATTCAAAGATGCCTTTGATTGGGACTACCATTAGATGTCTCCTTGGGGCATAAGAAAAATTTCATTGATTGATTTTTTATTTTATTTTCAATGGGATTAATGTAATTGTATTTCTCCAATTTAACTTTTTTTTTATAAAATGCTTGTGGTTGAACATTTACTATCAGAAAATTCGCATGCTTCTAATAATTGTTTGGTATAATGTTTGAACAAACCAATTGCATTGTGCTTAATATCATCGATGTAATATTCAATATTTTTGAAATCAAGATTTTGACGATGAGCAACCTGTCTTCCATCTTCTATTGCACCCCACTACAGTGTTAAATTGAGAGAATGTTTTAAAAAGAGCCCAACATGGAGAGGAAGCATACGAAGCATGGTTGAATCAACCACCTATTCAATTCCCACTATGTCTAGTTTCACCAAATAAGAATGTCTCCAGTAACACTAGTTCTTCACATGTTGGCAATGAAGGCAATGAAATAGAGGTTGGTATGGATGATTTCCTACAGGATACGGGTGCCATGGATGCATTGTTGTTAGATGCATTCTAGGACAATGACATAGGGGATGATGCTCATATCACAGATACCTTCTTCGAAAGCCTAAAATCTGCTTCCACCACCCCTCTCTTTGGACCTAGATGGTCAAAGTCTACACAGGTAAGGACAAGAATGTTACTATACAACTTGAAAGCAATGTATGGCATGTCAAACACATATTTTTCAACACTTTTGAGTAACTAACCATCAAGTTCCTTATATTTTGAGGAATCTTGTCACACAATAAACATTGCAAATGGTCGATTTTATGAACGTTAAATGGCATTGTACATTTCTATTGCCCACTAAATGCAGTTTATTCAAAGATAAGGTACTCCCGAGTGATAATGTCTTGCCCAACAACTGCAAAGAGGCAATGCAAATGTTGAAAATGTTTGAAGTGTTGAGTACATATCATATCATGCATGTCTGAATGATTGTATTATATATAGAGATGAATATGCAGACAAAGATATATGTCTAAATGTGGGCATGAGAGGTACCATAATCAAGAAACAAGGGTACAGAACATGGTACTCCTCATAAGATATTGAATCACGTGCCTATAATCCCAAGGATTCAAAGGCTCTTTTGTTGCAAAGAATTAGCTATGTTGCAGGGATATCATGCCTTGCACTGAAGTCAGTCAGGACTTATGTGAATCCCAATAGATTCAATAGCCATGAAGCATATCGAGGATACATGGCCCGATAAATTCAAGGATGAAGTATGGCGCCTTCAATTGAATGTAGGTATGGATGGCATCAACCCATATTCCCTCCAAAACACCAACTATTATGTTTTTCATGTAGTAGTGATCAATAACAATATCACCCCATGGTTGTCCATGAAGAATTAACATTTTATGTTGGCTCTTATAGTCCGTGGTAGAAGACAAGTGAATAATATGAATGTTTACCTACAACCATTGATTGATGAATTGAAAGAATTATGGGAGGCGATATACGTATATGGTGTATCAAGACCCATCCCAACAAAGAGGATTTTTACATTGTATAACATATGTGTGTACACCACACATGATTATCTGGGATTAGGAGTTTGCTCTGGTAAACATTTTGATTGATTTTTTTATATTTCTAACGATATTTTTTGACATAGTTAATTCGGTGCGACTGTATTGATCTTCAACACTAACATGCTATGTATACAATAACATCGCAGGTGTTGTAATAAAAGGGTATCATGATGTAAATGTTGTAGACCTTCTATGGAGTCTAGGTGGTCCAACCACCAACAAAAGCCAGTGTATGACTACTCTAGGGTATTCCTCCCAGAAGACCACCCTTATAAAAGAGTAACATCTGCTTTCAATGGTAAACCAGAGAGAACCCAAAGGCTTGAAATAGTGACATTGTTTTACTGGATTAGGGCATACGGCAAAGAGAAGAAGAAGAAAATTGCAAAAATGTTCGACTCAATTGGGGAACCCATGTTCGATGATCTTGAATTCTTAGACACCTATCTTGATAAAATGACCATTGGGATGAAAAGGAAATCGATATTTTATGGGCTCCCATATTGGGAGTGTCTTAATATTGTCGACTTACTAGATCCCATGCATATATTCAAAAATGTTTCATCATCTTTGTGGGGGCACATATTATTGAAACAAAGTGACACATTGACTTTTAGGAGAGATCTTATTTTTTCAAATACTAAAAGGAATCATTGTCCAAGACAATAAAATAGAGGATAGGTTAGCCCCTCTTACTCTTTTAAAGAAGGTGGTGTCCCATGGATTTTGAAGATATATGATCTTTACTTGGGAAAGGAAGTAGTGCGGAAAGAACATATGCAGTAGTGGGTTTAAGTGGATGAAGAGAAGAACTTGAGTGCTACAGCAAAGACACTTTTAGAGAGGGAGAAGATGGGAAATTGTCATTCCCATAGCGGTTTGAGTGATTGTATGATTACAGAAAATACAACAGAGAAGGTGGACATTGTGGACGAGAGAAAGACAACTACAATCATAGTGTACAACATGAAGAATGTTTTGCTTATGAAGTTAGCACAGTAGGTGGAGAAAAGGGTGCCTAAAAGGAAAGATATCAAGGTCGTAAACATAGTTGGGGTACAACAGAAAGAGATAGTGCAATCTTGTGAGGAAGATGTGCAAAGGATGTTAAAAGAAATACTTTTGATGTTAGCAGCAGAGAGAGGCAGACGTGGATATCCAATATGCACATTTTGTTCACCTACATATTGAGCAAGATGCTCAAATTTTCAATCTAGGGTGTCTGATGTAGGAGCATTCTCAATGCATATGGTTAACCTGCATATTTCTTGTTTTGGTAGGCTAGGCGTGGGATGTTATAATAGTGTGATGCTACTTTTCAACCTACAACAGTCTATTACATCAGTTATAGCACGATGCCAATTCTCAAGTTACAATAGTATTCCAAAGTTAAAATATGAAATAATTAATTAGTTTATTATTCTAGCTTATTTTAAGGAGAACTGTGAAGCATTATTTTGTGTATTAATAAAGAACCGCTGATAATAAGAGATTAAGTTAAAATGAGTAACAGATTCACATGGAATATGAACCGGATACCTCCAAGTAGTTAAACAGTTTCTCCTTTTGGCATTCCTAGTAGTTAGGTTATATGAGAACCTTCTTGCGGCGTGGGAGGAGGAGAAAAAAGGGGGAGACGAAGAAAAGGGGGCGGTGAACAACAACGAAGTAACAACAGATACCAACGAAGGAAGAGAAAGGAGAGAGATTGAAATAAAGAGGAAGATAATTTTGATTATGCTTGTAGCAGCTGGGAAGTGAGGCAATATAGAGCATAACTCAGTCAATGTAAATAATAACAGTCCATTAATAAATAAATGTTGCATATTTTATCTATCTATGTTATTTGTGAGTGTGGTGTATGAGTTATTGTGAATTCTTGTTCCATTTCTTTGTTTTGTTTGATTTTTTTTCTACTATGCATATTTTTCGCAGACTTGCACTGCATCAAGTGGTATCAAAATTGGTTGATCCTGAAGTGGAAAGGATCACAAGGACCATGGATTCATATTGGGAAATCTATGAATGATGGTGAAGTGGGGAGCACGCAAAAAGAGATCTCGGGTAAGAATAAAAGTGATGGCAATTATAGGAAGGGGTCGTGGAAGACCTAGAAGACAAGAGGCTATAGAAGATGCGAATGAGCTTGCATAAATGATGAGGACAATGATGGCCAGAATGGATACCATATAGGCAACCGAAAGGAGAGGGATTGTGCATATGGTGCAAGACAACAATGATGATGAAGCAGAATAAAGGACTATAAGAGAAAAACAGAGGAGAACATGATAATGGAAGATAGAATGATCAAAACCATCAACAGTATTGGAGTAAACCTAGACTTGATACTTCTATATATTTCGGAAGTTTAAATCCAGAGGAATTAATAGATTGGATAGGGGAAATGGAAAATTTCTTTGAATTTGAACATATTAGGGATCTTATGAGGGTTAGGTTTGCTAGTACTAAATTGAGAAGTCATGCTTCTTTATAGTGGGACAAGTTGCACCTGAATAGAGAATGTGGTGGTAGAGAGAAAATTAAAACCTGGGATAAGATGGCATCAGAGATGAAACATAAATTTCTGCCTGTGGATTATGCATTGAATTTGTTGAGGAAGTTACAAAATTTGAGGCAGATCAAGATGTTAGTAAAGGAGTACATGGTAGAGTTTTACAAGATTTCAATAAGGTCTGGACAGAATTAAGGGAGTCCAAAATCCATTTCCAGGTATCTGAATGGTTTAAATTCTGCCATTCAAGACAGATTTACTATTTTCAATTTTCATTCAATGGTAGATGCTTATTAAGCATCCTTGAGGATTGAGGAGAAATTGTTGAGGAAACCAACAAGCTGGGAAGAAAGCTCTAGGATATGGAAGAGGGAAATAAAAAGAAAAGCAAGATGTAGAAGGTGAAAGTAGTTTCAGTGTTGTGAACCATCCTGGTGGAAGAGGATCTGATGTTCATAGAGGATGAGGTCGTCAAGAGGAAGAGGTAGAGGAGGAAAATTTGAAGGAATTTGCTTCATATTTTGGGTGCAAGGCCATAGGGCATTTGAATGTCTAGACTTGTGAAGGATGGAAGAAGGCAAGAAGGGAGAACACATCTTGTTGAAACTAAACTAGCAATAGCAGCAAATGAGGTGATTGAATTGCGTTCAAAGTAAGGGGAAAATTTGATGATGAGAAAGATATTTTTGTAGTCCAAAAAAGAGGTTGAGGAAGAACTAGAACAGTGGAAGAAACTCTTCAAAACTAAATGCAAGATTGAAGGTAAGCGTTGTAATTTAATTGTTGATGGTGGTAGTTCTGAAAATTTGGTGTCCATGGAATTGACAAGTTGAAATTGGAGTGTACACCTCATATAGAGGTATATATGGTGTTATGGTTACAAAATGGGCATAGGTTCGTCGTGAGAAAGAAATGCTTGATTAATTTTAAAATTCAGGAATACAGTGATAGTGTTTTATTCGATGTTTTTCCTATGGACACATGTCACATATTGTTGGGGAGGTTGTGGCAGCTTGACTATGCATGATGGGAGAAAGAACACCTATCAATTTGAGAAATATGGGAATAAGTTTAAATTACATCCTTCCAGTTAGGAAGAGGGCAAAATTGGAAAATCATTGTTAAATACGGTCTTCGCATATGTGAAAGAAGTAGTGCGGAAATAACATATGCAACAATGGGTTGAAGTGGATGAAGAGCGGAACTTGAGTGCTACAACAGTCGCACTTTTGGAGGGGGAGAAGATGGGAAATTATTAGTCCCCAAGCATTTTAAGTGATTGTATGATGGCAGAAAATACAACAGAGAAGGTAGAAATTGTGGACGAGAGAAAGACAACTACAAGCATAGTGGACATCATGAAGAATGATGTGCCTAAGAAGTTACCACAACATGCGGAGAAAAGGGTGCCTAAAAGAAATGAGATAAAGGTCATAAACACAGTTGGGGTACAACAAAAAGAGATAGTGCAAGCTTGTGAGGAAGATGTGCAAAGGACGTTAAAATAAACACTTTGGATGTTAGTAACAGAAATAGGCAGAGGTGGATGTCCAATATGCACATTTTGTTCACCTACACCTTGAGAAAGATGCTCAAATTTTGAACTTGGGGTATCTGATCCAGGAGCATTCTTGTTGCAGATGACTATCCTACATATTTGTTGTTTTGGTAGGCTAGGTGTGGGTTGTTATTACAGCGTGCTGCTACTTTTCAACCTACAACAATCGATTACAACAGTCACAACATTTTTGTTACAGCATGTTGCTAATCTCAAGTTATAGCAGTATTCCAAAGTTAAAATATGAAATAATTAATTAGTTTATTATTCTAGCTTATTTTAAGGAGAATCATGAAGCATTATTTTGTGTGCTAATAAAGAACGGTTGGTAATAAGAGATAAAGTTAAAATGATAAACAAATTCACATGAAATATGAATCGGATGCCTCCAAGTAGTTAAACAGTTTCTCCTTTGTCATTCCCAGTAGTTAGGTTATATGAGAACCTTCTTGCAACGTGGGAGGAGGAGAAAAAAAAGGGGTATGTAGAGAAAAGGGGGCAACGAAGTAACAACGGAGACTAGCAAAGGAAGAGAAAGGGGAGAGATTGAAATAAAGAGGAAGATAATTTTGATTATGCCTGTAGCAGCTGGGAAGTAAAGCAATACAGAAGATAGCTCAGTCAATGCAAATCGTAACAGTCCATTAATAAATAAATGATGCATATTTTATTTATCTATGTTATTTGTGAGTGTAGTGTATGAGTTACTGTGGATTCATGTTCGATTTCTATGTTTTGATTGGATTCTTTTTCTATTGTGCATCTATGTGGTAGACTTGCACTACATCAATATGTACCAATAGTTGGGTTACGGGCCAAGCCAAAGAGAAATACGTTGCATCTGGTCATTGCTCACCTGCTGAAGAGGATGGACTAAACATAGGGATCAAGTCCAACAACTCGATAATAATATCTTTGTGTATATTTTTAACTTTATAATGCACCTTTGAATTATAACATCTATATTTTATATATTAATGGTCGAGTTATTAGACATATGACATTGTCATTTGTTCACATTTTTACAGGTGCATTTGTTCCCATTTATGTGGGCATATGGGCATCATTTTCACACCGAGGATGTCTATGATAGACGTGTCACACAAGATTGTGGAGTGGAAGTCGAGTTCAACCATCTAGTCGTTCTAGCCACTGCAATTAAAACCTAATAGGGGGGGAAGTTAGGTTACATCGAGAAGATACAAGAGATCATTCAAGTGGACTTCTCATCTTTCCAATGTTTTATTTTTAGGTGTAAGCGATGGGACACCTTCGACCAAGGTAATGTAAAGGAAGATCGTGATAGTGGGATAATATGTATCAACTCTAAAAAGATGTGGGATGAAACTAAGGAGCCTTATGTTTTCCCAAAACACTGCAACCGAGTGTAATATTTTGATTTTGACCCCATCACATTAAACATGTAAATGATGTAAAATTGATATAAAATCGTGGTGAGGAGCTCAAGGCCAAGGCCTCACCATCGATTTAGTGTTAAAATATTATGCATATGGTTTGCATGCTATCCAGGCACAATAGAAATTGTAAATATAATGTAAATATGCATTTAATAAAATACCCACAACTGGTTATGCAATGCAATGCAACAAGAGTATGGGGGCATGATTTTTACAAGGAATTGGGAGGGAAATATTCAAACCCTTGGATCCAATCAAGTCAATCCAAGTGTCCATGAGAGAACCCATAAACCCTCAACTACCCATGTTGACTTTTGTACCCAATCATTTATTTTCTTCCAAGAGTTGGTTGAGGTAGTTAATGCTTTGGGATTGGAGAGGTATGGTTGTCCAAATTCAGGTATGGGAAAGCCACCATTTTAGAAATTCACGTTTGGATTCTTGGGCAAGAAAAGAGCCATGAATTTGCTCCCCAAGCCATTATCCATCAACCAGTTTGGCTCTCTCACGTTTTTGGAGCTACCTGGGCATTTTCTCTCCATGTTTTTCTGGTCTTTCCTTCATTTTTAGCTGGGAGAAGGGCATTTTTGTGATATAGAATAGTGGGGAAGAAGAGGAATCCATTTTGGGGTCCCTGGGGTTTCATTGAGTTTTTTTTTGGCCATTGGAATGCTCATAACCTGTGGGAGAAATCATTTTTGTTCCATGTGGTTATTTCCCCATCCCATAAGTTGTTTTTTCTATGCCACGATTTGGGGAAAACCCATGGACATCTTGTTTGTGAATCCCATAGTTGAAAAAATTTACCCTTGCCAACAATTGTGCTTGTTGTGTGTAGAAAGAATATGTTGGGGTATGGGTTATGGGTATCCATTGCTTTGTCTTGAGCTTGAGTGTAAGCATCCAAAAATAAAAGGGCTCACATTTGGATTGATAAACCCAACTATGGACTAGCTTGGCTTAGATGTGATGCTTATTTGGCTATGAATGAGCTTGAGTGTTCCCTTTCCTTGTAAAAATCATGCCTAGCTCGAGGGTGGCAGTTGTGTTGAGATATTGATGAACACAACTGGCCTATGGTTGGGTGGAAGGTTGCAACCGCATAGCTAGTTGCTTGGGACAACTTCACCATTGCAAGATAAGTATTCTCTCTATGTGTTTTACTTCTACAAATGATTTTAATTTGATGCATGATATCAATATGTTGAATGCATGTGAAATGTGTGTGGATAGTTTAATTCCATTGTGCATGTTTATTTTGATTTGCATCTGCACACATGTGTTTTATTTGTATGAATCTAATGAATGGGGCTGATTTTGTTGAAAATCCCAGAATGTTAGTGTCATGTTCCCTTCCTTGCATCGGATCGATGGGAGGAGACATGACAGAGTGGTATCAGAGCATGATAGAGTGGTATATTGGGCCTACATGAGCTACATCTAATAGCTTGCAGAGGTAAGTGTGCTTCCTGCTCAACACTGGTAATCAGAAAAAGAAAGAAAAAAATTTCTAATTTTTCTAAGTTTTTGAGTTTTCTGTTAAGTGTATGTCAGCACAAAATTGGAAAAAGCACCGAAACTGTCGGCGAGGAAATGAAAGGGTCACTGATGCGTTTTGGCGAGAAAGCAAAAAGTTGTCGAAAAAGGTTTTTGGTGCGAAAATGAAAGTTGCACTGACACTTTTTGTGGAGTTTCGCAGAGTTGCGTCAATAAGATTTCGACAAAAAATGGTAAAGTCCATAGAAGGCATTTTGGCGAATGATCTAGATGGATATCGGTGGCCACCCACCTATTCCACTGGCTCAAAATAGTTTACCATTTTGCCGATTTTCTAGTAATTTTTCTACAGTTTTTCGAGTCCCAAACTTCCGGGGCCGTTTTGAGGCCCTAAACGACATTTTTTGGGAAATCTTGGTCTGACAAACTTCATTTATCTCACGGTCCTCGGCGTATTCCTCGTATATATATTTCCAATGGGCTACCAAGCGCCCCAAACGGAGATCGTATGCAAAATTTATGACCCCGGGAAATTGATTGTTCAACTAACCACCTTGGGGCCGCAAACTTTATGACGGTTCATCTTCTAGGGTTAGGCTTTTGGATGTTTGGGATTATTTCCCTCATGCTTATGATAAATAGGACCTTTCGGCCTCTCTTTGTATTCATCTTGGCACGAATGAGCATAGTGGCCACATCTCTTCTCAGAGATAACTACCACCATTCCAGCTGTTGTATTTACAGTTTGTTCTATTTCCGATACTTAATCGAATATGTGTTTACTGTATCGCTATGTTTATTGCCATATATCTATGTATCTGAATATATGTCTCTGTATATGATTCTGTATATGCTATCTTTTGTTTCGTTCCCACAAAAATCTGGATCGGCGAAAAAGAGAAAAGTTGGTTGAAACTGTCACCGAAAAATGGAAGAGTTGTCGAAAAGAGGCCTTTCGACGAAAGATGAAAATTTCACTGATCAATGAAAAACTAAATTTTGCGCCAAAATAGTTCGTCATCAAATTGAATTTTGTGCTGAAACAGTTTGGCGACAAAACGAATTTTGCACTAAAACAAGCCGCGTAAAACTGAAAAGTGTGTCGATCGGTAGAAAAGTGGAAGAGTGTCAATCGGTGAAAAAGTGAAAAGTTTGTCGATCGGCGAGAAATTCAAAGGGTCGCCGAAACGGATCGGCGACAAGTGGAAATTGCACCGAAAAGGCTTTCGGAGCAAAATTGATAAGTGTGTCGATCGGCAACAAAAATCCAAGTCCATGGAAATGGGTCGGAGCAAAACAAAAAATGCGTCGATCGGAGACAAAAGGACAAATCCGTCGAAACAGTTCGGGGAAAAATGGATAAGTCTACCAAAACAGAGAATTTCAACAGTTTTCCAAGGAAATTTTCAGAGACCAGAAATTGAAAATTTTCATTGAACTTATGCGTCAGATTGTGCAAAATCGAAAGTTTTACTTGTAACGTCCCCTTCCATCATCCCAGTGCAAGGAAGGAAACATGACCCAACATACCGAGATTAATTGGTAAACTCGGCCCCATACATTACTAAGAAATTCATAATAAATAAAAACTTATGTGTGCAAGTTCATACTCAATATAAACACAGCGGAATTAATCATAATTGCACACACACAAACAGTAATGCATTAACTTATCTATCACAAGTAGATGATGATTCGACATGCAGATAATCAATCCCATTCTCATGCCATTCACAAACTTCATATCAATTCCATTAACATGAATAATTAACATTCAGAATTAACACATTGCAGAACACAGAATACATATAAATTAAAACACAGAGAATACTTATCTTGAGAAGAAGTTGTCCAATGGTTGGCTATGTGAGAGCAACATTCCACCCAACCATAGATCTCTGTCCAGCCTATATTCCTTCAACTGAGAGATCACTCCCGAGCTGGGATGTGTATCCACTAAGGAGGATCTAGATGGGCTCACTCACAGCCATGGTTTCACTCAAACAGTCATGCTAAGCCAACACACAGTTGGGTTTATCAAGCATGCAATAGGAAAAGGAGAAGGATGCTAAGCCAGTGAGCTCAACCACAGAGCTACAGACATCTCAAGCTAAACTCAAGCAATCCAATCGTTTGTTCAAACATCCACGCTTGGATTTCTCACAATTCTATCAACAAATAACTCAATCCCGTCACTGGGTATCTAGGCTATAAAAATTGGGTTTCCCAACGGATTTCGGGGTATCTAATACTCTCAATTTCACCCCAAGGTTCATATCTATGGATCCCCCATTGGATTTCACTATCAAATACCAAATCTAGGTGTTTATGGCTCTTCAAAACATGGGTTCTTGCAAAGTTGCGATTTCTGGTTTTTTTCACTGCTGGAAATTCGTTTTTGGATGAAAATTGATGCTAGCACCCTCAATAATGGTATGGGAATCAGGAAGAAGCAACACCCATGAGGTAGAGTGACTTGTGGGTCAACAAAACAGAGCCCATACTCTGCCATACGAATTTATGGGTTGCCCATGCTCCATTGAAGCCATGGACTGAATTCTTCAACAACTTCCTTACAATAGAATTAAATATCAGCAAGGAAAGTACAATGGGTTCTCACAATGACATTTGGCAGCTTATGGCTCAATCCCACAACCCCCTCACCACTCCCTAGTGGATACACATGGCCCCTTCTCATTAGTTGGTTCCATAGCCAGTTTTGGTATTTTATTGCATGATGTTTATTTACATCATTTTTACAATGTTCCATGGCTAAATAGCACATGGGTAACATAATATCTAATACTTGCCTTTTAAATAAAATTCGAGTATCCACTAGCGGGGCCTTGGCCTTGAGCTCCACGCTAGGGAAACATACATCACATGCATACAATATTCACATTAAAAGCTAATATATCCTAAGGGTCAAAATGGGGCATTACAACCAAAAAAAAAACGAGGGCGTTGACCTCGACCTGCAAGGGGGAAAGCCCCATTGACCCCCGTCGTCCCCCTCATACATCGTTAATTGTGAGAAAATTATGTAGGTTGAAATGAAAATTTTGCACCTTGATGGGGTAACTTAGATGGTTCTGTAATTTGACAACAATTGTCAATATGGATTGTCTCCATAATGCATAGAAATTATTTGGGTATTTTTAAGAATGTAATGAGGCTACAATGCAGGAGAATCAACATAAGGTTCTTATTTTGAAATAGGTTTCTAGTTGTTTCAAACAACAGGTAGAGCAAAGCCTCTAGGCTTGATTGAGCAACAAATTCTCATTATGGTGAACTCCAAAGCAGTCAAAAATTTGTAAAGGCCTTATACGATGGTGCAAGAGTTCTTGTGGTGAAAGTAACTCAAGGTGGGAAACATGTTGAGTGAATAAAATTACACTCTTGAATATTGTATTTTATAAGCACAGGATGGAATAAGGGAACTAAAGGGAAGTGATGTTCCTTAGCTAGAATGTATGAAATGCATTTTCTATGCTCAGAATGTGCAATATGAATTGCATCGAGGGGTTGTGGAAGCCTTAGTAAGAGTAATTGGTTGTAATATTCCTTATGGAGGAGTGATAGCCATGACTAATCACTAGAGGATGAAAGGGTCCAATAATGGACATTGGTGCCTTGTATAAGAATGCATAAAATGTATTATTGTTAGTAATAGATGCAATTTGAATTTCAAGGAAGAGCCATGGGAGCTCTTGATTATCAAAGATGGATATTGTATTCCATGAAAGAATTCTCAACAAGTAATGGAATAGGTCGTTGAGTAAGGGACATGTAACTTGTAAAGATGATGGGTAAATCATCCTTGTGGGCAAGTGCATGCATGATCAAAGAAGTTGCAAGATATGAGTAAGTAATGAGAATGGGTAATGCAATTCCATTCTCCCAAAAGTTGTCACTCATAGGAATGAGACATCCCAATATGTGGAATTGGCATGTGGCTCGTGATAGTGACATGGTGGCCATGCAAAGGCTGCTAATTGGGGAATGAGGCATTCTCATATGTGAATCAAGTATGTGATTCAGAATTGTGGAAAATATTTCCATGAGAAAGGAGAGAAAGTATCACATTTGAATAAGGTGCAAGGGAATATAAGGGACCTTGCAAAAACTCCTTATGGAGTTGGAATTGAATCAATTGCAGTGCTCATAAGTGTAGGGAAGTCCAAGAAAGGTCAAGTTGGACTTGACCATAATTTTCTTAAAACAATATGAGCAATGAGGCATGTGAACATAGTGCAATGAGAGCTATTGCAATGATCAAGGAAAGCTACATAGGGCTATTAAGATGGTTGCAACATAAATTGGAGAATAATATCCAAAGGGCAATGTTAATAAAGAGGGAAATTTATAACCTTAAACTATTCATGTTTATAACATAAGATTGTGTGCTTGGAAAGTAGCAAGTAGGAATGTTATACATGAGTATATGTATTGAATTGTTGTTTGGTGAGAAAATCATAGCTAATGATTCCTTGTGTGCTTGGTAGAGAGACCATGAAATTTGATCAGTTATGATGTGGAAGAGGAAATTCCATGCTATGATGAGGGATTGTAAAGGGAGAATTCCTTAACTCCTCTCTTACTATTGAAATTATATTTTACAAAAATTTATGGCATAGAATTGTTGAAAATGAAAGAGATTAAATAAATGAAATGAATATGCACTAGTTGGCATATTAATAGACATTCCAGAGTGCATGTGAAGATGTTTGTGCATGTGTATGATGTTGCATGTTGGTAAAGATAGCAAATTTTTACATATGCAATGACCCACTTAAGATCATTATTGTGATTGTTAATAATTAGTGGTGTTCGCATTGGTTGTAGGACCAAAGACAACCGAAGCATGGTTAAATATGTTGATGATGTTGTCGCATGTGACCAACAACCTTGTGAAGAAAGGTTGGGGCAACAAATCTATGATCACGAGGTTGGTGGAAGGATGGTGTAATCCTTTGCAGGAGACCAACTGATCAGGTAACATCAAAGATGTTAATGGAAGCCATGCAGGTAATGGTTTATTTATGATTGCATACAAAAAGGGGATTGGGTAAGAATCCCTTGAGCCATATTTTGATAATCGTAAATTGGTATGTATGTAATGTTAAATGCATTCATGCAAACATTATCCCACCGGGTACAGTGAGGTATGTGGTAGTAAGGGAAAGGAACCTTATACTATCTAACTGTTTAAAATTTTGAATGCATTCATATGAAAATATATCATGCCGTATGTATATATTGGCTATGAGTTTAATAACCAAAGCAAGTGAGGACTTATAGTCCCGTTGTGGTAGTGCATGCCATATGAGATAGTAATGGTTAATGCCATATTGTGATTGGAATGGTAATGCTATGGTGCTACACAAGTATCCCATGAACCCCCTATTGGTGTTAATTTGGGATGAAAACTCTTTGCCAACAAACAAGGAGTGAGTAAAATGCTAACGTGTTGTTCGGGTGGAGAAGGAAGGCACCCATATAAGTTAACCAAGTGATTGGGGAGATGGTTGGGTGATGTGTTGAGGCAATAGCCATACTTTCCAAAACATCATGGTGGAATGAATGGCATGATATTATGTTATTCATGAATCAATGCAAGGTGGCATTGAGTGGATATACATTAAAAGATTATGTAAATGTTGTGAATGTGCATGCGTATGTGTAGGTGCACATGTTGAGATGCATTGTGTGAATGCATGGTTATGATATATATGTTTCATTGCAATTAGATAATAGATGAAATGATGAATTATTGCCAATTATGAGATCATTTCATGAGCTGCTATGGATGCAGGAAAATGATTGCATGAAGAAGGTAGTCATGTTTGATGGACTACCAAGAATGCTCTATTGGGAGGACAGAGTTGCCTGAATGGATACGATTGTGTAACCATGAGAATTGGAAGTTTTGTTTAAATTGCATATATAATGTAATGGTATCTTGCAATTTTATTGTGATAATGATGCGCATAAAGTAAATGTATTTCATTTCCTTTGAGATAATAATAGTTGATAGTGTTTGAATTATTGAGTATTATCATTCTAATATCACTTCAGTGACTATTGTAATTGTTGCAATGAAAAGGTTATTTGCATGGATACTCACAAAGTGTTTGACTGATTGAAAATTTCGGATTACAGGTAGAAATATCTTGGGTATGGCAATGTGGGTAAGTCCATAATAAAGACTGGAATCTACCATGTGCAAAAGCCAAAAAAATATGAGAAGGGTCTCATGGTTGTGAATTTAATTTATGTACAGAACATATTGTGAATTTTAGGTTTGAAATTTTGCTAATAATTACTAATGGTTGTTTGGTTTCTCTAGAATTGTGTCAAGAGGATGTGTTGTAGGTGGATGTTCATGTTATGGTAGCAATTGTAAAACCATAATGAGCAGAGTGATACCACTTACAAGAACCAAACAAGATAAGGACGACCTCATGGTTAAATAAATCAAATTTCTGTAGTGAAGAGAATTGTAAATTCAGATTTGAATTTGATTATTAATGCCATTGATTGGTTGATTGTTTTTGAATTGTGTCAGGGGGACACAATGCAGGAAGACCATGTGTTATGGACTGCACGAGCTAAACATCATGAGAAGGACCTCATGTTTTGGAAATCTAGTTTCCATATGAAACATATTTGAGAAACTCTGAGTGAAACTATTATGATGACATCTCATGTGAACTGCATGCTTGTGTGTAATGTAGGTGAGATAGTGAAAATATGCCATTGGGGCAGATGTTGGATACTAAAGCTAAAAATAAAAAGAATGCCAAGAGTGGCTTGGGTTTGAGAAACCCTGTAAAAATTCCTTACATGTGCTTGTCTCTCCACAGTGCTATTAAACCCAGTAAGAGCATGGGTACTCAAGAAGGTTGCATGGGCATTGGTAGCCTTTCTACACTCACGCTGAAGAGCACTAGAGGGATGGGTGCGCCCGAGGGACTGTATATCAGAGAAGGGGTACCATCCTTGTGTTGTGTGAGTGGGTATTGTGGGGTCGTGCTAGCCCGCAGTCAAGTGAGTTACCTATGGAGTTCTTGGAGGGAACCACTGGTTTGCATAGGAGAAGGAGCCACATAATCGTATTCTGTTGTTTTATTGCTTGATAAGCCCAGTCGGAGAATTGGCTTAGCATATTGGATAATGGTTGTTGTATGCTTGATAAACCCAGTCGTAGAATTGGCTTATCATACTGGTTAATGGTTGTTGTATGCTTGATAAACCCAATCGGAGAACTCGCTTAGCATACTGGTTAATGGTTGTTGTATGATTGAAAAACCTAGTCGTATAACTGGCTTAGCATACTGGTTAATGGTTTTGTATGCTTGATAAACACAGTCGGTGAACTGGCTTAGCATACTGGTCAATGGAGTTCTTGATAAACCCAGACGACATACTGGCTTGGCATTGGTTATTTGAATGATGTGATGTAGCCAGTGTGTTGGTGTAACATTTGTTTTATACATATGCACGGGTGATCTGAGGCTTGCAGAAACTTGATTACCTTTCGATGCACATCATGAAGAGCACTGGAAGGGGTGGGTACGCTCGAGGGACTGTGTAGCAGAGAAGAGGTACCATCCTTGTGTTGGGTGGGGTAGGTCTAGTGGGTGCCATAGTTTTCTGAAGTCAATGTGGGATACGTGTGGAGCTAAAGGAAGTTGCACATGTAAATAAGTATTTGGTTTATATTGCATCTTCTTGTTTATTTAATGTGATTATACGTGTGTATATGATTAGGATATGGTCTTGAAAGTCTTGTTAAGAGATGAATCCTATGAAAATGGATTTGACACGTGAATTGACTCAATGTTTGAGTATAGGTATTGCTGGATGAGTAGCTAATGGTCTTGAAAGTCTTGTTAAGATATGAATCCTATGAATGGACATGTGGTTGTCCTAAAAGGCTTATTATGAGTAGCTAAATACTTGAAGGAGATCCAATGGGTGTTGATGAAAAGAGAGAAGGCATTGCAATTACTACTGAAAAGAAGGACATGGAACGTTTCTAAAAAAAGAGAACACCGATGACGGTGTTATTCCAAGGGGGAGGGGATTGTAATATCCCGATTTTGACCCCATCACATTAAACATGTAAATGATGTAAAATTGTTATAAAATCATGGTGAGGATCTCAAGGCCAAGGCCCCGCCATCGATTTAGTGTTAAAAATTGATGCACATGGTTTGCATGCTAGCCAGGCACAATATAAATTGTACATAACATGTAAATATGCATTTAATAAAATACCCCCAACTAGCTATGCAATGCAATGCAACAAGAGTATGGGGGCATGATTTTTACAAGGAATTGGGAGGGAAATATTCAAACCCTTGGATCCAATCAAGTCAAGCCAAGTGTCAATGAGAGAACCCATAAACCCTCAACTACCCATGTTGACTTTTGTACCCAATCATTTATTTTCTTCCAAGAGTTGGTTGAGGTAGTTAATGCTTTGGGATTGGAGAGGTATGACTTTCCAAATTCGGGTATGGGAAATCCACCATTTTAGCAATTCGTGTTTGGATTCTTGGGTAAGAAAAGAGCCATGAATTTGCTCCCCAAGTCATTATCCATCAACCAATTTGGATCTCTCACCTTTTTGGATCTACCTGGGCGTTTTCCCTCCACGTTTTTTTGGTATTTTCTTCATTTTTAGCTGGGAGAAGGGCATTTTTTGTGATATAAAACAGAGGGGAAGAAGAGGAATCTGTTTTGGGGTCCCTGGGGTTTCATTGAGGCCGTTTTTGGCCATTGGAATGCTCATAACCCATGGGAAAAATCATTTTTGTTCCATGTGATTATTTCCCCATCCCATAAGTCGTTTTTGCTATGCCACGATTTGGGGAAAACCCATGGAAATCTTGTTTGTGAATCCCATAGTTGGAAACATTTACCCATGCCAACAATTGTGCTTGTTGTGTGTAGAAAGAGTATGTTGGGGTATGGGTTATGGGTATCCATTGCTTTGGCTTGAGCTTGAGTGCAAGCATCCAAAAATAGAAGGGCTCACATTTGGCTTGATAAACCCAGCTATGGAATGGATTGGCTTAGATGTGATGCTTATTTGGCTATGAATGAGCTTGAGTGTTCCCTTTCCTTGTAGAAATCATGCCCAGCTCGGGGGTGGCAGTTGTGTTGCGATATTGATGAACACAACTGACATATGGCTGGGTGGAACGTTGCAGCTGCACAGCTAGTTGCTTGGAACAACTTCACCATTGCAAGATAAGTATTCTCTATATGTGTTTTACTTATACAAATGGTTTTAATTTGATGCATGCTATCAATATGTTGAATGCAAGTGAAATGTGCGTGGATAGTTTAATTCCGTTGTGCATGTTTATTTTGATTTGCATCTCCACACATGTGTTTTATTTGTATGAATCTAATGAATGGGGTTGCGTTTGTTGAAAAGCCTAGAATGTTAGTGTTATGTTCCCTTCCTTGCGTCGGATCGATGGGAGGGGATGTGACACCGAGTGTTTTTTTACCCATATGTGTTGTATAGGGATTGGTGATTCGTATTAAGACATGACCCTAGATCAAACATATTTTTTAGAACAACAGTGCTATCATGCCAAGCAAGGAAGATAATCAGGGTGATGGAAACAAACAGTAATGTGCACATGTTTTATTTCATCATTTACAATCTTGATGTATCATTTTATTATTGAAATGATATTATTGTTATCTTTAATTCAATAATTATATTGTTTTTTATTCATGTTACAACTGTGAAAATGGAATGTTAATTACAACCCATTTTTAAACAATTTTAGTTGGTTAACAATCAATTTAATGCGTAATGTATTTGTCTATCAAGTAATTTGTGGTTGTATGGAAGGATTGATTGAAAACAAATTTTATTTTAGTTGAAGGTATTTATATCTCGTTGCATATTTAATATCAAATTTTAGAATTATTGTGCCATCATATGTGTATGTGCATCATGGTTATCACTATTTTAGTCGACCTTGCATCAATTATTTTCATTTTGCATTGTAATAACATTTTGTTGTGTTGTTTTATTGTTATAGAAGTGATCTTGTTATTAATAATTATTTAATTAAAACATATTTTAATGTTGTAATAATAACAATCCATTTTCACGATTAACAATGATTTTCTCTCAATTACATCTAAAATTTAGATGCAAATTAAATTAGAAGTTCATGATAAATTCTTATGAACAAATATTTGTTATAAGGGAATGAAATGCATTATATTATTAAATAATTTTTTTAAATAATTTAAATATAATTAAGATATTAGATGTTAAATCTTTCTCTTTTATTTTATAATATAAGCTCACAAAGTTGTTTACATTAATTGTAACAATATGACAGTAATTGCACTGTAAGGAAGAAGTTATTATTGATGTTTTTAATAAACACCTCTTAGAATTTTTCAAAATAAATATGCATGATGTTTTTCACGATTTAATATGATGTTTTTCACGATTTAATATGCATAATGTTTATACACAATATAAACTTAGTGCTTCATTTGTCTCTATAAAAGGTGTTGTATTAGCAATTACTAAGGGTGTAAAACAAATGTAACGTCAAATTAGCATTAACAAAACATATCATTTTAGTTGCATCTATGTTGCAACTTATGTGTGTTTATTGCATTAACAAATTTATATTTGCATCGATAGGCATGACATTCTTTCCCTATAAATGTCAAATCTATATTATTATGGAATCATATGTGCCGATATTAAAAAAATATAAGTCAGTGTGTATCATGTTTATCATTGTTTTAGTCGACCTTACATCAATTATTTTCATTTTGCATTCTCATTTTTGTTGTGTTGTTTTATTGGTATACAAGTGACATTATTATTAACAATAATTTAATTAAAACATGTTTGAAGGTTGTAATAATAACAATCCATTATGACCCCCGATCCTGGATTCTCTCCTCTCCTCCTCAACCCTCTTTTAGGGTTTGGCCTCCAATGGCCTCGGAAGCTGAAAGCCCCCCCTGACCTTGCTAACTTCCTCAATCTTTTAGCAGCCCACGGCAAGAGGCCGCTTTCTTCTTCTCAACAAAAATTTGTTAAAAAACTCAATGAAATCCCAAATGTGGCACTATCGGTGGATTTACCCTGCAAGACAGCTCTCAATCTGTCGGAACGTGCTCTAATCGGTCAGTTCACAGGCTTATGGCCTTCTCCTAAGTCCACCGAAAATTGGGTCCAGAAAAATTGGAGACCCCTGATCACGGAGGATGTCAAATCATTCTTCCTGGGTAAAGGATACTTCCCTTTCGTCTTCGAATGCAAACAGGATCATGAGCTCATTTTTAGGAATGGACCCTACTTTATGGGACCGCAAAGGCTCTACATGAACAGATGGACTCCGAATTTTGACCCTACGCTCGACATCCCCTCGGCAGTCCCTGTCTGAGTGAGGCTTCCCCACTTACCCCTGCACTGTTGGAACACATAATCCCTCGAATCCATCGGAAATGCCCTCGGTAAATACATCGACAAAGCTGACAGGAAAGATCAATACTCATGTGCGAGAATCTATGTCGAAGTAGATTTAGAACATGGCCTGCTAGAAGCTATAAATCTTATTGTAGCAGATTGGTCCCGCATTCAAGAACTCGACTATGAACAGATCCCATTCAAATGCAAATTCTGCCATGAATACGGCCATTTCGCTTGATCATGCAAAAAGAAGCCAGCGGATCCAGAATCGAATGGGAAAAAAGATCAATGGACAACCATCCAAAAAATACCAAATCAGGTACGAGATCCCACCCAAAAAGTCTAAATAAACAGAAAACGGATTAGCAACAGCAAGCTCCGTCGACCTCGACCAACAGGAACAACTTCAAAGTCCTGGAAACATGTGAGATCAATGACAACACTGAGGTTGAAGAAGGAGAAATACGTGAACATCAAGTCACTCAAGCATCTCCACCTGCCCCTGAAAATCCTATGATCCCCCCAGCTCAGAATACCCCTAGCCCCCTCAGATCTACCCTAATCAAAGATACTCCCTCCTACGCTTAAATCACTAAAGTGAGACCCCTAGGATCCCCTTCCTCATCGGAAGAACCTAGAGATAAATCTTCCAAAAAACCAGGTCGTAAATCCACTAAAGACCTGAGGGAAGAAGAAGTTGAGCGGGAGAAAATCCAAGGATCCCAAGCAACGATAGATATGGTCTTCAACAGAAATAATAGAGCCAGGATAGCAGGGAAAAAATACAGAGACATAGCTGTACGAACACCCTCCTCCATTTATATACCTAAATGATGAAGCTGGTCTCTTGGAATTGCAAAGGTCTAGGCAGTCCCTGTAAGATTGAAGCAGTTAAAGATTTACAGAGAAGCAACATGCCGGATCTTCTTTTACTCTAGGAGACCAAACTCGATGATAACACAGTCTTAGACATCGGAAAAAAACATTGGAAGAAAAATGCAGGTTATGCAGTCAATGCTAGAGGAGCTTTTGGCGGTCTGGCAACACTATGGTCCTCAGAAAAGTTCCAGCTCCACAACCACTTCGCTACTCAACATTGGATTTTCACTGAACTCACCCATCTGAAGAGCAACAAGCAGATCGCCCTTTTCAACATGTATGTACCAAATCTATACTCTGAGAAAAAAGACTGATGGAGTCTACTCGATGTTTTCCTGGACGCCTATAATCCTCAAAATATCATTATAGCTAGTGATATGAACATCACACTCTCCAACACTAAAGAGAAAGGTGACCTCAATGGTAACGATTTCTTCAAAATGCAGGTTGAATCCCTGATCCATAAATGAGATCTCATAGATATCAAGCCCAAAAAAGGGAAATACACATGGTCCAATAAGCGTCTTGTCAACGGAAATATCATGGCCAGACTGGACAGATTTCTAGTGCATAGTAGCCTTCTGTCCGATACCCAAATCATATCCTCCAGCATTTTATTCAATATTGCCTCAAGCCATAAACCTATCCAGCTCTCATTTAATGACATCGAGGATCTCGGCCCTATCCCCTTCAGGTTTAGTCCCCAGTGGCTTGAACATGCAAGTTTCTGGACTACTCTGGAAAAAGCATGGAAATACCCATCATGGGCTCTCCTTGTCATGTTTGGGAACAAAAAATTAAAAATACCAAAGCTGCTCTTAAAATTTGGGCCAAAACCATTTTCCCAGCCCCGACACACCTTAGAAAGAAGGCCGTGGGTAAACTTGAAGATATCCAATCCGCCATGGATGATCAGCCTATGGAACCTTTCACGCTACACGAAGAAGCTACACAGCAAACCAAAGTTTATCAGGCCTTTCGATATGAAGAAGATTATTGGAGGCTAAATTCAAGTAGTACTTGGCTCAAATCGGGTGATAAGAACACCAAGTATTTCCAACAGCAATTCAAGCTCAGACAATCATTCAACCATATCGCTGAAATCAGAGGTGAGGATGGAACGATTTACACAAGAAACACCAATATTAAAAACGCAGCACATGCTCATTTCTCCAAGCTATTCGCTGAAGAGGACAGAACTGAAGGGGATAACGAGCTCACTCTGTTGGAGCATATTCCTAACAGCATTTCAACTGATGAAAATCGTAATATCACTAAACCTTTCACTGAGCAGGAAGTGATCAATACGATCCACTCTTTCGAATCTGACAGTGCGTCGGGCCTTGATGGGTTCTCGATTCATTTTTATAAAGCATGTTGGAAGTACATAAATAAATATTTTATGAGAATGTGTTGTTGCTGCAACATCCCCCCCAAATTTTTGTAAATATTGGGGCCCCTCCTTCTATTTTTTGAAGAAGTCCATTGATCTTCTAAAGCGTATTTGTTCAACTTAGCAATTTTTCTTTGTTCTCTTCTTCCAAATTTGTTTTGATTGTTTCTACTAACGCAAAACCTATCTTTTAAGTTGGATCGCAGTTTTTAATGATGAACTTTGCGACAATTGCGCAAACTTTAGTCTTATTTTGGCCGACTGCAACGCATTTTTTATCCTTAACTTTATGCCCAAAACTTTCCTTTTCATTTTTTTTCTCCCAAAGTTTGTCGCAGTTTTTAACTCTAAAATCCTCCACCTCCTCGCATCTTTTAACGATAACATTGCCGCTCTTTCACGCCATTTTTTAAGCCTTTTCCACACGCCAATTATCGCAGATCTTAGAGTTAAAACGCCCGCCTGCCGCGCAAATTCTAACCTTAAAATTGTCGCCTTTTTGGTGCACCTTGCCCTCTTCATCGCAACTTTCGGTCACAAGAGTTATGGCTAAATTCGCCGCCGGTTGCGCTGCTTCTAACCTTAAATTTGTCGACGAAGCTTTGATCCGTGGGTGCGGCTTTTGATCGCAGAAGCTAATCCTAAATTCCCCGCCCGTTGCGCATAAGTCACCATCTCGGTCGTCGCCGCAGCGCAGCCCATATTTTGGGTAAGTGCAAATGAAGTTGGTGAAGTGTTTTATGGCCACCCCATGTGGAGTTAACTCCCCGTTGCATTGAGCCCTGTGCTCATTAATACTCCAACTAGCCACCCCATGCGGCTTTATTACTCACCCTATATATATACGTAGAATGGGGTTTTCGGTCATTTCGCTATTGCCGAGGAGGAGAAGAGTTCGCCATTCGCAATTGAGGAGTTTTCAGACTGTCACTCATTTGGGTGTGTGCGTCAATCGCCGAGAGCCATTTCAAGGTTGACAGGTAGGTTTTTTCTCCCTCCCTTTGATTTATTCGGAAGAAAATCTATTCGGAGCTCATTTTTCTGTTCTAAAGCTTTTAGGTACTCGAATTACCCACTAGTTTCGTATGTTGTAAGAGAATTCCTTTGCTTACGGGTAAACCTCCCTTAAGGCTGATAGAGCAAGGTTCTTCGTTGTTTTCCCCCCCGTCAAATCATGACCCAGAGAAGCTGCCTTCTGCACATATGCGTTTCAGCCTGTTGACTGTGTTTTTTCAGCTTTTTAGATATTTTCCCCTGCGTTCATTTTTTTTGTTAGTGGATAATCCTAGGCCAATCCTTTTCACAGTTTTAAAAAGGCCACGGATAGCTCTACTAGCTCTATAGCACACACTCTAGTCTATAGCACACGTTCGCTAATATCAGGAAATGCCAAACCGCACTCACCATTGTGGGCAATGAGACATGCTCCAAACGATAAAGCCATGCTTTAAAGCCATAAAGCCGCAGAAGTGTTGAGAATGCCCTTTATATCCCACACTAATAGCGCTTTACATAACTGTGTATTTTCCTTCAAACGCTAATGACAGTGAAACAATTTTTTTATCATGAAATATTCAAGTACTGGCTAGCCAACTTTCGTTTTGGTAAAAAATTGCATTTTAAGTCATTATATGGATGTGTTTTTAAATGCTTGAAAGATTATTTTAAAAGAAAGCCAACACCTTTACATGCTCAATTTATGCTTGAATATTATGAATCTTGAGATATGATTTGTCCGCTAGTAATGGTTGCTCGATATTTCGTCAAACTCCTTATTTATGCTACCCCACCTTCGCAGGTTTGACATGCATAGGAAGTCTGCCAGGCGGAAAGATAAGCTTGCGGGATCGGATTCGAACGTGGAGATTTTGTTAGACACATTGCTTGAAACCAAGTTCAACGATATGCAAGTTGTCACCGGAGTGTCCCCAAGAATCTCTGCCTCGAAATTTCAATGGGGAGACTTATACAGGTTTATCAGAGATCAGAAGTACCCAAATGCATCCCTAGAAGAAGTGATGGTCTATGCAAACATCAAGAAGTCCGGCCTCCATAAGGTAGCGACTCGTCCCGAGCTTTTCCCATGATCTGAGGTCATCGGCTGGATAATTCCTCATGTTAAGACTGATACAAGGTTCATTAATGACAAGGTTGGGATGAATCTGGCATCTTTCGCACCTGAACACATCATGGCTACTTACAAGTTTCCCCAAGCAAGAACTTGGTTGGACAATGAGTGGATAGCCAAACAAACTATGGACCCTCTGGATTCTGCCAGAAAGTTGATGATAAGTGACAGGCAAATCAGACAAAGGAACAACAATGAATATGAAAGTGACCTTCTAAAGACTCCTTGTAAACTCATGGTCTTAATGCTGAGTCGGATTTTCAACATGCTAAATGGAAATATTTCCAAGCTTGGCTGGGTGCCAGTAATGGTACATATGGCCATGTCCGGTACCATTTTCAATTGGGTCAACATGATTTCAGACAGTTTGGTCTCACAGTTAACCGCTGCCCAAGGAGGACTGACTCAAAAGAAAGTCGATTTCTTCATGTCTTCTTATTTGATGGATTGCCTGTTAATCAAACACACCTTCCCGGATTTGGGTTGTACATGGAATAGAAAAGAGACTCCTCTCTTTGTAGCTTACCAACCCACATGGGAAAGCAAATACACAAGCCACTACAAGCAGATTTGTGAGAAACTCATCATGCCCCTATATTAGCTCATTTTCGCAGAAGAGCCAAATTGCATGTCCGAGAATGCCATTCCCATCATAGAATAGTTTGGAGATTACTAATTCTCCACCAAAGGAACCTATATCCGGATGAGTGGACGATCTCAAGCTCCCTTTTTGTTTCCCCGATACGTTACAGATTTTGTAGTGCACAAGGAAGCTTTAAGGAAACTCTTCAGCACTAGCGGAATCAGCAAGATCCTCATAGAGAGGAAGAAAGGTATATATCCACCAATGCCCTTCACCATTGGTGCATACAGCCTCCCGAGGGAAAGAGACGGTGAAAACTTTTCTCAAGGCTTAGAAGTTTTTCATTTCGGCACAAGACCTTTTAGGAGGCATGATCCTGGTGGCAAGGTTGTTAGACATTGACTTGATGTCAAAACTTCTTATGAGTACACACATCTTATGGACCAAGATGAAAATTTTTTCCGAAGTGCCAGGAACTTAACTGAATTGGGAAAGCGCTACCATCGTAAAAGCAGAAAAGGTTCAAATCCTAAGCCTATCGGGTTGATCCAGAAGGAGCAAGAGGTAGCAGCTTCTCAATCAGAGGAGTCAAAAGGGCAAGTGAAAGGACAGACTTATGTTGTACGTTAATTATTTTACTACATCAATAAAGAAAGTTCTATTTTGCCTGATGGAAGCCTGCATGGAGTTTTATTATGGGAATGTTTGAATGACTAGCCGAATTACTTCTGCATTATTCACACATTGGCTGTCAGATTGTTCCTAACCATCTGAATTACTTCTTTGCTTTGAATGCTTTCACTCCCTCATGCTAAATTTCTGTGTAAAATGGGTAATGTGAATGTTTATCTCTATCAAGGCTATCTTTGGTAATATTTATTTTCTGTTGTAAATGCATCTATTAAATTTAACAACTATCTGTTAAGATCTTGGTTGCATTTCCAGTTTATTACCCATCCTTTAAGTTTGCTCCGTACGAGGATAGATTAAATTTGCTTAAAACAATTTTAGATCAGATTTGTTTACAGTTTGCATTTAGATTACATCACTTGCATCTCATCTTTTAAAATTAAAATACATAAACTGTGGATCGGGCCGCAACCGGTGCAAAGGAAAATGAATGTTTAAAATCTTACATGGTAGTCGGGCCGTTACCCGGACAGATTCCTACACCAAACGGTGAGTGATCTAATTGGGCTTGCTTACTGGGGAGAATCCCTTGCTGATTGATGCTACGATTTTCGGGGCATCAACCAAATGATAAAAAAATTCCACTCTAAGTCAAAAATCGATGGATCCACAAACAACACATTCCTATCCCTCATCTCGAAAGAAACCAGTCCCAGCTCCTTCAACAGATACAGGCCGATTTCATTATGCAACTCCTCTTACAAAATCATATCCAAGATGTTGGTGACTCGTATGAAGCCTTTGCTCAACAATATAATTTCTGACAACCAAGGAGGCTTTCTGGAAGGGAGACAAATACTTGACAATGTCATACTCGTACAAGAAGCTATACATTCCAGCAAATCGAGAAAGGAAAAAGGTATGTTAATCAAGATTGATATGGCCAATGCATTTGACCGTGTCAAGCACTCCTTCCTCTTTAATATGATGGCTCACTTTGGATTTGATGAAATCTTCATCAGTTGGACCTCTGCATGCATTAACAACCTGTGGATTGCTCATTTAATCAATGGTTGCCCTGCTGATTTCTTCCAATCCACCTGCGGCATTAGGCAAGGATGCCCGCTCTCCCCTTTCCTGTACATCATCTTGGCAGATTCACTCAGTCGAAAATTAAACCATGATCTTCTCAATGGCTCCCTTCCCGGCCTCCATTTGACCCTTGATTCCCACCCACTCAATCATACCCTTTTTGTCGATGACTCCCTTTTTTTGGGTGGAGCCTCCTCCATCATAGCTCGGAAGTTTAAGTGCAATTTGAATATGTACTGCAATGCCTCCAGAGGCAAGATTAATTTGCATAAAAGTGCAGTCTACAGCTAGAACCTCAACAACAAAGTTGCAGCCAATATCAGCAGAATTCTTGGCATCAATGTCCACACCCACTGGGACAAATTCATCTATCTTGGCCTCCCTATCACTTATGGAAACTCAAATGCTGGAAATTGGGATGACATGCTCAACAAAATAAAAAGAAGAATCAGAAGATGGGGAGGCCAATGGCTTAGTAAGGCGGGAAAGTTGATGTTAGTAAACTATGTTCTATCCGCCTCTCCTATCTACCATTTTTCTACCCTCCTAGCTCCAAAAGGAACAGCAAATCAAATTAGTAAATTAATGAGAGACTTCCTATGGTCCAGTGGGAAAAACAATGACAACAAATTTCACTTAGTGAATTGGGAGACCATCAAGCAGCCGAAAGCCTCAAGAGGCCTTCAAATTCGCAACCCACGCCTTGCAAACTTGGCATTGGGTGGTAAGCTACTTTGGAAAATTCTACATAACAAACGCCATCGAGTTAGTCAGGTTTTCAGGAAGAAATATTTAAATGGGACAAATTTAAGATGTCTAGATCACAAGCCAACGTCCAAAGGTACCAGCACTTGGACATTATGCAAAGCAGCTTGGGAGTTTTTCGCAAAAGATCTATATTGGCTATCAGGCAACGGAAGGAAAATAGACATATTTTTCGATAAAATAATGGGCAATGACCCACTTCAAAATATTCACGAGCTTCAAAATAACGCAGCCTGGCTCTCTAAGCATGGGATCAATACTCTTAAAGATTTTAGCACCTGGGACACGCATGGAAACTGGCAGAGCTGGAAAAATGTAGCCATACCACCACATCTTGAGACAACCAAATCCAGGCTTATTGAAAACCTGAAAGGATGTGCCCCATTACATATAATGGCCAGAGATGAGCGGGGTTGGGGCCCTACAGGCTCTTACATAGTTGTTCTCGGTTACAAAACTCTGCATATTCATGATGAAGCTAGAAAATATCTTTGGAACTGGGTATGGGACGCATTTGGACTTCCTAAAATCAAAATTCACTTGGAATTTAATCCACTACAAAGTCCTCACCGGAGACAATCTCAGTAAGAGAGGATTCCATGGGCCTTTTAGGTGCCCCCTCTGTTAGAGTAATTTGGAAATTATCAACCATCTTTTTCTGAAGTGTCATATTGCTAAGACTGTCTGGAATTTTCTGTTGCTTGATCTCAATCTCACCTTGCCTAACTTTATCTCAATCACCTAGATTTTGATTGGAATTCCTCTTATCTTGTCCCTCTCTCCAATAAAAAAAACTCTGGTATCATCTTTGGATCTCCATGCCAAAATTTGCTTGCTGGAAAATATGGATAGCAAGAAATAATGCCATTTTCCATGACAAGCACTGCACCCCTTACAAATCGCAAGCCAAGCCAAAGGTTTGTTGATTGAGTGTCTCAACATCTCTAAACACAGGTCTGATACAAACCTCAGCAACGAAGAATTTCGATGGATGGGAGTCATCTCCCCTCACCCTAGCATTGAGCCCCTCCGAAGACATCAACTTGCTTGGCAAATCAGACTCACAAATCATGATTTCCAGGAATGGAGAAATAATCAGGACACGGATAGCCTACATTTCGATGAAGCCTCCAAAAATAACCCCGGTGCAGCCGGAGTTGTGGGAGTCTTCTAGACTAGAGATGGATCGAAGAGACTGAAGTACGGTGGGGCCTAGGCACCTGCTCAAATAATATAGCAAAAGCACTAGCCTTGATGAAAGGATGCCAGCTCGCCAAAGAACACAAAATTGACAACCTTCAAGTATTTGGAGATACAATGATTATCATCAGAGCTCTCAACATTAATACCACTCCCAACAACCTTCCTCTCAGTCGAATCATTCAGAGAATCCGACAAATCTCGAGCACTTTCACAAATTTCAAATCTTATCATATATTAAGAAGCTTAAATAATGAAGCTGACATTGAAGCTATGGAGCCACCAAACTTAGTCAAGGCAATCTGAAACTATCCGATATAGTAACTGAAGCTCATCATATTCCTTAAGTCTGGATTCTCCCAACAGAATCAGATATTTTGCAATTCCAATTGTGACAGAGAAGACTAACTATTACCCTCCGGGCAAAATTATCATTGATTAATAGAATGTGCAGAGCACTCTGAGTTCCAAGTAAAATGAGTCTTCTTGACCGCTACACTTCAAATGAGGCAGAGCAACCGGAAACCTATCATTCACAATAGCATAACTACTGCATCTCTCTTGGCAGCTATCTCAGCAATTTCCAGCAAAAGCACGTTTTCCAGTTTTAAAAGGTGAAGAAGATTCTAAACGCAGTCTTCAGAAAGTTATCTAATCGCCATTATGGAAACATTCAGCGCAATTTTCTTAAGTATGGTGGAAACCTGGCTCAGATACTCAACAGGCAGATCCTTAGCACTTCTTCATAAAAAATTTCTACAACATTTCCAGGTAGATTTATTCTTTTCAGTAAACATAAAGCTCATACAACGTATTTTTTCAATTCTACCTATTGCAATAAGCTTCCTAAGCAAGCAATCCTTCAGCTGAAGATAGGCATTCATACTCTCAATTGAATTCTCATCCAATAAAGGCTCCCTCGGGCCAATTTGGCTTCAAATGTAATCCGTCGATTTGGTTCATAACCATGGATTTTTTTATTTTATACAATACTCATTTCCGTTAAAAAAAAATAACAATCCATTATTAGGATTAATTATGATTTTAACTTAATTGCATGTAAAATTTAGATGAAATGTAAATTAGAAGTTCATGATACATTCTCATGAACAAATATTTGTTATACGAGAATGAAATGTATTATATTTTTAAAATTAGTTTTAAAATAATTAAGATATTCTTTCTCTTTTTACTTTATAATATAAGTTCACAAATTGTAACAATTCTCGAGTAAAATATATGCTATTTATTTCGACACTAAAAGTGCGCAAATTAGTACAAATGAAAACCAATACTAAAATAGCAAGCTAGTGCAAAATCCTATAATGCAAGAAATAAAGTTAGGCTAAAAAAAAAATCAAACAAAGATAAGTAAAACTAAACAAGAATAATCTAAAACAAATCCTAAGCTAAATGAACCTATACTCTAAATTCGTTCCTCTCTAATTATGGAAAATGACAAAATACAAATTTTACAATTTACAAAATACATAAATTTATTACAAACTACAAAATTTAAATATTCACAAATCAACAAATGTTACCATCATTCTCAAATTACCCAACATACATATACAAAAATACACAAAATTTGAATATTTACAAGTTACCTAAACATGGCTACAAATTATCTCAAATCTATTAAAGTATATGTACATATTGTAAAGTGAAAAGATTTAAAAATACATATATATATTAAATTATAATTTATAATATGTTATGCCAAGTGAGGATTTAGTTTTTTTTTGTCCATAGAAAAATATATCTTATTATTAATATTGCGAAATAGTAAAGTATGTCCAAATGTCACAAAGCATCCTAGGGGATAACACCCCTGAATAATCTAACAAGAGTTACAAACAAATGGGCATCAGAAGCATTCCCATAAAAATAGAGCCAGAATTTTAGCCAGTTCATGGCCGATATATCAGTCATCAAGATGCACCAAAACGACTTAAAACAGAGTGATATAAGTGACTGCGAGTCCTTCCATAAAAGACTCAATCCAAGTCCATATAGTAATAAACACTGCTAACAGCAACAATATATAGCAAAACAGAAGATAAATAAGTGTAGCCGTAGATATCCCGGGAAAATCAAAATACCAACGAGACGTTGGTGGAGCAGCAAACCAACTAAAGACCTGCAAAAAAGTTATAATCGCAAAACCATAAAGATATATAAACGACAGATCCAAAAAATCAGTAAACCAGCAAGTCAGGGTCAAAGCCATCAAGACCAATGCATGTCAATAGTACCATGGGAGAACAAAAGTTCCTCCCGCCATTCCTCCCACACGATGATCCCGGCCTGAGTAGATAAAGCTAGCTTGGAAAGCAAGTCAACCTCCGAATTCACCTCACGGAAGATATGTGAAAAATGGGTGTGTTCAAAACTGAGGATTAACTTCCAGACCGCATCCATCCAGAAAGTAAGTAACATTACTTTGAGTGGAGTAACACCCTTTTCCCAAGATATAATAAACGAAGAATCACCAAATATCAAGAGTGATGTTACCTGTCGGAAATGAGCAAAATGCAGTAAAAGCCAAAGGGCACATAACTCTCTACGAGTATTGGACCCAATCCCCAAATTCAAACGGATTCCGAAAAAACAAGAGGTTGAAAGGTGCAATACCACACTGGCCCCGCTCACACCAGGCCCCCCCACCGCCGCACCATCGAAGAACCCACAGGGGTACATTAAGACAGGAGGGGTCAAACGTCGACCTGGACAATCCAAATTTTTAATAGGTCGACCAATTTGAGAAGTGTATTCCATGTATGCAGCCAAAATCCAGCCACATAACCAATCCTGAAGGGGAGAAGTGCCCTCGAATATACGGCAGTTCCGAGCTTTCCAAGTTTCCCAAATCATGAAGCATGGAAGTTCTACCATAGAATGTGAGTTCCTGAACCATGAACTAAGACAGTCAATTAGAGTGGAAGATCTCCAGATGGTCTGAATGCCCAAAGCTGTAGAAATTAGTTTCCAGAGGCCCTGTATGAACGCGCAGGTAGAAAAGAGTTGATCAACTGATTCGTCCTGTAGGCAACATAGAGGACACCATCCAGGACCAACAAAGCCTCGGTGACACAGATTATCCCATGTGAGGATTTTATTGCACAACGCTAACCAAATAAAACATGTGATTTTAAGTGGCAGAGAAAGTTTCCAAATAGAGTGATGCCACCAATGATTCACCGGATGGATATCAGCAAATAATGAAGCATAAGCCAGATTAGCAGAAACCGATCCATGTGCCACATCCCACGACCAGGCCAAGCGATCAGGAGTCTCAGAGAGTTGAATATTTTCCTGGCAAAGTGATCGAGTATACAAAGACCATTCAACCCCCATTTCACCAAAAAGTCTCAGTTGTGTAGCTGAGATCCACTTTGTACCCACATCATTATTATGGCATGTCGCATGTGCAAGAGTATATAAACCTTTTTCCCGGAGATGTGCTCTTAATTTAGGAGACACGAGGTATGAAGTAGAATCCCCCAATACAGGATCAATTCCTAGTCTAACCTCCCGACCATTTCCAAGGATCCACGAGAGCCACTGCGCTATGGTGTTGAAGGAACCCAAGAGGCCATTCCATATGTTTGAGACACCAATAGCCGAGGGAAGTCCTTTTCGGAACCAATTTGCAACCAAAGAATTCTTTAAGTATTTGGCTCTAATAATCTTGCCCCAAACAGATTCGAAAAAAAGAGCACACCACAAACTCTTTGCATGTAGTGCGGTGACAAAATGCTCCAGATGCTTAATATTTCAGCATCCCAAATCCCAGGGTTGGGCCAAGGAGGACCATTTAATTAGGTGGAATTTTTCCTTTTCCCCACCACCAGACCATAAAAAGTTGAAAAACTTCCGGCGAATAATCTGAAGAATAGATTTAGGAATTTTACTGAGTGAAAACTAGTAGACCCCTAGGTTCTGTAGGACCGCTTTTGCCAAAGTAAGTCTGCCACCCATTGATAATTGGCGCAGAGTCCAATGGCCAATCCTTAAATCAAAACGTCTAACAAGCCAAAACGAGTCATTCAGCAGATAATTCGACGGCTTGACAAAATAACCAAGATACTTAGTGCCCCCATTCAATTCTTTGAATTGTAGAGGCAAAATCATGCTGATCGACCCCTCCACATCAGCCTCCAAGGAGTGTTTCAAAAAGTGAGATTTAATAAAACTGATGTTCATGCCAGATACCGAGCAGAATAAATCAAGTATTTTCTTATAATAACTCCATTCCTCCAATGTGCCCATACCAAAGAGCATAACGTCATCCACAAAAAGTGAGTGTGTAACAGATATATCCGAAGATACTTTGATACCAACAATATGACCCTCACATTTTGCCTTATGTATGGAGAGGCTCAAGCCTTCAATGACCAACAGGAACAAAAGGGGTGAGAGAGGACAACCCTGACGGAGACCCCTGGAGGCCTTGAAATAGTTTGTCGGCTGACCATTAATGAGCACAGCATAATTAACCGAAGAAACACATGCCAAAATCCATTTCATCACCTTCCATGGCAGACCTATCTGTATCAGTATTAAACTGAGTAGGTTCCAATCAACACGATCATAAGCTTTGACTAAGTCCAGCTGGAGGATGAGAGCATCAAGTCGCTTCTTTTTAATACTGTGAAAGACCTCTTGAGTCACACCCACCGCATCATGAATCTGACGACCCTCCAAAAATCCATATTGTTCCATCGAAATGAATCTTGAAAGAATCGGTTTGATCCGCACAACAATAATCTTAGATATTAACTTATAGACTAAATTGCAGAGGGCAATTGGCCGAAATTCATTAAAGTTCTTCGGGTGGGAAGATTTCGGAATGAGGGCCAGGTAAGTAGAATTAAGTGCCCCAGATACCAAACTCAAGCGTCGAGACTCATCAACAACTTTCCTGAGATCTTCCCCCATTATGTCAAAGAAGTGAAGGAATAGTTCCACCAACCACCCATCCGGTCTAGGTGATTTATCCTTAGAAAACCCCCGAAGCGTGCATTCCACATCTGATAAAGTTATATCCTCAAAAATACAGTCCCCTTCCATATCATTAAACATCTGGAGGTATTCTTTTATAATCTTGAATTGCTCAATCAATGAAGTATTTTTGGGGTCACAATAATACTCCTGAAAGTGATAAGTTGCCTCAGCCATCAGATCCGAATCCCCCCTAATCCTCCGGCCATCATGATCATTGAGATCCCAAATGGTATTTTGAATCCTTCAAGAATCTGCAAACCTGTGAAAGAATTTAGTGTTCAAGTCACCAACTTTTATCCATATAGCTCGGCTCTTTAGACACCAAGTCTCCTCATGTGTAAGTAGAATTTTCAATTTCCTGCTTTCCAATGATGATAGGTTTGACCGGCCCATATGGGAAAGACCAGTTTTCAGAGACTGATCCAAAAGTATAGCAATTTCCTGTTCAACCTTAATGAGCTCTGCAGCCAACCTAGCTTTCTTATCCCTTTCCCACTGAATAGTAAAGTCCTTTAATGATTTTAGCTTCACCGCCAGCTTGTCCATCTCAGATCTCTCACCAATAACATCTACATGCATCCAATGTGTTCTCACACCCAAATTAAATTTTGGATCTTTTAACCAGGTAGAGTTGAATTTAAATGGGAAAGGATGATGGGAAACCTCAATATCCAGTTGTAGAATAATGGGGAGATGATCACTGATATGAATCTGTTGTATCCATGACCTGTAGGGCTGAAAATAGCATAAGAGAGATTCTGATATTAAGAAACGATCAATACGTTTTGAGATCAGGTTCCCATCCTTCCTACCATTAGTCCATGTTGGAACCAGAGGATGAGGAGCCACATCAATCAGAGAAAATTTTGAAAAAAGGTTTCTGAAATATGATCCCATTGGATCCCTCCTTGCAGATTAACCCCAAATTTCCTCAGCCCCCCAAGAAAAATTCAAGTCACCTGCAAGTATCAAATTTTCCAATTCCAGTAAGTGGCTCGAGCACGCAAGGTCCCAGAAAGCCTCCCTATCATAGTAGGGACCATAATAGTTTACAATATTTATGTTTTTATCTGAACCCCTCAAATTGCCAGATAGTAAAATACCCAACGAGATAATGAAAGGATTTAAATTCAGAACCCCAGGGTTCCAAGCCGCCAATAGCCCACCAAATAGGCCAACAACATCCACCGAGCACATCAACCAACCAGGTTTAATCTTGTTAAAAAAAGTACGGGCTTTCTCCCCATAAACCATAGTTTCCTGGAGGAAGACCAAATCAGGATTGATAATATGAAGAGCACGCTTGAGGGCCAATTGTTTGGGAAGACCCCCCACACCCCGAATGTTTAGAGAGAAAAAGATCATTAACGACCCCTGGCAAGGGCTTTGATTCCTCTAAGAGCCCTGGTATCAGGAGAAATTGGGGTACCCAAAATGTTGCGATCATCCACTACCCCCATTTGAATGACCTTCTTATTTTTCCGGGCACTGTGAGTCTTTAACGGCGAGAAATCTAGAGCCAAGCCACCCATACGGGCCCCCTTTGAGACACATTTGTCCCCCATGGATGAGTTAATAGCAGCAGATGTAGTAGTTTTATCAGTCCCCAACACTGGAAACGAGGTCTCAAGAAACGAAGGGGCCACCACATTATCAGTGGTCGGGACATGATCCTCAACAACCCGATTTTTGTAAAAAACAGGAATGGGAGTCTTTTTTACCATTTCGGAGTAAGAGGGTATGTGGATAATGATCTCCTGGGGTTCCGAACCATCTGAAGACATCACAGGAGGGCAAACTGATCCCGATGGATCATCAGAGATGAAAGATCCAATACCCCCATCCATTCTAGTATCATGACCAAATAAAGGCTGCTCCGAATCCAAGGAAAGAAGAATGGTCGAAACAGTTGAGGGAGGGATTTCAAGAGAGGCCATTTGCATGGGGGAAGAGACAGGGGGGATGTCTTGTGCCGGTGGCACATCATCGGAGATGGGGACGGTATTCTCAGAAGGATCGTGGGAGGACTTCTCGGATCCAGAGGAGTTTGGCAGCAGAGGAGAGAATCGACGGCGACCCATATAATTACCATTGTTGCCATTATTCAAATCTAAAGAATTAATAAAAGAGATATCTAAATCATTCAACGAGTGGAAGAAGGATGGGTCTTTTAATTCCAACTTACGGATAATGGCCGAATCTGGAGCATTAGGGAGATGAACGCTGTTGGAGTAACCATCAAGCTTACCCGCCGCATCCATTTCCTTATCGCTACCATCATCAGATGACCAAAAAGGCCCCACGCCATTTTGTCGGCCCGAAGATGAAGACCCCTTACATTGTCTCCACAAATGATCGACCTGCTTGCAATTTGAACAGCGAAATGGTATGCCCCAATAGTCAATAATCTGGTCCAGTTTGCGGCCACGCCAATTAATGTGGAGAACGTCAATGAGACCCAGTGATAAATCTACCTCAACCAGCATCCTACCAATGCGACGGTCGAAACCAGAAAGATGATCCTCCTCAACATGTAAGAAATGACCAAGGCTCTGATGGCTTCAAAAGCCCCACGATTCCAAAGGGCAAGTGGTAGACCCGGGAGGAGCACCCATAAATGACAAAAACGCACAGAAGCCATATCCGGGTCGAAATCCGTTTGCCATTTCTGCAACATTAAACTACATGCCCCATAGAGCCAAAGCTTGTCCAGAATAATGGAACAATGAGATTCTTGTTCAAACTTGAAGCCATACCAACCTCGAGCCAAGGAGAAAACCTGTGGAGTATAACTCAAAATGGGATTCCATTTTTCATTTACCCATTTTACAATATCCTTGCGGTTCATAGCAAAGTATGAGAATTTGACCACCAAGACCGTCAAGTTGAATTCCACGATCTCCTCCAACCCTATGTCTCTACCCATTGTAAGCCAAACCTCTCCCGGCCTGCAACAATATTTCTCTTTCAACCAACGAGCAGATTTGGAGGAGTCCGGTGGTTTACCCCCTTTTTCCAAACGAGGCAGAGCGCGAGTGTTGTCCACTGATGGATCAGAACCAGATGTAGGAGTAGGAACCCTCGACAGAGACAAATGGCCCTTCTTTGTAGTCGGCTTGTTACGTGGTGTCGCCAGCCTCTCCCCCGAGCCATTTGACCGCTTCCCCTTTAGCATATTCTTAAAGAAAGCATCCGGTTTAAACAAACCGGCTTCCTTAATCAGGTAGTCGGAAACAGTTAAGTTGTTATCAACCGGGACATGTGAATCCGGCATATTATCTCCCATAATGCACAGATGTTATAACAATTCGGGGAATTGATCTCATGATTTCCAGCAGGTGGATACCGGAAAGGAAAATCCCCAAAAATCGGGCATATAATAATAAGCAAACCGATTAATGCGTAACCCCGAGGTGACAGAGCCCACTCTAGCGCCCACAAAGCTCCAAAAGATGAAACCCTAAAACCGCCCAAAAACAAAGCACCAAATATTCACAGGAATAAAACAAATACACCATCGATATTTTAAAACCAACGCCAAATCAGAAGTCCGGCCCCCTTATTGAGGGCGTCCAAAGACCGGATGTTATAACAATCCGGCGAAGCAAACACCCAATTTTCGGCAGATGGATGCCGGAAATGTAAAACACCATAAAACGATCATATAATAAAAGGAAACCTGATTGATGTGTAAACCCGAGGAGGCAGAGCCCACTGCAGAACCCACAAGCTCCAAAAGAAGAAACCCTAACACGGCCCAATTTAGAGCCCCAAATATTCACATGAAAAAACAAAATACTGCGTCGTTTTGTTAAAACCACCGCCAAATCAGAGTTCCATATTGAGGGTGCCCAAAGACCGGCCCATATCTACTAGTCAATACCTATATCGGAGCGAAAAATCCCCCATCGTCTCCATCCTTCCCGCCCTGCATCCGTCGCCCCTGAGAACGAATTCTACATGTGAAAAGATGCATAAAATCAGACCAAGGAAGCCGGAGTTTTCAAGTACAATAACATAACTTTTAGTTGAAGTTTATAATTCATTCACATAGAAATTCACGTTTAAGTTTGTGAATGTAATTTTATAATCAACACACCGAAATAGAATGAGTTTGATAATATAACTTTTTAATCCACTAAATTATGTACATAAAAAACGCAGAACTAAACTATGAAATCAGGAATGCATAGAACGAATGACAGTGAGAAATAGAGTTTCCCAGTAGGAAATTATAGAGACTCATAAGCATGCAAAGAAAAAGAAATCTAATTAATCTGTACTAAAATCAGATTTCAGAATCTATGGTATCGAAAGGAAACTAAATAAAACTATAAATTCATTTCTACATTATCAAATCAGATCAAAATTAAATAAAAAATACTGAAAATAAAAAGCAATACCATCTAAAGATGGCCAAGCTTGAAGATTTGTACAATCATTTCCGGAAATGATGTCTGTTTATAAGAAAGAAACTGAGTTACAAGATGATAAGTTTGATTTACAGACTCAAAATCTTCCCCTATAGTGGCAATTGACGCTATTTATATAGGCAACAAGAATTTGTTAAACCTCTTGATCTCACGCGTCCAATATTCAATATCTGTTTTTCTTTGATGAGTTGGTTCCTCGTTCTTATCCAATCTTTCTCCATCATCCTCATTCTCTTCGTTGAACAGATGCGTTGTCTTCAAATTTATTATATCCTCCAGATAATGGTTGCACTTGCATCGCACTATATTATCTTCATCGTCTAATGGCTTTTTCTCACATTATTCTGCACATAAAAAAACAAACAAAAGATAGATCAGAGGATCACAGTAAACGATCAATTAAAGGGGAAGTTAACAAGAAACTTCCTTTGCTATGATCATTTCATGGTGAGTCATAAAATAAAATTTATGCTCTTCCCTCATATGAAAGAAACACTGCTAGTCTCAGTGCAGGAACTGGCTAAAGAACAGGATATCGTGAAAAAAGAGATAAAGGAGCTGAAGAACAGAATTGAGAATCTAGAAAAAGAAAATGCGTCAAGCTCATCCATGCTCTTCAAAGGAAGACAATGACACAAAAGAAACAAAATCATTTAACCCATTTTCTCTGCAATTCTCGTCGAATAATCTTTAATGAGTAATATTTATCTTAAATGTCCACCCTAATGCTTTCATGATCTTATATTTTTTTAAATTAACGCCCATTGTACCTGCACCATAAGATACCATCGGAAGCTAACCAAAATAAATTACAAATACAAACTGTAGTAAAAAGTTAATTTCAATATAATCTTTGATCTATTATATGATCTTATTTTATAATATGCTGGAGTCCAACCTGCAAAGATACATGAGTTATATTCTCTATCTCAAAGTATTACATCAAAATAAGTAATCTTTAATGTCTTGGTGATATACTTTGTCATGCAGTGTATGCCAAGAGAATCAAGGTATGGTCAGAAATACAATCATGGGTAACAATCATGTCACTTATGAGAATTAAACATGGGTGGGAGGGTAACAATCATTCCTTCCAACAACCCAAGCTACAACCAAAAGACAAAAAAAGAACAACTTAATTAGAATAATTGTCCTTCCTTAAAAAAAATATAATAATGTCAATAAAACTCTTTTTCATTTTTTAAATATAAAATTCTTAATGTTTCCATAAAAACATTGATGGTGTAAATACATTTATAATTTAAGGATTATTTGGTTCATAAGAACCAATGTATAAATTTAATCATAATAGTTTATTTAGTAATGTTTTTACTGAACCATGAGTTTTATTAACATAGAATTTAAAGAGAAAAACGTTTTTTTGGCAAACCGACGTATGTTGTCAACTTAGATAGACTTAATAAAAGCTTAAGCTAAAATGGTTCAAGCAATAAAGATCAATCAGATCATCAATTCCTCATGAGAATCAAGCCAAATAATAAGCACTGCAAGAGTGAAAGATCAAGGAAAAAAAGCCATGAAATCATCTACCAAATCAAGTAAAAGAAAACCAAAAGCTAAGTATTTACAAAATTTACTTGGGAACCCTTTATTTACAAAATTTACTTGGGGGACCAAGTAAATTTAGGCAAAAAGAATATATGCAAGCCCAAGGTCCCATTCCTCCCTTAGAATCATCCTTACCAACATAAAAGAAACAACTTAATTAGAATAATTGTTCATCCTTAAAAAAATATATGAGAATGTCAATGAAACTCTTTTTCTTTTTTAAAATATAAAAACATTTATCGTGTAAATACATTTATAATTTAAGGATTATTTGGTTCATAAGAACCAAAGTATAAATTTAATCATAATAGTTTATTTAGTAATGTTTTTACTATGAACAGTGAGTTTTATTAACATAGAATTAAAAGAGAAGAGCATTATTTTTTTGCAAACTGACGTATGTTGTCAACTTAGATAGACTCAATAAAAGCCGAAGCTAAAATGGTTCAAGCAACAAAGATCAATCAGATCATCAATTCCTCGTGAGAATCAAGCCAAAGAATAAGCATGACAAGATTGAAAGATCAAGGAAGGAAAGCCATGAAATCATCTACCAAATGAAGCAAAAGAAAACCAAAAGCTAAGTATTTACAAAATTTACATGGGGACCCCTTTATTTGTGCAAAATCAAGGGAAGTTGTTGGGGGGGCAAGTTAATTTCCGCAAAAAGAGTATATGCAAGCCCAAGATCAATAATTCCACAATGACTTACATCGCAAATTAATAAATTAAATGTCTTTTAACTTTATTGTTTTTAATTGATAGATTAAAGTGGAAGACAATCTCTCGAATGGTGAATGTATCAAATTATGGTGAATTGTACTGCCATAATAATATAATATAATCGGGAAAGAAGCAATTTTGGAGGCCCATCAAGAATATGACTGTAATTGCATTGTAAGGAAGAAGTTAATATTGATGTTTTTAATAAACACCTCTCACATTTTTTCAAAATAAATATGCATGATGTTTATACACAATATAAAATTGGAGGAATATTTATTTTATACACATAACAATTACATATAACAAACTCAACATTCACATCTAATATTACTTGACATCGTCTAAGATAAACATCTAATAATTATATCTAAAATCACCTAACATCATTTAACGTACCATCATCATCATCATCACCACCTAACAAACATAAGCATCATCTAACATACACATCTAAAATTAGCTAACATCATCTAACATACATATCTATCATCACCTATCAAACATACACATAAAAAATTAGCTAACGTAATCTAACATATAGTACATAAATCACAATTAATATACACATCTAAAAAAACACAAGCATTATCTAACAACATCATGTAGCAAACACATCGAACATCACCTAACATACACATTTAAGCATTACCTAACATCATCTAACATATACATCTAACAAAACACAAGCATTATCTAACATGGCCATCACACACATCTAATAAGCACACCTCGTAAATGTATCTAACATGATCTAACATACACATCACCATCAACATATAAATAAATAAACATCAACATGAAAAACATAGTATATATATATATATATATGTCAAACACATGATACATGCCAAATATACATGTCAAGTCTAATAAATGCTATGAGATAGTTGGTCCACATCCAGAACCAAAGGAATCGGTACCTCTACCAGTAGAGCCAGAGGCATTGATACCTCCACCAGCAAATCCAGAGGCATCAATACCTCTTCCAGGGAAAAAAGCAGACTAGAAAGCATCATACATATCTCCATGAAGATCAATATCATATGATGCAACCATCATATCTAGAAGTGAGAGGAATGGAGTAGAAGATGGTGGATGGTTGGCTTGTTGAGGAGGAGGGGGTGGTTGGTCAACCTACGGATGAGATGGAGATGGTGGTGGGTCAAATGGGTGTATAGGATGAGATGGTAGTTGGTCATCATGGTGAGGAGGAGGAGGAGGAGGTGGAGGATATGATGGTCAGTCGACTCGATGAGGAGAAGGAGGAGGTGGAGGAGGAGGATCGCCACCCTCATGATCATATGCAGTAGACGAAGACTGGTTATCATGTCCATCCCTCCTCCTGCTAGAAGGATGGTTGCACCAATGATATGGCGCATCAAATTCATCATATCATGTGGAAGTATTCTTTATATCTCTATGATCTTAAGGTCTCGCATTATCTCTTGAACATTTATAAGGTGGCCTCCCTGTCGAGCCAACAATGTAGATAGTTGATTTGCAAACTCCCATTAGAATCTAGCATCTGGCATGCATCGCATGCCAAGTTCTACAACTAAGGCAATGCCTGATCAAGCTTAGCCATCTCTTCGTCTGGTACCTAGGGAGGCCCATTCCCAGCATAAGTACCCATATTTGCAAAATATATAGTACACAACAATAATTAGGCAATTTCATTAAACAATTTTAAGAAAGTGTTAAAATAAATTGCATTTGCATTGAGTAAGATAATAAAATGAAACTAGATTAATTAAACCATAACGCTAATATTACCTCTGGCATCTAATAACTCATCCAGAGTGAAAAGGATGTTATGACATCCTCACCAGTACAACCCTGCATAAGGATACGACACAAGGTCTAAAGTATGATCATCCTCGTTGGATAGTAACTGTCACAAACATAAATAAATAATAAATAAATATAAACTAGCAATTAATTAATAATAATTATAATTATAATTATTCTAAGAGGACACGACTCCTCTCAAAAGGTGCATAACAATATATAAAAGAGGCCCGCAATGTAATATTATTCATGAAATTCAATAATTATTCAATATGTATTATTTATGAAGATGGATCTCTTCTTTATCCGGATACAAATTCTCCATAACACACGGATTCGGTGTTACATTGGTATCAGAGCTTTCGCTCCTTCCCTCAGAGTTCGGATTCAGCTCTTCCACCACCCTTCTCACCTTCCGTTGTTCATATCATGTCCATCATTCTCCCTCTACATATTTCTAACTGTTTCACCTCAATCCCTGCTCCCATAGCCCTTTACACCGTTATCCTTCGCATTCCTCCTCACTCCTTCACACCCTCGCGCTACGCATCTGCTCCACACCACCCTGCTGCACCACTCCCTTGCCTGCCCTCCCGTACACTACCTGCTCCCTCCACCTACGGCACCCTACCTCCGTGCTCTCCTCCCCCATGCTCCCCCACTTCCTCCAACCTCCCCCCCCCCTTCGTTGCTCCTCCCGTAGCTCCCTCCAGCCGCCACCACTGCCACCCCCCATACCTGCGCCTATCCCTTGCAGCTCCTCTTATGTACGCCCTTACCCCCGCGCAGCCCTTCCACTCCCCCTTTGCTCCCTCCCTGCACACTGCCACTCCCCACCTGCTGCTCCAACTCACGCGCACTCTGCTAGACACTCCTGCGTCCCTGACCCCTGGCTCCTGCTCCTCCTCCATCCATGCGCCCTCTCAACCACCCCCCCTCAATACACCCTTAAGCTCTCTGTGCTGCCCTCTCCCATCCTCTGCGCAGCCTCCCCGCATTCTCTTCCCCCCAGCCTCCTCCTTCCCGCTCCCCTCCTCACTTTCCCTTCACGTCGCCTTCCTCCTCCACGTAACCCTACACACACAAAAAAAAACATTAATAAAATATAGATATTTTATCATAATAATATTATTATAAAATAATTTTATTAACGACCTTTAAAAATATATATATATATATATATAATATTATTCTTATTATAAAATATTTTTAAAGGAAAAAAAAACTATTAAAACTATATATATATATATATATAATATTATAATTATTTTTTAATAATAGTAATAATCATCAAAATATTTTTAATAATTGGATTAATTATTACTGCTGGAAAACTTCTACGAGTAGCCATGAAGTCAATGTGGGAAGAATTGAATATGATTTTTGATGAGCAAAAGAAAAAGACGAGTAGCCTCCCGCCTTCTCTTCCCCCAGCCTCCTCCTTCCCGCTCCCCTCCTCACTTTCCCTTCACGTCGCCTTCCTCCTCCACGTAACCCTACACACACAAAAAAAAGGTTAATAAAATATATATGTTTTATCATAATAATATTATTATAAAATAATTTTATTAACAACCTTTAAATATATATATATATATATATTATTCTTATTATAAAATATTTTTAAAGGAAAAAAACTATTAAAACTATATATATATATATAATTATTTTTTAATAAGCCCCAAGAGTTAGCTCGATCGGTTGAGTTCTCGGCAGTTAGGCCTCCCAGCATGCGAGGTCACGGGATCCATCCTCATAGACCCTCTTGGGGTTAGGCACGCAGCGGCCGCAGGGCGGAAACCCCTTCGGGGCGGGTCCGTCGGAAATTATTTCGTGGATGTAACGGTCGGCTAAGCCGATTAAAGTGAACCACATGGGAAAAAAAAAAAAAATTATTTTTTAATAATAGTAATAATCATCAAAATCTTTTTAATAATTAGATTAATTATTACTATTGGAAAACTTCTACGAGTAGCCATGAAGTCAATGTGGGAAGAATTGAATATGATTTTTTATGAGCAAAAGAAAAAGATGGACGAAATGCTTGATCATATGGAACAATCAGTTATAAAAGTTGCTCAAAAAGTTATTAATGACACCTTCAATAAAATAAGCCAATGAAGCATATCGAAGGCCTCTCAAGACAAGGACTCCGAAACTAAATCAAAATATTTTCAAAGCCTGGAAGAAAAACCAGATAAAGAACATAAAAATGATAAAGAGGAAGATACAGAAAATTATTATGTCAACCAAGATGAGAGTAAGGATATTGATCAAAACTGTGGCGAGAATCAAGCCAATTATGCGGTTAAGTATCTGACGAAAGCTGTATGCACAAAAAGTAAGGAAGAAAAAACAAAGGAACTTATGATAAATACTAAAGAAAAGGACAATAATGAAGATCAAGACATCAACAATAATGTCACAATAATAAACACACAAAGAGAAGATGTCATCATAAGGACCGCTATAAAGAACATCAATAAGAACAACTATAAGGTTAACCAGAATAACAGCACGAAAATAGTTATCATGGGCAAGTCGATCGAGTCTGTTCAGTCGACAACAAAATAGTTAAAAATATTAACCAAGCAAACAGTAAAAGCATAAACAAAACTTCACCAAATATAGATTTAATACAGATTCCGAAGCAAAATAAAAAAAAGAAGAAGTAATGGTCGTAATCAAACTTGCATGTCTCAAGTCATAAGTTCGACATAGAGCCAAAATAAATAAATAAAAAGACAACATCAACAAACTAAGCTTTGAGGACAAAGCTTCCCTTAAGGGGAAGGCAATGTCACAAACATAAATAAAATAATAAATAAATATAAACTAGCAATTAATTAATAATAATATAATTATAATTATTCTAAGAGGACACGACTCCTCTCAAAAGGTGCCTAACAATATATAAAAGAGGCCCGCAATGTAATATTATTCATGAAATTCAATAATTATTCAATATGTATTATTTATGAAGATGGATCTCTTCTTTATCCGGATACAAATTCTCCATAACACACGGATTCGGTGTTACAGTAACTCGAGTGTCTCTGAGGTGATCCTAGCTAGGAACTCCAGCTGGCCCCTCTTGGGTAGCATTTGTCCCCACATGTGCATATGCACCTCAGTCATCTCCCTAGGAGGGTGGTGGTCAAATGATGGCCTCATGACCGAAACCTCTCAAAAAATAAACAAAATAGCTCTAAAGAAAAAGGGAAGTTGACCCCCCCTCAAACTATGCATGCCAACAATCCAGAGAAAAACAAAGCTATCACAAAAAAATGGCAAACCACCTAACGAATATAGGCCTTTGCACTAAAGAATCTACATAATATAATAGAGGGTAACTAATTTACACTTCCCATCAGTGGTGAAGTGCACCACCATTGTAACCAAAAGTGAGAGGCAGCTAACCTCCTCTACACTGAAAGAAGCAATACACAATTGTCCACCAAAAACCTGAAAATGAGCAGGGCCAATGACTTGGTCATTAATATATCTTTGATAGTATGCAAGCCAACTCTATGCTACAACACCAAGTGGGACATCATGGAACTAGGGAAAATCCTCCCCTCACCTAGATAGCCTAGTGATGAAGTAGATGTCCTCCTTTGTGGGTTGGAACCATAAACCGAGACCAAAGAAAAATGATTGTCTACGATGATCCCATCGACGGATCAATTGCATCAATAATGCTGAGTTCCCCTTTAGGGAATATAGCCTCATCATAGAACTTGAGGAGGCCAACAACCCTCAAGAGGGCGAGGGTACAAATCTCTCTCCATCTCTCTGGCCTCCCTCTAGCGTACAATGTTGTAGAGATCCATTTGTGCGTGTTGCTCCTACTATAGCTCTTGCCACTTACGTCTCTAATTCACATATAACTTCCATCAATCTCATACACAAACACACACATGTGTGTATACAACATTAGATTTTTTATTAAATGATAATTTTATTTATTAATATCAAACAATTTTTTTCCTCATAATACGTGAATTCAATGAGTGGTGCACATACATAACAATAAAGCACCATGAACGATGCTTTGTGTATACAAGGTGCATTGTGGATGGTGTGCCAACATTATAATAAAGAACTGTGCATGGTTCTTTTTGCATATATAGTGCACCGGGGACGGTGCACTACAATAATATAAACTCGCCAAATACATAAATCAAATATACAAACATACACAATATATTGCAACTTCAACTTCTAGTGCATTTAAAACTACATAAGCACCGTTAACGGTGCACTAAGGTGACCATAATGCATCGTTGTGTAGGAAATTATTTTGACAATAAATATAAACAGTGCACTTTCTAATGTAGGGTATCGGTGCATTGCGGGATTATAAGCACCAACGATAATGTGTGTGTGATATTAAAATGCACCGCATGTTTTATTAAATATGTTATACTAGTGTGTCCCACGTTTAGGAGCACCCGGTGATTAACAAATATGTGTATGCACCATTCATGGTGCACACTGTTATTTAGAGTGCACCGCAATTGGCATGACTATGAGTAAAAATACCACGGAATGTGGTGAAAAATAATATTTCAAAGGCCATGTTGGTGCGTATGTTAAACACAAGAGCACCAACCAGACAGTGCAGACGTATTATTAAGACGCATCGATATATGTGATGAAAAATCAAAAAAAAAATCGTTAATACTCACAACTATGTGTCTAGAAATCTAAAAAGCACTGGTTACATGATGCTCTAGGTGTCTATCGGCACCAATGCATTATTATATCTTAACACATCGATAACGGTGCTCCATGGTTTGTGAAACGCACTAGGAATGTATGTAGTGAAAATATTTTATGTGGTTATAGCGATGCATTAGTAAAACTAAAGCGCATTACCACAGTGGTGCACTATAGTTTAATGACACACTGCTACCAATGCACCTTGTAAATTTTCAAGGAGCACAAGATTAAGCAGTGCGAGCCGAGCAACTCAAACGCACCATGTAGAATTTTTAAATTTTTTAATTAAAATGTGCAAATTTAAAGGAATTTCAAAACTTATTCTGCTAAAAAGTTTAAATTAGAAGGTAAGGAAGACATTACCTGGACATTTGCACACGGGGAAGCATGGTTTCCACATAGAAGAAAAAAACAAATTTTCCCACCATTTGGAAAAATTCCAAAGCCACAATAGGAAGCAACAACAGGAGAAATCCAACCACGGGGATCACCGATGGCAAGGCGTTTCATGAAGTCAATTGTAGCATCGGTGCTCAGGTGGTGTACAATGTTGAAGGATGGTAAAAATGGTTTCTTCATCTGATAATTTTTTTATTTTACCCTATTGCGGTGCACCCAATAAATAAACGCAATGATGTGTTTTTGTGAACTAACCACGCCGCAAATGAATATAAATATTAAAAAGGTTTTTGTCTTGCAATTTTTTAATTTCACCCTAATTTGGAGCTCCTTACTATGCGACACACCGAGTGGCTTGAAGATTTATGCCGCGTTCCCCCAGGTGTATTTCCAGGTGACAACATAACCCTAGCCACTCCCATGATGATTCCAAGCTAACCTTGCTTTGATACCACCTATTAGAAATAATATTAATGCACAAAACAAGCACAGGAGAGGAACAAATACTTTTACCTTGGAAACCCTATATAGGGAAAACTAGCACCAATTAGATATCTATTATTCTTGGCCACTCTGACTAACATTGACCACTTTTGGCATCTTACAATGGAGTTACTCAAGCATTTAAATATGCTTCATCACATGCTATAACCATGGGAAAATACCATGGGTTACCCAAAACCATGGGCCCATAAACCACCAATGGTAAACGGTTTTGAACATAAAAATAAACATTAAATAAATAAATAAACCTAAATAATAAATAATAAATTATAAACACTAATATATATATATATATATATATATATATATATATATATATATATATATATGCGCGTTGTCAACGAATAGATAATTTTTAAAAAGTTTTCTGCCCTTTTTTTTAAGTTTACCCTACTTCAATGCTTGAAATTACATGACACGCTAGTGTGTTGGGGAGATAAAAACGCAGCATGAATGAATATAACAATACATAAAAATAATTTTCCATCCAACAATCTTTTTAATGTTACCCTACTCGGGTGCGTAATATTGTCTAATGCACCAATGTGTTTTAGGGATTTCAATGCACCATCAATGAACACGGAATATAAAAGTAGTTTTCTATCTATATTTTTTTAATTTCACCATGCTTCGGTGCTCCCAATTGTGCACCGGTGCAGTTCAAATATCTAAACGCACCGTACTTTTGTTTTATTTTTTTATTTTTTTTAAACATCTCTCTCTCTCTCTCTCTCTCTCTCTCTCTCTCTCTCTATATATATATATATATATATATATATATATATATATATTTTATTATTTTCCGGCCAGGGGGGTGCATTTTTGGTTGAAAACAGTTTGTGGATCGTATGGACGCACTAGTGCATCTGGTTATTTTAAACGCACCAGTTTGTTGTTGGCAGTAGAAATAGAAAATAACTATTTTTTCTCCCCATTAGACGAAGATTTTTATATAGGTGCATATTGTTTTTGTCCACGATGGTGCATTTTGTATGTATAAAATCATCGTATAAAAACATCCACTAAAACCTCCACCCACTGACCTCCTCTATAAACAAATATTTAGACTCTTTTTAGAGAAGCTTCCGCAAAAACCTCCGCTAGAGGGTGTTTTCCTTTTAGTGCAAGGTCCTATGATGATTAATCACAGGTAAATTGGGATGGTGGAAAAATACCCTCATTAAAAAATATCATCTTGAGCATCACAAAAGATGCATTGATAACCTATTGGACATAAAAAATGGCTCTCGTATATGGAATTTAATCAAAGCAATAGCACCATTAATTCAATCCAAATCCATTTAGGTTCCAGACAATGGGAAACTAACATACATATGAAGTGATAGTATAATGGGAAATCCCCATATTAAGTCATTTGAATCTCTTCAACCTCTAAGAGGATTGGATGCGCTCTCAAGAAATTAACACACTATTTGACCTCTCTACTTGGTCCGTAGATGGCTTCCGTTGGACAGGATGGATGTTAAGGCCTCCTCCCACACTGTCCCATTTGGTGCTTGTCTTGTTCACTCATCTGAATGGATGCACCCCATCATAATCAAATGATCTTGTCTCTTGAAGATGGGGGAATTTTGGATACATTGTGAAGTAGATATATCAAGATCAACTCATCTCTCGAGCTCTTCCTTTAAGATTGAGCATTTGGAAACAAATATGGCAAAGTGATGGACTGCCAAAAGTAAACAATTTCAGTTAGGTAATGACGCACAACATACTTCTTACAACATAGAATCTTCACAAAAGAAGGATAACTGGATCATTTTGGTGTTTTTTTGTGTAGATCAAGTGTTGACTCTCAGTGACATTTAGTTTTTTTATTGCAGTTTTACCCAACCGGTGTGGCAATTAGCCTTTTAAGAGCTTACTTCCAGATGGAACAACCCATATAGATGGAAGAAAATGTTTCTCATGTGGCATAAAAAGTATAAAGAATCATTTATAAGCAATCCAATCCTAAATATAGTTTGGAATGCCTTACCCAAGTATATATGTTGGAAAGTATGGCTAGCAAGGAATAAACCATATTTCGACAAGAATTGGAACCTCCCAAGTGAACAACAATTAAAGCTCGAGGACTTATGATAGAGGTAATTAGAATCAAAGGATGGAAAGGGACGTCAAGCGTTCATGCTTAATGCAAAGGAAAGGGACTTGCTAGCGTAAGTTCTCACAAGCGGAATCACCCAGGTATACTTAGTGAGAATCGAGTATCCCTATGATTACCGATGGAAAATATGAAAAATAGAGGAAGACTTTAAAGATTGGTTGATACAACAAAATAAGCACAGATTAATCTTTAATGGAACAATAAAATAAAATCCAGGGGTGGTAGATGTGGGGGGATTATTTTTATCCTATATGAACACAAGAACTTAGCTTTGAATGGGGATTAGGAATAACATCAAATAATCAGGACGAGGCTTACAATCCTCTCCAAGGAATAAAAGTTGCAATTTCTTTAAACATCAGAACCTTGATGGTCTTTAGGAATTCTTTAATTGTTATCCAAAACATGATAATACCCATCCCCCAAAGGACAACAAGCTTGCTAGAATCACCGCCGGAATTAGGAGTGAAAATACATAGGTTCAAGGATATCCAATTTCTCCATATTCTAAGGAATATAAATAAGGAATTATATCAGTATGCCAATCTAGCCTCTATATTGGAAGAAAGCAAAATTTTGCAGAATGGGATTTCAACATCTACACCCATCCCCTAAGTATTTCCAAAATCCAAATTGCATGTCAAACAATGCTATGAATAGGGTACATCACATCAATTTTTATGTGATCAAAGGGAAGAGATGTGTAACATTTAGAGGGCCCCTACCTCCACAGATGCTAGAGTTTATTGCTCCAATGAAATTTGAACCCATGGAGCTCCCCCTCATGGATGATTGTGGGATATTGAGCTTTGCACACAAGTAGAGAATCAAGTTTGGTTCAGGTTCTAAACTTTGGTGTTATGAGGTAAGCTTCTTTTGGTCTCCCTAGTTAATTATTGTTGTGGTGTTTGGTGCATGTTCATGTGTTCGGTTATGGTGGAAACATTGAGGGATTGGTCTTGGGTTTCTTAGTGTTATATTAGTTTGCTTAGGAATGGGAAAAATATAGTTTACGAGGCATTTAGTTTTCACTTTCCATATAAAAGTGATAGTATTAATGGGAAATGTGAGTTTGCTTGGTTAAGTGGTTTTACCTTCATGTTTGGTTATGTAAGGCATTCCCTAGTTTAAAGTTTTAAACATTGCCAACTTGGTGGTAATTCCTTTTCGGTTTACTTTGGTCAGAGAGTAATCATTATTGAGTTCATTGGTTGTGACCACCAATGTCTTTGGGTAAATGAAGTTGGTATAAGGAGGTTAGCTCCTCGGATTATACATCCTCAAGACTTGGTTCACAATGCTTGTCATGATCATGGCACCACCTCTTGGGTACGGGGGTTTCTCATTCAAGGGAAAGGCCCTTTTAATTCCCTTATAGCATGGATTTTGGTTTGTCATGATTGGATGATATAATGAGTGTTTTAAAGAGGAATTGGATATCAAGTCTATTGTGTATGGATAGCCACAATATCCCCTCCCATCAAAGAAACATACAAGAATTTCACAGGTCTCTTCGTCGGCAAGAGGACCTCATTAACAAGAACATGACATCAATTTTCTTTGTTACGGTGAAATCCTATGAATTAGAACATAAATACGTCTCATGGAACACAAACATAATGGATATCCTGGTACAACATACGAGACAAATACAAGATTTAGAGGAGGGACATGCAAGGTTAAAATCCATGGTAATAACTCTCAGTAAAGGTTATTTCTCCTTGGCCTCCAACCTAAATATATTAGTGGGTTCAATTCCTATGGACTTTAAGGAAGAGGAAACAATTTGTTAATTTTTTATCTTTAATTTAGAGCTGCAATAATACTTGAAATCAAATAACAATCATACACATAAGAAATCACATTCAACACATGAATTTACCTTGGGAAAACCATTTATGACTTGAGGGAGAAAACCCCAACAAAACCTTTCTTAGTATATTGATAGATAACAGAGAATGTATTTTACATCAAGCACCCCCGGAGCAATTACAGAGTAGGAGAAAGATAAAGAAGAGAGACTCGAAATAATATACCGCACAAAGAAAAGTGCATTGGCACTAACAGAGAAGAGAATTCACTTCACATTGAATTCATCAATCTCATATAACATATTTATACATTCTTCCCATGCATCAACTTCTATTTTTATCTTATGACTTCAGGACGAACTCGCCCTCCATGTGGATGCATAAATATTGCATGGAGAAGTACGCCCACTTCTCATGCACTGAATTAACTCACTAAACTAATTCTTAGGATTAAATCGCCGGTTAAATGAAAGCTTTCCCACTTAGTTAGGTGGCTAACTTAAGTGTCGTCATGCAAGTGTCGCAACTCAAGTGTCATCTTTTAGTTTAACATAAGTGTCGTCATGTACTGACATTTAGTTAACTAGAACTTCTTTGTTATCACTTAGTTAACTCTCTTAATTGATTATTTCTTGTTAACATCACCGTAGTGATCAACTCGAGTTCTCTTTTTATTTGTTGAAGTCTTCTGTAATGTCCCTTTTTAAGAATTTTATTAAAATTGCAAATTTTTCACTTTTTTCCCTAATTCGACCTTTGACTAGTTTTGATGTCTAGGTCTCCAATTTGCTCCAAATGCTCTCAAATATTCTGAGAAGGTATATGAATGATATTAGTACTTGAATATGATGTTCGTGGATGATATAGGACCACCAAAAGACTTCTTCAAACCCATTTAATATTATGGACAGAGTATGGAATTTAACTAGCAATTTGAGGTTCAAATCCCCTTAGGGTAAGTACTGAAAAGGGCTCTCCAAATGCCTCCAAACCCATTCAAAATTCAGAATAGATGTAGGGGATGTATAAGGGACATTAATAAGGTATCATGTGCACCATTAATCAGTTATTAAGTTTGTTATAACCTTCTCCCAAAGAGCAACAAAAATCACTAGTTCGACCTTAGGGGAAATGGCATCAAATATTCCCCAAATGCAATGAAACTTCACAAAATGACTTCAAATGCTTAGATACTGATATGAAACTCTGAGAATGCATCATTAACATTCCATACATCAATAAACCATTATTAGTTTACTTATTCATTCGAATCCATCAACATTACATTGGTTCACAACAAGGTAGTGGGGAATTGCACTGTTTGTTCATTAAACAATAGATTTACATCATTCCAACTGTGTTTTAGACCTGATAAATTTCTAAAGATGAAGAATAGATTATATGAATCTTATTACAACATAAATTGGGAATGAGAATCTCCCCCAAAGAGTACAATATCTCACCAAAAGCGCCCTCCCTCAAGGAGCAAGAATATGCAATGAAAACTGGAAATGGTTGAGTGAGTGAGCTGCACTAGAAGAAACCACGAGCTGCACTAGAAGAAACCACGAGCTTCCCTGTAGCTTACACCTGCAAATAAAGACTCCATTAAATCTCCATGAAATACCTGAATGGCCTCTCCATGTTATACCTCAATATTACACATTACGTATTAGTGTCGCATCCTTGCATTCCCGACCTAAACGACAGTTTCCCTTAAAGATCATCTGAACATTCAGAGTGAAAAAAACTAACTGAACGCTGAAAGCAAAACCTTTTTCTGCCATCTGCCAGCCCAACTTATCCCTGTTTGTGAGCACTACCGCTCTCTGCACATCTACGGGGGCGCGGTAGTCAGCACTACCGCACGTTGCTCCTTCTCTGGGGTGCGGTACTACCGTGTTATGCTCAGTTATAGGGGCGTGGTAGTCTGAAATTAGTCGTTTTGCCTTGGATTTTGGGATTTCAACCTTTGAGGATATTTGATTGGGATTACCATCTTTGGTTCAATCCTAACTCCTTCTTTGTTTAGCTGGCCTGATCCACTAAACCCTCCATAGATCCACCCTTCTCTCTTGTTGGTTAGCCTTCCCATGTGCTATAAGAGAGAAGCCTTCCATGAGCAAAAGGGGAGGACTTTTGGGGCATAAAACCTATGATCTTCAAACTTCTGCAGAGATAGATAAAGGAAGCACTTGGAGCTGGAGGATTGGCTTGGATATCAAGCAACCTTTGTAAGCACTCTTCAAGTTTGTAATAAAAGATAACTTGTCTTGTTTTTCCCATTTCATGTGTATTGTATGGATCTTTGGTATGAAATGTATCTAGTTTAGATTTAAACTTAACCTTTGCTTCAAGGTATTTGGAAGATCACGTGCTTGTCCTTTGTTTGATTTCAACAGGTTCTACATTGGAGTTTCGGGATCAAGAGCTAGAAGCGGGACAAACATCGAATTGGAAGGTGAGTTACGTCTTTCATCTCTTTTGAATGCATTTAATCTTGTTGTGAATATTAGTTCAGGAACTCAAGGTAGCATTTGTTTCCTTTTTGTCTTAGCATAGAGTCAATGCATCCTGCTTTATTCTAAGAGAGTTTCTACCTATCCGTAGGGAGAAATATCTGCAACAAAAACTGGCGACCATACTGGGGACCTTGAATCCATTTTATTTGCTAATGAAGTTTGCTTTCACTCATTGATTGTAAGAATTGGGTTCTTTCACCCTCATTCACTTCCCTGTCTCTTCATTAGACCTCTGTCATGATCCATTAGTCCTATGGGTTGGAAGACCCTTGAAAGGTCAAAATCCTTTCTTAGATTTCCGCCTTTTTTCTTCTTTTTCAGCAGTACCGCGCCCCCGTAACTGCCTACAGAGCGGTAGTACCGCGCCTTAACCACTGTCTAGAGCATGGTAGTCTAGCAGTACCGTGCCTTAACCACTGTTTACAGCGCGGTAGTCTATCAGTACCACTCCCTAGTTGCCTGAAGGCCCGCGGTAGTTCCTGGAAAGTGTTTTTTCTTGGTTTGTTTGGTTATTTTTTGGGTCTTTTTGAGATTTGGATCCATGTTGGCCCTTTGAGTAAACACTAGTGTTTTGCTTGCATTTTTAAGCGAAATGGGTTCTATTTTTGAAAAAAAATTCCCCCTCATGGCCGGGGGGGGGGGGGCATGAATCGTGCATCCTATAGTCGTTTTGAGATCATTTTTGGTTTGGTGTGTTTGGATTGCTTGGCATCTTATTTTCTTTACATCCTATCTGATGATTGTAGGGAAAGATTGATTCCTTGTCTCTGCTTTAGTCCAAAGAGAATCTTGGTTTTGTCACTCTTTTGCTATATTCACGAAACTGGAAAAAAGATATGTTCTTCTTGCTTTAATTCGATCATTTGACATTCTTGGTATTACATTCATGAGAAGAAGAAATGCTTGTTTCATATTTATGTGCATTTGAGTTGGACGATATTATTAGGTTCTTCTCTTTGTCTTGCATTTGATTGGAAGCATTTGTAGAATCTTTCTTTCCGTAGCTTGGATGTGTCTTTTTCAAGTGTGAAAAGATAGGAAATGGATTAGAATCATTACGTTTGGTGTTCATATGAAGAACTTTTTTATTACTTTGGGTTAGTTTTGGGTACATATTTTACTCCTTTCTATCATTTTGAAAAGGAATAAAATTGCATGTGCATTGGGTTCTGCATATTGGGAATGGAAAGAATTCTTCCTTACTTTAGCTAGTGTTCATCGAATAGAAAGGCTCACTTCGATTCATTCTCATTTGCATGGTTTGAGTCGTCACAACACCACCAAGTTTCACGTCCATTTACCCGATTGAGTAAGACAACCTCTAAAATTAATCTCCCTAACTAAACCAACATTAACGCACTTGAGGAAATCAAAAGAATTTGGTAGTTAGGTAGGACACTGGGGATAGGCATCAAAATAATTCCCCCTTGTCATTTTTCATCTGAGACATAGTCGTTGTCTTTAGGGAACTAAAATCCTCTAGTATTTGTTGACACGGTCATACACCAGTTTGTGGAGGGGCCTCCTGACTGTTTTAAACTTTCAGGGGTTAAACCGCCGCGAGATCGAGAACCGGACGGACTCTGTGGAATGCCGCACTCCACTTAGCCCTAAGGCAACATCAATCATTGTCTTCCTTGTATTCATAGTAATGCAAGGGTGATAAGGCAGAAGCACCGAAAACCTTTTCCAACTTGTCATGAACGAGGTAGCTTAGTGACTTTTCTTCTAGGGCTCTTTACCCAGGATCCCTTTGGATAGATGGATATCCTTCCATTATTGGTCTCTCATTTTGTATTGTTCGACTTGGATTTCATCACCTTGCGAAGGATACAAGCTGTTGAGGTCTCCAACTCTTAGTTAGGAGGTTTTGCTTGCTATCTTATAGAGGGTCTTTTTCTTTGTAAGGCTGCTTGTTGGCATTCTAGCCATTTTGTTGTACATCTCACTTACTGTGGCAGCGGCCTCAGTATAGTTTTTTGAGCTTGCTCTTTTGGCCTATGAACCTTGTCTTTTCCTAGCTCCCCTTTCGCACGCTCGGTTGCCTAAGGGTTTTTGAGTTATTTTTAACAAGACTTCGTCCACATCACTTAGTTTTGTTCCATGGAGAATCTACCTCCATGCCCTCATGCTCCTTTTGGGACTACCAATCCGGAGACCCCTTCTCAAGGGGTACCTTTTACATTTCCTCCAGTTGGAGATATTGATCCTCCCTTTATTGCCACGTTAAATCTTCCTGGATTAACCATAGGATTACCGGTATGGTTATTCAATCCGGTAATTCCGACTGCACCCAATGTTTCAAATGTTAACTCTCCACCACGAGAGAGTCAATCCCAAACTAATCCTTCCCCTTCTTCATCGGATGAATCTTCTTCCGTTCCTTCTTCCTCGCTCGATTAAAGCAATAGTGTTAGTAATCAGGTGGATAAGAAGAAGATGAAGGATAAGGAAGATATCAAACATAAACCGGTTGCCCCTAATGTCACTCATTCTACGAAAACACCCCGTAAGCCCAAGTTCCCTTGCAAACTTTGTAAGGGTGATCACCTTCTCAAGGATTGCCCCGATCTTTCCCGTGTATCCGAAGTGTGGTCTAAAAAACCCAAACCACTTGTATCGTCGACCTCTGACCATCATGTCGATGACACTCCCTCAACCAGTGACCCCTTGGTGAAGGGTCGGAAGGGTAAAGTCCTATATCCCTGTTTGATATGTAAGGGTATGCACCGTACTTTCCTTTGTCCAAGCATGGATGAAGCTTCACGGTGGTTGGAAGATATTACTAGTTCTCAACTAGTGCTTCCAACAAATGATAGTAAGTTGTCCCTCGACCCCCCATTGGCTGGCCAAGTGATCAATTCAGTTTCATTTGCAATTGATCCCACTCTCCCTTCTGAGAGTGAAGTGATCGAGTCGCTGTCATCTCCACTCGATCCCGCTCTTTCATTGAAGAAAGTCCAGACTGAAGCAATCATCTTGACACAATCTTTGTCTCATTCTTATCTTCCCAACGAGAGTGAATTGGAAACCACTAATGTTTTCCTTATCGGTTCAGATTGTCCTCGGCAAGGGGAAACCCCGTCCGTTTCCGCAAGACCCCCTCTAAGTACTGAGGTCATTTCCTTTGATTGGAATGGTTTAACAGAATCTCGTCTTCCTTCGAGTGTTCCTTTTCAAATATCTGTAGGAGTTTCCGATAAAGAAATTTTTTGTACGATAGTTGATGAAGGAGCTTCTGTTAGTATTCTATCCTCAACTGCTTGGCAAGCCTTAGGTTCTCCTCGGCTTGTGCCCGTCACTGACCAAATACTGGCTTTCAATAGAAGGCCTACTGGACCTTTAGGGTCCCTTCCTCAGTTACCTATCACTTTGGGAGGGAAAACTGTCTGTATTGATGTCATGGTCGTCCAAGGTCCCTTATATTTTAATATACTCCTTGGATGTGATTACGTCTATGCAATGAAGGCTGTAGTGTCCTCACTCTTTCGAGTGATGTATTTTCCCCATCATGGGAATGTTGTGACCATCGATCAGCTTTCCTTTGTGATGCCCACTCATCGCATGACTCCTAGTCACCAGACACCCCTAAATGTTCCACATGTTTTAGTGGTTTCTTCCCCCTAAGGGGGGGACTTTGGAGCAAAGTTATATTCCAATGTCAAGCTCATTAAAAAATGAAACCATTTTCTCAAGCATAGTTTACTTTTGGTTTTAAGCTTGTGTAAAAATGAAACCAACCATCATTTCAAGCATAGTTTACTCTTGGTTTTAAGCTTGTGTAAAAATGAAACCAACCATCACTATGAGCATAGTTCCCTTTCTATGTCAAGCTCGTTAAAAAATGAAATAGGTTCCTACAAGCATAGTTTATTCTTTGTTTCAAGCTCATTAAAAAATGAAACCAACCCTCAAGCACAGTTTACCGTTGGTTTCGAGCTTGTGTAAAAATGAAATCAATGCCAAGCATAGTTTACTTTCAGTTTCAAGCTTGCGTAAAAATAAAACTACCTTCGAGCATAATTTCTTTCTGTTTTAAGCTCATTAAAAAATAAAAGGACCCTTTCAAGCATTGTTATTATCTATTTCAAGCTTGTGTAAAAATGAAATAGATCTCCCTTCCATTTGTTTGAGTCTCTCGCTAGAGTTAGGATTTGAACCTTCATTTCATCTACCTGGGTCACTTGATCCTGGTTCTCCCTACCCCCCCTGGTGAACACATTCGGATTAGTAGCCAGGATTTTTGGGTAGGGAAGAAGAGTAGCAGACGAAACGAAGCTTGGGGGGCATGTTTAGCCGTTAGCAATCATGCTGGGGGCATTTACCAACCTCTGGTCATCATGTTGGGAGGGAACCCATCAATGGGCCTTAACCGTGAGCAGAGTTTACCTTTGGCTTCAAGCTCATTAAAAAATGAAACCAGTAGTCTAAGCAAAGTTCTACTCTTGTGTCAAGCTCGTTAAAAAATGAAACACATACTTTCCCTTTGAGTCGAGTCTCCTCGTAGACTTAGTACCTGAACCTTCTTTTCACCCACCTGTACTTTAGGCAAATGAAATGAAGCTTGGGGGCATGTCTTCAACCTCTGGAAGTCACGTTGAAGTCAACTTGATCGCCTCTCCACACCACGTTGGAGCTAAGTCACTTACTTCTAGCAATCATGCTGGGGGCATGTACCAACCTTTGGATTTCATGACGGGAAGAAGTTCACCATTGGAAACATTTTCGAGCATACTTTCCTTTTTAGGTTTATACATGTATTTTATAAAGATACTTATCCTTTTAAGGTTCCCAATCCATCCATAAACTCAAGCCAATTCGAATCAGGGTGAGGGCTCAAGAATTGCCATGTGTCCTACCTTTCCTAGCCTTCCACCTTCCACCAATTCGAACAGGGACCCATTTAGCTTCCCCAACTCCATGAGCGCCTTCTTGGATGCTATATTTAGACCTGACATGTCATAATAGTCATATGTCAGCAATAAGATCTGCAATTTGTCATAAGTGTCATAGCATCTTCATCATTGTTGTCATATAGGTTAGGGAATCTAGTCCAAGTGTCCAATAACTCCTCATTTGATTCTTCCTTCTCCTTAGGAGTTACACTTCCATCCAAATTCGACCTATGATGCATATGGCCAAGTGTATGATCCTTCTAACTCATCCCAAGAACATTAGGCTTCCCATGGATTCGAAATTGCAAGAGTAGAATGCCATTTGGCACATAAATTCTAGCTTGTGTGGGACCCACAACCTCCATGTGTCTTCATGGTCAATTGCCACTTTGATTTTCTCTTGCATTTATTTAATTAGCTCCTTTATTAAATATTTATTCCACTCTAATGTCTGGACATCATTTAATAGCTCCCTTATTGCAAATCCCAATGTCTCCATCCAACCTAGGGAACTAGTAGGATTGATGGAATTTCCCTATTATGAATTTATTTGAATGGGGACATTACAGTCCTCCCCACCCAAGATCGATTGCCCTCAAGCAATCTCAATTTATCATGTTGCAAACTTGTTCCTCCTCTATCAGGTGGCCTTCCATGAGGAATGTCTCCCAAAACCTTTCCATTCTGGTGTTTCATGTTGTGGGAAGAAACTACCTGATTCAGATAGGTGTGCTGCCCTCTCACCATCCTTAGTATTCCTTTCGAATCTTGAAATTTCATCTCAGGAATTTGATAGTTTATTGTATGCTCCCCTATAGAGTACAGCCATTGCACTCCCAAAACCACATTAGTATCAGCAACATCAACCACATAAAAGCTATCAACAAAAGTATAATTACCTATGGTGACTTGCAGCTGTGGAACCCATGTTTTGCACTCCCTTGCGTTGTGACCGGGAATGACAACTGTGAAGCCATCGAATGGTTCAATAGGTATCTTCCTTCTCTCCACCATGTCTTCATCAATGAAGTTATGTGTGGCTCCTCCATCTACCAAAACTGAAGCTCTTTGTCCTAGTACCACGCCCTTGCATCGAATAGTGTGATAACGAGGCACTGTTGAAAGTATTGCCATTCTTACTTTGGTGGGTGAGGGATGATTTACTTCGTGTTTCCCTTATTCTGTTGTATTATATCCCTCCTCTTAGGCTGAAGTAGTTCCTTCTTCCTCCATGCCCCCTTCATACCCGTCATCACAAAATACTTCAATGAATTGCGCCTTTCCCTTAACACATTTATGTCCTAGTGCCCATGGTTGGAAGCATGAGTAACACAATTTCTTCCTTCTGAGCTCTTCCCTGCTTAGTTCCTCTTTCTTATCCTTTCCACATTCATCTTCTTGCCATGGATTCTTTTCAGATCTGAATTGGGGAGGTAAGTTGGGCTTGGGAGGAAACCTTGTCCTAGGTAGTACATTTTGTAAATCCCTTGTCAAACTCATAGCATCCTTCAATGAATTGGGTTTGTGGGCCTTAACTAAACCTTTTAAGGCTTCAACCAAACCTTCAATGAACAACAATACTAATCTTACCATCGATATATCATCCAACATGACTGATAATTTTTGAAATTCCATCATATACTCAACAGGAGTTCCAACTTGCTTCAATTGGGCTAGTTCCTTGAAAGGCAATTCTGGATCTTTTTCCTCAAATCTCTCCAATACCCTGTCAACAAATTCTCCATAGGTTTTAACATGATCATGTCCCAAATTTTTCAGACCATGGAACCACCATTCATTGGCATCTCCTTCTAAATGAAAAATGGCCATTTTAATGCATCATCTTCCACCATAGGATTCAACTAAAAATACACATCTAGTTTTTGCACCCAAGTGTTAGCAAAACTTTGAGACGAACCATCAAAAGTAGGAATTGGCATTTTACCAATAGCACTATTTAATTCTTTGTTTTGGAATAGAGCCCTATTATCTTCTTTCTTTTTGAGTTTGTTTACAACGGTAAAGTACTGATCAAATGGTAGACTTCTCTTACAATCTTCACTCATTTTCTACCATTCTTTTGCCATTGTAGCAAGTTCAAATTGAATGTTAGGTTCGTATTTGGGTATAATAAATTTTGGTGCAGTAGACCTTGTGTGCTTTGAAATTCATTGGGTCTATTATGGGGTCTTGTGCTTGAAAAATATGCCCACCCATTGTCTGCTTTTCTTCTGAAATCTCTTATAACCTTCTCCCAAACAGCAACAAAAATCACTAGTTCGACCTTGGGGGAAATGGCATCAAATCTTCCCCAAATGCAATGAAACTTCAAAAAATGAATTCAATTTCTTAGATACTAAATATGAAACTCCAAGAATACATCATTAACAGTCCATACATCAATAAAACATCAGTAGTTTACTTATTCATTCGAATCCATCAACATTACATTGGTTCACAACAAGGTAGTGGGGAAATGGCACTATTTGTTCATTAAACATTAGATTTACATCATTCCAACTGTATTTTAGACCCGAGACATTTCTTAATATGAAGAACAGAGTATATGAATCTTTTTACAACAGAAATGGGGCATGATAATCTCCCCCAAAGAGTACAATAGCTCACCAAAAGCGCCCTTCCTCAAGGAGCAAGAATATGCAATGAAAACTGGAAATGGTTGAGTGAGTGAGCTGCACTAGAAGAAAGCACGAGCTGGCCTGTAGCTTACACCTGCAAATAAAGACTCCATTAAAGCTCCATGAAAGACCTGAGTGGCCTCTCCACACACCAACTTGGATGGGAATCTTTCACCCTCGAAATTGGCTAAGGCAAGAAACTAGTTATCCACTAGCTCTCTCTCTTCACATATGCAATTTATCAAAATGATCAAAATCTCTTCTCTTGGTTTATCCCTGTATTTTATAAACATCCTTAGCCTTCTAAGGTTCCCAATCCATCCATAAACTCAAGCCAATTCGAATTAGGGTGAGAGCTCAAGATTTGCCATGTGTCCTACCTTTCCTAGCCTTCCACCTTCCACCAATTCGAATAGGGACCCATTGAGCTTCCCCAACTCCATGAACGCCTTCTTGGATGCTATATTTATACCTGACATGTCATAATAGTTAGATGTCAGTAATCAGATCTGCAATTTTTCATAAGTGTCATAGCATCTTCATCATTGTTATCATATAGGTTAGGGAATCTAGTCCAAGTGTCCAATAACTCCTCATTTTTCTCTTCCTTCTCCTTAGGAGTTACACTTCCATCCAAATTCGACCTATGATACATATGGCCAAGTGTATGAGCCTTCTAACTCATCCCAAGAACATTAGGCTTCCCATGGATTCGAAATTGCAAGAGGAGAATGCTACTTGGCACATAAATTCTTGCTTGTGTGGGCCCAACAACCTCCATGTGTCTTCATGGTCAATTGCCACTTTGATTTTCTCTTTCATTTATTTAATTAGCTCCTTTATTAAATATTTATTCCACTCTAATCTATAGACATAATTTAATAGCTCCCTTATTGCAAATCCCAATGTCTCCATCCAACCTGGGGAACTAGTAGGATTGATGGAATTTCCCTGTTATGAATTTATTTGAATGGGGACATTACATCTTCACTGAAGTTTAACAATTTGAATTCTCACTTAATTAATTCTTTATTTGCAATTCGAATTCTCTCATATCAAATATACTAAGGAGATTTTCCCAATGATGTGATCATATTGTTCTACTATCGTTCCAAGTGGTTATATGCTAAAGTAATTCACGCTAGAGGTGGCCAGTCTCTAGAGGAGACTTAATAGCTCAACCATGGTTAGTAGTACATCACACACCACACATGCTTCAACATACAAAGTGTCACCTCAACACATGAGGATTTATCTTGACACACAAGACCTTAGCCTTAACTAGAAAGACTGTACAACATCATCACTTTGACATACAAATCACTTGCCTCGACACATGAAGCTTAACCATTCTTGATTCTTCTCCAAGTTTCCTGAGTCCAACTTAGGCTCCTATAAGGCACTACCTCGACACACGAGGCTCAATATTGACACACAAGATTGAACTAGAGAATGACTCATGCTGTTATAACTTTAACACTCCCTCTCAGCGAGGAAGGAATTCTCTGCCATGCCAAGCTTGTCTCGAAGTACCTATACTTCATCACTAATAGAAGTTTAGTCAACATATCTTCTATCTGCTTGTCATTAGCAATGTACTAAAGTGTTGGTCGCAGCACTATTCTAGAGGTTTTCCAATGTAGACCCAGGTTCTTCGCGGTACCAGATGCCAACAAAACCCCTATTCACTGGCCCTTTTGGCAACAGACTGCAAGCATCCTGAGGTCTCACCCGAGGCGAAGTTGAGGGGGTGGTTGCAGAAGCAGGTTTCCACAGCCTTGTGATGCGAGTGATTCAGCGAATTAATGTGAAGCGCGGTGACGGACTGCGCAACTGCGTTTAGTGATTGCGCGAAGTCTTCTACTCCCCGTCGCGAATCTTTAGGAACAAAGATATTCTCACCCTCAGCGCGTCCACAGCCCGCACAGTGGGTTTTATGATACTTAATCACTTCTACTCAATCTTATTTGATAATCCTTAAGCATTCATCATGACTTAGATTGATAAACATCATGACTTATGCAGATAAGTGAGATACGTAGTGTTGTGTGCTTTGATACTACGATTCAATCCTTAACAATTAAGTGTAGTTATCTCATCGATCCATTCATTTGAGACTTATAGGTGCTTTCCTGCTAACATTCATCCATACCTGAACTATTAACATCTTATTCCATCCCTTCTGCGGTGAATATAGATAAAAATAAACACGTATAAGATAACAATAACTTATGCAGGCACTGTAAGTAAATTAAATAACAACTAATGACAATCATGCACATCAATCACATCACACAGTTGTTTAACGTGTTTCACCCCCCCCCGGATGAGAAGCTACGTCCACAAGAACTGTTGTTTATTTATCTTGGAAAGGGTAAAACAGTTCTTCGTCTGTGCACTTAGCTGCAGACGCTCTTCTTTCTCTCTCTTTCTAAATTAGGTCTCTGTGCACTCAGCTACAGAGCCTTTATAATGCTTTTACCTAACAAATCTCACAATATTCAATAATATCAACAAAATTGAAAGTTCACCCTTTTCCTTTACAAAATTGCCTTACTTATAGATCAAGACCCGTAGGTCATGTCTTTTACATCTTGAAGGCAGAACCCTTAGGTTTACAAAACTGTCGGGGTTTTCCCAAAACTGGACTACTGATATCTGGCAGCGGATCTTCTGTTATATGCGTGCCAACCAGTTGCTTCTGCCGAGTTGTTCCTTCTTTTCCGGCCTTAGATGACTGGTTCGAGTAGTAGTAGTCTTCTACCTATTTTGATCAGTCACCTACCTCCGATCTCCACCTACCCAGTACTTGGTAGTTATCGACGATCTTTGCCAAAAATAGGTCTTCTGTGACCTAACCAAAATAACTGCCTTCATCCGTCGATGCTCTGCTTAGCTGGATCTCCGTTGACGTGGCACATCGCGATGTTGAACTCCTTGCAACACCGACCTCGCAGCTCCTCCAATACTATGCAACGCACAACTTTGCAGCATACCAAAACATATCCCAAAATTGTTCAAACTTAACTGCACTTAGCTCCGCAGTTCTCAAAATTCTTCCTGTTCAAAAATGCCCCATTTGGGCCAGGCCCAACAGGCCCCTAACACTTACATGTGGCTCACCCCCAAGCCACCTGGACCTCCTTGAAGGTCTTCCACTGATTGTGGGCTGATCTTCGCAACGAACTCCTTGAATGTGTGAGTCAGCTTTTCTACCGTGGCCTTCGTATCTTGTTCAATTTGCCCAACTGTTTCCACCATCTCAAGTGTTATCTTCTGGCCGATCTATCCTTCCACCTACTCTTGATTCTGGTCCATCTCCTTTAGCTTTTATTCGATCTCCTGCGAGATCGTGGCGACATCCTCTAATAATGGCTACGACTTATCGCCCATTTCTGTCATCTTTTCTCGCAAAGCTTTAACTTCCTTCTTTAGGGTGTTGATTTCTCTGTATTTTTGGAGTTTCTCCCTTGCTGGTAATGCCTTAGCTTCCTCACCCATCTTTTCTAGTGTTTCTTGTTTTTCTTTCACTTCCTTCTTTACTTCGAGCAATTATTGGTCTTCTTCAAGGGCATTAAATGCCTTCAATGCTGCTTCCAGTATACTTTGGCACTTAGTCACTTCGATAGCAATATTCTGTGTCGCGGCCTTCACTACTCCCTGTCTCAACTGTTTTTCATCTGGTGGAGTCTATGGATTGATCTGCGCTTTCAAGGCAGCAATTTCAGATTCATGGAGAATCTCCATGTCTTCCTTCTCAATCTTTAGGCTATTGACCAAATCACCAATCTTGACAATAGTATATGTTGGTTTTGTTTGTACTTCAAATTCATTTATACTATCTACAACGACAATGATCGTGTTCTCCAACCTCAGTCGACGATCTCTTTCATCTTGTAATTGCATAGTACTCCGTGAGCTCTCTTCCTCGAGTTTCCTTTGCAACTCTGTCTGTCCTTTCAGCTCATCTATGGTTCTGTCATGCATTTCTTCACTAACTTGCGTCTGTAAGTAATGTAGTCCTGGCAATGGTATGCTTGCAAGATCAAGCTCCACGTGCGCTACATTCTTTGTATCTAGCATTGCTTGATCTTGTAAGGGCAACCTAATAGATAGTGGCTACAAATGGACAATACGGGACCTCGCAGGAACCGTTATTTGCTGCTGCGAAGTCCCCGTGGACCCTTTTTCAGCGACTGATTCATGGTGCAAGGGTAATATTCTGCTAACTTATCAAATTTTTGGGATATCCCTTGCAGTGTAGTCGGGTTCTGCTTTAAGCTATCTTGAATTGCCTTTTCCTTCTTCTCTTTGTCTGTCGAAATTTCCTCCATTTGTTCAGTTACCCTCGCAGCAATCATTAAATAATCATCTTCGTGAAGCACTGTGTCTAATTGGTCTTTGTTTGCTTTCTGTTTCTTCCTTTTTTCCTTTTGCCCCGAAGGACTTCCAACATCCTTCCTTTTGCTTGACTCTTTATCTTCTATTATGGGACATGGGATGGGGTTATCCTCGCCGGAATCACTTTGGATATCCACGACCTCAACTCGGAGTTCAGCTGGCCATTCCTTCATGATATTCTCAATATCTTCCTCGTACATATGGTAATTTCCCAGGTACCAATCAACATTCTTTTTATGCGCTTTGGCTGAAATGGAGATGCATTTCATAGTAGCATAAAAATTTATAATGTGGATATATTTGCTTGTTACTTGCTTTGGTATGCGAGGTGTAAGCATGATGGCCCCGCACAGATGGTCGTAATATGTGTAGAAGACCAGCGTTGTCTCATGTTGTCTTTCTGGATTCAAGTTCGCCCATAGGTTTTGAAATCGAGCACCTCTGTAGTCCGAAGTGTTTGTGACCACTCCGACATAGTGCTTCGGTTCCCTCCACCCCAGGAAGCCGATCAATACGATGAGCCAGGTGAAGTGGAAGTTTCCACCATTGATTTGCGTATCATTCAGTTCTTCAAGGAACTCATTTAATAGATATTGGCACCAATTGAATTCTTGTCCTTCGGCAGCTGCAGCGCCAAGTAGTACTGCGCCTGTGTTTACTTCTAACGGTCTGCACTTTCTTAAATTTTGCCTAGTAACAGCTGCGTGACAAACCTTATTGCCTCATCCTTTATGTCATCCGTCTGGAAGCCCCGCTTCCCTTTGATCATAGATTGTGTTTGCTTCATCAATGCTTCTACCTCTTTATCCTTTGTCTTTCCTTGGAAGAACTTCCTTGGGTCTTCTCCCCTTTTGCTTAATCCAGTTATACGGTGGATTAATTCAATTGTCAGGTCGATATTCTGGTCTAGCCATAAATATCCCTGGTGGATGCGATCCATAAGAGTTCGCACCACTGCATTGAGCTCTGGTGATCTATCGAAATGTGGGAGTCTTAGCAGGTTGAGTAGCCCCGACTTGGCTACTTCGGACAACCAGCTCTCGGTGACCAAGGTGAGATCGCCCTTTGCATTCTTCTTCTAGCACATGTATTTGTCGGGTTGGAACTGTGGGAACTTTGGTTCAGTTGGCTTCTCCTTCTGCATTGCTAGCAGATCATAGTCCACCCATTTGCATTCTGGAATCTTTCCTAACAAATTTTTGTCCACCTCAACATGCTTCGATATTGGTGAGAGTGGTATCTCATACTTTGGACTCTTCAGCAGTCTAATGGCCGACGCATCCACTCTACGCGGCGAGATGTAGTCTAGAGTCATAGTTAAGGGTATCTCTTTATCGGCAAGGGGCTTATTTGGCCCTACCGAACTTGTCTTCGGTAATTTTGATCTCGGCGCCACTAGATTTTTTCTTTTGTCTTGCATGGAGGGGCCGTGTCTTGGTGATCTTCTTGGATTTTGTTCTGATTCTGTAACGATTTTCTTGTTTGGGGTTCTCATTAATTCGTCAATTCCTCCATGTTGGAACAACCTCATAGTCTCTTCAACCGTGAACTCTTCTTCAATTGAAAATCTCTTAGACATGCAAACACTTTCAACGGTTGTAGACGGCTTACGAAAACTAGCTCAAACAGACGTTTTTGCAGAAAATTCTAAGTGTTTGATACGCCCGCAAGACGATATGCAGTATTATTTATAGGCGCGGCGGACCCTCCTCCGCACCCTTGAACAGCTAGATATGCATTTAATGGTGGTATCCGTTGGCCAAATCCGGTTGCTTCTTCTGTCTTGTCTTTCAAAATTGTGCTCAGAATGGCTATCTGTGCTTTAAATGCCCGAGCGGTCGGTAGGAAACTACTGTATAATGGCTATATTCCCAACCGACACTGTAACGACTATTTTCTGGAGCCTTGTGTCGAACCGCGCGGTAGGAAATCTTTGGTTATGCGCACTGATTTCGCGGTATATAATTTCTTTTTCTTTTTTTTCTTTTTTTTCAACACTGCGCACTGTATAGATCTATCTCTACAAGTCTACATATAGACTTTTCCACAGTTTCTAGTGCCCAATTCCGACTATATTTGGCGCCTAGAAACTTTTCCTTCTTTATGGTCATACTGGATGCTACGGAGCAGGACTATCGTGGTAAAGCTTTACTTTGATTCCATTTATCAAATTGGGCAGTGTATCACCGGCTAAAGTAGCTAACTGGACTGCGCCACTGTTAGTAACATCTATTATAATATATGGTCCAAGCCAATGCATTTTAAATTTTCCAGGAAACTTCATGAATTTACTATCATACAGTAGGACTAGATCGCCTACCTGAAAAGACTTATGCTTGATGTGGCGATCGTGCCATGCTTTTTCTCATTCTTTCTGCACTTGCTGGTGGAATACCGCGATGAAGTGCTCTTCTTCCAACCCAACCAAGTGTAACAGCCTTTCTTCTAGTGCTACGCGATCTCCCATCCCTGTAAATGCAGCTATTCTCAAGCTGGGTATAATGTACTCCATTGGCATTATTGCTTCTTGTCCGTAAGCCAATCTGAAAGGTGTATGTCCAGTTAATTTCTTACATGTCGTTCTGTATGCCCATAATACAATGGAATGCGCAGGTCCCAGTCATTGTGGTTTACATTGCATATCTTGGTTAGCGCATTCTCAAGTACTTTATTAAATGCTTCAACAGTGCCATTCGCTTGTGGGTGATAAGGCGTACTACGCTGATGATGGATGTAGAACTCTTCAGTCAAAGCTTCAATAGTTATGTTTAGAAAATGGGTGCCTTAATCACTCATCAAAATTTTTGGGCATCCAAATCGTGTAAGGATGTTCTCAAAAATAAATTATGCGGCTGTAGTTGCGCTACAGTCTTTGATTGGTTTTGCTTCTGCCCATCTGGTGAGGTAATCAGTTGCTGTAATAATGTACCTCGCACCAATACTTTTTCCCGGTGGGTTAATAGGTCCCACAAAATCAATTGTCCATTTCTCAAATGCCTTCAAGGTCAACTGAGGGTTCAACGACATTTCATCTATTCTTGACGGTTTCCCTATCCTCTGACAAACATCGCAGTTCTAGCAATATTCTTTGGAGTCTTTATGAACTGTGGGCCACCATAGCCCTGCGCGCAATATCTTCTGTGCAGTAGCCCTTCTTGCATAATGACCTCCAGCGACTCCTGAATGCGCATCAGCTAATATAAATTGCTTGTCATGTTCTAATACACATCTTCGCAGCACTTCATCGGGTCCTAACTTGTAGAGTTGTCCTGCGATAATGGTGAAGTCTGCGGCTCAGACTATAAGTTGTTTCTTTTGCTATGTAGTGAATTCTGTAGGTGCGAACCCGGTAGTTAGAAAGTCAATGATATCCTGATAATAATCATCGGCAATCTGTATAGCAAACAATTGCGCATCAGGCAGATTGTCTTCTAGATTCGTAGGTTCCTCTCCTGATTCGATCCTTGATAGATGATCAGGTCCTAAATTTAATCTGCCTGGTTTAACTACTATTTCAAAATCATACTCTTGGAAGAGTAAGAGCCATTTGCATATTTGCCCCCCTAACACTGGCTTATTGACCAGGTATTTTAATGCAAAATGGTCAGTAAACATTGAGAAGTGCGCACCAAGCAAATAGTGTCTGAACTTCTATAGTGCATAAACCATTGCAAGTCCTTCCCTTTCAGTAGTGGTATAGTTCTTCTCAGCATATGACAACTTTCTGCTCGAAAATGCAATGGGATGATCAATTCCTCCTTCTCCTGGCTGCGCAAGAACGATACCCAATGCTATACATGAAGCACCAACATGTACGTAAAATGGCTTTTCCTAGTTTGGAAAAACTAGGATCGGCGTAGTGACCATTTTCTCTTTCAATGTTTCGAATCCTTTCTCGCAGTCCTCATTATAAATGAACGGTGCATCCTTTTTTAAAAGCTTCTCCGTTGTTGCGGTTATCTGTGCATACCCCTTTATGAATTTCCTGTAGTATCCGGTATTCCCTAATGTAGTGCGCAATTGTTTAACTGAATTTGGTGTAGGCAAGTTTACAATAATTCCTATCTTTGCAGGATCAACCATCAACCCTTTCTTACACACGATATGTCCCAGCAGAATTCCATAAGGAACACAGAAAATACATTTCTTTAAATTCAATGAAATTTGATGTTGTCTACATTTTTCCAGCATCATTCTGAGGTTTGTGACATGGTTCTTCAGTAACCCAAAAATGGTCCAATCATCAAAGTAAAATTCTAAAAACTTGTGGATGAATTCTTTCAATTATGCGATAACCACTCTTGAAAATATGGCTGGTGCATTCTTCAAGCCAAAAGGCATCACTGTATACTGGAACGACCCCCATTTTGTTGCAAAAGTGGTTTTGTGCCTATTGGTTGGATCAATTTTTATCTGATGGTATCCAGAAAATCCTTCAGTAAAAGAGTATGCTTCATTCCCTCCAACGTTATCAAGTACTTCATCGGTAAAAGGTGTAAGAAATGGATCATGCATAGAGGCATCATTCAACTTTCTGAGATCGACACAGATCCTAATCTCACCCTTTGTTTTCTTGTCTTGGATGACAATTGGGCTTATCCATTCAGATTCTTCAACCGGCTCAACGATTCCTACATCGAGCATCTTGTCGAGTTCTGCCTTAACTCGTTCTTTGTAGCACGGATTCAGTCTATATGGTCTTTGCTTAATAGGTTTCGCTCCAGGTTTAAGGGGAGTTCTCATCACTCCTAAGTCTCCTAGAATACCTTTCATTTCTGTGAACTTCGTTGGGAATATTTCCTGATATTCTTGTAATATAGCTGCGATCTCCGCAACTGTATCATCATCCCAGTAGTCTCCTATTGCTGCGAACTTCGGCTCTTCACTAGTACCGATGTTCACTTTCTTTGTTTTGACCGGTCCACTCATGTCAGGAATCTCTAATGGAGGTCCTTCTACTTCACGGATTCCTTCAGATTCAAGGATCTTTATATTGCACGGGTCCTCCTCATCGCTGTCTTCTTTATCTTCATCTTTTTCAGCTAAGTTATAGCAGCCGATGACTTGCTCAACTTGTTCTGTCCAATCTGGTTGTAGACTCGCAAGTACATTGTTTGCTTCAAAAAATTCTTCTGATGTTATGTTTTCCTCCATGGGATTTGGTGTAAATATCTTTTCCTTGATAAGTTGCAGCGCGTCTTGGATAGTCGGATGGTCATCTTCAAAGCTAAAGTCCTTTTGGAAACTCTCAGTAAGGACAGACCAATTCGTTTTTCCTCTGCGCAGTTCCTCCTCTAGGTACCATTTCTTTGGTATCGGTTCCTCCAACGTATGCAAAAAGAGATGTACCCATTCTGTCTGTCGTCTTTCTTCCCACGCTTTTGAACATGCTCTAATATGATCCTTTGTATCTATCTGGCCATTATATTTCTCAAATGGTAGTGTTACCTTATCAGTGAATCTGATCTGTAGTTTGATTCTGCACTTGTCCCAGATTGTCAATGTCTTTTTATGTGGTTCACCATTTAGCAAGTGTTTCGTGGAGTGCCATGTCTAATGCTGAGACGCGATGTTCATCTGTAACTTCTGCAGTGTATTCTTTGATAACTGAATAGACGTTAGTTGTACCATCATAAGTGGGGATTGGACTTACCTGTTTTCCAATCCAGCGAAGTGACTTTGTAATTGTCGCGCATCTCCTGGCAGATACTTCATGCATTCTATGTTGCCAGTTTTCTAATCCTGCGTCAGAGTCTGAGATGCAAGAACTATTGCAACACCAACTGAGCGTTCCATTTGCGGTAGGATGAGTATAATCTGTAGTATTTGTTGTCATTTTATAGATACGGTCAAGGTCTTGAGCTCTGTACTCTTCTTGAATAGGTTCAACATATCGCTCCCCCTGTGAAGGATCCAATGGTGCGACAACCCTTATGTCATTGCCTTCAAATATCATTTTCATTGTTTTCAGGTTGATGACGGTGGAGTTCGTCATTGCCCAATCAATGCCCAGCAGTGCTGGATAAGGATTGCTATCATCTACAATTAAATTACTTCGAAGTCTGCATAACTTCGCACTCCATCATTGTCGACAATGGTATTGGTTAACCTTCCCAGCGGTATAACTATGCCTTGATTAGCCATTCTTAACTGTATAGGTGACCACTGTAACTTTGGTTTTCCCATCGCGCCATGTCTGCTTGGTCAAGACATTCACTTCAAATCTGAGATCAAGAATGATCTCGTCCATCTCATAGTCTCCTATCTGTGCAGTGAACTGCATTTCCCTGTCGGTTCTTTTGGGACTCCTAATGTTATGTACCGTGCCATGTGCTATTCCTTTCTTACTGCATGATTCATACTGATTTATCAATTTTTCAAATTCCATTGGAGTGTCTTTATTTTTTAATAACTTGATGCAACTTTGTAGAAACTGCGCAACAAAAATAGATGTATCTGGTGTAGTGCGCATTTGATCATATGCCAGTGGCATATATTCTATTTGTGGTACTTCACTTCGCAATGGGATCCTTGGTGAAGTAGGTGGTGGTTGTTTAAACATGTCCCGCGTTTCTTTAAATATTTCCTTATTTTTCTGTAAGTTCAATGGAGGTGCCTTCCCAGGAGCTTTTCTAATTCCTACTATTTCTCCAGGGTTCTTCTTAGGATCACTTGTCCCAAAAGTCAAGGCTTCTTGGCTATTGTCTTTTCCTGTATCAACGCCACTCCGCGTTACTGCATTGACGCTCTGACCTGTAGGTCTATTCTCTGATGCAATCAACTGGATGTTAGGGTTCGGTGTTTCTGTTCTTCTCCTCTTCTGCATTTCTACCTCAAGCATAGGGAAATCTTCAATCACATGATCAAATGATTTACAATAATTGCAAGTGGTGCATGGATTAGTACATTCTCTTGGTACATGACCTGGCTGACCACAATTATAGCATATGACCTGGCCTCGTCCTCTTCCTTGATTTTGACCAGTATTTCTTCCTCTCCCGCGATATCCACCACCGTGGCCTCTATATCCTCCTTGATCATAATGGGTGTTTTCTTGCTTTGGCTAATTTTCCTCTTGGACGCAGTACATTCCAGCACCTCGATTTGCTTCCATATCTCGCTTTCTTTTAGTCATTAATTCATTAGCGTGACAGTTGGACTCATCATGTCTAACTGATTTACAGAAATTATAGTATAGGTTTTTAGACGTTTTGACATATTTCTGTACGAGGTAACAATCCTCAGGCCAGTGCCCTCTGGTTCTACAAATTTCACACCACCGCGCCTGGTTTTGATTCATATTTATTGGGTTTGGTGTGCCACTGTTAAGATAATCTTGAAATAAGGGACAATGTTCTCTAGTGTGTCCCTCCCCTTTACATCCCGTGCACCAAACTTCATGTCTTTGTTCATGTCTCTATTCTTTTCCATTTTTCATACCTTGTAGTTCTAATGTCAAGGTATCCAGTTGGTTCTGGATCTGTATCATCCCAGAACTACTTTCTCCAATTGGTGAGGCTTCCAATTTCATTGCAATCTCCAAGGCCTCAGCTTGAGATACAACCTTATGTTGCATTAGTGGTTGTCTGATATGGGGCAACAGCGCAGCAATGAACCATTCTTGATGTTGTTGCGGAGCTATCACAAAACTCACTTGGTCCAACAATGTTTTGAATTTTTGGTCGAATTCCCATACTGATTCAGTAGGTTTCTGCTTGATTTCTTTCAACTCTGTTATGCACTATGATTCTGATTTGAGCTTTTTAAACTTTGCTGCAATCGTGGTCTTGATGTCTGCTAAGGTTCTTGGTTGTGCTTGAGAATACTTCATAAATCAGTGCAGCGCTCTGTCTCTGAAAGTAGTTATGAACTGCGCTCTCTTTATAGCATCATCTATCACTTGCTTAACACTCCACATGGATTCGCATAGAAACCAGTGTTGATCAGGGTCTTCCTGACCCGTTCCTTTGAATATCGGCAGTTTTATATCGTTATCTGTCATTCTCCTTCTGGATTGTGTACTTTTCTGGAACCGATTCCTTGTGACAAAAGTAGACACAGGTTTTTGGATTGTGCTAGGGACAGTATTCTGTGGAATAGTTTGAGTCGAGTGCTATGAGCACTCGCTCCTGCAGTGTTACTAGTATTACTGATATGTGGGATGGGATGCGCGACACTCGCAGCGGGTGGGTTCTGGACTGATTGATTCTGAGGTATAATGCGCTGGATTGTGGCTGATAACTGAGTGTTCGTATTATTGATATCACATGGAATTTCGATATCTATACAGTTTCCAGAGGATGTGGGTTTCTTCTCGTTAGTAAGCTTGCATCTCTTTCCGCTTCTCAAAGTATGGTTTTCTTCGTCAGAATCAATGTATGTATTGCTGCATTCTTAAAACACCTTTCTCAGCTAAAAGCATTTTAATATATAGGCTGAGGTTTTTCAGGAACTTGCCTCTGAATCCTTCGAAAAAGTATGCTTCAGCTTGGCTGTATGATTTCAGCGTATCTACAGCAAATTGGGTCACAAAACCTTCTAGTATGCTATCAACCCAGAAGTCAACTGCTTGTGATAGTGGGCTGTAGATTGCTTTGAGCTGTTCAGTAAGCTCCGGACTCCACTCTGTAGGTACTCAGTCTTGGGAACAATTATTTCTTTCTGCTAGGCGCGATATCCACTTGTGTAGCTCGTTTGAAAACGACGCCCAAAAAATTTCGTGGATGTCCCTCCACAAGTATCTATTCAACCACTGTACGTCAGATAGACGTGGATGTCTGTTTTCTTTCTTTGCGAAGTCTCTTTCGATCTTATCGCACCAAGCCCAGATCTCTTTCTTTTCTGGATGCCAAATGTCGGACATTACTTTTCTGAATACACTATCGCATCACTGGTCTTAGCGCGTCAACAGAACCATTTGTTGGTCGGAGCACTGTTCTAGAGGTTTTCCAATGTAGACCCGGGTTCTTCATGGTACCAGATACCAACAAAACCCCTATTCACCGGCCCTTTCGGCAACAGACTGCAAGCAGCCTGAGGTCTCACCCGAGGCGAAGTTGAGGGGGTGGTTGCAAAAGTAGGTTTCCACAACCTTGTGATGTGAGTGATTCAGCTAATTAATGCGCAACGCGGTGATGGACTGCGCAACTGCGTTTAGTGACTGCGCGAAGTCTTCTACTCCGCGTCGTGAATCTTTAGGAACAAAGATATTCGCACCCTCAGCACCTCCACAGGTCACGCATTGGGTTTTATGATACTTAATCACTTCTACTCAATCCTATTCAATAATCCTTAAGCGTTCATCATTACTTAGATTGATAAACATCATGACTTATGCAAATAAGTGAGATACGTAGTGTTGTGTGCTTTGATACTGCGATTCAATCCTTAACAATTAAGTGTGGCTATCTCATCGATCCATTCATTCGAGACTTATAGGTGCTTTCCTGCTAACATTCATCCATATATGAACTATTAACATCTTATTCCATCCCTTCTGCGGTGAATATAGATAAAAAAAAATACGTATAAGATAACAGTAACTTATGCAGGCACTGTAAGTAAATTAAATAACAACTAATGACAATCATACACATCAATCACATCACACAGTGGTTTAACGTGGTTCACCCCCCCAGATGAGAAGCTACGTCCACAAGAACTATTGTTTATTTATCTTGGAAAGGGTACAACAGTTCTTCGTTTGCGCACTTAGCTGCATACGCTCTTCTTTCTCTCTCTTTCTAAATTAGGTCTCTGCGCACTCAGCTGCAAAGCCTTTACAATGCCTTTACCTAATAGATCTCACAATATTCAATAATATCAACAAAATTGAGAGTTCACCCTTTTCCTTTACAAAATTTCCTTATTTATAGATCAAGACCCGTAGGTCATGTCTTTTACATCTTGAAGGTAGAACCCTTAGGTTTACAAAACTGTCGCGGTTTTCCCAAAACTGGACTATTGATATCTAGCAGTGGATCTTCTGTTATATGTGTGCCAATCGGTTGCTTCCACCGAGTTGTTCCTTCTTTTCCGGCCTTAGATGACTGGTTCGAGTAGTAGTAGTCTTCTGCCTGTTGTGATCAGTCACTTACCTCCGATCTGCACCTACCCACTGCTTGGTAGTTATCGACAATCTTTGCCAAAAATAGGTCTTTTGTGACCTAACCAAAATAACTGCCTTCATCCATCGATGCTCTGTTTAGCTGGATCTCCATTGACGTGGCACATCACGGCGTTGTACTCCTTGCAGCACCGACCTCGCAGCTCCTTCGATACTATGCTGCGCGCAACTTCACAACATACCAAAACTTATCCCAAAATTGTTCAAACTTAATTGCGCTTAGCTCCGTAGTTCTCAAAATTCTTCCCGTTAAAAAATGCCCCATCTGGGCCAGGCCCAACATAAAGTCTTATGGCACGTCTCTAGACCATGTCTCTAATGTAGGGATACTTCATCTCAACGTGTTTCGATCTGTCATGAAACACAAGGTTCTTTTAGAGCTTTATGCATCTCTAACTGTTAGAGCGAGTGACAGTAGTATCAATATTCTCACCGAAAAAACCCAACAAGTAGCTTCCTAATCCACACAACTTCTCAATAGGAGGTACTAGCTGCAATATACTCTGCTTCTGTAGTACTCTAGGATACAAAGCCCTGCTTCCTACTAGACCAAGAGGTCATAGCAGATCCCAAGCTAAAACAAAATCTGAATGTACTCTTTCTGTCCATAATACTACGACCCGAGTCATAGTTGACATATCCAAGTAACATCACTCCACCACTGGAAGCATATATGAGTCCATAAGAAATAGTACCCCTAAGATATCTAAGCACATGCTTGGCAGTAATCCAATGTCTATTTCTTGGATCGGGCATGAACTGAAACAAGATACTCACTGCATAACATATGTCTAGTCTACTATGTATCAAATACATCAAGGAACCAATGAGTTGTCTATACATGGTAGGATCCACTAGATTTGATCCATAATATGACTCATGTAGCTTCTTTATTTATACATCATATGAGTAGACATGGACTTACTGTCCATCACACCAAATCTCCACAACACATCAACTGTGTACTTTCCTTGTTAAAGAAAGATTTCATCTTTCCTTTGCCAAACTTTTAGACCAAGAAAATAGTGCATAAGACCTAAGTCTTTCATTTCAAACTTATAAGTGAGATCCATCTTGCACCGAGCTATATGTTTCTCCTCTCCAATAAGGAACAAGTCATCAACATAGAGAACCGATATCAATGGATGGTTCTTCACAACCTTGAAGTACAGGTTGGGGTCAAATTCACTTTTGGAGAAGCCCAAGCTCATAAGATAGATGTCAATCCTCAAATACCAAGATCACGGGGCCTGCTTAAGCCCATACAATGCTTTCTTAAGTTTGCATACATGGGAATCCTTCCCATGAACTACAAACCCCTCGGGTTGTTGTATGTAAACCTCTTCCTCAACCTCACCATAGAGGAAGGCAGTCTTCACATCCATCTGGTGAAGTTTCCAACCCAAAACCGAAGCAAGGGAAATTATGGTTCGGATAGTAGTGTACATGGCCATAGGAGTGAATGTCTCATCATAGTCTATCCCTTCTTTCCGTGAGAAACCACAGGCCACAAATCTTACTTTATACTTTTCAATACTTCCATCAGCTGCATGCTTGATTTTATAAATACACTTAGAAGTTGTTATTGACTTCTCATCAGGTTTAGGAACCACTTCCCATACATCATTCTTCATGATAAATTTGTATTCTTCTACCGTGGCATCTTTCCATACTTGTTGCTTTGAGGCTTGCTCATAGGTAGAGGGATTTGAATCACTGATGTGACTCATTTGTGCTACATATCCTGGAAATATTTCAGGTCTCTTTCACTCTCTGGATGAGCCTGGAGGTTCTCCCTGCTTTTCTAACTCTTTCAGAATGTCTTGACACCATGTTGATCTCCTCTTAGCAGGAGGTTCATAAAGGGATCTTTCTATCAGTTCTACTGGTTCTTCGGGATCAAGTGGATCTGAAAGCTCTTCTTACTTCTCCCTCTCAACATATGAAAGGGGAGAATCAGAAACTGGATCCTCCATCATAGGAGTATCATGCTTCTCCATATTTGAATCACACTAAATTTCTTTGGAGCACTTGTAGGCAACTTCTTCATGAAAAGTTACATCTATGTTGACTTCAATGTTTCTTTGTTCCGGGACATGGATTATGTAAGCTTTGGAGGATTCACTATATCCAACAAATGTTCCTTCCTTTCTGGATGGCTCCATCTTTGTCCTCTTGTCTTTTAGTACATGAATGTAGACAGGACAACTGAAAATCTTCAAGTGTCCAACATCTGTTTTTTCACTAGTGAAAACCTCTTTAGGAGTCTTTTCTCCCAGGATAGCATGAGGGTTTTTGTTTTGAATATAAACAACAATGCTTGAGGCTTCTTACCATAAGGATGTGGGAAGATCCTTATCACAAATCATGGCTTTTGCAGGCTTACATATTGTTATGTTCTTTCTTTCAGCAACCCCATTCTGTTGGAGGTTGTAGGGTATAGTCGGCTATCTTTTTATTCCTCCATCTCGATAGAATTCATTGAATTCATGGGACTCAAACTCTCCTGCATTATCAAATCTCAAAGCATGAATGTGCTTTGTAGTCTGATTCTCATCCAATGCTTTAAACTATTGAAACTTGTTGAAAGTTTCACTCTTTGCCTTCAGAAAATAAACCCATGATTTGCGAGAGAAGTAATCTACGAAAAACACATAATACAAATAACCACTCAAGGAGGTTGCAAACATAGAACCACATAGATCAGAATGAATCAATTCAAGAATCCCTTTGGATCTATTGGTACTACTTGGAAAATTCTTCTTAATGTTCTTGCCAAGAGCGCAACCTCTACATACACTATCAAAATCATATTTAAATATGGGCATGCCTTTCACCATTTTCTACAATCCAAGTAGCGCTTTGAAATGGAGATGACCAAGCCTTCTATGCCACAACTCACATGGACTAACTGTGCCATGGATCATGGCTTGAATGAGTTTTCCATGAACTTTGTAGAGACCTCCCTCTCTAACTCCAATCACTGATGCAGAGTTTAAGTCTTCATGGTGAGGCCACATGAGCGCTTTGTTGTTCATAAAGATAACTCTGAATCCTTTATCTTCTAGAACCAAAACAAACATGAGGTTCTTCTTCAATCTGGGGACAAACATAATTTCATCTACATGCGGTACATTTCTTGAATCCAACTGAAAGGAAGTGGATCCAACTCCTTGGATCGAATAGGTGGTATTATCTCCAAGCTCCACCTTACGGGAAAACTTATTTTCCTTCATATATGTGATAATGGTCCTATATCCAACCATGTGCTTCGATGTGCCACTATCTACCAGCGATGTCTCAGCACTAGTGGTAATGGATCTAGAAAGGTCCGAGACAAGATAGCACTCCTTCCCCGTCTCTTGATCACTAGGTGAATTCTTTCTTGTAGGTTCATCTTCTGTAGCAGTAGAAGAATAAAACCTAACCTTGAACTTTCCTCTTTGCTTTTAATGGCATTCTCTTTCAAAATGACCCTCTTTTCATTCGTGTTGCAAGAGCGGGGTTCTCTTCTTTGGAGGCAGTATACTTGCTCTGGATTCAACCTTCTTTTTGTAGGAAATCATGCCATAGTCTCTCGAAGTTTGGTTGCACTTCTTGACCATTTAATGTAGCTAAGAATGTCTTCCATGAGGATGGAAGACCATCGAAAACAATCTATATGAGATCATCATCATCGACTATCACACCAATGCTCATGAGTTTATCTCTTACTTGAGAGATCTTTGTAAAGAAGGAAGCCACAACTTCGTCCTTTTCCATCTTCATATTTCAAAGCTTGTCCTTCAATGCTCTCTTTTGACCGGGTTCCTTCTTCTCATAAAGATTTGTCAAAGTGTCGAAGCATTCCTTTGCAGTCTTCAATGGAGTAATCATAGCCATCAAGTTGTCTTTCGTGAAATCATAATTGATTCTATTTGCTTTGGCTTGATTGTTCTTAAAGGTAATATTTGCATTAGAAGTAGGCTCTTCAATAGCACTGGATACATATCCATCCAAATCATGCTCTTCCAGGATATTCGGGATCATGGCCTTCCAAGTATTGAAGTTTGAAGTTCCTTCAAGACGGTCTTTCGGTCTCACTACGATTGAAGACATTGTTCTTCAAGTACCATGCTCACTCAGGATCTACGTAAGTACCATGCTCACTCAGGATCTATGCAGGATCAATCTTGATTGCTCACTTAGCTCTTTCACGCCCTGAGCTTTGATACCATGTTAATTTTTTATCTTTAATTCAGAGCTGCAATAATACTTGAAATCAAATAACAACCATACACATAATCAATCACATTTGACACATGAATTTACCCTAGGAAAACCCTCTATGACTTGAGGGAGAAAACCCAAGCAAAACCTTCCTTAGTATATTGATAGATAGCATGGAACGTCTTTTACATCAAGCACCCCCTGTGCAATTACAGAGCAAGAGAAAGATACAAAAGGGAGACTCAGAATAATATCCTGCACAAAGAAAAGTGCATTGCCTTCAAGGGAGAAGAGAATTCGCTTCACATCGAATTCATCAATCCCATATAACATATTTATACATTCTTCTCATGCATCGGCTTCTATTTTTGTCTTTTGACTCCAGGATGAACTCGCCCTCCATGTGGATGCATCAATATTGCATGAAGAAGTGTGCCCCACTTCTCATGCAGTGCATTAACTAACTTGACTGATTCTTAGAATGAACTCGCCCCTTAACTGAAAGCTTTCCCACTTAGTTAGGTGGCTAACTTAAGTGTTCCCATGCAAGTGTTACAACTCAAGTGTCATCTTTTAGTTTAACATAAGTGTCATCTTTTAGTTTAACATAAGTGTCGTCATGTACTAACACTCAGTTAACTATATTTTGTTTGTTATCACTTAGTTAACTACCTTAACCGATTGTTTCTTGTTAACATCATTGTAGTGATCAATTCAAGTTCTCTTTTGATTTATTGAAGTCTTGACTAAAGTTTAACAATTCGAATTCTCTCTTAATTAATTCTTTATGTGCAATTCAAATTCTCTCATATCTTATCACATCTTATATTTATCTCTTGTCTTATATGCACGGTCCACATGTGCCAACTTAATTATCATATCAATTATACTATGGATATTTTCCCAATGATGTGATCATATTGTTCTACTATTGTTCCAAGTGGTTATATGCTAAAGTAATTTATTCTAGAGGTGGCCAGTCTCTAGAGGTGACTTAATAGCTCAACCATGGTTAGTAGTACATCACACACCATACATGCTTCGACATGCAAAGCATCACCTCAACACATGGGGCACCACCTCAACACACGAGAATTTGTCTTGACACGCTAGACCTTAGCCTTGACTAGCAAGACTGTACAACATCATCACTTTGACATACAAAGCACTTGGATCAACACATGAAGCTTAACCATTCTTGAGTCCAACTCAAGATTCTTCTCCAAGTTTCCTGAGTCCAACTCAGGCTCCTATAAGGCACTACCTCGACACACGAGGCTCAATCCTGACACACAAGATTGACCTGGAGAATGACTCATGATGCTGTAACTTTAACACAATTCACCATCTACAGGAGGACATGGAAGTGAACAAGCATGAATCTCATCCCTCTAATCATGCATAGCATGATGTCATGAGCAAACATGTTTTTCCTTAAGTGTGTAATTGTTAATGTACTATAAATTTGTCTTGTTTCTAAGTGTTATTTTTTTAGTATACTCCAATAGAAATCCCTTGTCTAGTTTTGTAAGAAGACACACATAGCTTTATAATCTATATTTTGTTGGTATGTCAAAACAATTGTTTCTTGGACATAGATATGCTCTCTTATTGTATTATCTTCTTGTCTATCTTGGTTGCAACTTCTTTTAATACAAATTTGAATGGTTTATATAAAAAAAATGCTTATTAAATGATAAACTTGTTACATAAGTTGAACTATTTAATTGTGTATAATTTAATAAACTTTTTAATAGGAAACAATATTGGTTATATTGATAAAAAAGAGCTACAACTTTAGTGTACAACATAGAGTTACAAAAAATAAGCACAATGAAGTCCAGAATTGCCCAAAGAAGGGGTCACATCCAAAATACTAACAAGAAGCTTTCTTCTCTAGCTACTGCCTTCCTTCGATACATACTATGAATGGTATACAATCTTACATATTGTCCTAACAATAAGGCAAGTTTAGAAAACATGCCGATTTAGAAAAGGAAATTAAACCATCCCATGTTATCCATGCCTCCCTTTACTTGCTATTGAAGTCAAGTGGGATGGATCTTATTGTCCTTGAATCTTAAACTTAAATTCCAATATGTCATCCTCCATAGCAACCACTTGAGGTGAACCAATTGATGCTTCATTGGAGACTAAATTTACGAGCTCCTAAAAACATTGCCTTTCCTCCAATTCCAAATGAAGGACTTTGGCTTGTAGTTCCTTTATCTTTGCAACTTCCCCCTCAAGCTTCTCCTTTTGACATTCCTCTCCTACTCCCACAATCATCAATTTACAATTATGATTTTGAAGTTGGGTTTTCATCAAGATTAATTTTATCCTTGTTATCTTTAACCATGTGGCATTAATTAACACCCAATATTTCCTTCATGCTTCCTACCTCCTTATAATCGTTGCTATGTTTTTTTGACAGTCATCATTATGTCTTTCACAATGTCAAAATTTTCCCTTTACATGCATCTATGATCACAATGCACACATCTATTGCGATGGATGTGGGAAACCATCTTATCCAAAATCCCAATGAGCACTACCTCCTTTCCAACTTTAATAATCTGCAAACATAGTGCATTCCTTCCCTGCCAAGGCACTACCAACTAAGAATCAAGAGAGGCAAAAAACCACAATTTCTTATCACTCCTAACAAGAATTTCACCTCTCGTATTCTTTGAAATGCAACCAAGATACATGGAACATGACACCCCATGGAGTTCATCAACACCAAGAGTCGATAACTTAAAATTAAAACATAGGAGATGTAAAGGAAATGCCATAGAAGGAAAAAATTGCTTGATTTTACCAAGAATTCACCTCACAATCCCACCGAGTTGCAATCTTGTAGACAATGTGTTTGATACATAGAAGGTACTTCATGAATTGAGGTGCATAGGAGTCTCCCTACATGGTTGACGGCCTTCCTAAGAAAAGTGAAGAATAATTATAACTCCCAATTCAATGCACCCTTTGCTTCTTTCCTAAACTTGGAGAATATTCCCAAAATTTATAGACAAGGTAGTGTTGAACTATGGTTATACTGGTGATGGACAGGGTTAATCCCACACAGATTCAACCATCCCATCACTAGAGGTTTCATAACTCGTGACTCGTGTGAAACCAAATGAATAACATGGTATGTGTAGAGTATTTACTACATGATGCAAGTGATCGAGGTGGTTCTACTTGTCAATACCATTAATTAAGATCACAACCAAATAGTGGTTGCAAGAGTTAGGGTATGTTGCAACACCCACTACCCCTCATTTTTTCCACCATGCCAAAAGGGATATGACATGTTGTAATATCACTCATTCCCAACCCCTATTATTGTAATAGATCATACTTGATGTAAACATGTGTATGTACTAGTTCATGATGAGGAGCTTAAGGACAAGGCCCCACTCGTGAACTTTGAAGCATTTTGATTCAGTAGTAGTAGCATGCACACGTTAAAGCGTGGTGACATCATATGTAAATTGTGAATGTTGAATGATAAAATAACCTAGGGCTCACGAAGGGGCAATGTATCCACCAGGGGGAGAGGGTAGACGCTAGTGAAGCCTCGAAAAATTCAAGTAAGGATGACTAGGTGTCATCTTGGTACCTATGTTTTCTAAAGAGTTAACTACGATCTTTTAGCTTATGAGCATATTAATTTGCTCAAGTAGGAGTGAGTTGTCATTACTCATTTATTAGTTTTAGTGAATAACTAATAACATAAGCCCATCTTAAAATATGAAAATAGCTCTTACGAGCTTACTAATAAGAAGGCATTGGCTATTATTATAAGCCGATTAATAACCTTTATAAGTGAGCTTGGATGAGCTTGGACGAGCTTGGTTGTGGACAACATATGATTGGATGAGCTTGGCATAAACAAATACTTATTATTTATGATCTAAAGAAGAGAAACCGTTATGAAATTTAAAGAATTAATATTATCTCTTCTTGGGCGAAAATATATTATATCTCTAGGGTTTTTCTACAGAGAGAAACCAAACTCCATTAGAAAGGGGTTATTATTTAATGAGAGACATTGCTTCAAGCATACAGGAAAAATGAAATTCATTTATTGCCTTACAAAATTTTATGTTCAATTATGAAACCTCATGCGTTCAACACACTTTTCAATATCATGCATACCAACAAAGGAAAACAATTGTACAAGCAACCACGCATTTATTTAGTCAAATATTTATAACACACACAACTTACTAGCAAGCACATGGGTCCATTAGGCCCTAGTGTTGTGACTTTGCTCTAATACCATTTATACCTCGTACCCCAAATGTCTAATGAAGGTATTGGGTATGTTACACATGTTATGTTGGCCATCTTATCAACAATTGAATTCAATCCTTTGTGAATTTAGAACAACTCCAATGAGTCGAAGTGGAGTGAGAGACTATTGATTCTTGATATGACTTTGTTCAATTATGGGTCGTGGGGGAGTGAATGAATGACTAAGTGTTGTGTAACTATTGTTGAATTCCCAAACACTACAACATCGTTTAAATAAAAAATGTGTGCTATAAATACCCTTATCAAAGAGCTAAAAATTATGCTTGGTTGTATGTTGTCTTGCAAATCCTCCAAGCAAAGAAAGTTGCTTGATTTCTTTTAAGATTATAAAACAACCCTCACTAAACCTAATAAGCCTTACATATAATTTAATAAACTTGAACTATTTAATTATATGTCAATTGCATATTTAATTGATAGTTGTTTTATTGAATTGCATTACTTTGAAAAAGTTGATTAAATTAGATCATTATTATGATGTTAAGAAATTTAAACCCTCACATGTAATTTATTGTTAATCACATAGTATAATGACAACTCAAACTTTTCATGGATCAATTATCTATATACTTCCAACTTGTCCTTGGACTTATCTTTTTATCAATTTTTAAGTAAAAATTAAAAACCCTAACAATTAACAAACAAAAACAAAACACTTAAAACCTAATAATTAACAAAGAAAAACAAAAAACTTATTACATGGCTTATATTGCTTGGTTAACTAAAGATTGTCCATAAAGCAATCCTTTACCAGTATATAAACAACCATAATGGATGGGATGATAAATGTCATAATGGATGGGATGATAAATGTCAATATTTTATATAGAAAAATTAGGTGTTTGACATTAACCATAATGAATGCCTTCCCCTCCGTATCATATCATGACCTACCCTACGTAAAGTAGGTGAGAAGGAAAATATTTTAAATTCAAAGTGAATGATATTCTCATAAACATTTATTTATCAACAAGGAGAAAAGTATACTTATTTTTGGTCTTTGTAGTTAGAAGTGATTTCAAGCTTAACTAACACATAAATAAGAAAGTAACATTAAAGTGTATAAAATAAATATATCAAGGTATTGTTTTTTATTTAAAGAATTTCTTAATTATTTTTGGATTAGCAAAATTGTAAATATATAAACATGGTTGATATTATTTTTAAATTAAAAACCATTTTATTATTATAGTTCTTTTATTAATAAATGTTATACAATTTAGATTTTCAAAAAAAATAAAAAAATGTACTCTTAACACGTTTAGGTTATTGTAACATAATTCGTCACTTTCCATTTACATGTTTAAAAGAAATATCTAAATATATGGAATGGCTTGTTAGGATCATTCAGGGTAATTGCACATTGGATTGCTTGGATGCCGGGAAATGGGCGTGACATAAAATTGGGATTGGATCCGTTTGTGGGTGGACCTACGGAACATTCTTTATCCGTTGAATTGAGAACGGATCTCCATGCTAAAGGTTTTTATACTTTGGCTCATGCGGCTGGTAGGATTATGGATGGGCGGCCTCAATGGATCTCGGCCTCTCAACTGGGATTATCGAGCTCCTTGGGGGTGGAATGGGATGACTATATCAGGCCGATATACCATTCTAATATTATGTTGGCTGATGGTACAGACAAATTAGTCTGGTCGTGGGATGTGGCTGGTGGAATTGTATCAGCAAAACTGGCATACGATGCAATGTTTGCTGAGACTCGGACTGAGATTCGTCGGTGGGAAAAAGATATTTGGAAACTTGTATTACCCCTCAAGCTTAAATGTTTTGTCTGGCTTGAGTTATGTAACAAGATTCTAACTTGGGACAATCTTTGTCGTCGTGGATTTTGTGGTCCGGGATGGTGCTCTTTATGCTGCTCACAGGAAGAAACTGTAGACCACTTATTCTCCTCCTGCCAGTTCATACGGGACCTCTGGGCTCAAATTGCATGCAAAGCTGGTATGCAATTTTGTTGGAACCACTGCTCACTAATTGAATGCCTTGACTCTTGGGCTCGTGTATCTATTGGGTGTACTGAACTTCCTTATTATATGATATGGGAGGTATGGAAGGCTCGAAACATGTATATCTTTGAAAACAGAATCCCTTTTAGGGATGGGATTTGTTTCAGAACTCTTGCAGCGTTCAAAGAATTTATCTCTATTCATGGAACTGTTGGGGGCAGAGATAATTTGAATCGGAAAAATCGACATGCCCCACCTGTGTTGACTTATCCATGTGGATTTTTTGATGGGGCTGCTGCGGGTCGGGCTGGGGGGGGTGGAGCGGGCGCAACACTTCACATCTCCATGGATGTTACCATACATATATGGTTAAATCTGGGAAATGGTACCAACACTAGGAGCGAGTTATGTGCCCTTTGGCTGTTATTGTTCTGGGCTCGTTTGAGGAAGATATCCTCTCTTGTAGCTTTTGGTGATTCATTATCCATTATCTCTTGGGCTAGAGGCGGGACAACACTCAATGTACTGCTTCTTTCACACTGGATGGAGGCGGCGCGGAAGCTTATCAGGAATTTTGAACATATACATTTTGAACATGTATTCAGGGAGGCTAATATGTCGGCAGATATGTTATCTAAGAGGTCTCTTACTTCTCAGGTTGGGGTCATCATGTGGCAGGAATGGCGGGAGGATACACTATTCTCTCATGGCTCATATCAGCTACACTGGACTTGATCGTTTTATATTTATATTTTCTCATTTTGTTGATGCTTTCATGATCTATGTAGACCGATATACTTACATGCCTGTTAGTTCTATGTGCAGATCCTTGATAGGTACTGGTTCCAACTACTTGTTGGAAGTTTTTGTATTCTTACCGTGCGGCACTATTAACAGACTCCTATGGAGACTGTTCGGTATATAGCTTGGATGGATCTTTCATATGATATTTTTTGATCTTTTTGGGATGACTGTACATGAGACCTTTTAAATATTTTTGATTTGATGTACTTTTGTGATGGAGACATTTGAAACTGTTTATTAGTCAGGATGGAGTCCTGTATGATCTTGTGGACATATGGCATTTTATTGGACATCTCTTATGTAGTGGACATCATATTTGTCACTCTGATGGACCTACCCCTGTTCATATATATGACAGGGTGTGAGGTTTATTGTATGTTTCTGACAGCTGGCTTTATTTACTATTTCGTATATTAATAGTAAGTTGAATTTTTCTATGAAAAAAATGTTTAAAAGAAATATCTTATTAATTTTTTTAAAAGTTTTTTATAATATATATTTAAGGTTATAGCTAATTAGTTAAATTAGACATCAATTTAGTTGTAAGATCTTTTAAAATTTATTTCGGTATATATATTCTACTTCTCTTAAAATTTGAATTTATAACTTTTTAAAACTAAATATATATTATTAACCATTAAATCCACTTAAACAAATAAATATATTATAAATAAAAAAAAAATATATATATATTTACATAACTTTTTAAATTATTAACATAAATACATCTTATTTTAAATTTATTTACATAAAAAATTTACAATTCAAAAGATATAACTTCAACACTTAATAAATTGAAAGCTAAAATAAAAATAAAATTAACCACCACTGAGTTGATGGAATAAAAACTAAAATAATATATATTGTTTAAAATAAGCACCGGTAAAGCAAGCATTTAAATAATTGTGAGAGAGAATAGGCGCTCACCGAGGCGAGGCCAATGCCAACGACATGACATGAATATAGTGGGTACCACCAGACAATAAACCTTCACCTTTTTCAATTCTCCATAACTTTAACTTCGCTCCCAAATGTAGCGTTTGAGGTCGGTTTATGGATGCTTTTGGAATCCGTTATCACAAGGAAGGAATTAATGTGCTAGATGACTAGGAGGTAGGTCGCGAGCGAGGGAGGGAATGGGAATGTCCCAGAGGCGCAGATGAGCTCCTGTTGGGAAGGAGGAGGCGTGAGACAGAGATAGGATCCAGTGCTGGTTGAGGTTGAGGTTGAGGTTGAGGTTGAGGTTGAGGTTGGAGAAGTCAGTCAGATTGGGCGCCAGCAGGAGCTTTCCAATGAGCACGACACTGATACGAGGTATTTCCATCCAGCAATAATAAATTCCTGTCAAAACTATCTGGTAAGCTGCAAAGCAAGATTATAGCTGTTTTGCATAAACTAGGATATCTTATATAAAACAGCAGCTATATTTCTAGAGATCTATGGGAAGGGACTAGTTTAGTTTATCATGTCCGTCACTGAGCCCTCTGGCCTTGTTTAACTATACTTAAATAAACCAGATCGAGTTTCGATTTCGATTTTGAGCTGAAGCTCGACTGTTGAAGCACTACATAGATACTTCGAAATAAAATAGAGTCATAGTCATACTTCGTTCAACTAATTCATTGTTAGGGGGTCAATTTAGAGGATCTTGTAATGGGATATCTATCATGTAAAGCGGACTCTGCAGTTATAACATGTGAGTCATACAAGAAGGAGAAGCCCTCCAAAGTTCAGCTGTTTCCGTATAAGGACTTGTTGGTTGCCACTGGAGGATTTGCGGGGGAAAGTTTGTTAGGAAAAGGCAGCCATGGTTGTGTATACAGGGGTGTTTTAGGAGATGGTACTCTTGTAGCTATAAAAAAACCTTCATCTGGTCTCCGGATTTTACAAGATGACAGTGCAGTTGAGAATGAGATTGAAATCCTATCCAAACTACACAGTCCAAGGCTTGTTAATTTAATAGGTTTCAGTCATGACACAAAGGAAAGGCTCTTAGTGGTAGAGTTTATGTCCAACGGGACACTCCATGATATTGTGCACTCTGATCCCCAATCACCCAGTTGGCCCAGAAGAGTTCACTTGGCTTTGCAGATTGCCAAGGCTATTCTGACATTGCATAGTGCAAGCCCACCTGTAATTCACCGAGACATCAAGTCCTCAAATGTTTTAATTGATGCAAACTGGAATGCAAGGCTTGGTGATTTTGGTCTTGCTCTGAGGGGCCACGTTGAGGATATTAAACTTAATTCAACACCCCCTGCTGGTACGATAGGGTACTTGGATCCGGGTTACATCACGCCTGGCAACCTTAGTACCAAAAATGATGTCTTCAGCTTTGGAATTCTTCTTTTGGAGATAATAAGTGGTAGAAATGCGATTGATGTTCAGTACAGCCCACCTTCCATCGTGGACTGGGCAATGCCATTGATCAGGCAGAACAAGATTCTTGAATTATATGATCGCAGGTTGAGTCCGCCCAAGAATCTAAACACAATAAAGCATATTGCTCTTATTGCGGCTCGATGTATCAGATCCACCGAAGAGAGGAGACCTTCCATGAATGAAGTTGTGGAGGGGCTTAAACAAGTGAGTCGGAGTATTCCCCTGCCCATTTGGAATGGCCTTAAAAGACAAAAGAAGAAACCTACCATCAGGCAGGAGAAGCCTCAGTTAACAGAAAGAAGTGATAAACATTATGTGGCAGGACAAATGAAGCATTCTGATACAATTGAAAGTTTGAATGAGTTCCCAAGGAGCTTGAAATCTTTGGGAAAAGGATCCTCTAGGAGCACAAGAGTCTCAGATGAGGATGCCAGATTAGATGTTGGTAAAGAGTTTTGTAAAACTGGCAGTGTTGTAAGACGTGGAAGTGGGAGAATTTTGGTTGATTTGTTCAATGAAACAACAGAAATCTCAGAAACAAAAATAATAGATAGGCAGGCTCTTGCGAAGTCTGGAAGTCCATCTGTAAGGGTGCCTAGTGTTACATTGAGACAGGCAATGCTTGTTAGAAGCTCACCTACATCATCAGCATTCAGATCAGATCCTTCACCGGTCTTTGGTGACCATTGCAAAGATGCTGTAGGACAAATTGTACGAAATCATTCTTGCGGGAAATGTAAGAAAATCACACTTTCGCAGAGATCCTACTTTGCATTACAAGCAAATACCTCAGGTAACAAATTTTAGCATCGTTGAGGATACCAACTAGCAGGACTTGAATGGCTTGAGCTTCCAAGGACCAGAAGAAGCATTAGTGCAAGGCTTAGATTTGGTAAAGTGTAATGAAAACTTATCAAGACTGCTGATTTTTTTTTTCTTGTTCTTTATGCGCATTGTAATGCTTTCTGTAAATTCAGTTATTTCCACAGAAGCCAAACTATTCAAAATGAGATTCTCTGATTATCTCTCATTTGCTCTTTTTTCATTATGTGACTGATTTGTTGCTTCATTAGCCTATGGCCATTTTATGATTCAGCTGCTACATATGTATTTGATATTGTGACTTTGAGTGCTACAAGGCTTGTATATCTGTTAAATGAGTTGATTCAAGTAATTGCAAGTTTATCTGATTGATGCATTTTCCTATTTTGCTTCTAATATTAAGAGTAAGAGCATTTTTATTTGCCTTATTTTGAACAAATCTCTTAATTTGGATTGCAATGTTTCAGCTTATAATGTCATTATATCTAGAAAGATATAATAAATCCCAAAAGATTTATGATTTTCGATTCTGGTTCTTTCTTGCAATGCCATATTGCCGGAATTCCCTTATGAAACATAGGGCGATGCTCTACAATACAAATATTTAATTTTGTTGATCAACTTGGTCGATCTTCTCTTTCCTTTTTTATGAGTACCTCTAAATTTCTAATATAACCAGAAAATTTGATGTCATTTTTTGTGTGATGTCTATATTTTGAAATAATGGTTGAATATACTGTTAAACTGTATACTGACAGCATCTGCCCTAAGAACTTGAAATTGCTGTTTTTGTTAGCCATACCATTATTATGTTGTCTATATAGCTGATGCCAGATTTGATTTTGTATAAACTAAATCAATGGTATCTACCAGCAGGGCCTTTTGTTGCACTGTTACAGCAAATTCATATAAGCCTGTTGGATATTATAAAACATATTATGGCAGAAGCAAGTTTTGCCTGTTGTCAACTGTCTTGGGCCTATCTTCCATCTGGTCATACACAGTCTAAAAACTGTTTTGATGTTACTTTATAAACACTGTAAACCTGTGGCCCATGTTTTCTTCAGAAAATTGTATCTAGATTCAGCTTCAACATGAAAAATAATGGTGCTGTTATGCGTGCCATCCTATTTGTTAACATTTCCTGATATTTCATTCAAAATCTTGGCATATGTTATTAGCTCATAATTAGGTTTAGAGGGGTACCCTAGGACTGCTACAGTTAGGATATATATATTAGCGATATCCCTTTGCCTCTACATTAAAAAATGTAAGGATGTTACTGAGTACAATATCCTATTGGAATTTTAGGGAGTTATTTTGAGGCAGTGCTGTTGGGAGTGGGAGTGAAGTGAGGAGCGCTGATTTCCAAAAACTTGGCAGTGAAGCTTCAGTGGAGCATTTTCTATAGATAATGTGTATTTTAATATATTTTGATGCATATACATTCATAATATGCATATACATTCATAATAAAAAAAATGCAGAATGTTGAATTAGTTGCAGAAAATATGAAAACATAGACTTTTGTGCTACCTGTAGATGAATACTACACTTTTGAGAAGCTAGAAATTTAATCCCTAGCTGATTAATTATTAGAGCATCAACCATTTAGTACACAAATAACATCAATTATCTAGTAGTTATAACATTTGTCATCAACATCTAACTGTAATGGCTAATATCAACCATGAAATGGAATAGGTTACAGGTATGATGACCAAAGATTTGTAATATGCAGTCAGCTGTCATAAGATTTGTAATATGCAGTCAGCTGTCATAAGATTTGTAATATGCAGTCAACTGTCATATAGTGTTTACATAATAGGCCATAATAAAGAGATAATTTGAAGTTCTAGAATCTAAACTGAAAAGCCAAATAATTCTACTATATACTAATATTTTCTCTTCCACCAGCAATTTTGAATCTTTTTCCCTGTGATCTACAATAGGAGTAGTAGGAAATGGCCGTAGAACACTAGAATGAGCTCCGCCACGAGCTACACGACTCCTACATAGCAGTGGAGGTAGTGAAGCTAAAGATACTATGTATAGAATATTGCTTGTGCCAAATGGTAGTCAATGGGGGTGGCATCTCAGCATGATCAATTTCTAGAGTCCCATCATGATCAACCAAAAGTTCATCGTCCAAGACTCCAAGCACTATAAAGCTAAGGTTCCATTCTACATATTATCCTCCTTTGGATTCTTGCCCCAAGTCTTATATGTTTTATCATTCTTCACTGTCTCACAATATGGGACAACAGCCTCAAGTTGTAGTGCATGTAAACCAAACTTTCTTACCGGTCTACATTTAGACTGTTTCTTTTCACACTATGGATGAAGATGTCGGTACTCCAACACCTCTTTGCAGAAGAATTGTTCACAGCCCATGAAAGCCCCCTCTTCGCTTATTTATGTAGATGTGTGGTAGAAATGCCATACATGTTCCATCATTCTATAGGGTTCATCCTATCTCGATCTTTAACTGCATGAATAGAACCAAAGACTGCTTAGTCATTGGTGCACATACTCTCTTCATACTTGATCACATTCAGCCTCATGAAGAATTGGTTTGTGTAGTGCAGTCATATATCCATTCTGAACCTTTGGATTCATACACAGTCTTCCCTTTGTTAAATTTTGGTTAGGGTTAGGGTTTGATGCAGAGAAATCGAAAATTCATATACTTTAATGCAGAATTAAATTCAACAGACTAGTACTGAAGCAGAATAGTACAGCAGTAAACAACCAATATAATTTAAAACATAATTTTCATCTCTTTCAACTTTAACACTACCAAGTAGGTCCTTGTGTTAAAGTAATCTTCAGTAACATGTAATCAGCAGTAGTAGAATAACATGTCTAATTCATAATAAGAAGAACAGGTTAGAACACTTACCTGGAGTGTGGGACCCTTCCTATTATATACTCAGAAAATTAACTTTCAGAACTGACTGTGCCTCTCAGAGGCAAGTCATCCAATAGGAACAATCTGACCCTTACTAGAGGGTAAGTACAAACCAGAGAGAGATGATAAGTTGAGGTACAGTCAAGTAGAGATGGTCAATGACAGTCAAAGAACACAGTGACAGTCCCAAGACTCAGTACAAAAAGTCTGATCCAAAAAGCTCAGCACATAGAAGTAACCCAACAAAGCCTCAGTACTGTAGATCTGATCATAAACAAAGTTACAGCACATAGAACAGACCCAAGCTAGGTCTCAGTACTCAGATCAGACACAAGATAAATTTACAGGGGTCACAGTCCTCTACTAGCAGGTATTAACAGACCAACAAATCTCACAGCATTCACAATTTATGTACTCAGCAGCTAGATCATACCCACAGTGGTCATGGCCTTCTCAAGCATGCACTTAGCAGACAAGATCAGACCCACAGTGCACATAACCTACACAATCAAGCTCACGGTAGGCATAAAAGATCTCAGCAAGGTCACGGATGATAGAATAGGCTGATGGATAGCAGAACTGAGCTTCAAGAAGCTCACGGTTAAGTCACACAGACCCCAACAAGACTTCAGGAGACAGATCAGATCCCAAGGACCCAATACTATCTCTGCTAGCAGATCGGTCCCTAACACTACTTCTGCTAGTAGATCAGACCCTCACAAGGTTCACGGTTCAGCAAAAAACAGCTCTAAGGGCCCACGGTTTTGTCATATAAGGCAAGCAGGCCTCATATCAGTCCAAAGGACAGCCATCAATACGAGCTAGGGCATGCGGCCTCCATGTGTGGACTCTTAGCAACCTCAAACAATCTATTAAGGTTCATGGCCTAGTCCCAAAAGACAGTAGTAAGACTTCACTCAAACCCTAGCAGCAAATACCCTTGACGTCATCAGTTCAGATCTGAATTGTGTGAGGGACATTCAACTTCAACAGATAGATGGCTTAAGCAGCAGTATAAAGACCTTCAACATCAGCCTTAAACAGTTAAGAAAAATCAGATCTGATATGTTTGTGTGTGAAGGAAAACTTCAGCAGGTGGGCGGCCTAATCAGATGAGCAAGTAGCAGGAAGAACCCCCTAAACCCTTGACGTCAAGCAGCAGAAAATCAGAGCTGAGATAAGTGATAATAAGATGATCTCAAATGAGGATATTAGTCTTCATTAAATAGATCCTCAATGACTTCTAGAAGCTTCATAATTAAATCTTTATTTAAGTTAGGGTTCCATAAATTAGGGTGGGTGCCAAGTTGCCAACACATAAAGGTTGAGACACTAAAACAATAAAGTCACTTATAATAATATAAAATAATAATATTAGGGTGTCTTAGGTGGGTACTAGGGTCAGGTCACCACATATTAATTAGGTGAGGGTATAAGGACCAACAAGATTGTACAAGTCAAAACCATAACACAAAGAAGGGTACATGACCCACAACACCTTGGTCTAAAGGGTGTACCACAAAGGTGGGCAATTGACCCTATTACTCATAAAACTTAAAACATTGAGGTGGTACAAATCAACACAACTCAAGGTGGGTAGATAACCCTTCTAACCACAAGTCAAGGTGGTGAACATTACAAGGTGCTAAACCTCCAAATCACAAGACCAAGAACAACAAGGTGGGAAGACCAAGGGTTGAGCAACCAAGGTGGGGGTACAACCAATCATCTCTCTCTCAAATGTACAAGTGTTCCATACACTACCCGAAAGTTCATCATCACTGTATAAGGAAGGTCCACACTAGATGATGTGATCATGTGGTCCTCCAGACTGCTCCATAGGTCAAATGCTAGTGACTCCAGCAAGGGGTGGCCAATCCCTTGAGAAGACCATCTAGTTGAAGACCTAGGAGAAAAGGACATCACACATCGTCATCTTGGTTAACTAACCAAGATCCTCCATTCTTAAAGAATGGATCTCGGCCCTAGGCTGAGCTTCAGTTCCAGATTGAATCATGTTGATCAACCCCTTGGTCCTTGACTAGGTCCTCCATTTTCCAGGAGAATGGTCCTTAGCCCCAGGCTGAGCTTTCAGTCCCAGACTGAATGTTGATCAACCACCTGTAGAACTTAGTTGGTCTGCTTGGTCCCAAACCAGGAGGTCTTTGTCTCAACCTGCAGGATCTGCTTGGTCCTCGTGACCAAGAACTTGTTTGGTCCCAGACCAGAATACCCTAGAGACAAATAGGGGCCCTAGCCACATGCTAAGGACTTTGCCATGGCATCATCCTGTTTGGTCCCCGACCAAGAACCCCATGAGACTGCTGGGGGCCCTAGGGTACCTTCTAGGGACTTACTCTTTACTCTACCTGGTTAACTGACTAGGAACCCTAGTTAACTGACTAGGGTACCATCCTCTCTGAGAATGGGTATCGCAGCTGCACTAACTTTAAGACCCTTAATCCCATTCCAACATTGGAGATCACATAGTTAGGCTCAATAATGTCTTTAATGTAGCTTATCATGTTGTCCATCCGTTCATACACCTCCTTCTCGATTTTCTCATCTAAATATGCAAATTGAATGGACTGGGTGAATTGTAGAACATACCTAACCAGTTACCAAAATTGACCATCAAGAACATTTTCCTCCACCTCTTGAGATTCCTCTCTATTAGAGGTGGTTGTATACCTCAAACTCTTCCATGAATTGCTTGCTACCATACTAGTCAATGTCTCTCTTACCTTCAAAACTTGCTTCAAGGTGAGGTAAGAAATATCAAATCTGGTCTTCACAAGCTTAAGTAGCTCCAATTTAAAGTGATTGTGGAAAATGAAGTTGGGAACATTATGATTGGTGATAAATTTTACTATCTTCTTCCCTTTATTGTACATGGCACCAATCCATTTATATTCAGACTCCTTCAACTTAATAATATCATGCATCAAGAGGTTCAATGTGTGCACCAAACACCCTGACCAAAGTATTTCTCTTGTTGCCTTATAATTAGGTGCATTATCATTAATGACTTGAATGACATTGTATGTCCCAATTTCTTGATAGGTTTTAGTGAGGACTTTGTAATATTAGCATTGGTTTTGTAACGATTTGAGTAGTCACGAGCATCATGAAGACCATACCACTAGTAGACACACCAAGAACATTTATCAATGCCCTTCCTTGAATATTTGTCCAGTCATCAAACAAAAAGAGTACCCCATATTTGGTCTAATCATTTGTAAATCGTTGCATTATGGATTCTAGCTTTTTTCCTTGTCTAGTGATTGGGTTTTGGCTTTGTCATACTCGGGGATGCTGTATCCTTTAGGGGCATTGTTGATGGCAGCCATCATATCATGCCAATAGGGGGAGTGAAGAACATTCAATGTTGTACAACATGCCACATGCATAGAGAAATATGCATAGTTTTGCATCCATGTTGTCCCTACTGTTCTGGTTAAGGAAAATTTCGATTGTTCTGTGCATGGTGGGATGGGGATTGGTAACATTCTAGACGAGGCCTCGGATTGAACCATTTTGAATTTTTGATTGATTTTGTGCTTCCAACTCTTCCTTGGTGTAGTTTTGTCTATCTTTCTTTGTTATATTGGTCTAGTTTTTGACTCCTATGTTCTTGGTTTCATCACCCAAGAATAATCCATAGAGATGCTTCCTCATGTTACTCCTCATATTGTATGAGGGTAATCCAACATATGACTATGATGACTTCATTTAGATTTAGGATCCCGACACACCATAATCAATTGCACATGGCTTAGGGTCCCTTGGGGTGATTTTCATATTATATTATTGTAAAGCATTGTTTGATGGGATGTATACACTATGTGCAACACCCACCACAGGAAAAAATGGTGTGCACACTCCATTTAGAGCAATTTAATCCCTTAAACTATGCTAGGTGCATCCCCTGGAGACATAATCCCTTGTTTGTTGGATTCTGGAGACAAGATTCCCTAATTTTTGGATTTATGTTTGGAAATCCCTAATTTTTAGATTATGTGGACATAATCCCCTAATTTTAGGGCCCAAAATCCTTGATTTTTGGATTTTGTTTGGGGATTTCCTCTTTCTATGTATTACGAAAGCCAAAAGAAGCGAGAAACCCTAGAGTGGGTTATGTTACCAAGGACATGAGAGCTCAATAGCACAACACAATATTATTATGAGACGGTACAGTGTCACAATACATTGAGGGTCCTCGCTCTTTTAAAGAGTCCGAGTGACCAAAACCCTAATCGTAATATGCTAACACCCCCCATAAGGCGTACATTGCTGAAAGATAACAAACTAAAATCAAATACATATACTTGAATGAAAACTCATAAACTGAAAGCTAAACATCGGAAAACATATGTTGGAAGCTTCTTCTTTGAACACAGTTCCTGGACCAGGTTGAGCTCCATCATGCTACCTCATAACCCTTGTAAAGGTGTAGTTCCTAAGCTGAATTCTTGAGTTCACAAATTCCATCTCCTCGAACTCTCGAATCATGAATTCGACCTCCTCGAACTCTCGAATCACGAATCCCCAAAGTCAATGACTGGACAACAATCCACATGCATGCTGCATAACCTCACTAGTACACTGCAATCCACATGCATGTCTCAACCAATGAGGGATCTTTCCCTAGATCCACAACTACTGAACCCTTTGGGCAACCATCCATACTGACTCATGAGCTATTAATTGATCCCTTCCTGTCTTTAAGGCATTGGCTTCCTAAAATGCATAGAAATTAGTTTCTTCAGTAAGAACAACACCACGGGCAATGTCTGCTAGTTCTTCTTTGATAAACTCAACAACACAGGCTGCGTGACCAAATCTTCTGCCTCAAAATTCCTTTGTTGTTAAAAAATTGAAGACGATAATTGAGCACATTGGGAATGGTGTTTTCATACAAGGTTTGAACAAGGACTCATTATTTCCCAAGACATCTTCATGGCTTAACAGATCTGATCTCTATGAATTTCCACAAGTGAGAGGATCAATTAAACATATATCGTAAGGGTTTGTACGGATTCGTACAAATTGTAAAAATATGGTTCAAAATAAATATGGATCTGACTGGTGGTTGATTGAGTACGACTATGCTCTCTCTATTTCAATGGTGGTTGTATTATAAATCGTGATTGCTTTCCTTATTTAACTTTGTTCACGGTTTATGATCCAGATTTAAAAAAAAGGTCTTCTCTTCTCCTCGTGTAGGTCTAATTAGAGACTTCTTGCTCTAGGTGGCTCACACAACCTAAAAAATGACTGTGGTGGTGGCTTTGACGGCGATAGTTCCTTCGACGGCTGTGCGGCTTTGATGGCGGAAGTTTCGGCTTCGACGGTGGTGGTTTATCTTGACGACGACGGTTACAAAGCGACGAGTAACTGAAAAAGGAAATCACGCGATGGTTTTCAACTTCGTGGTGGTTGGCAACTTTGTGGGCGCATCTGAAACGATGGCTAGGAGACTCCTTTGGCAGATGGAAATTGCATATGACTGGTATGGTGGCTTCAACCGGATGTCAACGACGAGTAGATTCACCACGAATTGTGGAAGCTTCAGACATCGACGATTATAGCATACGATAGCAGCATGGCGGCTCTGTAAATTCGACAGTTGTGTAAAAAAATCGTGCAATTAATTCAGCGGCTCTGCAGTTCGATGTGCGGCTTAGTGCATGGGCGAATCCAACTTTTCTTTTTTTGCAGGCAACTCTGAAAATCAGTTTCTAGTTGGACGTGGCTCATACGGAAAAGTAAAATAATCGCAACTCCTTAATTCAATTTGTCTTGGCAAATTTCCCTTTGCGGCTAGATAGTGGGTAGTAGTGAGTAGTAGGGTGTTAATAATCCTAACCCATTTTTATGATTTTCCAGATCATCTTGCGATGCAAGAGAATAGCATACTTAATAAGATAGTCCTAGATGGTCTCATGCTCTGATACCATATTACAAAAACCAAAAGAAGCGAGAAACCCTAGAGCGGGTTATGTTATCGAAGACATGAGCTCAATAACACAACATAATATTATTATGAGATGGTACAATGCCATAGTAAATTGAGGGTCCTCGCTCTTATAAAGAGTCTGAGTGACCAAAACCCTAACCCTATTATGCTTAAAGACTCCTAAAAACCTAATTATTAACCTAAGTCACTTAAGTGACTTTATTACATGTGTAACCTTATATCTTAACACTATGGGGGTTGCACCTCTTGGGGATATGATCCCCTGATTCAAGGGGGATTTGGCCCCCCATGTGGCCTATCTCCTTTTAGAGGTGGTTCACTTCTCTATGCATGAGATCAACACTTGGCTAAACTTTCTTAGAGGTGGCACACTCTCTCCATGCATGTGCTTGACACTTGGATAGGCACACCTCTTGCTTTATGAGGCTATATAAGGAGAAGGTCTCTTCATTTTAAAGGGGTTGGACTTTTGGAATTCCCTCTCTCTTGAGCTTAATTGATATATCTTATCTTGGAGCAAAGCTTATTGTAAGTATTTCCTTCTTCCTCATGTGTGGTGCACTTATCTTGCTTGGAGCTTCATGGTTGCAAGTTTATTGGGTGCTTTTACATTGTCATTTATATGCTTCTTGTTTAGGCCATTAGGAAAGGTCTTACAACCTCATTGGAGAAAGACATCTTAAGTTAATCTTTATTTCATCCTTTCTTGCATATTTATTTAAACAGGATTTATGTGTTGTATCTTTACCTTCATTGTATTGTGTATCCCTAAACCATTATTTATAAGGTGCACCTTAAGAGCTAGACAGGAAGTGGATACTTTATTCGATCCCTTCCTTGTAAACTCTAGTTCATCTTCAATTCCATCAAGTAGGGTTTGAGTTAGCGGTTACAAGTCGTCCATCTTGGTGTCCTCTTAAGCAAGGCCCTCTTAGTTGGTGATCATTTGACTCCATTTGCCCTTAATGGATTGACACCAATCCTTGGAGCGATTCCCTTTATCCTCCCATCACCTATTTTTTCTATGTTTCATAAGGAACACGTTTTGCTAGAGTTACTCTTCATTTCACCTTGCGCTCATTGCCTATTGCTCTAGTAATCCTTATTTAGGGAAGCCCTTTTGAGTTGGCAAAAGGGGATTGGTGTGGTGACACTGGCCTTTTCCTCTTTAGTTCCCCTCGGCTAACTTGCTTCTTTTGGATTCTAATCACACATGCTAGTTTGGGTGGTAACACCTCACACAAGTATATGAACTTGTGTAAGCCTTCTTTCAATGGAGGCATGCAAATTTAGTGGTTCCACCCACTCTTCTGTTGAAATTTTTTAGTACATGGTAATAGTCCTAGTTTGATTTCTAACATACCTACTTAGGAAAATAGAAAATATAAATCTCTATCAAAACTACAATATGAAATCTACTAGATACTGAAACCTTTAACACATCCCATTCAAGAAAATAAGAGCAAGTACATAGATCTGAAACTCAAATCACATCAATGTTTATTACTCTTGAAAACAAGGAAATGCATTGAAAGCTTCAAACTCTATCCATTCACCCATTGCTTCTATTTCGAAAAACCGAATGAAGAAAACATATTCCTCTTCCTTCACCTTTATGGACTATAATGTTAAAGTTAATGTAGCTGCGAGACTCATTCTTAGGGAGGATGGTACCCTAGTCAGTTAACTAGGGATCCTGGTCAGTGAACCAGGCAGAGTAAGTCCATAGAAGGTACTCTAGGGCCCCCAACAGTCTCTTGGGGTTCTTGGTCGGGGACCAAGCAGGTTGACACCATGGCAAAGTCCCTACCATGTGGCTAGGGCCCCTATTTGTCTCTAGGGTATTCTGGTTTGGGACCAGAAAATTTCTTGGTCATGAGGACCAAGCAGATCCTGCAAGTTGAGACAGAGACCTCCTGGTCTAGTTCCAGGCAGATTCTTGGTCATGAGGACCAAGCAGTTCCTGTAGTGTTAATGTAATTGTAACTTCGAAAGATATTCACTTGCATATTTTATATTGTATTTGTATTTTATTATTGTACCTCCGACATAGATGTTTATTCCTCCGGTCGGGAGAGTCATTATTGTACTTGAGTCATGTAAAGTCATTGAGGTTAACCCTCCATTGTATGTCGGGGCATTAGACTCTCCTAGAGAAGTCGGCCCAATCAGTTACACCTAGGGGCCGACCTGTTTGGGGTTAAGGTCAAGTGAAAGTAAAAGTATAAATAGAGAGGGTGCTCCTCTCTATTTATTCATTCACTCACTCATCAAGTTCGCATTAGTGAGGAGGACACGTTCGCACAAGTGGAGAAGAGAGAAGCTGCTGAAGACCATTTCTACTTTTGGGTTTATATTTCTGCTATTGTATTGTTGCTCATTCTTCTTTGAGGAAGTTGAGGGGTTTTCTCCTTTATGGTTTCCCCGAGGAAAACCTTTGTGTCTCTTGTCTATTGTGTTTGAATGCTGTGCTTGTTATTCTCTCAGATAAGATCCTAGATAATCTTGAATTAAATTGTGAAAAAACTAACATGCAGGTACGTACCTGGTCAGTTAACCAGGTAGATCTTGGTAAGTTAACCAAGATGATGATATGTGATGACCTCCCTATCCTAGGTCTTCGAGATGGTTGAGCTAGGTTTTCTTCTCAAGGGACTGGACACCCCTTGATGGAGTCACTAGCACTTGACCTCAGGAGCAGTCAGGAGGACCACAGGATCACATCGTCCAATGTGGACCTTCCTTATATAGTGATGATGAACTTTTAGTTAGTGTATGGAACACTTGTACATTTGAGAGAGAGATGAATGGTTGTAACCCCCCCACCTTGGTTGTTCACCCTTGGTCTTCCCACCTTGTTGTTCTTGGTCTTGTGATTAGAAGGTTTAGCACCTTGTCTTGTTCACTACCTTGACTTGTGGTTAGAAGGGTGTTACCTACCCACCTTGAGTTGTCTTGACTCTTACCACCTTGATGTTTTTAGTCTTATGGGTAAAAGGGTTGTTTACCCACCTTGTTATTATACCTTTGGTCCTATGGGTTGTGGGTCATGTACCATTCCTTGATTCATGGTTTGACTTGTACCACTTGTTGGTCCTTGTGCTAAGTCACCCCTCTCTTAGCCATAACCTTAGTACCCTCACCTAAGAACATTATAATATTAATTTATATGTGTGGTGACATTCCTTAAAATATGTACCCACTCCTAAAGTTATACTCTAATTGTTGGTACCCTCCTTAATTAATGGAACCCTAACTCAATAAAGAATTAGCGTGTGACCCTTCTAGATGTCATTTAGAACCTATAAATTGAAGCCTAATTTCCTTTTTTGAGATCATCATTACATCACATCTCAGCTTTGATTTTTTGGTACTGTTTGACGTCAAGGGTTTAAGGTCCGTTGCTGCTGCTTGCTCACCTGCTTGTCTAGGACGTCCACCTGCTGGAGATTATCATTATTATACATTTTCAGATCTGATCTGATTGGGACTGTCTAGGGTTGACGTCAAGGGCTTTATGCTGCTGTTTGAACTCGCTGCTACTTGTGTGACTGGGCCGTGGCCCTTTGAGGGCTATTTTGCTAACCCTTAAGCTCGTTTGGGGAGACCCGTGACCTTGTAGAAGTTTGATCTAGTCACCCCTGACAGCTGCTGCCTTAAAGATTGATTTACTGCCTCTCTTATGGTCTAATTAGCTACCCGTGGTCTGATCTTTCCTACTGTGAGCTTGTTAAAGGAGGTTGTGACCTTGTTGGGGTTTTGTTGAGCTAGCCGTGACCTAATTTGGGTACCATGAGTCCTGTTAGGGACATCTTGTGAAGGCCGCAGCATGCTGAAGGTTATTTGACTGAACCGTGGGCCATCTGTGGAGGCCGCATCCCCTGAGATCTTTTTGGTAATCAGCTATGTAGCATGGGTACCCGTACCCGGGGGTAGGGTACGCGTACCCATATCGGGTACTTGGGTACACATAAGGTACGTCTCCTGCCGTAACCTGCCGTACCCCATACTGGATCCACGTACCGGAGATTTCGTTATAAAAAAAGGGGTACTTATAGGCTAAATGGTACAACATACCCCGTGTTTGGGTACTCCGGGGGTATGTCCGACTCAACAAATTGCAATTCCACTGAGGAAAATATAATGATCCCCAACCAAATTTGAACTAAATTTTTGCTAAGTGTGTATGGAGTCTAGTTCAAGGCTTATGTCAAGCACTTTGTAACACTGTTCAAATTCCATTGAATATTGTCCAAATCTGGTAGATTGATTTTGCATTGATTTACAAGGAATGTTTTTATGGTTTTGCGTTCAACACTCATGGAACATAATTTGACTACCAAATGTGCACATAAAAAATATCAATGTTCCCCCAAGTTTCCGGGACGCGGGAGCGCGGGAACGTGGAAACGCACGTTGGGGACGTGTGGAGACCACCCCCAAATTTTAGGGAAATTCGGGGGGAGCGGGGGGGCGTCTAGGTCATAAAAATTATATAAAAATATAAAATATAAAAAAAATTAAAAATGATAAATGATAAATAAGTTAATAACAAATATCATAAATCTTAACTTTCATCTAACTTTGATCCAACTTTCAAATTAATAATACAAGCACGTTACACAAGGTGACAATTCATCATGATCATTTTCAATTTGTCATTTGATTCTTGATATTCATGATTCATAATTATAGTTCAGTCATTCTAATTGAAAAATAAATTAATAAAATTGAATCAATGATACATTGATATTGCATGCAAATAGTAAATATAAATATCAAATACTAGATACTAAGTCTGAAATAGACATTGAAACAGTAAACCATTAATAGTACTAAGAAAATGACTAAATTAAGTTTGCTCAAAGAGTCAAAAATATAAAAGAGTCAAAGACTCAGTCATCACTGATCAATATCTAGAGTCAAAAGTTCAAAACTAACAAGTAACAACAAACACTGAAAACTAAAAGTCTAAAGTAGCTGAAAGAAAGCAACATAAAATGAGCATCAAGGAGTCAACTCCATGGATTGGTCCTCTGCATCCATCTGCTGCATGAAAGCATCGGGACCAACAATGGGAATGTCATCATCTGGGTCTGAGTCACTCTCAGGAGTGACTAATGGCACACCAACCAAACCATTCTGCATCTCATCTGGCCCATCCTCCTCGTCTATCTGTGCATCATTCTCTGGATCCACATCCCATCGTACAGCTGGTCCCATCCGATACTCTGGTGTCTTCCTGTGTGCAAGACGCAGGGCACTATGCACTGCAACTAGCTTCTCCGCTCTCCTAGAGGTAAGTCTATTCCTCTTGATAGAGTGAATGAAGCTATAGGTGGACCAATTCCTCTCAGCTGCGGAGGAACTAGCAATCTGAGACAACAAGCGAACAGCAAGATGTTTGATCTCTGGAGCTCCATCCCCATGCATTTCCCACCAACCAATGGGGTCATCTTGGGCTAAGCCGCTACGGTCTGCCTTGGCATCAGACTTGTTGAAGGGACCTTTGAGACCTGCAAACTGAATCCACTGTTTCCTAAGTGTTTGCCCCTCCTCTTCACTGTACATCTTTGTAATGGCAGCTCGAAAACCCCTCTTGATCTCTGAATCCTGATAGGGAGAAATTCTACCAGGCCTAGAAATGTACCATTTTGGGTTTAGTGCATATGCTGCCATGTGCAAAGGTGTGTTCATTCGATCCCACCTACGCTGAATAATGGGTCGAAGTTGGTTAGTGTAGAACTCCAAGGAGGGCTCTTTCTGACGGATGGCTTCCCTTACCTTACCCAACATGCTGTCAAAAGTCTCATAGATTTCTCCAAGACTAGGAGAATCAGTGTCAGTGTAGCGAATGACCTCAACTATAGGGCGCAAGAATGAGACCAAATAGCTGCAATCTACCCACCAATCATTATCCAATATCTGAAGCCTGATCCTCTTCCCCTCCTCTGTCTTCGACTCTGTCCACCTGTTCCAATCTGGAGTCACAACCATGGCTTGCAATGCTGGCTGTATCTCCAACATCCTCTCCAATAAGAGAAAATAACTAGCATATCTAGTATCTGTGGGCTTGAGGAATTCCTTCCTCGAGTGAGCCCTATACATGGCTAAGGAGGTGTGGTGGTTGCAGATAAACATTTGCACATCCCTTGCAGCTATTACCAAGGTGTTTACCCAATCAATTTTTCCAATGTCTTTCAGGGCATTGTTGAGAGCATGGACACAACAAGGGGTCCAAAATATATGCCTATACCTGCTCTGAACTAGTAAACCAGCTGATCTGCACACTGCTGCTGCATCTGTCACAACCTGCACAACATTCTCAGGACCAACCTCCTCTATAGCATCCCGAAGAAGCTCAAATTGGAAAGCTGCATCTTTGCGCTTTCCAGAACAGTCAACAGCTCTAAGAAAGAATGGCCCATCTGTGCATGTAATTATGATGTTAATAAGTGGACGTTTGGTAATGTCTGTCCACCCATCCATAACAATAGAGCAACCTGACCTCACCCATACCTCTTTCATTTGTTCTTTCTGCACAGTAATATTGGACACCTGCCTCTCTAAGATCGTTGTCCTCACCTTGTGCTCACCTGGGGGCACATATGAGGGTCCCGATGCTGCAATTAAACGGACCATCTCCCTATAATAAGGAGAACGAGTAACATTGAAAGGAATGCCATTGGCAAAAAGGAATTTTCCAATGCCATCATCTGTATCATCACGGCTAAGTTTGCCATACATCCCTGTAATGGTCGGTGCTATAGAACAAGAACGGACCTTTTTTGATGAAGATGTCTCAGTAGAAGATGGTGGAGGCATACAAGTGGATGAGTTACCTTTCCTTTTGGAACTTGCTTTTGCATCGTGATGTTCTTTTAGTTTTGACCCGACATTTTGGCTAGAGAATGTGCCCTTAGCATCTGCTGCCATTTGCAATCTCATAAGCTCTGTTCTTTGCAACATGGTTAGCTTCGAACACACGGAAACCCCTTTGCCACCAATGCCCAAAAGGTGTTGTCTAACACGACTATAACTCCCAACCCAAGGATGGCCACACACATTGCATGCCCAATGACGTGACCCACCACTTTTCTTGTCTTTTTGGTTGGTTGAGGGAACATTTACTTTGCTTGCATATAGCAAAAGCGGTTTTTTGGGATCAAATGTCCCCTTTGCATATTGAGCCAATGACCTGTGTGGGGTGAGATTGGAATTGCCTTCTCCTTCACTTTGACTTAACCTGGTTGATGAGGGAGTTCCACTCCCACTTCCAGTCTCTGTCCCAACTCCAACACTTCCACCCTCAGTCTCACTCTCAGTGTTGTCACTACTGTTGCAATTGCTAGAGTTGCTCATATTGCTGCTGTTTTAAAAAACATTGAATTTCATCATCATTGCTGTTAAACAGATTTTCATTTAAAAACTAAAATTCGTAATTGTAATTTCAAATTTGTAAGTAACATGTTACATTTTCAAAATTTAAAATTTTAATTTTAAATATTAAAAAAAAAAACAGAACTGCTCCAGCTTAAAGAAATTACAACACTGTAATAAAAAAAAATTAAAATTAAACACTAACAGTCAACAGACTAACAGTATTTTAACTGTTAGTCTGTAGACTGTTAGTGTTTAATTTTAATTTTTTTTAAACACTAAAATTAAACACTAAAATTAAAAATTAAAATTTAACAAATAAAAATAAAAAAAACTTACCTTTCGGCTTTCCTGTATTCAACAGTCTGCAGGTTCCTCTGCTCGACGTGGCCCGTGGGTTCCCGGTTCACACTTCACTCACAACGGCCTCCGCTCACAACGGCCTCTGCAACGGCCTCTCCTCGGCCACGAAAATGACCTCTGCAACGGCCTCTCCTCGGCCACGAAAATGACCTCTGCAACGGCCACGGCAACGGCCTCTCCTCGGCCACGGCAACGGCCTCTGCAACGGCCTCTCCTCGGCCACGGCAACGGCCTCTGCAACGGCGTCTCCTCGGCCACGTCCTCTCCTCGGCCTCTACAACGGCCTCTCCTCTCCTCGGCGCTCGCAAACTGTCGGCTGTCCACTACTTCAACGGAAACCTCCCTCCCAACACGGCTCAAGCCCACAAGAAATGGGAACACAACCCACACACAGTCGAAAAAACGAGTCCTCCGGCGGCAAATGTGAAGTGAGCTCACTCGCGGAATGAATGTCGCGGAATGAAGAGGTGGACGTCGACCGGAATAGAAAGGTAAGTTGAAATTAGGTTTTAATTTTTATGTTTTTTTTTTGTTTTTTCAAATTTCGTTTTTTTTATTAATTGTAATTTGGAAAATCGCGGGGGGGCGTCTAGGAGCCCCCCATGCTCGGGAAGGGGCGTCTACGCGTCCCCCATAAGTTGAGCGCTGTTCGAAAGGTAGGAACGCGTCCCCATGTGCGTTTCGGAGGGTTTCTGAATTTTGGGGGCGATGCGAAACGTTTCGGAGGGATTCCCCAAGCCCCCGAAGCGTGGGGAGCGAGGGGGGCGAGCCCCCGACCTTGGGGGGCGAGTTTCCGTGGAACACTGAAAAATATACATATGTATTTAATACTAAGAAATACACTCACATCCACCCAATATTACATTTGCAACTTTTTATCGCCTATAATAGTAGTACAAATAGGTGTTTAAAATTAGATTTCAAGTGTACCTTCAGATTACAGTTTGACTACTTGTTACAACTACTTGGTACAATTATTTATCAAATTTTATGTAACTTCCAGTCTTCCACTTGATATCTACTATGAGTCTATGATTTTTCAAATTTTCAATGTGAATGTTCATTGTTCAATGAATCATTGAATTATGAATTATGAATCATGATTCATAATTTATGAATAAATCTGAAATATGCATGTATAATGTGACTATGACATGTTTTATTTTTATAATATATATATATATATATATATATATATATATATATATATACAGTACCCTCGACGTACCCAAGTACCCTGTTTGAAAAAGTGGCGTCCCCGTCCCCATACCTGTACCCGTCCCTGTACCCAAGTTTCCTGGCAACTTAGGTAATCGGTCTACTACTATTTGAGGAGGGGTTGTAATCCCCCCGTTGTGGTCAATTTGTTGTTTTTGTGAAGGCCACTACATGTCGAGACTTACTGTGGGTTAGATCTATGTGTTGTGACTTACCTTGGACCAGATCTATGTGCTGAGACTTGTTTTGTGATCAACTCTATGTGCTAAGCCTAACTTGTGGTCATATCTATGTGCCGAGCCTAACTTGTGGTCAGATCTATGTGCTGAGCCTAGCTTTTGGTTAGATCTATTGTGTTGAGCCTTGCATGGGGATGCCACTGTGATTTGACTATTAATGACCACCACTGCTGCTTTTATGTCCTTATCTCTTTGACTGTACTACAGCCTATTCCATCTCTCTCTCTCAGGTATGTACTAACCCTCTGGTAAGGCTCATATTGTTCCTATTGATTGACTTGTCTCTGAGAGGCGCAACCTGTTCTGAAAGTTATTTTTCCGAGTACAAAGGAAGGTCTTCACTCTCCAGGTAAGTTATCAGACTTGTTTATTAGATACTTTACTACTGTTATAAATTTGTTTAATTTACATTACTGCCACTGATTACATGTTAATGAAGATATCAACTTTAACATAGGGACCTCCTTGGGAGTGTTAAAGTTGAAAGAGATGAAAATTATGTTTAATTTTATCTTGACCTGTTATAGTTGTACTATTATGTTTCTAGTACTTGTTTAGTATTGTTATTTTTGCATTAATATATATTAAATTTGAATTTTTCTGCATCAAACCCTAACCTAACCCAAAATTTAACATATAACGTACAATGAATCTAGACACATGCATAATAACTTCTTAACTAGAATAAATCTAAACCCTAGATCTATTCTCGACCTTGCGATTAACACCCTCAACTTGCATGAGAGATCTATTGATAGAAAGTGTGCCCACTAGAAGAAAGTGCAAGTATGTATACGTACATCTCTCTCTCTCTCTGTGCTAGGGATTTGTGTCCCATCTATTCTTGGAACCTTTACACATGCAATTCACTCCTAGTAACTGTGAATGCAACTACTAACTAAAGCAAAACTCATAAATAGAATTGAGTTGTTAACTTGAAACAACATTTAAATTGGATTGAATTAATGATGGTGCATGCAAGCACCCTCTATCTCCCTCTCCTCCATAAATGCCCTTGTGCCCTCATTACTGCTGTAAGGCACTGTAGAAGGAGGCATACTTCTGTTGCCGTCATTAATGCTGTACAAACTACATTGAATCTCTGTTGGAGTACCTGCCACCATACCTTCTTTGCACATGCCCAAATCTTCTTTGTTTGTTGCTACCACTAATGGTGCTCTATGGGACACTTTACGAGATACTAAAAAGCCAACACTCCCTCGTATTGAGGGAAGTGTTCTCTACCAACTTGTTGCAGTTGCAACCTCTTCCCCAATTTTTTCTTAAAATTTTAGGGCCCCCCTTTTAGTTTTAGATGCATCCTTAGATTTCATCTTCTTTTATCCCCGAGGCTTCAAAAGTTTGTAGGGTCAGTTGCCTTAGAAAATTTTTGACCCTTAATTTTTTTTTTAAATTTTGCTGTTTCAGAGCAAAATTCAATTTTTTGCCGAAACAATCGGAAGCAAAATCAATTTTGCTCCGAAACGGTCATACTATATATCAGTTTAGCGCCAAAATGGCCGGAGACAAAATCAGTTTAACGCCGAAATGGTCGGAGGAGAAATCATTTCTACTCCGATGCGATTAGAGGAAAAGTGGAAATCCCCCCGAAACAGTTAGGCTAGAATACGTGTTCGCGTCGATCGAAGAATTTTTCGATGACTCGACAAAACAATCGATGCCAAATTGTTTTTTATCTCGATACACATCGGAGTCCGTTGCATTTTTACTAGTTGGCGTAAAATTGATTTCTAGCCCGAATTGAGCCGACGTAAAACTAATTTCTAGCTCGAAGTATACCAGCGCAAAACCACTAATCGCTCCGAAACAAGCCGGTGATAAATCTGTTTTATACTGAAACGCGTCGGATTAAAAAAAAACCTTTTGCCTCCGATAAAGTGTCACGTCAAGCTAGTGCCGCTTGGAGGTCGTGAGAAGACGGTTGTTCCCACCAATTAATGAGCCATTAATGAATTTGTTTTTAGGGTTAGGAAGTGGTTTAAAAGGGAAGAGCCCGTTTTATTTGCCACAAGACTTTTGAACGCTGTTCGCTTCACTAGAGCCACTTGGAGCGATTTTTCTGCCAACTCAACACCACTTGGAGCGATTTTTCTGCCAACTCAACGCCACTTGGAGCGATTTTTCTGCCAACTCAACGCAACTTGGAGCATCCCTTCTGCCGAGTCATGTTTTCAACATTGCCAGGTAGGTACCACTGCATACCTTGGTAAATTTGTTCGCTTTTGATTGGAGAAAGGTCAGGGTTAGGTTAAAACCGTTTTGTTAGTTTCCCTAGTATTACACCCGTCCTCGGCTTGAAATAAAATACTCTCCCACGCCCTGGCCATGAAGGCTTGCTAGCAAGCATAGTGTCAAGCCCTTACCATTGGCGTTTGTTGTTTTTGTTAAATCGTTTTTTCACGGTGTTTCTCCTTGTGAGTTTCCTTGAGCATGCCCAAGATTAGAAGTCGATTTCAATGAGTTTCAGATTAGAGGCTTACTTGTTAAAGAGCCATCAAAACTGCATCCTTTGGAGTCTACTTGGGTCGAAAGGGAGAAATAAACCCTAGATTGTTGAGTCGGTTGGAGGAGCAGTCAAGAATTGCACGATATTGGTCACTTGATTTTTTTTTAGTCAGAATGGTCAATAAAATTACATGCCCTTGTTTTCATTTTGCATGTAGAATACATTTTGGTTGTGCATTCAGTTTCAAAATAGGGCGTGTTTGAACTAGTTTCATGACAACGTGAATGCTTGAAGAAATAAATGTTCACTCATTTTTGATACGAATTTGTTGCATTACCACTGTTTACTTATGATGAAGTCCTAAAACCTAATGAAACTTGCTTTAAAACCTATGAGTGCAGGGATTATTATCAAACAACTGGTTTCTTGACTGATTTTACTTTTACTTTTGAAATGATCATTTTGGTTTGATAGAATAAACACAAGACATGTTTTTATAGGAGTTGTTTCAGGCTATACACTCTTCAGAGATTAACTTGCATTGAAAGTAAATTTGTAACTGGATTGACAACTTGAGTAAGTTCGAATACATATAGACTCTGGATAATATTGAGTATCAACAAATTGAGATTTTTTATATTTCATTAGAAGACCTCATTGTTTATTTTGATCGCGTTACCAACATAGTAAATGTAGAGTCTTGGTACTGCTCTTGTGTTACAAGACTCGGATATGTATAGATGATCTGGTAAGCGCAAAGTCCAAGTGATAGAATCCGACTCGGACATTGAGATAGTTTTAGAGATCATTATGGAAACTTTGTTCGAAGTTACGAGCGCTATCACTGGAGTAGTCCCCGAATACAAGTGGGTAGAAATATACCAACTCATCCAAAATCAAAACATGCAAGATGCCTCAATTGAGAAAACAATGATTTATCAAAATGTGGAGAAATCCGAACTCCTCAAGGCTGCGACCCGACCGAAATTGTTTCCATGTTCCGAGGTAATAGGCTGGATTTTGCCCCATGTGGATGCTAAGTTTAGGATCATTTCAGGAGTTAATGGAAATAGGTTGGCCTCATTTCAACCAACACACTTACCTGCTCCCAAAGTACTTCTACCAAATGATTGGATTAAGAGTATCAAAATAGATCACTTAGAATATGCGAAGAAAATGCTTCTGCCGGGAGAAGAATTGAGGCAAAGAGCTAGTGGAGAACATGATACCCAGAATTTGAAAACCCCATTCAGAATTGTGGCCATGATGTTATACAGGATCTTTGGGAGGGAAAATGCAAACATATATAAGCTTTGTTGGGTTCCGATAATATACCACGTTACCACTTTTGGTACTATATTTAATTGGGCAGATATTATTTCAGAGAGCATGTCTGAAGCAATATCAACAACTCAAGAAGGTTTGAAGAAGAATAGAGCAGAATTTTACATGGCATCTTACCTAATTGATTACATCTTGATTAGGAACCCGTTTTATAAATCAGGATGTTAGTGGGTCCCAACTGAAACTTCCATCTATGTGGCCTACCAGATCATGTGGGCCCATAAGTATGCCAACTTTTATAAACTCATATGTGAAGAGTTTATAGTACCTCTGTATGAATTAATTTTTAATCAAGAGCCAATTTGTATGTCAGATGCAACATTGGAGGTGATCAGTGAGTATGGAGACTATTATTTCACACTAGAAGGCACTTGTATTCGGATGTACAGAGGCACCAACATTCCTTCTTTGATGCCGAGATATGTCACAAATTATGTCGTTCATAAGGAAGCAGTAAGGCAGGTATTCATAAATGGAGTTGGACATTTTTTGCATGATAATAAAAAGGCCTCTTATCCTCCACTCCCATTTATAATCAGAGCATACAAGTTCACCAAAGTAAAAGGGGTTGAAAATTTTGTGAAGGAATTGGAGGCATACCACTTTGTGGAGAATTTTTTTGTCAAAAATGACAGTCTACAGAAGGTAGCCCAACACTGTGTGTCTTGCAGGATCAATTTCGAATATTCTGATCATTTCCTGAAAGATGAAGAAGTATATCGGAGAGCAAAGAACATGACAGATTTGAACAAGAGGTTTGGCAGGAAAATAGAGGCAGGCTGAAGCCAAACAAAAGAAGCCATAAAGGAAGTAGAGCAAAAGAAAGCTAATGAGAAGGCATTGGTAGCTGAGAAAGCAAAAAAGTTGCGAGAGGAAGCATTAGCGAAAGAAGATGCAAAGAAACTACAAGAAGAACAAATGGCTAGACAAGAAGCAGAAAGAAGACAAAGAGAAGAGGAAACAAGAATAAGAGAAGAACAAGAAAAGGCAAATAAGGAAACTGTCGAGCATGAACAAAAGAAATTGCAAGATGAAGCCAACAAGAAAAAAGAACAGAAGATCAAGAAAGCTTTGGAAGAAAAGCAAAATCAGGAAGAAAGTCAGAATCAACAAAATATTGATGTGGACAATCTTGTCAATTTGAATCCGGAAATACCTTTACTGGAGGTCATCTTCCGTTGGTTGAGCTTGGATTCACGTCGTTAACTCCCTCAAAGCAACATTCTGTGGCCAAGCCTGATACCATTGTTTTCGATCCAAAAAGGAAGGCCATCACAAAAAGGATAGAAAAACGATTGAAAATTGGCACCCAACCTGATATTGTAACCGTCCAGGAAAGTACTCCAGTAGAGGGTACTAACAAAGATCCAAAATTTGTTGCTTCTGTAAATGTTGCTGCAACATAAGCAAATGCAGACAACGTAGACAAATTACTTGATGATTTAGAATGCAGCAAAGCAAAGATGCCCAAGTTAAAAGATAACTTCGTGCAAGCTCGAAGTGAAGGAATTGAGATGAAAAGAAAGCGGGACGCCATGGAAGCAGAGAAAGAAAAACTTTTGCTGGATTATCAAGGCCTTGAAGATGAAAAGGATTCTCTAAATGTACAACTAGTAATTATGGAAGGAGAAAGAGCTGATTTTCAAGCTCGGATCAAAGAATTAGAAGGAAAGGAAACCCAGTTAAATCAACAGGTAGAATCCCTGAATATTTAAAAGGGATCTCTGCAAGCTTAGATGGATGAATGGATTAAATAAAATGAGTCTTTGATGGAATAGCTCATAATTGCTCAAGCACAGAAGCATGACATGGCACCATTTTGTGAACATGCTTATGAATTACAAAATCAACTTTTTCATTCCCAAGTGTTATTGACAGAAGAAATTTATGAATCAAGAGAAATGATGGATAGACTGAAACAAATCTCTACGGAAGCTGCCACTATGAAACAAAAGCTAGTAAACACCTTTAATAAATTGAAGAAACTAATTGGGTGGAAAGGAAAAATCAAAGAAATTCCTGTTCACTTACCTAAAAGAACAACTGCTGAATTAAAGTTAGATATAGCTCTCTTGGAAAGTTGTCGGAAGTCAGCTAAGAGAGTACAAAATGAAGTTCAGAGATCAATTACGAAATGTGAAGAAATTTATCAAGTTATATGCCAAGCATATGAGAAGTGCCATCGTCCAATTCCTAAGGCTATTGACGAATCGACATCCAAAGAACAACGACTAGTAGAGTTAAGAAATAGTTTGGGGGAGGATATGGATTACATTAAAAGGATAGGCATGCTCATTGCAGAGGATCTTCAACAACATATTGGGCAAGCAACTTTAAATGTGTAGTTTCTAGGAGGAGGAAGGCAACGACGAAGGGATTAATGGATATGGTCAAAGAACTGTCCACTCATGAAGTTGCTTTAAAGTTATTAGAACCTCAACAATTTAATGTGATATCTTATGAAAGTGACCTTTGGGACAATTACATTTTAAGTCAAGAAAATCATCCATCAAATTAATGTAAATTGTAATTTATTATTTATTTTTGGGTGTAAACACAAAAGGACAAAAATGTGGGAACCAAAAGTTAGGAGGGAATGTGAAGTGATTGGTCACGTAGAGACAAATCTTTGTAAAGATAAATAGAATGGGGTAGAATGAAGGAGGGGCTTTTGGCTGGTGTAATAGCAAGCAAGTACCATTTTGTATGAGAATTACTTTTCTGCTAATGAGAAAGAACTATTTTGTTGGGTGAAAGCTTACATGGAGTTTGTATGGAATGTTATGAATGAAGGCGTAGAATACTTCTTCCCTTGTTCATATTTATGCTGTGATATCTTTCTTACTTTATTGGACTATTCTAATGGCATATGAATGATTTTATTGATTTCTGTTATAAAATGCAAATGTCTATGTAGAATTGAGTAATGATTGAAATCAATGAGTATCAAAGTTATCTTTGTGTAATCATTTTACTGTGATTGGGAATACTTCATTTCAATAAGTTAACTGTTGAATTTATACTAGCAATCTCAGATATTACTCATATTTTAAATCTTGTTGCTTGCAAGGATAGGTTAGGCTAGTTAGTTAGAATAGTCTTAATTGATTGACAAGGTAGGAGTGGTAAGACGTCAGGTAAGAACCTGCGCATCACTTGTTAGGCTTCTACCTATTGGTAATTTATTTTAGTTAGAATCATGCATTGTTAGAATTAGAGCATTTGCATTTGCATCCCCAAATATAAAATATAAACGGTGGGTTGGGCCGCAACCGGTAAAGTTAAATTCAAACTACATTTTATGGTAGCTGGATCGTTAATCGGACGGATTCTCCATTCTAAACAGTGAATAGTCTAGTTGGGACTTTTCATTGGGAAGAATCCCTATTGTTGGCGCAAGGATTTTTCCAAGCGTGAACACAACCAAAAGATACTCCCTCTACAATTGAAATCTCCCCTCTACTACGGGCTTGGTCAAATAGTTGACCACCAATGAGCTTGAAGAAACATGAATCTTTTTTTTGTACTAGGGGAATCGACAACTGGAGACTGGGCTGGTACTCGCGTTGACACAGGGTCTAGGGATCCAATCCCGTTACCACTATACCCCTAGGTGCCCCACACACCCCGCAAGCATGTGACACGGGTAAAGCCGGGTGTGATTTGAACTCGTGACCTCCAATTTACAACAAGTGACTTCATATCAAGTGAATTGCCAATGAGCCACACCCGTGCGGGCCATAAATTTTCTGGAAACAAGTTTGAAACCCGACGTGAATCGAACACGGAGCCTTACAATCTATCAAACACGCCACCTTCTCACAAGTTGGAACCCTAAGAAACATGAATCTTGATCATTGCTTCCTTCTATGTTTTGAACTCTCTTCATAATCTTCAAGTGAAAACCTTTTGTAGAAGGAACATTGCATCAACAACCTGTCAATCTCCAAGGAACACTACAGTGGCAACTTGTCAACCTCCTTTGTCCTTTATGCCATCTTCACTGGTCAAGATCTTCTCACACCACATCATGATCTGTTTAGGATTGCCCGTAGCAATCAACTCATTTGTATATAGGGCCAAGACAAGTGTATCAAATCTATTAAATAATGAATTGAAATCTGCACTAAACTTAAATTATCCAAAAATGAGTACAATCTCATTAATATTAAAATCCAAAATTGTTGGTGCATGCAACAAGCCATCTAGGACAACTCCCTCTTGTTGGGAGAATCCTTCGAAAACTGGAGCAAGAGTCTCATCAAGGTCAACTGCCTCTTGTTGAGGTAATCTTCCTGTATAAACCTTCTCAATGTTGGAGTAACCCTCCTCCATCATTGCATCTTGCCATACTTGCGTAATTGGATTTGTGAGGAGCCTGTAAAGGCCTTCTTCTTGAACTCCTTTGGACAAAACTTGACCAGATCCATGGTTTTTTTGTTTGATGGTCACTTGCTGACCATCAAACTCGGGCAAGCACTGTAAATTTGTCATGCAAGAAACTGAAGGTAAAGTCTTCGTTAAACTAGGAACATATAAGACAAAATCTAACTCAAGAACATTACCTAAAGGTAATCCGTAAGATATGGAGCCCATTCCCAACTCCACAGGATATGTGGCATTGCCACCCAACTCCACAGTAATTGCTCCCTCTTGCTCTTAAAACCCGCTGAAGATATTTCTGTCATAAATCATATGTCTCGAAGCTCCACCATCCACCAACTCCATAGGAATTGCTCCCTCTTGCTCTTGAACTCACTGAAGATCGTTTTGTCATAAATCATATGTCTCGAAGCTCCACTATCCACATACCATCCAACCCTTGATCTTGTGTACATAGAAACATTGGACACCATGGCAAAGTGGGTATCTAGCTTTGGAGTGAAATTGTCCACACCAGAAGCATCTACACTCCCTGCAAACTCCAGCTGATGTTTCTTACTCTTTCCACTCTTTCTTTTAGGACTCTGAGAGGCATAATGACCGCACTTGTCGCACTTGAAGCACTTGATATGTCTCATGTCTTTCTTCTCTCGACATGAATAATCCTCCTTCCCCTTAAGGCCCCTCTTTGCCCCTCCTTTCCTACCTACTCTCCTCACCTTCTTGACGAGGGCTAGGTCTAGTCCATCATCCTCGTCCTTGTAACTGGTGGAGGCTTGCTCTAGTCTTATATTCTCTCCAATGAAAGGATCCCACAACTTCTCGAAGTTAAGTAACTTGTCTCGACCCTAGCTAACCTGAACAAAGTTGTGCTAAGATGCATTGAAGCCATCTAGAGCAATCTGAACTAGCTCATCATCTTTGACTTTGTCACCAATTGCACCAAGATAATCTCTTAGCTCTGCTACCTTCATCAGATAACTAGCTACTATATTTGTCTTGCACATGGTGGGGTCATTGTGCTTGTTCCTCATGAGCATCTTCCTGGATATGTTCACACTCTATTATAAGGCTCCCAAGGCATCATACACCTTCTTGTTAGTTTTCTTCTTGACAATATGATGGATTAGATGATCCTTCACTTTGTCTAGTAGGAGAAGCTTCTCATTCATTGCATTCTTGTTGTACTCTGCTATATCTTTGGGATTTGTAGGAGGTTTGACCTACATCTTCTAAAGGTACCAAAGGTTTGTTGTGTCCAAGTGGTTTTGCAATATGCACTTCCATGACACAAAGTTAGAGTTGCCCTCTAACAAGTGACTCATGCATGTAAGGAATGACCATTACTGCAACTCCATTGAACAAGCTTCAATCCCCACTCATTGGATAAACTAGGGTTTCAAACCCCACAATCGTTCTCAGGTCCATGTGTCGATAACTGGCATAGATCTACTCCAGTCATAGAAGCTTGGACATATAGCCCATTGAAATTGTTTGATATCTCTCTTTCGTTCAAGGTTGATCTCTGCATACATGGATTCTAGAAGCTTCAGATACATTGGTCTGATACCATGTTGAAATTCTTCAACACATGGTAACAATCCTACTATGATTTTTGACCTACCTACTTAGGAAAATAAAAAACTGAAATTACTATTACTAGATATTGAAACACTTCCCATTGAACAAAGTAATAGCAAGTACACAGATTTGAAACTCAAATCACATTGCTGTTTATTACCCTTGAAAACAAAAAATTCACTCAGCTTCAAACTCTACCATTAACTCGTTGCTTCTACTTTGAAAAACTAAATGAATAAAACCTATACCCCTACCTTATACTTTATAGACTATAAGATACAATGAACAATGAATCTAGACATATGCACAATAGCTCTATAATTGAAATAAACCTAAACCTTATATCTATTCATGGCCTTGGGATTAGTGCCCTCAATCTACATGAAATATCTATTTCGAGGAAAGTGTGCCCACTAGAAGAAAGTGCAAGTATGTATGCATACATGCATATGTTAGGGTCCTACCCTAACCCCCTTACTTTAGGAGTTAGTGAAGTAATGTGTACGACCATCTATTTTGAATAAGGCCGAGTAGTTAATAGTCAGCAATCAATGTAAAAATGGTCTCTCTCTTAATTAAGGTCCACTTGGAAGTTGGTAGTTATTAATTATTTGACCATGTCAAGTAGTTAGGGTTTTGGATTTTCGAAGCTCATTTAAAGAGCTAGAAGGCTATGAATTGCTTTGTCAAGAATTATTGTATCTAGGCCTTGCTCAAGTGAAAGCTCACCTAACCTTAAGAAGCATGTGAACTTTGTTTCCATCTCTGCTTTTCATAATACAAGAGTCAATTTTGCTACATTTCTCTTGCTTATTCTCTTGTTCAGTTATTTTGCTCTATGTTATTGAGTTTATGGCAATTGTTTATGTCTTTTATCTTGTTGTTGCTCTAACTTACAGTGTAAAGTACACCCCAAGTCGTATCAGAGTTGCTTTCCTGAGCTAGAGCACCTCAATTTTTTTGTAGAATTTGTTTTAGGCTAGAGGCGTGTTTCAATGTCTTTAAATAATTGTAGAGATTTGCGTTCAACAGGTAAAATTGTGGTTGGGGAAGCATACATGTAGAGAATACAATTGTTACTTAGTCACATTTGTTGGACACCGTTGTAAACTTTGTTTGTACCCCTTCAAGTAGTATCGCATTAGCCAACACATGCATAGGAATCTCACATCCACATACTCTTGAGTCTATCAGAAGTCCCATAGGCGACCTGGAACCAACTGTATATAATCCGATCAACTGTTTTGTTGCTATAGTGGCATCAGGCACAACACTCTGGAAGATTACCCTAGCATACTTGGGTAGTCAAGTAGTATGGCTAAGGGCATGGTCGAGCTTCCTTAGTTAGAGCCTTGAAATATTGGGCCGAGTACTACTATTGGATCTCGCATGTATATCAGAGAGCTATAACACTTGACAATACCTTGTCCTCAAGAGCTTGGAAACCCTTTTCTTTCTAACCCGCTATTGAAATTTCTACATGCGGAAATTATTTGGACATTTTTGTCAGAACAGTCAATGTAGTAACCAAATTCTCCGTGGGCCGCCAACGAAATTCCTACATCTTTACATCTAGAAGGAATTTGGGAATTTTGTTAATGCAATAATATTCAACACGGCTTAATACTCCTATCAGAGTAATTAAAAAAGTTTGGGGGCCTCGAAAACCCTTATCTGTGACCTATTTCAAAAGCATCCTTATATCATGTTGATTGTTTTGATATATATATCTAACTACCCTTTTTGGGTGATCTCGAAAACCCTTATTTGTGACCTATCTCAAAAGAATCCTTGCATCGTGTTGATCGTTTTGATATATATCTCTAGCAATCCTTTTTGAGTGGACTTGACCATTCTCTATTCGGTGTTCATGCTTTTCAACTTCCATTGTACACACTCGCAACCAGAGCTACATGGAGACTGCCAACCAAAATCAAACCCAAGACCTTAAAGAATTGACATCTATGGTCATGTCCTTGAAGCAATCAATTCATCAACAAATTCACATCTTGACCTACTAAGTCGACCAACTCCAACTCAAAGTGGCTGAAAACAACAACACTTTGACAAACCATGAACATGTGATCATTGCTATTGCTCAACATGTGGGATTTGCTCTGAAATTTGATGCTCCAACCAATGAAACAATGGCCACTAAAGAACATGGCTCCCACACTTTTGGAAACCCAACCTCACTCCTTTGAGGATAAAAATTCATGGCATCACTTCTTGAAGATTGACATGTGCAAATTTGATGGCTTCGACCCCTCAGGTTGGGTTATCAAAATGGAACATTATTTTTCTCTCCATGGCATTAAAGATGATCATTAGAAGTTAAAAATTGGGCTTTTATATTTAGACTCAGAATGTTGCCAATGTTGGAAATGGCACCAGAAGCCTTATCGTTGTTATGTCCCTTGGAGCCAATTTGTGAAGATGCTTCATGATTGTTTTGACCATGACACTCATTACCAGGGTTGGTTGACCAATTTATGCCAAAGTGGCATAATTATGGACTATATTACAACTTTTGAGCAATTGGCAATCCGCATAGAGGGCCTCTCTAATCCTTTTTCTCAGGAATGCTTCATAAGTGGCCTCAAGGAGGCGATTCGAGTCCATGTCATTATGCAATGACCCACTACTTGGTTGGAAGCTTGTGATAGAGCTCGTGATGCTGAAATGGTGATCAATGCCCAACCCAAATGCCTTTCCTTTCCCATCCGCATAGGGTCTCCCATGGCTACAACTTCTGGTAATTCCACCACACCACTCTTACAAATCCAAAAGTTGACCTCGAATGCCATGGCCGAGCGTTAGTGCTTGGGACTTTGGTATGGTTGTGATTAAAAATATTTTTGAGGGCATAAATGCAAAGAACAAAAAATATTCCAAATTGAGGTATCCTCACATGATTCCCTCAAGGACAACTCCATGCCGCTCCTCCTGAACCAAACATGGATGATACAATGTGAACCTTGGAAGATGCTCCCTATATGCTAGTTCTTGAGGAGCAACCCCAAATTTCACTCCATGCTTTATCAAGTTTTTCCATACCTCTAGCATTGAAGTTGATTGCCTACATCAAGCACCATAAAGTCATTGTATTAATTGACAGTGGCAACACCCATAATTTCATTCATCGGCTAGTGGTTGAAGAAACCCATTGCTATATCCACCCTTATCCAATTTCCAATTATGATAGCAAATGGGGGTATAATGAAATGTGGTGGTCATTGTGAAAATGTGAAACTCCAAATGGGTAGATACCATCTCAAAACACACATGTTCACTATTGACATGGGTGGTTGTGATATAGTTTTGGGGGTAGACTAGCTCAGGACTTTGGGCCTCATCACCGTGGATTTCAAGGCACTTTGTCTCAACTTTGCTTAGGATAGGCACACACATCATCTCATAGGGCTTATTTCATGTTCTCTTGAAATGATCTCTTGCCATATGGAAAAATTATTGAAGAAAGGCCACTCAGGTATTCTTTCTCAGTTCAATGCCATCCAGGTCATGGAAACACCCACACAGGATATTCCCCTTGACTTGAAACAAGTTCTCTTCCAATATCAACAGGTTTTCGAGGCACCAAAGGGTTTACCACCAACTCGTGGGGAACATGACCATCAAAGATAAATTTTCTATTCGTGTCATTGATGATTTCTTAGATAAGCTACATGGAGCCAAATTCTTTACTTAACTCGACCTTTGATTGGGCTACCATCAACTCCAGATGCAAGAGGCGGACACACTCAAGACACGTTTTCACACTCATGAGGGTCATTATGAGTTCTTAGTCATGCCCTTTGACAGTCGACTTATGTAATGCTCCATCCACTTTTCAGAACCTCATGGATAAGATCTTCCACCCTTTCCTTCACCATTTTGTCCTGGTTTTCTTTGATGATATCTTGGTCTACAACCCCACCTAGGAAAGCCATCTCGAGCATGTTGCTCGCACCTTGCAATGATTAAAGGATCACTAGTTATTTGTGAGACGACCAAAATGTGCTTTTGGGGTGACTAAGGTTGAATATTTGGGCCATATTGTGAGTCAGGATGATGTACATGTGGACCCCAAGAAAGTGAAAGCTATGTAGAATTGGCCCCACCCCAAAACTCTCAAGAGCTTGAGGGGGTTCCTCGAACTTATCGACTACTACTTTAAGTTTGTGAAAAATTATGGTAAGATTTCAACTCCCCTTACATCATTACTAAAAAATAATGCTTTCCACTGGATTGAGGTAGTGGAGCAGGCCTTCTCAGCCCTAAAGGATGCTATGTGTATTATGATTGTTTGACCATGTCGAATTTCACTAAGACTTTTGTTTGAAAGTGTGATGCCTCTAGTTGTGGCTTGGGAGTAGTGTTGTTGCAAGATGGATGCCCATTAGCCTTCACTAGTAAGTAGCTATGTGAGCAAAACTTGGGCTCGTCCACCTATGAAAAATAAATGATGGCTATCATTCATGTCGTTGAGGCATGGCGATCATATTTAATCGGGCGATGTTTCCAGATCAAGATCGACCATCATAGTCTCAAGTATTTCTTGGATTAATGGTTTCCCTCACTAGAGCAACATAAATGGGTCACTAAGTCGCTGGGGTATGATTATGAGATCATCTATAAGAAGGACCGCGACAATGTGGTGGCAGATGCTTTGTCTAGGCAATTTGAGGAGGAGGGTTCCCTCTTTGCATTATCCTTACCAGTTCCAGGGTGGCTCAATGAAGCATGTCAAGAATGGATGGCCCAGGACATCATCAGGCAACTCATCAAACAACTAAAAGAAGACTTGAATCCCCCATCCAAATATACATGGCACCAAAATATCTTGTGGTAAAAGGAGCACATTTTTCTCACCTCGGATTCATCCTTAGAACAACAAATCTTACAATAGTTACATTCATCACCCACAATAGGGCACTTGGGGTTTCATAAAACCTATGAACAAATTAAGCACTCATTCTTTTGGGAAGGCATGAAAAAATATATCCACTACTTTTTGCAGCCTACGACACTTGTCAACGACATCAGGGTGAAACAATGAAGTCACCGAGATCTTTGCAGCCACTTCCAATTCCCAACCATATTTGGATGAACATCTCTATGGATTTTATTGTGGGGCTTCCCAAGGCAGGCAATAAATCCGCTATTATGGTGGTAATAGATCGCCTAACCAAATATGCTCACTTTTGTGCCTTACCACACCCTTTTACACCATCTTTCTTGGCACAAGTCTTTATGGATCAGTTAAACTACATGGCATGTTGACTTCTATTATATCTGATCGGGACGAACCTATCTTCACAAGCAATGTTTGGCAGGAGTTGCTTAAATTTCAAGGTACCCAATTGAATCTCAACACAACCTATCATCCCCAAACATATTGACAAATAGAAGTAGTCAATAAGTGCTTGGAAAGCTATTTAAGATGCTTTGCATCAGACAAGCCACACCATTGGGCCCAATGGCTTCCTCTGGTCGAGTGGTGGTATAATACCACTTATTATGGCTCCAGAAACATGACACCATTTGAAGCATTATATGGCCAAAAGCCCTATATCAGTGATTTCACACCTCTAGGGTTCAAGCCATGGACAACACAATTTGTACCAGAGAAGATATTCTCTGCACCCTTAAGGACAATTTGTTTATGGTTCAAAACAGAATGAAACAAGAAGTTGTCAAGTAGGTCAACATCGCTTTGAGTGTTCGTTTGAAGCAAGGGATCAGGTGTTTCTTTGAGTCCAACCTTAAAAACAAACATCCCTCAAGACTCATCTCCACCAGAAGCTAGCTCCAAAGTTCTATGGACCATACACGGTCCTCCAATGCATTGAGCAGGTAGCCTACAAGCTCGCTCTGCCAGCTCACTCCAAGATTCACCCAATATTTCATATTTCTTGCCTCAAAAAAGTGGTGGGCTCTAATTGTAAAGTACAGACCAGATTACCTGAATTGGATGAGGAGGGCTCCATTTGGCTCTAGTTGGCAGTAGTCTCGGCTTCTAGGGAATGTCAATTGGGCAAGCACACCATCAAAGAAATTTTGATATATTGAAAATATATGACACCATAAGATGGCACCTGGGAACCGACAGAGCTTTTGCAACAATTTCCACACCTTTAGCCTTGAGGACAACGCTAATTTTAAAGGGGGAGGGCATTTTAGGATCCTACCCTAATCCCTTTACTGTAGGAGTTAGTAAACTAATGTATACGGCCATCTTTTTTGAATAAGGCCAAGTAGTTAGTAGTCATAAAAGGGTGCCTCTATTAATTAGGGCTCACTAGGAAGTTGGTACTTATTAATTAATTGACCATGTCAAGTAGTTAGAATATTGGATCTTGGAAGCCTATTTAAAGAGCTAGAAGGGTATGGATTGCTTTGCTGAATTAATGTATCTGAGCTTTGCTCAAGTGAAAGGTCACCCAACCTTAAGAGGCGTGTGAACTTTGCTTCCATCTTTGTTTTTCATAATACAAGAGTCAATTCTGCTGCACTTCTCTTGCTTATTCTCTTGTTCGGTTATTCTGTTCTATGATATTGAGTTTCTCGCAATTGTTTATCTCGTTTATCTTACTGTTGCTCAACTTGCAGGGTAAAGTACACCACAGCATATCTCTCTCATCTAGGGATCTGTGCTTCATCTATTCTTGGAACCTTCCCACATGCAGAGCACCCTAACTAACTATGAATGCAACTACGAACTAAAGCAAAGCACAGAAATAAAACTGAACTACTAACTATGAAATGACATCAAACTGGACTGAAATGATGATGGTGCATGCATGTTTTCTCTATCTCTCTCCTCCATAAATGCCTCTGTGCCTTCATTACTGCTGTACGGAACTGTTGAAGGAGGGCATGCTGCTGCTTTTGTCATTAAGGCTATTGTATAGACTGCTGTACGGAATCTCTGCTGGAGTACCTGCCACCATACCTTCTCTTCATGTGCCCAAATCTTCTCTGTTCACTGCTGCCATTAATGGTGCTCTGCTGGACACTTTACGAGGTACTAAAAGCCAACTTTTCCTTCCCTCAAGTCCTGTCATATACTTCCACATGGATGTTAAATCATTTTTGTTTTTAACTTCACCGTCACTTTCAGCGTCATCCCCTTCATCCCCCTTTACTTCTTCCTCCTTTCCATAGTATGGGGCCTGGGCCAAACTCACTGACGATTCTCATATTATTCCCCATCTTTGTTAGTGCCCATCAGAAAAAAATTGGAAGCATGCACCACATACCCATCGTACTTCTTGAGAAAAACTTGCTACAGAATGAGGGAGAAAAAAGAATGAGAGAGTCTAGAAATAACTTTCAACATTGAAAAAATAGAACACGAAGGGGAAAAAGCCCAAACGAGAATGTGCTAGTCAGATGATCACATCAAAAGTTTGTTGTATTTGCTACTGCCACGCAATCCTTCAAAGGTTTTCTGTCATAGGGTCTCCTGAATTTGTTTGTCAAATTCAAAATTTGACCTTGCACTTAGCTTTGGTAAATTATTAATTGCATGCTCTTGTTTCCTGAGTATTCCTTCAACTTCAAGTATTCCTTTAAATTTTCTTCATCTCGATAAGTATGGAAAGTTCGTTTAGAGTTATTAAGAAAAACTAGTATAATTTCATTCATATGGACTTCCATCAAGTTCAAGTATTTCTTTTAAATTTTCTTCATCTCAAAATGGTTGGAAAGTTCCTTTAGAGTTATTGCACTGAGAGTAGCAAGCTGCACTACAGCCCAGTTTGGTAGAGACGTTGTCATGTACATGACAGAAATAAAAAATAAAAATTGGACAGCATATGTTGGTTCAATATTTAATTTTACACAAAATCTATAAAAATTAAAACCAGCATGATCCATCTTAAATCCAGATCTATCAAGCACCATGAGAGATCAAATTTTCGAGGTGTAAATTTTTTCTTGATGTGTAAAAATTTTAAGATAAAAAAATTTACACCTCAATAAATTTGATCCCTCTTGGTGCAGATTTAAGATGGATCTTATGTTGGTTAATGAAAAAATTAGTTTATGTGGTAGGTGTAGGCAGGGCAGGTATGCACAGATTGAGATGATTGCAAAGGATACAGAACATTGTATGAAGTTTGGAATTTAAGGAAATTGGGCATGATTTTTATCTTCATAGGCATAATCAGAGACCCACAATTCCCAGGTAATGCAAGAGGTCCAGGTGCAATTCTTGGGCTGAACTTATGTTGCAAGGTTGGTCTCCTTACAAAGTCTATCAACATTTCTTTTTACAACCTGCAATCTGATATACTCGACTGCCCTCCAAGAGTTCAAACTCCAGCTTTGGGTTGCCTACAAGCAAAGGTCTAGGAACCAAAACCTAGAAAGGGAGAGGAATCCATCTAAAGCTAATTGGTAGGATTGAAAAGTCAGTGGGGCCCACTGTTCTTTTTTCTTTGGTTTTATTTTTAGTCTTTTTATTGGGCATGTTGGAGTGTGTTTAGGCTAGGTTCTTGGACTAGGAAATACCCCTCATTGTGGAAAAATCTGGCAAGGGATTAAACAACAGGCCATTGGGCAAGTCATTTGATAAGCGGGGAGTGAAATTGATAGTTGCTTTGCACAACGCTTATTTTCTTTAGCTAAGATTGCTAAGATTGTTATTTATTGTAAAATTTGATGTATGCTTTTCGAAAAGAGAAAAAGAATCTAGTGTTGGCAAAGTTTAAATAGCCACCTTGAAAAGGGAGAAGAATATTTGAAGAGATTGTTGTAGGCCAGCCACCCAATTGGAGTACTACTAGAGTCTCTACTGTTTCAAATTGTTGGATCAATGCAGCTAGTAGGCCATCCCACAAGGTCATATCCCTTGAAAGCGGTTGATGCTACATGTTAAAAAAGAGTGCTAAATGGATGGCAGATTCTATTGTCAATGCATTTGGGATGTATGGGCTATGAACTATGGTGTAAATCATTGCAAACAATCATCGACATATAGGCCATCCCACAAGGTCATATCCCTTGAAAGCGGTTGATGCTACATGTTAAAAAAGAGCGCTAAATGGATGGCAGATTCTATTGTCAATGCATTTGTGATGTATGGGCTATGAACTATGGTGTAAATCATTGCAAACAACGCATTGACCTGTAAATTTTTGAGATGGAAACCAATATGAACAAATCTTTTGAACCTATGTTTGGTTCATATTTTGAATCTACAGTCATGCTTAAAATGAATTTGTCCTTGAGATTCCATGCATGAAAAGACTATCTATGATAGAAGGAATTAATTTTTTTATCCCAAATAGCTGCCAAGCCCAAGCCATTGATTGCTTATTTTGTGTGTCGTAGTGGTTAGTGAAAATTAGCAGATTTGGATACAGTTTAACAAAATGTAATTTGCATTAGGAGCATCACTCTTGGTAAAGACCCAATGGGACTATGAGTGCCAATTTTGTTGCATACTTTTTTTCCAAGGAAAAAGTTTGTATTTTCCATTCAAAAGAAAAGAGAAATACATTCTTCAGGTAGGTCTCAAAATGAGCTTATCATAGGTCTCATCATAAACAGAGAAAGTCTGGTGATTATATCAACTGCTGAGGTTTTATGACAATTCTGAGATATTCACTGGAGTATGGACCCCAGAGATCAAAGAAAAGTGACAGAATTTGAGGGATGTAATTCACCAGTTCTGTCTGATATTGGCGGCAACAGAGACTCTATCCTTATATTCTTCAATTGACCACGATCCAGGAATCATATCCAATCCTTCTTTGGAGAGGGAGTCAGCCACCTGATTATGCTCCCTGTAGAAATGAGTGAAATTGATGGACTGGAAGTTACTAACAATTTGTTTCAAGTCATCAACAAGATTACTGAGAAGTAGATCCTGGACATTGATCGTGTTCATGCAATTGATAACAAACAGTGAGTCGCCCATGATCCTGATAGACTGAATATTGTGATCCTCAACAAACTTGAGGAGATGAAACAGAACGTGTAATTCAGCCCAATTGTTGGATCCAGAGCCTACTGAACCAGCACTCTGAAAGAAATGATCTGGAGACATGTATAAAACAAAACCAAATCCACACCTGGAACCATTCTCTTGAGATGCCCCATCAAAACATGTCGAGGGAAAAGTGTCTGGAGGATTGAAAGGCTGAATTTGGCGCGACCCAGACTTCTTATTGAGATTTGAAGAGAGCTTGAGTTTTACCAATTAAGGGAGCAGATTGAAGGGACTCAGAAAATATCACTTTGTTCCGCATTATCCAGATCCCCCGGGTGACAAAAAAGGGCAGAGGGCGAAACTCGTTCAAATCTTTTGACTGAAAATAATTTAGAAAACAGGAATCTATGGAAATATCAGACCACAGGTCCTGTTAATGATAGATTACTTCCAATTCCTACCAAATAGACCTGGAGAAGCTACATTTTCGGAATAAGTGGGCAGTTGTTTTTTCCGATTGTTTACAAAGGACACAAATACCTGGTCCAACCCAGCTCATTCTCTGCAGTCGATCCCAAGTGAGAACCCGATTGGAAAGTATGAGCCACATGAGCAGAGTGCATTTTGGCGGAACAATAGTCTTCCAGATTTTCTGCCACCACCAGCATCCCAGAGCATCCACTTACTGAAACATTGATTCATATCCTAATTTTGCTGTATAAGAGCCCCTAGTTGAGTTGTATATCCAAGATAGTGAGTCTGCCGCTTGCTTGATTCGAATATGAGCCTTAGTGAGGGATAGAGTGTAATCATCCCATAAACGGGCCCAATTGCTGTTAAGTGCTAGATCTTGTGCAGAAAGCCACCCTTGATGCCACAGGTTGGAGTTTACCAGAACCGCAAGCTCGTCCAGAGTTGCCCTACCCAATTTTTTTCGGTGAGTGATGAGTTCTTTGGGCAAACTCACGTGAGAGGAACGACCCGCAATGACATCTGCCCCCACTCAAACATATTTCCATTACCCACCTTCCAAGCGAGGAAATTACCAATAACGGGAAAAGCTTCAGTGAGGGCTTTCCAATGATTTGAAACATTCTGAATGGCTTAATCAGTCTTCAGATCCAATCAATGATAGAATGTGGAGAGATGTATTTTGCAACCAGAATTGACTTCCACAGACTGTTCCTTGTGAAAAAGATCCACAAAGACTTTGCAGCCAGGGCCTTGTTAAATATGTTGATGTTTTTAAGACTCCATCCACCAAGGGCCTTAGGGGCTGCAAGAACATTCCATTTTACCAAGTGAAAACCATGATATTCAAGTTGATCCCTCCATAGATAGTTGAAGCATAGTTTTCTAATCCGGGTAAGGACCGATTTAGGAATGTGAGCCATTAAATGAAATAAACAGAGATCGCCTCCAGGACAAATTTTATGATTACCAGTTGACCCCCTCTTGAGATCCACTTATTGCACCAAAAGTTTACACGACCTTCAATCCTGCTAATCAACCAGTGCCAGTCTTCTTTTCCATACTTATAGGGCTTAAGGCCAAAGCCTAGATTCTTTAAACCATCTTCCAAAAAGCTATCTCAAATGGAAAACAATTACACCAGAAAGGCCCTTGATTCGACTGGGAGCAAAGAATACAAAGAGAAGATTTGAGAGGGTTGATATGCATACCTGTAGCTTGACAAAATAGATCCAACACTACTTTGAGGCTTTGGAATTCCCTTTCAGATTGTAGACAGAATAACAATATATCATCCACAAACAATAAGTGTGTTAGCACTTCTCTCCCATAAAAGGAAATTCTAGAGAGCCTTCTTCTGTGTCATTCCTCCAAAATGAGCCTGCTCAGTCCTTCAATTATCAATAGGAATAGATAGGTGAGAGGGGGACACCCCCAACGAAGGCCACAAGATGCCTTGAAGAATGCAGACCCAACCCCATTGATAAGTACTGCAAAAGAGGAGGAAGTGATGCAACCCATGATCCAATTAGTGATCTCTGAACAAGTCTAATGAATAGCCAAGACGCCTTATCATATGCTTTCGACAGGTCCAATTTGAAAACACTGGCCTTCAAATTTTGGGATTTGATAGTGTGCAGACCTTCTTGAGTTGCACCTATGGCTTCGTGAATTGAGCGCCCTTGAAGGAAACCAAATTGTTCTCTGGAGATCGCACGCAACAAGATAGACTTAATTCTTACTGTTATAACTTTGGCTATGATTTTGTATACATGGTTGCACAAATCAATTGGCCTGCAATCGTCAAAGGTCTCCTGTTTATCTTTCTTAGGAACGAGGGCCAAAAAAGTCGTGTTGAGAGGCCCCTGTATGATACCCAATAGACGAGCTTCCTCGACCAATTTGAGCAGATCATCCCTTAGAATCTCAAAGAAGTCAATATAGAACTCAGCAGGCCAGCCACCTGACCCGAGACTCTTTTCTCTTTGAAAAAGGGATAAAACAGATAGAAGTTCTTCCCTGTCAGTAGGGCGAAAACAAGCCTCGTTATCTTCTTCTTCTGCCATTCTGTGAAAATTTCCAATTACTTGAAAAATAGAGTCCATATGTACAACCCCTGTGTTTGAATATAATATGGAGAAATGCTCAGAACGAAGGGCCGCAAGAGAATTTAAACCTTTGACACTAACAGCACCCATGTCCTTCAGGTCCCATATGGTGTTGACTATCCGCCTATGCTTGGCAAAATTCTAGAAGTATTTAGTGTTCTGATCGTCTGCTTCCAGTTAGAGAGCTCTGCTTTTAAGCCTCCATTCAATTTCTTGATCTCTGAGGATTTTTTCTTTCTCATGGGAGAGTCTAGTAATTTCCTAAGCAACATCTTTCGAGAATAGACCAAAGGGGTCACTAGAGAAAATTGCCGTCATACTATCTTTAATATCAACCAATTTTGCCTCCCTAGAACGCCTGTTTTCTCTATTCCAATTAGATACACATTTTTTAATTTCACGGAGGGAATAAGGGAATTGCATACTTGCAGATCTTTGAATGTTCGGCCTAATCGCCCTCCATTTCTCCTTCAGAATCGACTGAAATTCAAGATCTGCAGCCCAACTAGAATCATATTTGAAGGGAGCGCCAGACTTAACCTCTTTTGTTCCAATTTCTAACAAGATTGGAAAGTGATCTGAGAGAGCAGAGCTATGAACCTAGGACTGAAAATTTGTAACCTGCTCACATAAAGATTCATGCATAAAAAATCTATCAAGCCGCTTAGCAATGCCTGCGCTACCAAATCTTTTATTGGTCCAAGTAGTTGAGAGAACACTTGGCTTGATGTCTATCCACTCTTTTGCTTCAAACGAGTCATGCTAAAAAGGAGTCAGATGATCTTCTCTTGCAGACTTGCCTCAAATTTCTTCATTGGAGGTTACAAAATTAAAGTCCCCTCCTGTTATTATGTTGGGGATCCGAAATACTCCAACACGATCAAATGATTTTCAAAAATCCATTTTGTTATCATAAGGCCCATAAATATTGAGAACAAAGAAATTCCTATCCAACTCCTTAGAGAAAACCTCTAGACATAAGGAGGACGAACATAGAAATGAACCTTCTATCTTCAAAGATTGATTCACCCCGGATACAAGACCACCAAAAAGACTCGAAGCATCCAAAGCCACAAAGGACCAACCATTGAAAACGTTTTCCAAGATTGGGACAATTACCTCACCTTCGCCATTGATTCTTGAAGAAGTAAAATATCAAGAGATTCCATAGCTACCAATTGTTTGAGGGATGCAATTTTGGCTTGCCCTCTCAAGCCCCAAGCATTAAAGGAGATAATCTTCATTTATGAACCCAGTCTTGGGCTTTCTCTAGTCTGAGCGCCCAAGTAATACTCAATTTCCTCGACTGATCTCCATTTTAGCATTCTCCTTTGCACAAGACATACACGACTTTTTCCTCGCTTTCATAGGTTGAGAAAGCGGAGGATCATCGAAACCCAGACCACCACCTTCCTTAGTACACGAACAAAGAAGGTAAGGGCCCCGAGAGCTACTCTTTGACACATCGTTGGCTGAAACCTTTGAAGAGGACACCTCACCCTTCACCTGATTTTCATCTGATAAGTTAATTACCAAGTCGCTCACCACCTCCATCTCCTTAGGAACAGTTGGAACTTCCTCCAAAATAGGAGGGATATTAAGCGCATCGACCCTTATCTGAGGAGTAGGAGAAGGAAATGGATTACTAACCTTTACGTGAGGAAAAGTAACCTCAGTATTTTGCCAGATATTTGTCAACTTATCCAATTGACTAGGTGAAATGGCAATGCACTCAAATAAACCTTGGACAGGGACATGGAGGCAAGGAGCCGCCATCAAAACGTCCTAGGAGGGCATAATAAAATCTTGAATAAGCTCTTCACTCGGATCAGGTCCAACTTGGGATGCCTTAGAAGGGGCCACTTTTAAAGACGAGTCATGCAATAATGGCTCAATGTAGTGACTCTTTATAAGAAATTTGGATAAATTGGAAAAATTGCAATTTTTGGCCAATTCGACCCTTAGATTAGTTATGACTCCAATGCTTCCAAATGGCTCCAAATGCTTCCAAATTGGGTCTGAAGGTATTTTAAAGGTATTATGACATAAAAATGAGGTTGATGGATGCTTGGACACTCTCAAAAGACTTATGCAACATTCAAATACAATCAGGGGAAGATAGGGCAATTTACTAGTCAAATCGAGGTTCAAATCCCCCAAGGGTAGTGGTCAAAGATGGCTTTCCAATTGCTGTACAACTTTCCCAAATTTAAGAACAGAGACATGGTACTGTTAAATGACTTCAATGGGCTCCCAAATGCATCATCAATCAGTTTCTAAATGCTTCTGCAACTCCCATAAAACAGAGGTTTGTGGACATGTCTTCACATAGGGGGAAATGCTAGTAAACTTCATCACTTGCTATGAAATTCAAGATTTATGTTCCAAAGGCTTATGCAATGTATATTAAACTTCTTCAAGACATTAATGACTCCATACATCATAAAAATAACAGATATGAATTGATACAAGTCGAAATAAAACAACTTCAAGCTCTCACAAAAAGATGTAGGGAAAATGGCACCATTTATGCATTGTTGGGTATTTTTACATAGTTCCACTTGGTATTTAGACCTGAGAGTCTTCTGAGAATTAAATACAGAGTATATATATCAAAATAAAAATAAATGGGGCCACAAGAGCTGCTGAAAAGAGAACAACATCTCACCAAGTGCGCCCTTCCTCCAAGAGCAAGAGTATAGAGAGAAAAGTGAGAAAGGTGTGGAAACAAGTTGAAGAAGAGAATGTCATGAGCTTCCCTGTAGTTTCAACCTGCAACAGATGAATCCATTGTAGCTCCAAATGAAAGGTCTGAATGGCCTCTCCAATTGCCAATTATGATGGGAATCTTTCACCCTCGAAATCGGTACTAAGGCAAGTAGAGTAAACACTCCACAAGCATGGACAAGCTATGCTCTCCAATATGCAAAATGAGAAATGATCGAAAGCTATTGTCCTTCTTTGTTCTTGACTTTTATAAACTTCCAAATACCTCCTTAGCTTGAATTCCATCCATGAGCTTCATGCCAACTCGAATTGGGAAGAGATTCCAATGTGTGCCACTTGTCCCTCCATTACTAGCCTCCTCCTTCACTCAATTCGAATGGATGACTCTTTGGCTGCCCTAACTCCTTTGTGCGCTGTCTTGGAGGCTATTTTGAGCCTTGACATGTCATATATGTTAGATGTCAGCAATCAAGTCTGATTTGTGTTATAGGTGTCATAGCATCTTCATCATTGTTGTCATAAAAGCTAGGGAATCTAGCGCAAGTGTCTCAATTTCTCTCAAATGCCTCTTCCTCTTCCATGGGAGTTACTTTTTCACTCCAATTCGACCTTCATTGAGTCATGCCAAGTATATTGAACTTCCAACTCCCCAAGAACATTGGACTCCACCTTTGATTCGAATAGATGAGAATAGGATGCCATGTGGCGTGAGGAATCTAGCTTTGTGTGGGTCCCACACCACCAATGTGTCTCCATGATCAAGTGCTACCTTATTTTCTTATCATAAATATTTATTTAACCCCTTTTAATATGTTTATGTCAAGCTAATGTCCATTTGGGGTTTTATAGTCTCTCCTTATTCCAAATCTAATGTTTCCACCCCAACCTAGGAAACTAGTAGATTGGTGGAATTTTCTCTTTTGAGATTTATTTGAATGGGGGCATTACAGTCCTCCCCACTCAAGATTGCTTGTCCTCAAGCAATTTCGAACATGGATGTTGAAGAACCTGCTTTCTTTCCAAAACTTTGATTCCAAAACTTTCTTTCCCAATTTTTTTTTGAAAGCAATGAGACTAAAAATTATTCCAGGGTCCCATTGTTTGTATTGCACTCTAACAATTAGGAGTGCTCTCCAACCCATACCATTAGGAAAGAGAAATCCTGGATCCCATTTCCTTGTATGCATTCTTCCAATCGTCATAAGTACAAAATATAGATCATCAAAGTACATAGCAACATAATAAAAATGTACAGCAAGGAGGTGCCTCATCAAAGAATCAAGAAAGTGCTTATACCTCCAAGCAAGTAGACCACAATTTTCCAAGTGCATACAAGAATCAAGTGACCAATGAAATCTGCTCCAATGACATAGGTGAGGATCCCATGTCCTATAATGTTGCTCCAAAAAGATGTAAGATGCATCACAATAACCAGCCCTGTGTTCTTTCATCCAAGAAGTGAATGAATAATCTCCATTAAAATCTGATCCAAGTAGGAAACCAAGAAAACAATGAGCCTTCAAGGGGCTCACTGAAGCATCATTTGTGTATCCATGAATATATGTATCATCAAGAAAATAACAAAAGATGTTGCTTCCAATAAGAATTTTCTCCAATCATATATCTCTTCACCCAAGTATTGGATGAAGTTCCTCCAACATGAATTGAGCTAAGCAAGGAGCAAGGAAAATCATGAGTCTTCAAGTGACTCAAGTGAACATCATAGGTGCATCCATGTAGATATGTATCATCTTAAGGTAACAAAGGATGTTGCTGCAAATGTAAATAATAAGAAAGTGCTCTAATTATATCATCTAAAAGAGATTGTAATGTACCCTCCCGCGGTCCCAATTCCTGGTCCCAATGCAAGGAAGAAGACATGATGCCATTGTCTGGGCTTTCACATAGTCTCAGGCCATTCATTAGAATCAAGCAAGTAAGTATGCACAATGGAATTAAAAACATCCACACACAATTCATGCTCATCCAGCATATAAAAACAATCATTAAATTAAACATTGCAGGAGTAAATACACATCAGATACTTATCTTAATTTCGCAATTGTCCCAAGCAACTAGCTTATGTCGTTGCAACGTTCCACTCAACCATAGGCCAATTGTGCTCATCATTTCTCTCAACACAACTGCCACCCCCGAGCTGGGCATGATTCTTACAAGGAAAAGAGGACATTCGAGCTCACACACAGCCAATTAGTCATTTCATTTGAGCCAAGCATCAGGCTACATTTGAACCGTGGGTGCTTGCACTCAAGATCAAGCCAAAACAATGGATTACCAGGAGGATGGCCATGGGTTAACCCCCAATCGTTTCCAGCCAAAAAAAAATTGTGGGATGGGGAAAAACATTCACAGGGAAGAAAGCATTTTCTCCCCAACTATCTAAGCATTTAACAGCCAAAATGGTCTCTATGGAAGCCCAATTCGATTCCTCTTCTTCCCCACTGGTATACAACACAAAAACGCCCTTCTCCCAGCTGAGAATGAAGGAAAACACAGAAAAACATGGCTGTAAAACGTCCAGGTAGCTCTAAACTTGTGAGGGAGAGCAACTAGTTGATGGATAATGGCTTGGGGGAGCAATTCATGGCTCTTTTCTTGCCCAAGAAGCCAAACACGATTTTCCATGCAGGGTGGCTTGCCCATGCCCGAATTTGGACAACCATACCTCTCATTCCCCAAAGCATTAACTACCTCAACCAACTCTTGGGAGAAATCAATGATTGGGTACAAAAGTCAACATGGGTAGTTGAGGGTTTGATGGGTTCTCCCATTGACACTTGGCTTGACTTGATTGGCTCCAAGGGTTTGAATGTTTCCCTCCCAATTCCTTGTAAAATCATGCCCCCATCTCTTGTTGCATTGCATAGCTAGTTGTGGGTATTTTATTAAAATGGATATTTACATGATGTTTGAAATTCCAATGTGCCTGGCTAGCATGCAAACCATATGCATCAATAAATCGATGGTGGGGCCTTGGCCTTGAGCTCCTCACCATGATTTTATAACAATATTATATCATTTACATTTGAATGTAATGGGGTCAAAATGAGGACATTACAGAGATATAGGAGTTTCATACTCCTCGTGTGGCACCATCAAAAATAAACTTTTCTCCCATACCTCATTAGGATGAATGCTGCAAAATATGGAAGTGTAGGATGTAGGAGAATGAACCAATTCACCCAAATGATCAGAATATGCAAAAGTGTCATCATGTGTAGTCTCCATAAGGGTATGATCACCCACCTCCCTCAAAAGGGCAAAACTTTCCTCATAGGTTGGTTCCAATGTAGTGGAATCATACACTTCTTCGAAAATTGTGTCACTATTTCCAGGAGGCAACTCAAGTTCCTCTTCCACCACATCAAGTGCTTGGATCTCATCAAGCTCATCTTCAAACATATCCAACACATGCAAATTTCCATGTTTCTCATGATCTACCATGTCATGAGAATCCTCCAAGCAATCTACCATATGACAATTTGAAACATAGGAGGAAGAACAAGTATATTGCAACTTTTCAAGAAGTTGCTCATTTTGAATTTTGAGTTTATGAATATCCTCATTATTCTTCAAGTATGAATCATGTAACAATTCATTAAACTCAACCAAATTGTTTTTATCAAAAAACAAAGACATGGAATTACCTTTGATGTTGCACATTGCTCTTTGAATCTTCTCCATGTCTTCAAGGAATGATGGATCCTTCAATAAATAAACTTTCCAACAAGAATTTGACACTAATGCTTGAGTGTCATGGAGCATGCTAAGGGTATCTTGGATCTTTTTTTCATTCATCTTTAATGACCCTTCAAGAAAAAGAGGCTCTAGCAAATTAGCCTCATCTTCTTCCTTCTTGCTTGGATCAACTTCATGAAACTCAAGTGGTGATGGGGAAATTGATGTTGGTTCTTCTTCAACTGCTACAAGGTCTTCATTTTCATGCTTAATGGAACTTTGGCTTGCAGCAACACTTTCAAAAGTGATCTCTATGTCATCAACATAGAGGTGTGAGCACCCATCAGTAGGTACTCCTTCATAGTTTAAGCATCCATCTATAGATGCTCTTTGATTCATGTCCAAGGTAGAATGTGTCTCGAAATGATCTTCAATATTTTCAATAGTCTTCTTCATGCTCATGTGATGTATCTTCATATTTCTCCTTCAAGCAAGCTAATGCACTTTTCCCCTTGGTTTCCTTAGGATCAATATATTTGGAACCTCTTTTTGAAGAAAACCCAAAAACTCTCTTCAAGTAGGAAATACATGCATTCCCTGAAGCTTCAAATATTTCACTGCTCTCACACATATGATATTCTCTCCAAGGTATTTTGCAATAAGGGCATAGACCTTTCTTCACTAACTCCACATCTTCATCTTTGGGCCTATTTTCAAACACCTAATTAGTAAAGCCTTCAAAATGAATGGCCTTTTGAGCATCTCCCTTGCACACATCAAGATATGCCTGATATTGTTGGGGCAAGGTTTTACATGTTGCTCCCAATCTTTGTAATTCATTCATAGAATTATCCTTTGGTAGTGTGACACACTCATCTTCATCATGTTCAAAGTCATAAGAATAACTCTCATTCCTTGTGAAATTGTAAGAAGTGTTGCATGATGGCACCACTTTCTCATACCATTCACAATCTTCTTCATATTGCTCATAAGCATTGTACTCATAAGATTCATCATAATAGTAAGACATGGCTGCAAATTATTCTTCAATGTATGATATTAATTCATAGGTGCAAGGAACATGCTCTGATACCACTTGTAGTGTCCATTTATAAGAAATTTGGATAAATTGGAAAAATTGCAATTTTTGGCCAATTCGACCCTTAGACTAGCTATGACTCCAATGCTTCCAAATGGCTCCAAATGCTTCCAAATTGGGTCTGAAGGTATTTTAAAGATATTATGACATAAAAATGAGGCTGATGGATGCTTGGACACTCTCAAAAGACTTATGCAACATTCAATTACAATCAGGGAAAGATAGGGCAATTTACTAGTCAAATCGAGGTTCAAATCCCCCACGGGTAGTGGTCAAAGATGGCTTTCCAATTGCTGTACGACTTTACCAAATTTAAGAACAGAGACATGGTACTGTTAAATGACTTCAATGGGCTCCCAAATGCATCATCAATCAGTTTCTAAATGCTTCTGCAACTCCCATAAATTAGAGGTTTGTGGACATGTCTTCACATAGGGGGAAATGCTAGTAAATTTCATCACTTGCTATGAAATTCGAGATTTATGTTCCAAAGGCTTATGCAATGTATATTAAACTTCTTCAAGACATTAACGACTCTCCATATATCATAAAAATAATAGATATGAACTGATACAAGTCGAAATAAAGCAACTTTAAGCTCTCACAACAAGATGTAGGGAAAATGGCACCATTTATGCATTGTTTGGTATTTTTACATAGTTCCACTTGGTATTTAGACCTGAGAGTCTCCTGAGAATTAAATACAGAGTATATATATCATAATACAAATAAATGGGGCCATAAGAGCTCCCGAAAAGAGAACAACATCTCACCAAGTGCGCCCTTCCTCCAAGAGCAAGAATATAGAGATAAAAGTGAGAAAGGTGTGGAAACAAGTTGAAGAAGAGAATGTCATGAGCTTCTCTGTAGCTTCAACCTGCAACAAATGAATCCATTGTAGCTCCAAATGAAAGCTCTGGATGGCCTCTCCAGTTGCCAATTAGGATGTGAATCTTTCACCCTCGAAATTGGTATTAAGACAAGTAGAGTAAACACTCCACAAGCATGGACAAGCAATGCTCTCCAATATGCAAAATGAGAAATGATAAAAAACTATTGTCCTTCTTTGTTCTTGACTTTTATAAACTTCCAAATACCTCCTTAGCTTGAATTCCATCCATGAGCTTCATGCCAACTCGAATTGGGAACAGATTCCAATGTGTGCCACTTGTCCCTCCATTCCTAGCCTCCTCCTTCACTCAATTCGAATGGATGACTCTTTGGCTGCCCTAACTCCCTTGTGCACCCTCTTGGAGGCTATTTTGAGCCCTGACATGTCATATATGTCAGATGTCGGCAATCAGGTCTGATTTGTGTCATAGGTGTCATAGCATCTTCATCATTGTTGTCACAAAAGCTAGGGAATCTAGCCCAAGTGTCTCAATTTCTCTCAAATGCCTCTTCCTCTTCCATGGGAGTTACTCTTCCACTCCAATTCGACATTCATTGGGTCATGCCAAATATATCGACCTTCCAACTCCCCAAGAACATTAGACTCCACCTTGGATTCGAATGGGTGAGAATAAGATGCCATGTGGCATGAGGAATCTAGCTTTATGTGGGTCCCACACCACCAATGTGTCTCCATGACCAAGTGCCACCTTATTTTCCTATCATAAATATTTATTTAACCCCTTCTAATATATTTATGTCAAGCTAATGTCCATTTGGGGTTTTATAGTCTCCTTATTCCAAATCTAATGTTTCCATCCCAACCTTGGAAACTGGTAAATTGGTGGAATTTTCTCTTTTGAGATTTATTTGAATTGGGACATTACACTCAGAAACGTTACCATCAACCACCTTGGCAACTTTTTTTCTCCAGATTTGTTTTATGAACGAGTGAGTGCATTATTCAATCACATGACCATTTAAATGACAACGTGCACACCGAAACGAGACATTTAGGTATTCCAATTGCTGCATGAAGATAATGTCCCTTGCTACCAAATCAATAGATTCAGACAGACCTGCTCTAAGATCCACTTCGACTAGGATATGGGCTATCGATCTCACATGGGACTGAAATAAATCTGTCTCCACTACAAGGAATTTTCCAATAGCTTCCTATGGCTTTTAAACCCCCTTGGGACCAGAATTCCAGAGGCAAACAAGGTAACTTAACCCAAATAGGGATCACCTCCAAATAATCCTTACGGGGGTCAAATAATGGATGCCTTGCCTTCAAGACGAGCTTGTTTTTATCTATGACCTAGATACGTTGAAGGATGGCTAGAGCATCAACTTCACTATTAAATTCAAATCCATACGAGCATCAACTTCACTATTAAATTCAAATCCATACCAACCTCTGGCTAGGTGATTGACCATTGGCTCCTTGTTGGTCAACGAACACCATTTCACTTGGATCCATTGTTTAAGCTCTTGATCATCGACCCATCAACAACAAAGTTTCCGTATCAGGGTCCTACCAGCCATCCTTGGGATATCCTTACCCACAACCAACGAAGGTCACCTTTTTTTTGGTCTTATGCTTCGAAGGAAAACTTCCAATGGATAAGTAAGAGAGATCCAACTTACTCCTGCTGTCGATAAAACCTGTGGAGCGGACCTCATCATACAAAATAGTGGGAAGATCAGAACACACCCTCTTGAGAGAAGTGTTGGGATCTGACTCATGATGAAAATGCGAGGGTGAGAAATCACCAGCCCATAAAAAATACTTATCTGAAGCAATCGTCCTCCGATCCAACCCCTCACATGAATCACAATCACCACCTCTGACACCGCCTACAATGCAGGAAATGGGCGAGGACAAAACATTCATAACCAGATTTAACAAACCCCCCGCATGCTTGAAAGAGTCTAGATCCTCTTGATCCTATACAAGGGAGCCTATGACGCCATCTACAACTTAGGGTTCACACGAGAGCCATAAATGGCTGCATTAAAATCCTCATCACTGCAAAAAATGGAGGAGTAAGAAGCATCCTCATTCGAATAGTCGACAAGCTGAATGTCCTCCGTCATTTGATCAACAAACGACAAAGAAATCATTCCTACAAAGAAACCCTAGCCGCTCGGTCCGAACCCCCATCCATATTCGCACCACTCAATTTTGTTGCATATATTTGCCACCCATTTATATTCTGCTATGAGATTGCGTTTTCTTCTTGAAGGTCGGGCTAATGTGAAAAATGTGATGCCATAAACAAAAGGGATGTTGATAAATTCCCAAGTGTAAGAAGACGCAAATCCAATATGGATATGAAGAACAAGGATCTTTTTATGAAAATAAGACAACCCATCACAAGTACTCCAAATTATTGAAGAATCTTGTAAGGGATTGAACTCAGGGCCATTGGGAAGTCATTTGATAATAGGGGGAGAGAAGTTGATAGTTGCTTTGCACATTGCTTATTTCTTTTAGCATTCCATTGTCTATTTTTTGCCAATGTTGTTTTTTTATTGCAATATAAGATGCATGCTTTTCAAAAAAGATAAAAATGTCTAATATTGACAAAGTTTGCATAACCATCTTGAAAAGGAAGCATATAGATTGTTGGAGGTCATACACTCCAGTTGGAGTCTTTCTAGACTCTCTATTGTTACAAATGGTTAAACCAATGTGGATGGTAGGGCATTGGTCAATTTAATTGTGATTTCTCCAGCAAAGTCATATTTCTTATCTCTTGAAATTTGTTGATGCGACATGCGAAGAAAAGGAAAACTCTGTGGATGGCAGATACCATTGCCAATGCATTTTAGTCTTTAGATAATTGGGCTATGAATTATGGTGTAATTATTGCAAACAATGGATTGGCATGCAAATCGATGAGATTTCTCATAGAAAGCATTATGAACATATATTTTGGACCCATGCTTGGTTCATAGTTTGAATCTACAATCATGCTTAAAAATAATTTTTCCTTGAGATTCATTAGTGAAAGGGATTTTTAACCATAAAAGGAAATTCAATGTTTATCACAAATCCTACCCAGGCCCTTTTTGCAAAAGTATAATATTAGAGGTTGGAGTGCTATAATGGTTAGTGAAATTTAGTAGGTTTGGGGATATGTTAAATAAAAACTGTAGTGTGCATTAGAGGGCATCACTCTTGGTAAAGAACAAATCAGATCACGAGTTCATTGCAGATATGCTTTGATTCCAGGATGGACATGCATGGGCTTATGATGGTAAATTATTGGCTTGAGATGGGGTAATAACAACACTTGTGCCTTGGTGTATTAATTGAATTCCAAGTACAACACTTGTGCCTTGGCATATTCGTTGAATCTCAAGTACTATGAATTTTTATTTTTGTAATTTCATTCATAAAGATTGAAAATTACATTCTATAGATGCATTAAAGCATTCCATTATTACTCCGGGGAAACAATAATCGACAAAACAAAAAGATAACCCAACATAAGCTACCTAACAATGAAAAATATTACATCACAGAGTGTCCACTGAAGGAGCTAAAAGAAGTCTCCTATCATCTCTCAATTTTTTACAATAAGTAATTCAATGGCCAGAAAGACCAACAATACATGTGAGTTTTTCACAATCAATCATCAACTAATGCCCCTCCATGCTCTTTAAATAAAGATCATGGACCAATAGGGTGTTAAGCCATGGATCTATATAGCTGTTCGTATCGAGGACAAGATGAACTGTTGAATCGTTGTATGTCTAGAACATATAGTGATCGCTGGATTAGATAAGTACAAATGCATACTAATGCATGCTAAATAAACACACTTGACCTAAAGGCACATTAGACCAAGTGCATCTTAATCGACTCTCAGGTGTCTAAATATCTTAACATTTAGCCACCAAGAAATCAGACTAGAAAGCAGACTTATGATAAAATTCAGAGGATTGGTCTTCTTTGAACTCTTGAACATGCTTGGTCCTGTTGTAAATCAGCCTTGGGAAGAGCATCAACAACACCATTCCTTTATGTAAATATAACTCAAGGAGAAACATATTTGAAATTTTGAATTACATCATATATTAATTATCCAGGGATCTAATACTCTACATCCAATTAATCACCACAATAGAGTACCTAAAAATCTAAATTTTATAGATTCCCTTTTAAGTAGAAAGAACAAGAAGTAACTTTAGGGCCATCAACTAACAAAATTGTTTATACATCTACCTACTCCAGTGGAATTTTGAATTACATCATATATAGGCCTCAATAAGTAGTTACCCAAAAATCTGAATTTTATAGATCCCCTTTTCAACAGAAAGAACAAGAAGTACCTTTAGGGCCATCAACTTAACAAAAATTGTTTGTACCTCTACCTAGTCCAGTGGAATTTTGAATTACATCATATATATGCCTCAATAAGTAGTTATCCAGGGATTTGATACTCTGCATCCAATTAATCACCACCATAGAGTCCCCAAAAATCTGAATTTTAGAGATCCCTTTTTCAATAGATGGAACAAGAAGTAACTTCAAAGCCATCAACATAACAAAATTGTTTGCACCTTGTTACCGAGCAAACTAGTAGGGCTAGTGCTCAGTAAGCAATTGTAAGAAATGTGACCCAATGTCACCTCGATCACAGTTCTAACTTCTTTGGAGGGTCGTAACCTCCTAGGGGAAGGACTTTGAAATATCTTGCAAGACACTTATGCGACAAAGGACTACGTTCTCTATGCAAATGTTAGTTTTGACCAGTGCCTTATGGAGTCTATGAATAAGATAAAACCACGAAGTCTCATTCAACAAGTAAGTGATATTATTAACATGTAGCCTAACATTTATATTTCAAGTATGTGTTATCAAAGTAGTCAATCTCAATTATTATGCACTCATAAGACTGTGCAGTAACACTCTATATCAGATTTTGCTTGAAGAAGTATGTAAACAATGATTCATATATGTATGGGAAGACACCTTATCACAAAAAAGATATGCTCTATGTAAATATCAGTATATTGTGGCAGCAGAGAAAACAACTCGAAAATTTGAGTATCAGCCAGTAGTATATTCAAGCAAATAGTTGACAGTGTGTTAGTGACATCAGTAGAGAGAAAAGAAACAAAGAAGTTATAAATTATGATCACCACGGCTAGTTTAATATATAAGGAAAACTCATAGAAACATCTACCATTTAATATATCAATCATGTGAATAAAATGTCATTGTAATTGCATGAGTGTCACAATATAAGATTAAACATGTCACCACTTCAAATTTGCAAAAATATCAGTTTCAGATCTGTATGTAAGTGCATTTGACACAGTAAAGCAGCAGGATAGTAATACTATGAATGGACTACTTCAGAGATCAAGTTGTCATAATAAGATAATTGCTATATGTGATATTCATTACCAGAATTCCACAAACAGAAATGAGTGCAATGGTAGGAGCACTTATAAAAAAAAATAGAATTTGACTTTTGTTTTTGCATGCACATGTGTTAGGAACCAACAACCTTCCAACCGAATCTATCAAGCATTCAGGCCTACTTCATGTCAAAATCACTCTTCCTTTTGGAAAAGAAAAGACTTTTATTTGCACCACAAAACTCACTTATTAACTCTAAACTTCAAACCTCTTTATTGTACGTGTATGGAGGGATTTAGGACTGCCCTGTAGTGATTGCTTCGCAGAGAGGAGCAGAAAAGGAAACAAGGGAGGAAGCGAATGGGAGAAAAGATGGGGAAGAGGACAACGAAGAAGGGAGAGGAAAGAAAGAGGGTACACGCGCTGAGAAGGAGAGGAGGAGAGCAGGCCCAAGGGCTGCTATGAGGTAGTGAAGGGGTAGAAAGAAGGGATTGAAGGTGTGAAAGTAGAGAGGGAGTGAAGGTGGGTAGGTGGATAAAGAGGGCAAAGGTAAAAGGTGAGGGTGAGGGATGCCGCTAGGCCTAGTTTAGGTTTGCAGTTAGGGTAGAAAGCAGAAAAAGGGTCCTTTTTAGGGTTTTAATTTATGAAAATTTCTTACAAAATAACATAAAAATCAAATCTAAATTACAAAACCAAAAAAAAACTACGCTAGCATAATATGTACAAAATAAACAGAACTCAGAAAATGGGGTTTAAAAAAAAGGCAACCTAGGGTTCAAGATGTTCTACCCTAACCCTAGGGCATCAAGGAGGATAACCCTCCTCTTGAGAAGGCACTTGCCAAGTTTGGCAAATCAAGGTTTCTTTCAACAACTACAAAAGTTGGTTGAAGGAGCCCTAGTTAAGACAAACCTTGGAGAACTAAAGCTCAAGCTTTACAATGCTAGGGCAACTAAATACTGAAAATGACTTAGCTAGGAAAATGTAGCATTAATAACTACCATTCAACCTTAGACAATCACACATCCAACATTCAACAAAGAGAAATCAAGAGAAGAAACTTAGATACCTCATTGTGCATGTGTTAAGCAAACAACTCCTAACATCGCCTGAGTAAAGAGCAAGAACAAAGATACTTAAAAAATTAGTCCCCAAACTAGCAAGTACATTCATCCTCAAAAAGTGCGCACCACTCAAAGAGCCCAAGTAAGGTAAAAATCAGACATAAAATGTTTCATCCCATGAGTTGTTATGTTAAAATGAAGTGAGGAGAAGTGTATTTATACTTTTCTCACACTCACTTTACAAAAATAAAAAATATCTAGGCCGACATGCCTTTTTAAAATGTCAATTTGAAATTATAAAGTCAACTTAAAATTAAAACAATAATAATATAAAATAATCAAATTTGTGGGTAATTTGGGGCATTTTCCCCAAAATTTACCCACATGACTAAAATGGCTAAAAATGAGCATATCGGTCCGTTCTGAAGGCCAGACCGTGGAGGGAGGGTTGTCATGCCCTATCTAACCCCAATAGTAGTGAAAAACCCTCAACGCCCTCCCCCCCTAATCAAGCATTTCAGCATGTCTGGGAGGATGATGTCATCATCAAGAGGGGCCCAAGGAGAGAGGGTGTTGGTGAGCTAGAGGGCCAGGAGGATGTGGGAGGTGACCTGGAGGAAAGACATATGCCTCAATACTGAAAAATATGTCACCGGAATGATAAATCAACTAATCAACAACATAGTTTACGATTGCAACACATAGGCACAAGTGACAAGAAACATTCAAGACTTTTAACCGAAAATACCGAGCAAATGCGATTTGAGGAATGAATTTAAAGTCATGTTGTTGCTAGTTTATGGAAATCGACCTTCCATTAATAAGGTGGCTATGAGTCACATTAGTATTGCAACTTCTCCGACCAATTTTATCCAATTGTATGATGGATAGAACATATCGTTCCTTGGATGAAGTGTTTTCGTAATAGTAACATTTCTATTTTGTTATATTGCATTAAATTTCGAAGATTGCTCGAAGCTATCTATATAAACTGAGGACCAACACTTGCAAATGATAGATACAATGTAGTCATTTGTGGTTTCTTGGGAATAAAAGACGGAGTGCCAACCTTTGTTCTAAAACACCATTTGACCATTTTGTGCATGAAGTGAGTTCTAATTTAAGTTTGTCATTACTGTAGAGTATCCCAACAAACAATTCTCTAGGGGGGGGACTTTAGAGAGCAAACGTTGGATCTATAGAAATTTGTTTCATGTTTGAATATGTATTTCAATTTTTTAGTTTCCACTATGAAATGACTGTAAATCCAAGTTTCACACACAGAGTACAAAGGCAGATAAAATGTTGAGCATAGAGTTGTCATTGATGTCAAATGGGGTTAATGTATTTTGTGTTCATCATTGAGGACAAGTTTGAGGACATGGATGTCAAGGAAGATGACAAGCATAAGAGAAGATTTGAAGCAAATTCAAGACAGTCCTAGACCTTGTTGTACCAGCCCTTGTAGTCTGGAAGAAGAATGAAAAAGGCATTGAGATGCATTGACTATTTGATGGTGTCATTCTTTATGAAGCAATATTGAAGATGTCAACATAGAAGATGGATGAAGGAATGAGATATTGATAGAAGAACTAAAAAGTGTGAGCAACATGAGCAAAAAGTTGATGACAACATAAGTGAGATCAAGTGATGGAAGTTGATGAAGATAAAATGACATGTGGACTGAGATCTCGCTAAATGAATGGACCAACTCTATTATGCTATGAAGACCTTGAAGAACAGAAAGATTGACTATGTGACAAGCCCAAGAAAACATGTTTGAAACAATGGAACATTCCTAAAAATGTCCAAGTGAATGGAACAGTCCTAATCAGTAAACAGACTCAGAGATCCTAAAGAAGTCAACAATGAAACAAAGAAGAGCAATCAACGTTTATGAACAAACCTAATGCCCTAGTAAGGATTCCATTAAGTATTGGCATGTTTGAATGGTTATTGGAGTAGCCATTGAACTGAAATATGAGCATATGGTTGGTATAGTGGCATTAAATTGGTGAAATCCATATCAACAATCACATGGAACTAAATCAAATGGTCTCAAGTTGCGTTGGATAGGAATAATAGACTTGGATGTCACATATATGAGCTCTTGACCTAAGGAATTGAGTGATGAAAGAAACCAAGGAGGATAAATCTGTTTTGAAGTAGCCAAATTAAAGACTTGTGAAGGATCAATGAAGCCCTTGAAATGACCCAATTGAAGGTTGGCTCTGGAAGTTGAGAATTCAACTGGTTGGCCTAGTCAAAAGTTTGAATGAAGTCGGCCCAATCAAGAGGCAAGTCAGTCTTTAAATAAAAGTGTGCACCCTCATTTGTGGTGAGGTGAATTAGTGAGATGTCACCTGAAAATTGAAGAGAAAAGGAGCTGGTCTTTGAGAGCAGTGAAGAAGAGAAGTTCGAGGTTGTCTGCTACAACAAAAGAAGGGAAGTTTGTTGTATTGGGTATGCATTTTGACGTGGAGAATTAGAGGCAAAGTAAAGGTCGAGTTTTCTGCCCTAGCAAAGGATGAAATTCAGATTGATGAACAAACAATTCTCCAAATACACTTGAGGTATGTATATCAATGTTGACTAAGATTAAGTTTGGGTTGAGTATGAAGGTGTGCCATTGAGAAATCTTAAAAGCATTGTTATAGTATTTAAGGCTCCATCTCAAGTCTGTCAATTGAGACAACTTAAGGGACTAATTATAATCTTGAAGAAGAGCTTGTGACTGTAAAAGATAGTCATCAATACTTGTATAAATTTAGTGATATACATATTCCTGAGATCAGTTATCAAGATATGGTGAAAAGTTCTTATGAGACCCGAGAACTAGTAAATATGTAACCCTTCATGAGACATCATTTGGAGGACAATATAATAGGAAGTTCTATAGAGAACCTTGTAGTAAATTAAGCAAAAGGAATCTAGTGATACTTTATGGATTGCTTGAGACCCTCTTGTTGAGTATTTTATGCTCAAGGGAAAAATTGAAGAAGCTTGAGCAGAAATTTAAGTTGCAAGCATAAGATCAATAAGAGGAGAGTTAGAAGAGAGAGAGTAAGAGACAAAACATAGCTTAGTAAGAAGACATCTTCAGTGGTAGATCCAAGTAAAATTGATAATGATTAAGACATGATATTTGAAGCAATATGATGTACAATTGAGAAGGAATTTGAAGAGCAGAAGAATCATTAGAGGAAATTTGAGGTCTAAAATGGGCCTTATAAGAAAACGAGCCATCACATAAGAAAACAAGCCAACCATAATTTCTTGATGAGTTGGAATTCAAGAACCAATAGAATTTCAATAAAACTAGTCAACCATAATGGTTGAATTGAGATATTTGTCATAAAAAACTACTTTTTTTGTTTGTATTTTCAACATATATCCATGTGTTTTTACTCAAATTTCGAGTGGGAGCACTCGTTGGATGCGGAATCAAATTCCGCATCCAACAAGTACCCACACTGCATACTTTTGACGGACCCCGCTGCCCCTAAAAAAGAAATACCTGAAAAAACGTGATGATGATCTCAAAATTTGAGTAAAAACACAGGGAGATATGTTGAACATACAAACACAAAAAAGTAGTTTTTTTTTTCTTCCTCCAAAATTAATAAATATTATTTTATTATTTTAACTATTATTTCATTATTTTAACTATTATTTTATTATTTTCCTTAGGAGGCCTATTTTAGACCTCAAATTTCCTCTAATGAGAAGACATTGAAGTGTATTTGAGGGGTTTGTAGCCTTTTTCCAGTTATAGATGGAGAATTGAGGAAGTTGGAGATTCCTGTCAGTTATAGTTGACAAAGTGAGGAGGCTGTAGCCTCCTTCCAGTTATAGCTGGAGAACTTTGGATATTGGTCTCCTACTTGATGTAAAAAGACTATGATTCTATCAATATTCAGTTATTGAGTTTCAATATACATATTATGTTCAACTTTTATGTGTTTGTAATGAATCCTTATTGATGTTGATATACATACAATTGAAAATGAATGGTTATTACTGTATGAACAAGTTTTAAGCAGCTTTTGAATTGAAAGAAAAAGTAATAAAAGTATAGGACATTGATTCATCCCCCCCTCTTAGTGTCCTTGGTGTGTTCAACATAAAGCCTATGGCTAACTTTAGTCATCAACAATCCATGCGAAAGCAGCGCCATCGTCAAGATAATTTTCATTTTTGTAGTAGTTAGTCATGCAAGGAGATGTCCTGTGACAACAAGGTTCCCAATTAAGCATGGCCAACGTTCATTGCTATTTATTTATTTATTTATGAAGTATGGTGTGATGTGATTTCCTTTTCATAGAAGCATGTAGCAAACCAGTTGTGAATAATGAACTTGGATCCTGCACATATAGTGCATAACATCTTACAAATTCCTCACGAACCCCGGGTTGACAATTAATGTATACGTATCTTTTGTTGCTCTTTTTTAGGGTAGTAAAAATAGTTCGTCAATTTGGCAGTGTTGCCGAGGATATGTCAAAGGTATATGAAGTAATTATTTGCAATGGTTTTGGGAAACACACATAGATAAGGGGGTCATCAAAGAGGAATTGTTGACTACCCTCTTTGTGGAATTTCATACGCTGCGTGATGCATTTAAACTAGGTCATATAGTTGCATGCATAGAGTTAAATGATTTAATGGGAAGGTTTTTGTGGCGCAATAACAACCACCCATGTACTAACTATTTTTCAGGAACATCGGTAAAAAAAGGAGGTTCTCATTCTTTTCAATGATCTTGAGTTACTATTTTTCAAGTGAGACACTTCGTGGGCTCTCTCGAGTCCCAGTGATGGTCATGACAAATTCTCACTCTATACTACCATTCTTGTTCTATCCCACCCTGTCTGAACCTGATGTTGTCATAAGAAGTCATCATCTCCATACTTATTTTTGCCTCACACTCAATACCTTCATAAAATCCAATCTCCACCTGCATAGCCCTTTGTAGCTCCTTCTGATACCTTCAAACAATCCTCCATTATATGTCATTTACCTCCTGCTTTTTCCACTTCTAACCCACGCAATAAAATAACTCATCCTGCTTACACTGTTGAGTTATCTAGATATCTGACTTATTTCCAAGTCTCTCCTCGAGATTCACTTACCCTAGTAATCTACCACTGATTCCTGTTTCTGAGCTGTTAACATTTGACATCATAAGCAATTTTATGCTTACTGATTACTCCAAGATCTTTCTTGGATCTACAAATCTTTCATGACGAATTTCAAGGGTACATGTTCATGTTCCAAGGACTTTGCAACAACAATGAACACATGAATCCGATGGATCTACATTGAAGGCAACTTGCAAAGATATGCCTAGTAAGCACAATGAGGAAATTGTTAATCTATGGTGCTCTTCATTGCAGCTACAATGATTACTCTTTTTTGTGGCTAAGTAGTTTATATTCTTGCCATTGTGAAATTTTCATATCGCTGTTGCTTGAGGACGATTTTCATGCTAGCTCCTATACCACATCATGATCGACATCAGGCAGTTTGTCATACTTTTGCTGCTGTCCCACTTATGATTGCATTTGAATTATTGATAGTCGATATGGGTATGGCATACCAATGGTGAATTTGAAGGTTGTGTTCATACCACTATATGGTTTGAAACTATTTTGCTCGTCGATAATTCTAGGATGTGTAGGGTTTTGATGCCTGGTGATGATGAAAGCATGATTGATGAAGCCATTTGGGAAAAGACATACAAGATAAGCTACAACCAATAGCAGTGGCAATAACACCTTTACTTGGCAGTTGGTATAGGCCCAATCACAATAATTGGATTCTTAGACATGTGATTTCTACGGGGACATGTAACACATAGGATATCTATCATTTTGTTCAACATATTCTTAGAGATTTTTTCTATCTTTCGTTGATGGTTCACACAAAATGACTTCAATTCTTAACAAGTGATAGCCAGATAATGGTTTGCATCTTGTCTCTTTTGTGTTAGTAATCATTCCTCCTTTGTCTATTTCAACAATGGTAACACATACATTCTTTACTATAATTGATATTGTGGGTGCTTATCTTAATTGTTTAAGCTCTTATGGTAATACAAGTGTTTGCATATGCATCCTTGGGAGATTTGATAATACCAAAAGGCCTGAAGAATAAGTTGTAGAAGGAGGAGCTCAACCTTTCAAAGGGCATTGATTCTCAAGCAATTATACATGGCCAAAGAACTCTTCGTGAGAAGTTGCATAGGGACATGCAACGGTTTTTCTAGGGGAGAATGGTGAGCTTCAGAAATTACATTATTTTCATCATTCATACACGTATCTTTCATGCATTTTACCTTCACCGGTCCATATGTTGTCTTTGTCAACACACCATTTATCATGATTTTTGTGAAGATAAGTCGATTGGAAGTGCAATTGTGTTTGCATATGCATCAACATGAATTATTTTGCAAGGCATGGTCGTTTCTAATTATTTAACATGGAACAATTCATCCATTTCTCTTTATCACGTAGTCCTATTTTCTAGAACTCAACTTTCTCTTCCAATTGAATTGCTTGCCTTATATATCATGGTATGTTGATACCTGACTACACACGAAACATTCAAAGCATATGATTGAAATTACCTATCCACCGTTCGTATGAAGAGCTCAAGGAACACATTCATGCCATCGCCATTCAAATCTATAACCGTTTCAAATATAGCGTCGGTCAAACAACATTGAGAGCATCAACTAAATTATATATTGGAAGGGTTACAACAGTTAACCATGCATTCAAATTATATCATTCGCAGGTCGACATCTAAAGAGAAGATTCGTAGGGTAAGCATCCAAAGGGGTTGAATGTGTCGAATCCTCCTTCATTTTTGGGATTGTTTCCACATATCGATGCGCCATAGCCACTGCCACAACTCCACGTGTATCAGATAGTTCGATCTGTCATCAAGAAGCAGATTAGATCACAACTTGTCTGGAACAATTGTGTAATCGATTCAGGGTATCGTTCCATGCATCTAGGAGTTAGCTTTCAATTTATTTTCCTTTCTATTGAGATGCTGCAAATGAATGAGCAGTCTCATCAATGCATTAATTGAGACTAAGGCACAAGCATTCAAGTCTCAACGGTCGTGGCTTTGGTTGAGAATGGAAATCATCGTAATGGTTCAATAATAATAAACCGGAGGTATTCTTCCAACAAAGGAGTCCCAATGCTTTGTCAACAATATGCTTGGTTTCACCAATTAAGATAGAGGCACAAGTAATAAGAAGCATACAAATTTACAATCAACCAATCAACAACACGGTTTACGGTTGCAACATAGAGGCATAAGTAATAAGAAGCATTCAAGACCATGACTATTTAGTTTTTGATTATAGCTTTTAGGTTCATCAAGAAATGACTCAATCTTATCAAAATCTTTAGGATTTAGCTCATGGATCTTCTTTTCAATATAATAAGCTTAAACATCATCAGATTTATCAAATAGAGAAGCTAAAGTTTTCCATACCTCATCATGTTATCTTCAACCTCAATATGTTCCTGTAAATTATATAAAATAGTTTGACCAATGAGTCCTATTGCTTGATCATACCGATCTTCCCATATAGATAAGTCTTTAGCATTAGTAGGTTTCTTATGTTCACCAATAACTAAGCGCATTTGATTTTTACTCCTGAGAATATCAATCATCTTTCTCTTCCAAGCAAGATAGTTAGTACGAACTAACTCACGAATAGAAGCTACCTCGGAACTCATAGTGATGAAAAATAAACTAAACCCCAATGAAAACAAAAGACAAGAAGATAATGACTAGAAGAAAACAATGAATAAAACAACAATTTCTCAACAATGATGAAACACTACAACACCTTACTGACAAATCTACAAACCCTCAACATAAACAACGAAAAAAATAAGCTTTCAATGAAGTTATTGCTACGAAACTAGACCCATGTTCTTTTTTGGAGTCTAGGGAACATGTGTACATACCTCTTGTGAAGGGAAAGTGCATGCGTGTGCATCCCCAATGAAGAAAGGGAATGCGTGTCTTTGAAACTGTAATTTTGTGAATGCAGAGGTTGTCTAGATGGAAACCCACAAAAATCTCAACTAGAAACAAACAAACAACTATATATGTTGCAATATAGATATATAATTGATACCAAGTTAGTATACAATGGATTTCAACTCAGATCTAAAAAAAACCCATGAAAACTTGAAAAATTTCTGAAAAATAAATGGTGAGGTTAGGGTTTTGAGAAAAATCTCAAACATGTAAAAAAATGCTCATATTTGAAGAATAAAATCAATGGTGTCTAGAACTGATGGCAAAGCTATTGAAGAATGAGGCCCCCCCAAATTTTTTTAAGAACTTGATGCTTGTAAAATTTTTTTACAAAAATTATTGAAGAAGGTAGAGCTTAGTAACTAGCTTTGATACCATGTTAGAATATTGAGAAATATGCATAAACATACAACAATACATTCATTAACATGTAAATCAATATCAAGAATTAACTAGTCTACTCTCCTACCCATAAAAGCCTCTAATAATCAACTAGTGAGAGATGGACAAAAGAAAAAGAGATAGTACACATGATATATGCGGTAAAACCCCAAGCGGGGAAACATCCACATGAATGTATGATCTTTATTCTTCATAAATCTTAACTCTTACCCTTTAGCTCCACCCACATATGCTTATCATAAATTTACAATAATGTTCACAATATATCTTTTCAACATAATTACCCAATATATAGCTAGAGGCATGGAAGAATAACATCCCATAATACATGTGGGATAAATTATTTTCTACCTCCTTATATAATGAATGGTAATAGGATAATATTACTCCATGATACATGTGGGATAACTCCTTTTACATAAGATAAAGATAATTATGCCTTACTTTACTAGACAAGACATCATAATATATTACATCATCACACTAGACATCATTACATTTCCAAAATTAACATTAAACATTCTAGCACTCTCTCTAATGATGATTAGGGAGAAGGAACACACACACAGAGGAAGATGGCGTTACATTAACAAGCTCGAGGAAGTTCCTTGAAGTAACTAAGCCAAAATAATATCAATATTCTTGTGCTCATATATATGTTGAAGTAGAGATGAATAAAGGTCTTTTAGAGACCATCATTCTTTAGTTGGATGGGCAAAGTTTACTTCAAGAACTAGGGTATGAACAACACCTTTAAAGTGAAATATTTGTAATACATATGGGTATTTTACTAAGAAATGTTAGCATGGTTCTCTTCCTTTGGATTTGAACCCTCACTCGCCTCAAGGAAACTTGGACCAAAGGAATGTAGCGGATCACTCCCAATTTAAGCGAATGATGTACAAGAAGAAAAAAATAGCCTTCATAGTCAAATAATCATAAAGCATTAAAAAATGAATCCTCTAGCTCCAATCGCTTCCATGCCCTCTCAAAGGCCTTTGAGATGGTCAAGGAGGGAAGGGAGACCTACCCTTGAGAGGATTCCCCTCAATCCTCATATGCATTGATCCCTAAAGCAATGAACAAAGTTTCATTTTGAGCAACAACTCGATGTGATAGCCAAGGAAGGTTTTCATACCCAACGACTTGATGTTGAACATCAAGATATCCAAACTATCTAGACCAAACCAGAATATGATTAGTAGGTTGTCCAAGCTAAGCCAACACCATACACAAGCAGATCCAAAATAATGGAAAGAAATAAAAAAAGGGTTAGCCCTCAAGGCCAAGGCCATTTTGAAAATATCACCACCCCCTTGATATTCCCCTTTGCTCACCGAGGGAAGATAATCCAATTGAAAGTGAAGGGAAATTGAGGAAACAAGGGACATTGCCATAGGTATCCAAAAATCGATCTTCAATCACAAGGATTTGAAAGGAAAGAGGCATGAAGACCTTCTTTTGGATGCTAAACAATATGATAACTAGATAAATTCTAGTATGTATTAATTTTGTGAAATATTATATAAACAATTTGTCCGAATCTATCTTGACACTTCATGGTTAGAGATAAATGTAAGAAAAAAAATGATTCTCTTTGCTTAGTTGGTTCTCAAACCATTCCAAGCCAGGAAAGTTGCTTATATGAACTTGTACCCTTTATTCTTCTTGAATCCACTAAAAAGATAACCACCCCCCTTGATCTTCCCCTTTGCTCACCCAGGGAAGATAATCTTATTGAAAGTGAAGGTAAATTGAGGAAACAAGGGACATTGCCATAGGTATCCAAAAATCGATCTTCAATCACAAGGAGTTGAATGGAAAGAGGCATGAAGACCTTCTTTTGGATGCTAAATAATATGATAACTAGATAAATTCTAGTATGTATTAATTTTGTGAAATATTATATAAACAATTTGTCCAAATCTATCTTGACAATTCAAGGTTAGAGAGAAATGTAAGAAAAAAAAGGATGGTCTTTGCTTAGTTGCTTCTCAAACCATTCCAAGGAGGAAAGTTGCTTATATGAACTTGTACCCTTTATTCTTCTTGAGTCCACTATTGTAGGGTAAATCCCTTGCTTTTTAATACCAAACTTAATCATTTCAATTAAAAAATCATTTACATAAATTTTCTTCTTGCCAAGGATACTTTTAAATCATGTATGATTCTACCCCCTACCTTTTCATTCCTTGAATCCATATGGATCACGTATAATTCCATCTATTGTATTCTCCAACTCAATGAAGTATTTTATTTCTTAACATACAAGGATTCAAGGGATTCATTTCCATGGACACATGATTTCCATTATTGTATTAAAAATCCACCAAGTACATGTACTCTTCCCACTTGGATGACTTATTCATTACATAACATGTCTTGTTCTTTTGTTTTTCCATTGTACCGTGGAGGGTATGTTGAGCTAAAGTTCAATTGTTTTCCCAATCCATGGAAGAAACTCTTCCAAGAGTTGGAGGTGAACTTATTGTCTTTGTTAGATATACTGGCTTTGGGTACTTCGCGCAATTTGTTAATATCTTTTGTGAGTTTTTATTATTTATTTATTTATTTAGCCTCGTGTGTGGATTGGACTAGAATAAAATGGACAACTTTGTCACTTATTCCACCACTACCATCATGGAGTCATGTTTCCTCACTATTTTTGACAATATAGTGATGATCTCCATGGTCACTACTTCCATTTCCATTTTGGAAGTGAAAAACATTGTAACAAACTAGATAGATGTGTAAGTTCAACTTTGGCTTGGTGAACCATACATATTGATATGTATTTAGCAACATATTTTTTCATCCTTTCCTAGAAGTGTTATTTACTCACCATTTCAATTTTCTTTTAATAGCTTGGATGATTGTGTTGGGGAACCTATTCACCTTGAACTATATAACACAAAAGAAAATAGTAGAAGGAAAATGTATTCCAAGAAAAGAGGTGGTGTCTAAAGACATAGTTATAACACTTAAGCACATCGCATTATGATTATAACATCACAATGCATTATTCAAATCTTACAATTCGATATCAATACAATCCATAGGGTCATTCTTTAATAGTCTCCAGATCTAACAAAATCCCTTGAAGTGATGAGGATCTGGTTCACAAATAGGGGTCGTTGGTTCTAACTGTTTCCACAAAATCCACAACGTCCCATAGTTTAGTAAGATGTTCTAGTTGAGATGACCACGACTTCGTCGACCATTTAGTCTAACATTTATTCGATTTCTCAGTCAATCCTCCAATCGACTGATGTCCTTCGACTGCCTGACTCTAGAAGATCTAGAGGTGTGATGAACCTTCATAACCTTAGGTTACAACACCACTCCATCAACACAATGCTCTGGATATTCAAGAGATGAAATTATTTTCTCTGAACACCCCCACATAATTGTAGCTATATGAAGCCTAAACATAGCTCGAAGTTTCATAAACTTAGCTTCTAGTAGAGGCTTCGTAAATATATCAACGATCGGATCATCTATCTTGCAATAAACAAGTGAGATAACATTGTCCTGTATCAACTGTCTCAAATAGTGAACATGAAGTTCAACATGCTTCATTTTACTATGAGAAATAAGATTATCAACAACATGTATTGTACTCTGATTGTCACGATGGATAAAAGTAAAGGCCTAAACAAGAAATCCAAGCTCTTCCAAAAGCTGATGAATCCAAACTGCCTCTATACCTGCATTAACAATGCCACAATATCTTGATTCCGTCATGTCCTCGATCCCCTCAGTGCCCTTTAGAGTGATGGGGGAACAACCTGATAATTTTTTTTTCTCAAAGAATCCAAACTAATCACTTTTACACTGCTCAATGATCTCAGTCCGCAATATGCAATTCCGCAAGCAGCAATCTGCAAGCTGCAAGTCGGAAGTCGGAATACCAATTTCACAGCATTGACGAAGCTCCTCTCCGACTTCCGCAGCTCCGCAATCCGTGATGCAGGACTCGAAAAGTATGAACGTCAAATACACGGTGTCGATGAAACTCATCTCCGACTTCCGCATTTCCTCAATCCGCGATGCGGGACTCGAAAGTCGGAATTCCAATTACACAATGTCGACGAAACTCCTCTCCGACTTCCGCAGTTCCGCAATCCGTGATGTGGGACTCAAAAATTCGGAAAGCCAAATACACGCCGTTGATGAAACACGCCTCCGAATTCCGCACTCCACAATCCGGCTTGTGGGAGTCGGAAAGTCGAAACTCTGAAATCACAACCCTGGGCAATTACTCCTGCGAATTCCGCACTCTGCACTCCGGCTTGCGGGAGTTGGAAGTTGGAACTCCCAATCCACAACCCCGGAGAAAATACTCCTCCGACTTCCGCACTTTGCAATCTGGCTTGCGGGAGTCGAAAGTTGGAATTCCCAATTCACAACTCTGGAGAAAATACTCCTCCAACTTCCGCACTCCGCAATCCGGCTTGTGGGAGTCAGAAGTCGGAATTCCCAAGCACCATGCCGAGAATTCACACCTCCGTCTTCCACAATCCGCAATCCGCACTGCAGGTTCCGAAGGTTGGAAGTCGGCCAAATACCCTTGTTACAACCAACTTCTCAGGCCGATATCTTCTTCATCCTAAGTCCATTTTGGGAAAATCTGGTATCGTTGGAAAGATCTTAACGAGTCCTATGCAACTACATAATCTACTACCACATCTGATGACTCTGATCCTGTTCTTATTCCAACCTAAAAGGTGGCCTCAAACTTCATCAAGACCTCTTCACCACTCTGTAAGGGGATCTTATACTCCTCAATCATAGCCCTGCCCTTCATCTGATCCATAGGGGAAGCATGAATACCACATGGGGGTGTATATTTCCTCCCCAAATCCCTGATTGAACCTTCTGCACATCCAAGGCCTCAACCAAACGTAACCCTATTCATCGATGAACAAATTTACATATAAATAAAACACATGGAGGAAAACACAATTGCATTAAACCTTATTAACATGCTCATAATGCATTTATCAACATTTCATCATAGGCATAATAATAACATAAAGTACATGTATTTAGTTCCATTATCAACTGGATCAATCCATGCATTCTGACATAAACCAATAATCATTCATATATATAAAATTGACATAATAAGAAGCAACATGAAACAATTATCTTTAATTGAAACCACTAAGCAATTGGTTATGGACTACAACATTCCAACCCAACCATAGGTCTGTCTCTTCCCAGCCTGTATTCTTTCAACACTCAGAGACCACCCCCAAGCTAGTGCTATGTATCCACTAAGGAGGAACTACTCAGGTCCACTCGCAACCTTGGTTTCACACCAACAATCATGCTAAGCCAACACACAGTTGGGTTTATCAAGCATCCCAAGAGACAAGGGAGGAGGAAGCTAAGCCAGTGAGCTCAACCATAGAGATACAAACATCTCCAACTTACTCAACAGTCTTCACCGGGTTTATCAAGCGGTTCCAACCTCCTCTCTCTCTTCTGCTTTGTCATCCATGCTTGGATCTACCTAGGGTTACAACCGAAATGATCTGTCCCGCCGCTACCCTTTAAGGCTTCCAAAACCAGGTTTCTTTATGGATTCTTGGGCATCTCACACTTACAAATAACCCCCAGGTTCGGATCTATGGATCCCCCAACGATTTTCCCTTCTCACCCCAATTTTTGAGCGATCTAGGCACTGCAAATTGTTGCTTCATCCCCAAATCGTGATTTATGTTTCCCTTCTTTCTAGGTCTGTGTCCTTGCAACTGAAGCTTGAATGATTTCCCATGCCATGGGGATGAGCGAAAACATCCTCCCATGAGGTGGAGTGACTTATGGGTCAAGCAAACCAAGCCCATACCATGCCTTACGGATTTTAGGGCTTCCATACTCCAACAACTCTCATGGACTGATTTTCTCACCCACTTCCTTACAACAGAATTAAATCACAAATAGGATAGTCAATGGGGTTCTCAAGATGACATATGGCATCCTAGGTTTCAATCCCACAACCTCCTCACCTCTCCCTAGTGGATACAAATAGCCCCCTCATTTATTTGCATCCATAGCCAACCCCTTGGTATTTTTATTACATGATATTTACAATTTCCCCATGGCTCACTAGCACATGGGTATAACGATATAAAATAATTGCTCTTCAAGGCTGAGCATTCACTAGCAGGTCCTTGGCCTTGAGCTCCACGCTAGGAATTGTTATCACCCAAGATTTTCCTGGGTTGTGGCAGGAAATACCATGGGGTAACTGTTGCAAACCAATCTTTAGTGGATGGAAACTAGCCTTTCCAACCACAGAGAGGGATCTATTTTTTGTGCTTCTAGCAACAGGATATAGCTTGAATGGGCTGGGATATTGGTAAAAGTGGTGGCTAGACTTTCAAAACAATGAATTAAAATGGGTTTTTGGTTGGTTGGAGTTAATAACAGGAGGACAGTTGGGCATGGTGTCAACTTCGGTGGGTTTACTGTCACCAATGATAGATTCATACCACAATAACAGAGGCAAGATGCAAGGTAGATGGGGTTCTCTCACATCAAAATGATCAACAAGTGAAGGCAGAAAAAAGAGACAAGTTCCATTACAAGGTCAGAGCATTTATAAATGAATTCTAACCTGCAACTTCAAGAGGAAAATTGTGGAATACCTAGTCATATGCATTTGGAGCATGTGGGCATGAATTCTAGACCATGTAATCTTGATCTTTATGCACTGTAGAAGTAAACAATCAATGGAAATACAAAGCAAGAGCACATACATAGGGAATAAAAGACTTCAAAACACACATCATAGGAATCTCAAGCTCCAGAATCGGGTCTGCTCATTTAATTCAGTGGTTGAGTTCAATACAAGCACAGAGCAGTAATCTCTCTGAACCAAAAACCTCCAACCCTTTGGTTCTCTTCGGAACCTGCCTTTATAGGATTACAAAGTATGAAAATATCTTAACAAATTCATAACAAACTAGGACTGGTAATGATGAGGCTGTTTGAGTTGGGCCGCCCGAATCAACAGCCTCTGATTTTGTCATGCGCGGAGGAAGGGAATCATTTGTGCTGGCAGTGCACCATTGGGCCACATAAGTCGCTTGCTCGGAGTGATGGTAGGGGATTTCACGTGCTGGAAGTGCGCCATTGGGCCGCGGAAGCCACCTGCTTGTCCTTCGAATCGGGCTGCTTTGGATTGATTAGGACAGGAAACTGAAATAGGCCCCCTTTGCTGCTCTGAAACGTGCCACCTTCTGTGAAAATATTCATTCCCTGCGATTGCGATTTACTCCACAAAACTTCTCTCGATCCTTAATTTCCTTTACGCAATTTCCTTTCTGCAATTTCTCTTCTGCAGTGGTCTTTCCGCAATGACCTTCTGCTATGGCCTTTCCATAATGGCCTTTCTGCAATGACCTTCCGTAATGGCCTTCCGCAACGGCCTTTTCGCAATGGACTTTCTGCAATTCGCAATCCGCCACTTGGAATGCGAGATTTGGAACTTTGGCTTCGCGCTTTCTGGAAAATTACCTTCTTTCCGCAATCCGCAATACGCAATGCGAAAACTTACTTTTTGCCCTTTTGGAAAATCATTGTTCCGCAATCTGCAATGCGGAATGCGGGATTCATAAACATACTTTTGCACCATTTGGAAAACTGTCGCTCCACAATCCACAATGCGGAATGCGGAATGTAGAAAATTATGTTTGCGCTCTTTGGAAAATTGTCTTTCCGCAATCCACAATCCGTAATGCGGATGCGAAACTTGGATATCGGCTTGCGGAACGCCATTTTAACCGTTGATCTGATCCGCTGTTCAATCCTAGCTATCCAATCTTCTTTTGCTATGGAAGAAGCCCATTTAGTCCTTCTTAGTTGCAGAAGACACTTTTATGGGTGGTTTTTCTCATTCTTTCCATCGTGGTTCTATCCTTTGGCTCGAAATCACTCAGCAACTAGCCATTTTCGGGCTTTCTGGTTCTTTCCTTGGTGGAAACCAAATAGGTGTTAACAATGGTTCCAACCAGGGATGCTATCCTCCTTGCGAGGTAGAAAGAACATGTAGACTAGTGCCTTGATCCCTTTGATCATTCCGAAACCTCCATCTGTAACTTGTTCCCAACCTTGAAAACTTTGCAGCCATACAGGAATCCAAACTGCAAACCGAAACTGAAGCCATTCTACACTACTAAAAACTAAACTGACTTCAAAACATTCCTGACATATATACATACTGCATTTTCAAAAACTGAAGACATTTTTTGCTGAAAAAGATGTTTCAGACTGCTGAGCTTATTCTTCATATCCACCTACCCTAACTTGGTGAAAGACATCCCGAATCAAGTGATACTAAAGTTCCAATGTAACCAGTCCAACAACTGGATACTTGACTGAAGCATATATTCAAGGCCTCTAATTGAAAAAAGAAAGCTAAACTATGGCAACTCAAATGAAGGGAAACAAAAGGGTAAAGTGTCTCCTTCAATAATAAAGGAAAATTGCAGATGCAACAATTCAACCCACCATCCAAGACTGATTCTTGTGTTCATGAATTCTGCAAAATTCTCTTTCCCTGATGATTGCAATATACCTGCAAAAGGATCTGCAAAACCATGAACTATTACCTCTAGTTGATGATCAGAGAAAGGAATTGGGAAATTGAGATCATACTCCAAAGAAACAGAATCCATCGGCTTATCCTCTTCAACATTCGCAGTAGGAAAAAACTCTGTAAATCTTTGAAAAATCTCATCTGGAACACCCATCTTTTGAACATGAGGGATCTCCCTTTCACTATTTCACTGCAGCTCTAGATTATCATTTTGTTGAACTTGTGAACTATCATCCCTATTAATCAAAATACTTATGATCAGTTCTTCATGCAACTTAGCAGGAATATCAAGAAGTGACCCTTTATGCGGTTCAACAGGGATATCACTCTGATTCTCAAAAGGATCAGAGATAACAATTCCTTCATTATCAGGGATATTATACAGAATCTGCTCCCCTGGACTAGCTCCTTGTAATTCTGAACAATTATGAATATGTTTACTATCCAAGGCTTCCACAAATGCATTTCCAATAATCTTATTTTGGCTTACGTTTTTAGGAGACATAAATTCAGGAAAGGACCAACCTGAAAGAATATCCTCATTGGACACTAGAGAACATACCTGCGCTTCTTCAATGGCTGATTCAGGAAGTAGAACAAATGTGGGAAATACTGGTTGATCATCCATATTCTTCTCTTGATCACTCAAAGTTTGAGAAAATATAAATTCAATGGAAGGAACATGAGTTTCAACACTAAACCCTTGATCTGTTTCATTCAACTTTCCAAATGGATTAACCTTTAGAATGTCTAAAATTTGAATGAATTTTCCTGCATCCTTTGAAACTTCTAAAGGCTACTGAACTTTCTCATTATTCTCAGGACAAGGAGTCTAAATACTAAGGTCTTGATCTTCTTTGTTTACCATCAAAGGGGAAATCATTTTATGTTGAAGATCTTTCTGAATCTCAAGGGAACTATCACCTGGTATCTCTTCCCGATGTTGAAAGTAATCTTCACAATATTCTTTGATCTCTTCATCCATTAATTCTTCATCACCATAATTGTTTCTTAAGTGCTGCATAAAATTTTCAAAATTTACTTTACAGGAGCTTTCAAACAGTGATAAAGATCAACTTTCCTTATAATTTTCATAGAAGGTTGAATGAAAATCTCCCAGGGAATACAGACTAGCAGCTGGTAACCCTTCACACCAGGTTCTTGCTCTTCCTTCCAAAGTAGCCATGAACATTTTCATAAGGGAATCTTCATGAAGTTTCACCCTCAACTTATATACATGCATATGGAATTTAATTAAATGAAGAGAGGGATCATCTCCTTCCTCATATTTAAATTTGGGCAAATATGTTTGCCAATCTATACGAGGTATACGGTTTGGAAAACTTGGAATGTGTGAAATATTTATAGGAGCATACCTTCTAGATCTGTAAGCTTCCCTGGAATCCATCTCCAAATAGTGGGGTAGCCCGTGATGCTTTGAATTTTGGATTCTTTCGATAGTAGAGCCTCTAGGTGAATGACACAAGATCCTCTCGGTGTCTGACTACTTTTCACCATCAACAATCAGATCTAATATGATACAACTTCTTAAAGTAAGCTCGGTCTCTAGTGGAATCACCAGTTTAAAGTTGGAGTCGCCAGGGGAAATAATACAACCTGAGAACTTCAGAATTTCTGTTTGCCCTCAGAGGTCTGATTCGATATTGTGAAAACTAGAGATTCTCCCCAGTGGAGTTGCCAAAATGTTATCACCGAATATTTTCCTGGGTTGTGGCAGGAAATACCATGGGGTAACTGTTGCAAACCAATATTTAGTGGATGGAAACTAGCCTTTCCAACCACAGAGAGGGATCTCTCTTTTGTGCTTCTAGCAATAGGATATAGCTTTAATGGGATGGGATATTGGTAAAAGTGGTGGCTAGACATTCAAAACAATGAATTAAAAGGGGTTTTTGGTTGGTTGGAGTTAAGAACATGACAGTTGGGCATGGAGTGAACTTCGGTTGGTTTACTGTCACCAATGACAGATTCAGACCACATAAACAGAGGCAAGAGGCAAGGTAGATGGGGTTCTTTCACGTCAAAATGATCAGCAAGTGAAGGCAAAAAATTGAGACAAGTTCCATTACAAGGTCAAAGCATTTATAAATGAATTCTAACCTGCAACTTCAAGAGGAAAAGGGTGGAATACCTAGTCATATGCATCTGGATCATGTGGGCATGAATTCCATACCATGTAATCTTGATATGTAGGCACTGCAGAAGTAAACAATCAATGGAAATACAAAGCAAGAACACATACACAGGAAATAACAGACATTAGAACACACATCACATCAATCTCAAGCTCCAGAATCGGGTCTGCTCATTTAATTAAGAGGCTGATTTCAATACAAGCGTAGAGCAGTAATCTCTCTGAACCAAATAACCTCCAACCCTTTGGTTCTCTTCGAAACCTGCCTTTATAGGCTTACAAAGTATCAAAATATCTTAACAAATTCATAACAAACTAGGACTGGTAATGATGAGGCCGTTTGAGCTGGGTTTCCCGATACAACAACCTCTGATTCTGTCATGCACGAAGGAAGGGAATCATTTGTTCTGGTAGTGCACCATTGGGCCACATAAGTCGCCTGCTCAGAGTGATGGTAGGGGATTTCACACGCTGGAAGTGCGCCATTGGGCCGCGGAAGCCGCCTGCTTGTCCTTCGAATCGGGCTGCTTTGGATTGATTAGGACATGAAATTGAAACAAGCCCCCTTTGCTGCTCTGAAACGTGCCACCTTCTATGAAAATATTCATTCCCTACAATTGCGATTTGCTCTGCAAAACTTCTCTCGATCCGCAATTGCCTTTCTGCAATTGCCCTTCCGCAGTGGTATTTCTGCAACGTCCTTTCCGCAATGACCTTCCGAAACGGCCTTTCCGCAATTGCCTTTCCGCCATGCCCTTCCACAACGACCTTTCTGCAATCCAAAATCCGCCACGTGGAATGTGGGATTTGGAACTTTGGCTTCATGCTTTCTGGAAAATTACCTTTTCGCAATCCCCAATCCGCAATGCGAAATGCGGAATGTGGAAACTGACTTTTTTTCCCTTTTGGAAATTCTTCATTCCGTAATCCGCAATGTGGAACGCGGGATTTAGAAACATACTTTTGCACCATTTGGAAAACTGTCGCTTCGCAATCCACAATGCGAAATGCGGAATGCAGAAACTTATCTTTGCGCTCTTTGGAAAATTTCCTTTCCGCAATTTGCAATCCGCAATGCGGATGCAGAACTCAGAAACCAACTTGCGGAACGCCATTTTAACCATTGATCTAATCCGTTGTTCAATCCTAGCCGTCCAATCTTCTTTTGCTGTGAAAGAATCCCATTTAGTCCTTTTTAGTTGCCGAAGACACTTTTATGGATGGTTTTTCTCATTATTTTCTTCGTGGCTCTATCCTTTGGCTTGAAATCACTGGGAAACTAGCCATTTTTGGGCTTTCTGGTTCTTTCCTTGGTGGAAACCAAAATATGTGTTAACATGAATCATACATCACATATGCACAATGTTTACATAAAAACCAATATATCCTAAGGGTCAAAATGGAGATATTACATTTCCCTCCCCCTAAAAATAACACCGTCCTCGGTGTTCCAATACCTAGGAATACATACAAATTTACACATCCAAAATTCACAAAATGTGGCAGGTCTGTCCTGCATTTCACCTTTTACTTTGAGATTCTAGGACCAAGTTCTTTGGTTTCTACAGGCTGCTCCTGCTGGCTTTGACCTTCCAACTCTACAACAATCCCTTCCTTTTATTTACCTTCCAGTTGATCCACAAGTCTAGAAACTTTATGGCTACAATTCTTCTTGTTGTCCTTTGTTGGGCAGTTACGGAGGAAATGGTTTCCTCCACATTCCCAACATTTCAGTGGATGCTTGTTCTTTACCTGATCCATTTCCCTTGAGTCTTCCAGTCTTGAGTGTTTCTTAATGGGCTGATTGGGTGACTTCGTCTTCATTGAAACGTTGTCCTTTCCACTGCTGATAGCTTCCAGAATGTCCTTTACCTCATTTTGTAGACAAGTAAAGTCTTGCAAAACCTTGTGGTTCATGTCATTCTGTTGTTTTTGTAGCTTAAGCATTTCCCCAAGATTTTCTTGGGTCTTGGAAATTGTTTGAAGAATATTTCTAGCCAAATCCAATAGCTTTTGGTTTGCTTCCATGGTCAATGTGCACAACTATCCACACTTTGCTTACTAACAACACTTGTCTTGTAACAACTGCAACCAATTGATTTAATTTTCACCTGTGAAATTCATCATTGCATTTCTTGTTAGGCTAGGCATAACATAAGCATTAAGATCAGTCAATTACTTGCCCAATTGACATGGAAAGTTCATGCTTTATCCATGAGACTTCCACACATTCCATGCTTGTCCAACATACAAATGAACTAATTCATGTTCATCCTTTCACATGCAATTAACTAATTCAACATTCACAATTTATTTCAAGCAAGATAAACACAATCAACTTTCAACCATTACATGCATTCACCAATTTTCTGTCTCTAAAATGCATCAATCATAAGGAAAGAGAAGAGTAAGAGTCCCCCCCTCTTAATCTTGGTCCAATACGGAGTCCCACCACACTTGTGGTTCCATGCTCCTTGGTCTCTTTCACTTCAAATGTGAATGCTCAACTTGCATTTTCCTAGTTTGGGTGATGACACTTGGTGTCTAAGGTCTTTCCAAGGATTCTCAAGCATGGAACACATCCCCATGGTTTCCTATAGAACCTTTGGCTGCTAGGACCCACACAACTCCACTAGCACCACTTTCCATTGTTACTCATACTGAGCTTCCTAGGACAGTCACATGTCCAAATGCATCCTTAGGATGTCTTCAAGGTTCTTGCTTCCAACAATACCTACATTCAAACATTGAGTCAATTCACATGTCAAGTTAATTTTCATAGGATTTATCTCTAAACAAGATTTTAAAAACCATAGCCGAATCATATACACACGTATATTCACATGGAATAAGCAAGAAGCTGCAAGATAACCAAATACTTATATGTATTGGATGTCTTCACGTTATTCCACAACCTCCTTCTTTGATTTACAAGCCTTGGATCACCTGTGGATATAATAACGAATGTTGGTGCATCACGCAGGATTCTCCACACCATTTAAATAAGCAATGCCAAGCTGGTACGCCAACTAGGTTTATCAGGAATCCCATTACCAATATGCTAAGCCAGTACGTCAACTGGGTTTATCAAGCATTTAAGGAATGTTTGGCCATCACTCAGGCTGATCCACAACATTCAATGCTCAACTAATGCACTGACTGGATTTACCAAGCATTTATGGTGCCAAACCATTCCCATACCTGTTTTTCCCTCTCCATTGCCAAGCCAACACTTCCGTCTAGGTCAACAGGCCAATGGAAGGAAACTACACCATAACCATTTCCAAGGAAAGGACTCTACTACGGATCCATAGGAATCTCAATGGGTTCCAACCAGTCCCGACACCCACCTCACTTGCTTCTTAGTCTGCAGCACCAAATGGAATGATATAAAATTGTAACATATTTCATAAAAAAAATCCACTCTCTAATATTGAAACACCAGGAATGCGTCCATTCCCTTAGGGTGTAGTCAATGTTGACAACCATAACACAACAGAGCACCCCTTTCCGACGTGAGTCATGTAGGCCCTAATCACACTCAAATAGTCTAAAATAAAAACGCGCTCTCTATATTAATTCTAATAATTAGACATGCATATTCTCAGCTGGGGTTACAAAATACTTATCGGTTTGCAGATGTATTTTCTCTTCCTTTCGCAAAGAATGGGGCTCCCTTCTCTGAGTTAACAGTCCCTCGATATTGTTACCCCAATCCCTTTCTTGTTTCATAAAAAACACATGCCCTATTTGCATAACTTCACCATCTCATCCACGTTACACATAAGCATGCAATTCACCTGAGATGTCATCATAATAATTTCACCTAGAAATTCTCAATTCTGTTTCATACAGAAACTAGAATTCCAAAACATGAGTTCTTTCTCATGATGTTTAGATGTTGCAAGCCATGACCCATGGTCTTCCTGCATTGTGTGCCCCCTGACACGATTCAAAAAAAATAAACCAATCAATGGCATTAATAATCAAACTCAAATATGAATTTAAATCTCTGTTCACTATAGAATTTTGGTTTATTTAACCATGAGACCATCCTCATATTGTTTGGCTATTGTAAGTGGCATCACTCTATCCATTATGGTTTAGGCTTGCTCCCATAGCATAGAAATCCACCTACAACATTTTCTCTTGACACAATTCTGGATTAGCCAAACAATCATTATCAATTATTAGCAAAATCCCCAATCTGAAATTCAATCAGCCAAACAGTTGGTGAGTATCCATGCACATAATCATTTCTTTGTTACAACAGTCACTGAAGTGATCTCAGAATTATAGTACTCAATAATTCAAACACTATCAGCTGTTATTATTTCAAATGCAATGAAATACATTTTCTTTATATGCATCATTATCACAATAAATTGCAAGATACATTCACATCATATATACATGAAGTCAAATGAAACGTTCATCATTCATGATTACACAACCATATCATTTCATGCAACTATGTCCTCCCAACAGAGCATCCTAGTAGCTCATCAAACATGACTACCCTCTTCATGCAATTCCTTTCCTGCATCCCTGGAAGCTCATGAAATGATCTCAAAATTGACAATATTTCATCATTTCATCTATTATCTACTTGCAATGAGATGTATACCATAACCATGCATTCACACAATGCATTTCAACATGTGCACCCACACATAGGAATGGACATTCACAACATTTACAAAATCTGTTAATGTACATTTACTTAATGCACCCAATGCACTACAACATTGATCTAAAATATTTTTGTGCCTATACATGTGTCCTGCCATGGGAAGTTGGGCATCTTAGTCAATGCTTCAACACAATACCCAACCATCTCCCTAATTACTTGGCTAACTAATTGGGTGCCTTCCTCCTTCACCCGAACAACACATCAGGAGTATTCTCACTACTTGGTTGTTGGCAAAGAGATTTCATCCCAAATTAACACCAATAGGGAGTTCATGGGATACTTGTTGAGCACTGCAGGCTTCACAACCAAAAATCCTCATGGTTTCACACATGGAATGCTCTTATTTCTTATGGATGCATTCAAATTTTAAATAGTTACATGGTATAATGTTCATTTCCTTTACTACCACATACCCCACCATACCCTAGCGATATGTAATTCACATAAATGCATTCACCCTTACATGCATACCATTTTATGATGATAAAAAAAATATGGGAGAAGGGATTCTTACCCATCATCATTATTATTTAATACAATTAGCATAAATAAACATTACCTGCATGGCTGCCATCAACATATCTAATTTTACTTGATCAATTTGGCCTCTTACCAAGGACTACGCAGTCCTTCTACCAACTTCTTGATCATAGATTTGTGCTCCAGCCTTTCTTCACAAGGCTTCTAGTCATATGCAATATCATCATCAACATCTTCAACCATGCTTCTACTATCTTGGTCCTTTTTGTTGTGGCCCTCCAACAAACTTGGATATGTTATGTTGACCATGGTACCTAGGATATCATCTTGGTAAAATGAAGAACCCCAGAAACAACATTTCGTCATTTATCAAAGCAAAGTGTAAGTAGGGCATTTCACAAATATTTTCTCCATATCTTTGTGCAACATTGCAAGAATCACAGGCACGCACCATAGGATTTTCCCGCAATCTCTTTAGTGGATGTGCATCCTTTTTAGGTGTGCATTCAAATTGAAATTGAATGTGCGCATTAATTTTTTTTATCAATATGCAATACCATATGCAAGCACATATACGTTTACATGCAGTATGCATCATCTCTTAATATGCCTACTATGCATACACATTTCATCTATCTAATACCTTGCATTTTTAACATTCCTATACCATAATTTCATATATATAAATCTCATAAAATATAATTATATCAGCAAGAGAAGAGTTGAGGAATTCTACTTTTCCAATCCCTCATCTTAGCATGGGATTCCTCTTCCACATCATAGCTAATCCAATTTCATGGCTTTTCTTCCTGTAACTCATACTTTGGCCCAAGCAACCCGAGTGCTGCAACCTTGCTCTGATACCATCTGTCAAGTCCGCGATCTCCTCAGTGCCCTTTAGCGTGATGGGGCAACAACCTGATAATTTTTTTTTCTCAAAGAATCAAAACTAAGCACTTTTACACAACTCAAGGATCTTAGTCCACAATTCACAATTCCACAAGCAGCAAGTTGGAAGTCGGAATACCAATTTCACAGCATCGATGAAACTCCTCTATGCCTTCCGCAGTTCCACAATCCATGATGCGTGACTCAGAATGTCGGAATGCCAAATACATGGCATCGGCAAAACTCCTCTCCGACTTCCACAGTTCTGCAATTTGCGATGCAGGACTCGGAAAGTCAGAACGCCAATTACACAGAATCGACGAAACTCCTCTCCGACTTCCGAAGTTCAGTAATCCGCGATGCGGGAGTCAGAAATTCGGAATTCCAAATACACAACGTCAATGAAACACGCGCCTGACTTCCGCACTCCACAATACGGCTTGCGGGAGTCGGAAAGTCGGAACTCCGAAATCACAACCCCGAGCAATTACTCCTCCAAATTCCGCACTCCGCAATCTAGCTTGTGAGAGTCAGAACTCCTAATCCAAAACTCCCGAGAAAATACTCCTCCGACTTTTGCACTCAATCCGGATTGCGGGATTGGGAAGTCGGAATTCCCAATTCACAACTTCGAAGAAAATACTCCTCCGACTTCCGCACTCCGCAATCCGGCTTGCGGTGTTAAGATTCAATATGATAAGATAGATAACATCAATATTCAATTCAATTTCTCAACAATAGCATATACATGATCTTACTAAGAGAATAACAAGCACAACATAATCACAAGAGACACAAATTTATCCTGGGAAACCCTCTATGGGAAGAAAACCCAACAAAAATTCCTCAATATAGATGATCAAAAGTACAAAGACAAAACCCCAAACAAGTGCTCCTTCTCCTTGCAGATCTCTCTCTCTCTCTCTCCTATGCGAATTACACAAGTGTGTGTGTGTGAATGGGGAGCACATCACTCCTATTTATACTTTATCTTCCACTTGATTTTCACTAACTAGGTCGGCCCCAACAAACTTAACTAGGCATACTTACCTAGGAAGACTCAAAACAATATAATATTATTTTCTGGAGGGTTCTATCGACCCGACTTACAAAGGAGGTTTTACCTCATGACTCTATGATGACCAAATACAATAATAACATCTTGACGGAGGAATAACACATCTCCGAATAAATTACAATAATAAAATAAAATAGAATATTCTTCGAAGTTACAATATTTCAACACTCCCCCTTAACGAGAAGGGCATTCTACTAACAACAAAAACATCAACTATAGGAGCAAGGAGAGAGAGCATCATCAACAACATCAAGGAGATACATCTATAAATCATCGGAAGTTTTCTTCAACAACATCAACTACTGGAACATCTTCAACATCTTCAATACTGGAGCATCATCTTCTACAGCACTGAGTCTTCATCTTTGATCTCCATCTTCTGCAGCACTCAATCACTCGATCGTCTACACCAACACTTGATTTCTTGATCAGCAACAACATCATCCGCACCACTTGATCACTCGATCGTCTACAACAACACTTGATCTCTCGATTATCTACAACAAATCTTGATCTTTCAATAAAAAACAACTCTCGATCTTTTGATCAGTAACAACATCATGTGCACCAACATAACCTGCAACACACATGATCCAATTACGAGATGATCAATCCCTCTCACTTTAGGACATAAGTCCAAGGATGATGCAATCCTAACCACATCACTGAGACAAAAGTATGAGGATCACTTTAGGACTAATGTCCAGGGATGATACAATCCCAACTACATCAAGGAGACAAAAGTCTTCGGATCACTTTAGGACTAATGTCCAGGGATGATACAATCCCAACCACATCATAGAGACAAAAGGCTGCGGATCACTTTAGGACTAATGTTCAGGGATGATATAATCCCAACCACATCACGGAGACTAAATTCTGTGGATCACTTTAGGACTAATGTCTAGGGATGATACAATCCCAACCACATCATAGAGACAAAATTATGCAGATCACTTTAGGACTAATGTCTAGGGATGATACAATCCCAACCACATCACAGAGAAATTTTTTTGTAGATCACTTTAGGACTAATGTCCAGGGATATTACAATCCCACTGCAACATCACATAGACAAAGTCTGTGGATCACTTTAGGACTAATGTCCATCGATGATACAATCCCACTGCAACATCATCATCAGTGCTCCCCCTTTCGAGGAAAGTCCTTTCGAACCACACCAAGCTTGTCACGAAAGTACTCAAACTTCACTCAACACATCAACAACTTGCTCATCAGTGCTTACATACTAGAGCTTTATAGCTCCCTTCTATATTATATCCCGTATGTAAAAATACCGGATTTATATATGCTTTGACTTGTCATGGAACAATGGGTTCTCCATCATCTTTATACAACTCTGGTTGTCACATAGAATCACCGTGGTATCCAAATCTAGGTAAAATAGGCCTAACATCAATTTTTGAAGCCATATGGATTCACAACTAGCAAAACAAGCTGCTAAATACTCTGCTTCGACTGTGCTGAGAGAAACACTGGACGACTTCCTGCTAAACCATGAGATCACGGCGGATCCTAGACATTAACATCCACCTGAGGTGCTCTTCCTGTCTGAGACACTTCCATCCCAATATGCATCTGTATAACCATACAATATTAGTCATTATCTCCAAGATAGTATAGACCAAAGTCTATCGTACCTTTTAGGTACCTCATCACATGCTTTTCACTACCAGGTGAACATGTCTAGGCTCAACTAGATACTGACTCAAGGTGTTCACAGCAAAGCATATATTTGGCCTGGTATTCGTCAGATACATCGACGACCCAATAATCTGTCTGTACTGAGACAAATCCACTAAATCTAACGATTCATCAACTAACAAATTCAGGTTGTTATCCATGGGTGTGGCCATGGCTTTACATTCCAACATATCAAATATTTTTAGGATTTCCACAACATACTTTCCCTAGTTGAGAAAGATTCCTTCTGGGTTTTTCCATACTTCAAGATCTAGAAAATAGTGCATCAATCCAAGGTATTTCATCTCAAATTCTTCAACGAGATTCTTCTTGCACTCTACAATTTTTAGTAAAGCCCATGTTCGTCAAAAAGCTATCTATCCTCCTGTACCAAGCTCTAGGAGCTTGCTTCAATCCATACAGATCCTTCTTCAACTTGCATACGTGAGTCCATTTGTATGCAACTTCAAATCCCTGTGGCTGTTCTATGTACACTTCATCATCCATGAAACCTGCCTTCATGTTTTCCTGATGTAACTTTTATTTCATTACTTAGGCTATCGTGAGTTTATCTCTAGTAGAAGTGTATCCATCAATTCCCTCTTCATGTGAGAAACTGCAAGCCACAGACCTTGCCTTCTACCTCTATAGTATGTTTGATTTGTAAGGCTTCTTGTTGAACAATTGTCACTTGTTCTTCAGAACAAGTGTTCATCATCCTTCTCTTGTAGATCATAGCACACGATCTTTCCTACAAATCAAATTCAATTACAAGATTAGTAACACTTCATAATCATCAAATCATTTCAATGATAACCTTTTATGCATACTGATATGATTCACATATTTATGCAACTATCTTGGCCAATGCTTTGGCACAACACTTTTCCATATCCCCTATGCATACGGTGACTATCTAGATGCCTTCCATATCTACCAGAACATACTATCAAGAGCGTGCACTGCTCCCAGCATGTTAGCAAAGAGGTTTCATTATAGATGAGCAACAATGGAATGTTGTCCAACACTATTGGCTACTTACCCATCATATGCATATTAGTAGTACACTGTTCAATTCTATATGAATGCTTACCCTATGCATGATACATTTCCCGATTCTAGGAATACCAATATGCATACAACTATTAATATCATTAACTATTCAGAGATTCAAGAAGTAATTCAAATACTTATCTTTTTATGTGTTGTGGGGTTGCCTCTTTGCTTCCTTGGGATTGTCTCCCTCTGTATATTTGCTTCCTTAATATTGCCTCCCTCTCATGTCATGATAGTATCATTATTTTGTGTCTTTGAGATTTTATCCATCCTGTAGCACTATGCACCCTTAAGTGTGCACTAGTTTCATCATTGTGTCATCCTTAAGATCTCATACATAATCACACATTCATTAGTATAATCTCAATAAAATCAAAATTATAATCCTAAATAATCTTAAACATGTACTGTCATAATCATTTCATACATAGGTAATTTATCACAAGCGTTAATATTCAAGGTTTCATGGAGTACGTCTTTTACTTATGCATATCCATATTTGACCATAGGATTTTTCTAGTTTTTCATATCATTAATCAAACTAAGAAATACAATATGCATAAATACTTGATTAGCTAAACTCTATCTTCAGGAATAATCATTATCAACCATATGAAAGTATATTTATCTAAGATCCTAACACAAAGTAGAATTCTAACTCGATATAGGAAAACATACCTGGATTAGCATGCTTGCTAGTTATGTCTAACATACCCAAACAATATCTTCTTTGTTCTCTTCAATGATTTAGAGACCTTGTGCTAGTAACATGCATCTCTCATAAGTTAAGCATAGTAGAACCAAATCATATATACTTGGTAAGTAGAGATTCTATCTGATCAAAGACTATGGACGAGTCTTTGTCTTCATGTCATCATGGTCATATATTCTTTATCTAGAACTTTATTTGTCTTTGTTCATGTACCTTTCATGTTAGCAGACAACATCATCCTCATACAACACCACAAGTGCAATCATAAATTTCATAACCCTAATCAATGAATGTCTTTTATCATTCAAATGCATCCATACTTTTTACTAAGGTGATCAGACAAGTCTAAAATTAATCATGATTGTAATAACCTCAATAATATGAATACAAACATATCATGAAATTAATCATAAGATAAATAAAACAGATTTCAAAACATACCTGCATCTCCTCAAGTCATACGTGTCGAGATTGCTTGTAGTCTTCTCTATAAGGGTAAAACCCTAATCGTCCAAGGTATATCACTTGTAAACATCTTATATAGATTCATCGTTCTATGATGATAGAATACCAGTTCCATTTAAACCTCCTTCATTGCTTCCCTATGAGTCTCCCAACTTTGCTAGGGTTTCTTCTTACTTGTAGAACCCATAAACCCTAATTTTCAATCTCCTTCCTCCCGCAACATTTTGATGGAAGATTAATATCTATGATGAAGGGATTCCAAATCCATTTTCAAAGTTTTCAATGTTGGATCAGGTGTCTCCAACATTGTATTAGGTCCTTCCATACCTAAAAAACCGAAAACCCTAAGTGAGAACTTCTTCCTTCTCTTCTTTGATTTCCTTCGTTGAGCCATTTCAAATGTGCCGTATTGTTTCTGGTGTATCTATGAAAGTTAGGATCCTTAGGGTCTGAAAATTTGGCCTGTGGTATCCTGAACTGTCATCTTTCCAATCCCACATATTTGAGCTTCATTGGATTCTCCATGAGAGATATATTCTAAGTTTCCCAACATGACCTGTTTATGGGATGGAACAACATAACGAAATTGTACAACGTTCCACATGTCACTGTTTCAACTTCGGACTTTGATATTCATACCTATGAAACTAAAGTTCATTCCCTAACTATTACGTTTTACGAAATTCCATTTGGATCTTCCTATACTGAGATATGACCTGTATTCCTAGGTCACTTGTTTAGGGATGCATTCTGGAAGAGGTAGAAACCCTAACTTGTACGGATCATATCTCACAAATTAAAACAAATATGGGGCTTATTTTTCGAAGAAAGGTACATATATGTCTGATATTCATCCTGTAGAAGTTTCAGATCCCGAACCCTCGCAAAAACATATTTATAAAGAAATTTCCACGATGACTAGTTATTTTCTATACAAATCCCTAGCTTTCAAATTGTCGCAAGTGAAACAAGTGTCGTAAATTCCATACATTGCCTTCTTTCAGGCTAGATATGATACCATGTTAAGATTCAATATGATAATATAGATAACATCAACATTCAATTCAATTTCACAACAATAGAATATACAAGATCTTACTGAGAGAATAACAAGCACAACATAAACACAAGAGACACAAATTTATCCTGGGAAACCCTCTAGGGAAAGAAAACCCAGCAAAACTTCCTCAATATAGATGATCAAAAGTACAAAGACAAAACCCCAAACAGGTGCTCCTCCTCCTTGCATCTCTCTCTCTCTCTCTCTCTCTCTCTCTCTCTCTCTCTCTCCTATGCGAATTACACAAGTGAGTGTGTGTGTGTGAATGAGGAGCACATCACTCCTATTTATACTTTATCTTCCACTTGAATTTTTCACTAACTAGGTTGGCCCCAACAAACTTAACCGGTCCGACTTACCTAGGAAGACTCAAAACAATATAATATTATTTTCTGGAGGGTTCTATCGAACCAAATTACAAAGGAGGTTTTACCTCATGACTCTATGATGACCAAATACAATAATAACATCCCAGCGGAGGAATAAAACATCTCCAAATAAATTACAATAATAAAATACAATAGAATATTCTTCAAAGTTACAATATTTCAACATGTGGGAGTCAGAAGTCGGAATTCCCAAGCACCACGCTGAGAATTCACCCCTCCGGCTTTCGCGATCTACAATTTGCACTGTGGGTTCAAAAGGTCGGAAGTCGGCGAAATACCCCTGTTACAACTAACTTCTCAGGCCGATATCTTCTTCATCCTAAGTCCATTTTGAGAAAATATGGTACTGTTGGAAAGCTCTTGGTGAGCCCTATGCAAATGCATAATCCTCTTCCACATATGATGAATCTGATCATGTCCTTATTCCAACCTAAAAGGTGGCTCTAAAATTCATTAAGACCTCTTCACCAGTCTGTAAGGGGGTCTTATACTCCTCAATCATAGCCCTGCCCTTAATCTGATCCAAAGGGGAAGCATGAATACCACAAGAGGGTGTCTATTTCCTCCCCAAAGTCCCGACTGAACCTTATGCACATCCAGGGCCTCAACCAAAATTATCCCTATTCATCAATGAACATATTTACATATAAATAAAACACACGGAGGCAAAACACAACTGCATTAATAAACCTTATTAACATAATCAGAATGCATTTATCAACATTTCATCATAGGCACAATAATAACATAAAGTACAGGTATTTAGTTCCATTATCAGTTGGATCAATCCATGCATTCTGACATAAACCAACAATCATTCATGTATATAAAATTGACATAATCAGAGGCAACAAGAAACACTTATATTTTATTGAAACCACCAAGAAACTGGATATGGACTTCAACGTTCCAACCCAACCATAGGTCTCTACCTAGACTTCATTCTTTCATCACTCAAAGACCACTCCCAATATGGGGATATGTATACACTAAGGAGAAACTAATCATGTCCACTCACAGCCTTGGTTTTACACCAACAATCATGCTAAGCCAACACACAGTTGGGTTTATCGAGCATGCCAAGAGACAAGGGAGGAGGAATCTAAGCCAGTGAGCTCAACCACAGAGCTATATACATCTCCAAATCACTCTACAATATTCACCAGGTTTATCAAGAGGTTCCAACCTCCGCTCTCTCTTCCCCTCTGTCATCCAAACTTGGATCTCCCTAGGGTTACGACCGAAAGGCTCTGTCCTGCCGCTACCCTTTCAGGATTCCAAAACTGGGTTTCTCTATGGATTCCTGGGCATCTCACACTCAAAAATCACCCACAGGTTTGGATCTATGGATTCCCCAATGGTTTTCCCTTCTCACCCCAATTTCTGAGCGATCTAGGCACTGCAAATTGTGGCTTCCTCCCCAAATCACGATTTACAATTCCCTTCCTGCTAGGTACGCATCTCCCCTTTCAACTGAAGCTTGAATGATTTCCCATGGAATAGGGATGAGCAAAAACGTCCTCCCATGAGGTGAAGTGACTTATGGGTCAAGCAAACCAAGCCCATACCCTGCCTTACAGATTTCAGGGTTGCCCATACTCCATCACCCACTTCCTTAAAACCGAATTAAATGGAAACTAGGATAGTCAAAGGGGTTCTCAAGATGATATATGGCAGCCTAGGGTTCAATCCCACAACCCCCTTACCTTTCCCTAGTGGATACACATAGCCCCCTCATTTAGTTACATCCATAGCCAACCCCTTGGTATTTTTATTTCATGATATTTACATCATTTTTACAATTTCCCCATGGATCATTAGCACATGGGTAGAACGATATAAAATACTTGCCCTTCAAGGATGAGCATTCATTAGCAGGTCCTTGGACTTGAGCTCCACGCTAGGAATCATACATCCCATAAGATATCATAAGGTGTCCTCTAATTCTCTAGGATCAGTTCAATAATATGTCCATCCTTGTTCGGGAAATCTTTACAACATTCGCCTAATTTCAACTGCAACACCTTGATGCTAGGTAAATATTCCTCAATCCTTTCAAAGGAATGGGGCTCTAGAAAGATCAACTCTTTCTTGAACCACATTACTTTAATTTCATTGAACTTATTGAACAATGACTTGAGATTATTCCAGACAACATGAGGAAAAGGAAAATTATCTTGGTCATCCGTCCAATTTGGAATAACGACCTTCGTATATTGCCATAGTCCCTTACTTTCTAATCCAAGTTCAAGAAGAGACATTAGTTGAAAAATATTCATCCTAGAGTAGATCAACCCTAGATCCAACTTAACACGATTCATAGACAACAGGCTAGGTCAAACCAATATCTCTGATACCATGTTGGGGAACCTATTCACCTTGAACCATAGAACATAAAATAAAATATCACAAGGGAACTTTATTCCAAGAAAGGAGGTAGTATCTAAAGACACCGTGATGTCATTTAAGCACAACACCTTATGATTACAACATCACAATGCATTCTTCAAATCTTACAATTCAATATCAATACAACCCATATGGTTTTTCTTTAATAGTCTCCAGTGTTAGATTTTTAATAATAATAGAAGTATAATTTCCATCTCTTTCACTTTAACTACACATGAGTATCAATGAAAGAATAATCATGCACAAAAACACAAGAGACACAATAGTTTACCCTGGGAAAACCCAAACTCAGGAAAAAACCAACAAACCTTTCTTATTTAGAGATTCAATACAAAATACAAGTACAACCAGATATAGAGGTGATATTGAACAGATAGATCACATAAAGAATGATGCCAAATAAAGAACCCCAAAAATAATAGTCTTCTACAACCCTGCAGTCTTCTTCTCTCTCTCTTGCACACTTGACTAGCAATCTTGAGCGAATTGGTTGCTTGTCCAAATGAGGAGGGCATCATGCTTATTTATACTGGTTTTTTGGTTGACTTTTTCACTGGGGCCGACTTGTTAATTTTTCTTTAGTCGACTTGTCATTTGGGTTACTGGGCCGACTTTCTTGGGGAATTTTTACCCAGTTTTGGGGCAGTTTTACCCCACATTTCCTGTGGAGCCGACTTAGCTAGTGAGGATACATCATGTAGCTATAAAGATCAAAACTCCCTCTTAGCTAGGAATGTATCGTCACAATGGAACACATCCGAACATCATCTGATCATCACAACTTGTCTCGTACATCTCGTCATCATAAGAAAGGTCCATCCACACAACTCAGTCCGTCGAGACGTGTGATCAATACAATCCACAAAAGACAATAAGTTCACACAAATCTCATCTTGGTCCACACAGAACTACAGTCCACATAGGAATAGGAGTCCACACAAAACTCATCTCGGTCCATACAGAGCCACAATCCAAACATAACTCATCTCGGTCCACACAAAACCACAGTCCAAACATAACTCATCTCGGTCTGTTGAGATATTGTAACTTCAAAGAATATTATATTTGTACTTTATTATTCCAGAGATGTTTCATTCCTCTGTGAAGATCTTATTGTATATCCGGAGTCGGAATGTGGTAACTCGGGTTATTAGACTTCCCTAGTGAGGGTCGGCCCTGTATGTGTTATGTGGGTCAAAGGGTTATTAGACCACCCTAGAGGGGTCGGCCCAGTCAGTTGTAATGGGGTATTTAACCCATTGGTTAAATACGAGCCTACGTGTACCTGTGTAAAATACATGTCAGTGTAGTGTATAAATAGAGGAGGTGTGTTCCTCATTTGATACACTCACTCACTTGAGGATAGCGCACTTGTGGAGGAGAGGTATGCAATTGTGGAGGAGGAGATCATGTCTCAGGGTTTCATCTTTGTATATTGCTGGTCATCTATATTGAGGAAGCTTTGCTGGGTTTTCCACCCCATGAGGGTTTCCCAGGATAAATCTCTGTCTCTTGTGTTTATGCTATGCTTGTTGTTTCTTCAGTGATCCTGTATATGCTATTATTGTGAAATGGAATGTAATGCTGCTATTTTCTGTCTTAGCATATTAAATCTTAACATGGTATCAGAGCTAAACCTGAAGGAAGACAAGGTATGGCACTTACGACACTTGCTTTACTTACGATAATTTGAAGGTTAGGGTTTTACATGGAAAAAACCAGTCATCGTGGAACTTTCGCTATAAATCAATTTATGCGAAGGTTCAGGGTCTGAAAAGTTTACAGGTCGAAGATAACATCCCCAGGCACCTTGTGTCCAAAGGGAACCCTCATATTCGTTGTACTTTATGATTTATGATCAGTACAAGTTAGGGTTTCTGCCTCTTCCAGATCTCATTCAAAATCAGGTGACCTTGGAAAAAAGGTCATAACTTGGGCTAGGAAGCTCCAAATGAAATTTCGTAAAAAGTGACAGGTAGTACACAGACTGTACTATCTCAGGAAACATTTTCAGAGGCCGAAAGTGAACCAGTGAAACGTGGCACGCCATACAAGTTTGCTCTCCTGTTTTATCCCATAAACAGGTCACATTGTGACACTTGGCATAACTCTCTCTCAGAGAGTCCAATTGAGGTCAGACCTATCAATATGGAAAGATAACAGGGCGAGCTATCTCAGTAAAATTTTTCAGAGGCCGAAGTTCAAACAGTGACACGTGGCATGCCGTACAAGTTCGCTCTACTGTTTTATACCATAAACAGGTCACGTTGCGACACTTGGCATAACTCTCTCTCAGAGAGTCCAATTGAGGTCAGACGTGTCAGGATGGAAAGATGACAGGTCAGACTACTGCAGAAAAAGTTTTCAGACTCTGTGGAGCAAAAATTTCAGAGTTATATCAGAAACAATCAGGTACATATTTCTGTCAAAACAGAATTATTTTTGGACCACCTTTATTCATGGCTTCCGGAATTTAGGGTTTCGGAGAAAGTTAGAATTCTTGGAATTGGAATCCATGGCTGAATGCTACTCAGTAAAATTGAAATTTAGAGACCAAGATCGAATTTTTTGGTTGGGTAGAAGACCGGGCTTGATTAAACCCTAGCTCGGGATCTTGATCGGAAAGATGGAAAATTAGGGCTTTAGCAAAAGTTGGAATTTTTGAAGTCTGTAACCACGGCTGGAAGCTCCTCAGAAAAATAAGAGTTTAGAGCCTTGGATCAAACCTTTTCATTGAGCAGAAGGGTGGGCTTCATCAAACCCTAGTTTGGGATCCTGTCCAGAAGATCCAAAAGTTTCAAAAGCAATTTTGAGGGGTCAAATTTTGGAGATTTCAAAATTGAAGTATGCTAGTTTGATCAGCCCAGCAAGACACATCCTTCCATTCATTCGGAAGTGTGAAAGTCAAAGATTGAATTTTTAGGGTTTCTCTAGCAAACCCTAATCAAGCTCCAGATCAAGTTTCAGGGGGAGTTGAGGCTAAGGCCTTACATAAGAAGACTACAAGAAGTCTCGACAGGTATGACTTAAGGAGGTTCAGGTATGTCTTGAAATCTGATTCTTGATTAAATTTATAATGTGTTTTGTCTTCATGTTATTTATTAGTACAATCTTGATTAATGTTAGAATTGTCTTATCACCCTAGTAACAGTATGAATGCATGTGAATGATCGAAGACATTCATTGATTAGGGCTATATGATTGTACTAATGCATTATGGTGTTGTGTGAGGTTGATGTTGTCTGCTAACAAGATACAGGTACATCACAAAAGACAAATCAAGTTCCATGACCATGACCACATGAAGACAAAGACTCATCCATAATCTTTGTTCTACTTACGAGGTATGTATGACCTTGTTATATTATGCTTAACCTATGAGACATGCAGGTTCTAGCACAGGATCTCTAAATCAATGAAGAGATTGTTTAGGTATGTTGCACATAACTAAGCAGGTATACTAATCCAAGTATGTTTTCCTATCTCATGTTAGAATCTTACCTTGTGATTAGGATCCCTTATATAAGTATACTTGGTATGATTGGTTATGCTTATTCATAAAGTTCGTAATCAAGGGTTTATGCATATCATGTCTCTTAACTAACTAGATCAAACAAGAATATGCATAAGTAAAGGAAGACTTCCCTGAAACCTTGAATATTATCTATAATCATGATTATACATGTTCAAGATTATTTAGAACTATAATGTTTTGATAACATTGAGATTATACTAATGAATGTATGTTTGTGTATGAGATCATGATGATGACACTAGTGCACATTTGAGCATGCACAGTGGTATAGAATGAATAGAAGCTCAAAAGACATATAGAAGATCAAGCGGGAAGCAACCACACAAACATAAAAGATAAGTATTTGAGTTGTTATTTGAAATAGTAAATGATATTGCTTGTATACATATTTGTATTCCTAGAATATATGATGCTGAGTGTAAACATTCATAGAGCATTGAACAATATACTACTAATATGCATATGATTGGTAAATTGGAAAAACATTCCATTGTTGCTTGTCTAGAATGAAACCTCTTTGCTGACATGCTGAGAGATGTGCACACTCTCGATAGTATGTTCTGGTAGAGATGGAAGGCATCTAGAAAGCCACTGTATGCATACAGAATATGGAAAATTGTTGTGCCAAAGTATTGGTCAAAATAGTTGCATAACTATGTAAATAATATCTGTATGCATAATAGGTTATCATCACAATATGATTTGATGATTATGAAGTATTACTAATCATATACTTAATTTTGATTTGTAGGAAAGATCATGATGAATGATGAACACTGAACAAGCGATGGATGTTCAACAAAAGATTTACAAATCAAACACACTATAGAAGGCTTGTGGCTAGAAGATTCTCCTAGAAAGAGGAAGAGAATCATGATGAAATGTTTGCTCCAAGTGGCTAGATAAGACCATTCTCTTAATGGTGTAATTAAAGAAGAAATCAGGTTTTGTATGGGTTCCCAGGATCGATAATCAATTGATGAGCTTAATGATCACCATGGGTGATGTGGATCTCAACCTTTTCTACAAGGTTGAATATGATTTCTATACACAGATGACATGGATGCAAGAAGGAACTCACCACAGAGTTCGAATGATATTGAGGCTCATATCAGTAGACACATCTAACAAGAGATGGCATAGATAGATATGCAGAAGTTCATTCAATGCAGAAATGAAAATGAAAGATCTCAAATTGATGCTTTACTTCCTAGGTCTGGAAGTATGGCAAGGCTCAGAAGGAATATTTCTCAACCAAGGAAAGTACGCTGAGAAATATTAAAAGAACTTGAGGTGTTGGAATGGCCACTCCTATGGATTCCAACTTGAAGCTATTAGGGGATGACTCATTAGAGTTAGTGGATATAACTCTGTACAGTCAAATTATTGGGTCATTGATATATCTAACATATACTAGATTAAGCTTTGTTGTGAACACCTTGAGTCAATATCTAGTGGAAACTAGATGTGTTCACCTGATAGTTGTAAAGTATGTGATGAGGCACATAAAGGACACGATAGAATTTGATCTATGCTATCTTGAAGATCATGACTTCAGATGGTTATTCAGATTCTGATTGGGCAGGAAGTGTATCAGACAGGAAGAACACATCGAGAGGATGTTATTGTCTGGGATTAGCCATGATCTCGTGGTTTAGCTGGAAGCAGTATAGTGTGGCTCTCAGCACAAGCGGAATATATGGCCGCTTGCTCTGCTAGTTGTGAAGAAGTTTGGCTTCAGGATTGTTTGACTTAGAGATAGAACCAACTGAGATCCTATGTGATAATTAGAGTTGTATCAAGATGACATAGAATCTAGTGTTCCATGATAAGTCAAAGAACATAGGGAACTAACAAGATATGACGCAAAAAGGAACTATAAAGTTTGAATTTGTAACAGGTTACCGTTGTACTAACCAAACCTTTACCTCAAGTGAAGAAGTTGCCAACATACTAACCAAACCTCTATCTCAAGTGAAATTTGAATACTTCCGAGACAAGCTTGGTGTAGTTCAAAAGGACCCTCCTCGAAAGGGGGAGTAGTATAGTCACTGATGATGAGATTGTCTCATCGAACAACAAGGTCGATGTTGAGGTAACCTGTTCTCTACACCTAGATACTTAGAAATATTTAGATTTAGGACTCTTATACTTAGAATACTTAGTTTTACTTATACATGCTTTTGACGTGAGATGTATTGATGAGAATACATGCTTTTGATGATAGATGTATTGGTGAGAATACATGCTTTTGATGATAAGATGTATTGGTAAGAATACATACTTTTGATGATACATGTATTGATTAATGTACTTGTATGGTTGAGGATACTTGTACTTGTATTGATGAGAATACATGTGAGGATTGTATCATCCTTGAACACTTGTTCTAAAGTGAGCCGTAGACAGGTGTCTCCGAGAAAGAAGAGGCATTGTATCATCCCTGGACTTCAGTTCCTGAATGGATCCGTAGACGTATGGTCTCCGAAAATGAAGTCCTTAGTGGACAGATAGGGATTGTATCATCCCTGGACCTTGGTCCCTGAATTGATCCATAGACGTATGGTCTCCGAAAATGAAGTCCTTAGTGGACAGATAGGGATTGTATCATCCCTGGACCTTGGTCCCTGAATTGATCCGTAGACGTATGGTCTCCGAAAATGAAGTCCTTAGTGGACAGGTGGGGATTGTATAATCCCTGTACTTTCAGTCCTAAAGAGAGCCGTAGACGTGAGGTCTCCGAGAATGAAGTCCTTAGTGGACAGTTGAGGGGATTGGATCATCCCTGGACTTTCAGTCCTAAAGAGAGCCGTAGACGTGAGGTCTCCGAGAATGAAGTCCTTAGTGGACAGTTGAGGGGATTGGATCATCCCTGGACTTTCAGTTCTAAAGAGAGCCGTAGACGTGAGGTCTCCGAGAATGAAGTCCTTAGTGGACAGTTGAGGGGATTGGATCATCCCTGGACTTTCAGTCCTAAAGAGAGCCGTAGACGTGAGTCTCCGAGAATGAAGTCCTTAGTGGACAGAAGTGGGGATTGTATCATCCCCGGACTTTGGTCCCTGAATTGATCCGTAGACGTGTGGTCTCCGAGAAGTGGGGATTGTATCATCCCCGGACTTCGGTCCCTGAATTGATCCGTAGACGTGTGGTCTCCGAGAAGTGGGGATTGTATTATCCCCAGACTCCGGTCCCTGAATTGATCCGTAGACGTGTGGTCTCCGAAAAGTGGGGATTGTATCATCCCCGGACTTCGGTCCCTGAATTGATCCGTAGACGTGTGGTCTCCGAGAAGTGGGGATTGTATCATCCCCGGACTTCGGTCCCTGAATTGATCCGTAGACGTGTGGTCTCCGAGAAGTGGGGATTGCATCATCTCCGGACTTCGGCCCCTGAATTGATCCGTAGACGTGTGGTCTCCGAAAAGTGGGGATTGTATCATCCCCGGACTTCGGTCCCTGAATTGATCGGTAGACGTGTGGTCTCCGAGAAGTGGGGATTGTATCATCCCCGGACTTCGGTCCCTGAATTGATCCGTAGACGTGTGGTATCCGAGAAGTGGAGATTGTATCATCCCCGGACTTCGGTCCCTGAATTGATCCGTAGACGTGTGGTCTCCGAGAAGTGGGGATTGTATCATCCCCGGACTTCGGTCCCTGAATTGATCCGTAGACGTGTGGTCTCTGAAAAGTGGGGATTGTATCATCCCCGGACTTCGGTCCCTGAATTGATCCGTAGACGTGTGGTCTCCGAGAAGTGGGGATTGTATCATCCCCGGACTTCGGTCCCTGAATTGATCCGTAGACGTGTGGTCTCCGAGAAGTGGGGATTGTATCATCCCCGGACTTTGGTCCCTGAATTGATCCGTAGATGAATGATCTCCAAGAAAGTGATTTTTTATAATGATGTGGTTACTTGTATCGATATGGATACTTGTATTGATGATATGGTTACTTGTATCGGTAGGATACTTGTATTGATGATGTGGTTACTTGTATCGGTAGGATACTTGTATTGATGATGTGGTTACTTGTATCGGTAGGATACTAGTATTGATGATGTGGTTACTTGTATCGGTATGGATACTTGTATTGATGATGTGGTTACTTGTATCGGTAGGATACATGTATTGATGACATGGTTACTTGTATCAGTATGGATACTTGTATTGATGATATGTATACTTGTATTGGCATGAATACTTGTACTAATGATGTGGATACTTGTATTGTTATGGATACCTGTATTGATGACAATGCTGACGATCGTGTGATGACGATGCTGATGATCGTGTGATGATGATGCTGATGATCGTGTGATGACGATGCTGATGATCGTGTGATGACGATGCTGATGATCGTGTGATGACGATGCTGATGATTGTGTGATGACGATGCTGATGATCGTGTGATGATGATGCTGATGATCGCATGATGACGATGCTGATGATCGTGTGATGACGATGCTAATGATCGTGAAATGACGATGCTGATGATTGTGTGATGACGATAATCGTGAGGATCCAGATGATGATATTGTTGTAGCTGTTCAAGTGCTACAGAAGATAAAGACTCAATACTGAAGATGTCAATGTTCCAGTATTGATGATGTTCCAGTAACTGCTTGAGTTACTGATGATGTTGAGAAAGCTTCCAATGATTTATAGATGTATCATGTATGATGTTGATGACTCCTTGCTCGTGCAGATGTTGTTATAATATCCTTCTCGTTAAGGGGGAGTGTTGAGATATTGTAACTTCAAAGAATATTATATTTGTACTTTATTATTCCAGAGATGTTTCATTCCTCTGTGAAGATCTTATTGTATATCCGGAGTCGGAATGTGGTAACTCGGGTTATTAGACTTCCCTAGTGGGGGTCGGCCCTGTATGTGTTATGTGGGTCAAAGGGTTATTAGACCACCCTAGAGGGGTCGGCCCAGTCAGTTGTAATGGGGTATTTAACCCATTGGTTAAATACGAGCCTACGTGTACCTGTGTAAAATACATGTCAGTGTAGTGTATAAATAGAGGAGGTGTGTTCCTCATTTGATACACTCACTCACTTGAGGATAGCGCACTTGTGGAGGAGAGGTCTGTAATTGTGGAGGAGGAGATCATGTCTCAGGGTTTCATCTTTGTATATTGCTGGTCATCTATATTGAGGAAGCTTTGCTGGGTTTTCCACCCCATGAGGGTTTCCCAGGATAAATCTCTGTCTCTTGTGTTTATGCTATGCTTGTTGTTTCTTCAGTGATCCTGTATATGCTATTATTGTGAAATGGAATGTAATGCTGCTATTTTCTGTCTTAGCATATTAAATCTTAACACGGTCCACACATAACCATAGTACACACAGGACTAGGAGTCCACATAGAACTCTCGAGGAGTATGATCAACTCAACTCAGTCCATTGAGGAGTATGATAAACTCAACTCAGTCCATTGAGGAGTATAATAAACTCAACTCATATGATCAACTCAACTTATTCCATCAAGGAGTATGATCAACACAATCCATCAAGGAGTATGATCAACTCAACTCAGTCCCTCGAGGAGTACGGTCAACTCAACTCATGTGATCAACGCGACTCATTCCATCAAGGAGTACGATCATAATCCATTGAGGATTGCAATCAACTCAACTCATTCCTTCGAGGAGAACGATCAACTCAACTCATGTGATCAACTCGACCCAGTCCATTGAGGAGTACGATCAACTCAACTCATGTGATCAACTTGACTTAGTCCATCGAGGAGTATGATCACAATCCATTGAGGAGTATGATTAACTCAACTCAATCCATCGAGGAGTGACGATCAACTCGACTCAGTCCATCAAGTAGTACGATCACAATCCATCGAGGATTACGATCAAATCAATTCATGTGATCAACTCGACTCGGTCCATCGAGAAGTACGATCATAGTCCATCGAGGAGTATGATCAAATCAACTCAATCCATCGAGGAGTATGATCAACTCAACTCACTCTCCATACAAGAGAATGTTCCACATAGGAACCATCCCACACATGGATACACTCCACACGAGTCAGGCACAAGTCTCGTCTTGTGCCTCATCACAACCATACTGGTCATCAATCTTCCTTCCAGAGGAAGGAATCTCCACCACCCCAAGCCTTTTCACGGAAGCATGCAAACTTCACTCTGGACAAAGGCTTGGTAAGAATATCTGTAGTCTGCTCATATTTGGAGATATACTAGAGCTTTACTGCTCCCTTATGAACTATGTCTCTGATGTAGTGATATCTGATATCAATATATTTGGACCTGTCATGAAACACATGGTTCTCCAAGAGATTTACACAAGTTTGGTTATCACATAATATCACTATCACATCAAGCTCATGACCATACAAATATGCAAGCAGCTTCCGAAGCCATACTGATTCCTTACAAGTTGCACTGGCTGGGATGTACTCTGTCTTGGTTGAACTAAGTGCTACAGAGGTCTGTTTCTTTCTGAACCAAGAAACCATAGCTAATCCCAAGCTAAAACAACACCCATAGGTGCTCTTTTTGTCAACTACACTACTAGCCCAATCTGAATCTGTGAAGCCCATAACCAATTGTACCACGTAGATATCTCAACACATGCTTAGCTTCTACCCAATGTACCTTCCTCAGATCAACCATGTGCCGACTCAACGTGTTTACTGCATAGCATATATTTGGCTTGGTATTAACCATGTACATTAAAGAACCAATCAACTAGCGGTACATGGTCGGATCCACTAAGTCTGAAGATATGGCAGAGTCATGTAACTTCTTCAAATCAGCCTCCATAGGCGTGGCCATGGACTTACAACGGTCCATCCTACAAAATATATGCAAGATATCAATGGTATACTTCCCTTGTCCAAGGAAGATCTCATCATAATCTATTCCCTCTTTCTGAGAGAAGCCTCGGGTTGGAAAATACGACCTTGTGCTTTTCGATGCTGTCATCTGCAACATGCTTGATCTTGAAGATCTATTTGGAAGTCACTACTAACTTCCCTTCAGGTCTATGAACAATATCCCATACATCATTCTTCATGATAGATTGATACTCATCCATCATAGCATCTTTCTAAAACTAGTCTCCAACTGCTTCCTCAAAACTAGAAGGCTCTGAATCACTGATGTGACTCATCAAGGTAGAATATCCTAAGTATTTTTTAGGTCTCTTGCTCTCCCTATGTCACTGGATATCACTCCAGAATCCCCCTGGAACTTTGCTGCACACTCCCTCTGCAACTCTGCATCATACTATATGAGGTGTCATCCTGGATGCCAATCTGAACCACATCCTGAACACCGGATCTACCTCCGGGCCATTCTCCCCTCAGCCAAGTCACATGGATAATGATGGGGAAATGTCCACCTGATGTTGCAAAAATCAATATTCAAGTGCCCTACTCCCTCTACATCTGAGCATCCTAGTCCCTCTCAAATATTGAGTATCATCCATCACTTGTCCTCTTGCTAAAAAACTATCACTTGTTCTTTGGAACAAGTCTCTTGTAGGTCATAGAAAATGATCTCTCCTACAAGTCAATTTCATTCAATTAGTTACCAACATTGCATAATTATGAAATTCAATCAAATCATATTGACATTTCAATAGTCCCACAGTTATGTAAGAATTTTATCCAATGCTTCAGCACAACATCCATCCATATCCCAAACACATGTGGTGAATATCTGGATACTAGCAAGAGATCATGGGGATGCTGTGTGGTACTATAGGCTACTTACCCAACGCATGCACTACATGAGCCTACTGCTCATCAATCTCAGTCATGCATAATAGAAAGTTGTATCACATATCTACATACAACTGTTGTGAACATTATCCTTTAAACCAAACATTCAAGGATTTAAAGACTAACTCAAATCATAGTACAAATACTTATCTTTTATTGTTTTGTTGGCTCCCTCTTGATCTTTGCCTCCTTGTAGAAATCACGTGAGTCCTCAGATATTCAAATTCTTTATGTATCCTAGATCTTCATCAGCAATGACAATCACGTCATCTTGATATTGCAATCCTTGGTGCACTTATAGAGTGTACTAGAAGAAGTACTCCTTTCGACGATCTTCTGCACATTAGGGGAATTTTGATGTAAAAAATGGGCCTCCAATTTCGCACCCAACTTGTTGGCTAAGGCAGTGTGCCCTAAAACCCTATGGCTCTCATAGCTATCACACAAATCTCAACAATGATCAATAATAATAATCGAGATACTAAAACCCTATGGCTCTCATAGCTATCACACAAATTTCAACAATGATCAATAATAATAATTGAGATACTGAGTAACTCACTTTATCTTTATTTTATAACCTTGACATTGCATGCCCTATACCTAAGTCACCTTTCTCTTCTATTTCTCTGTTGAGTTGCATGCATCTCACTTGTTGCATGCGTGCATGCATCTCACTTTTGCATGCTTGCATGCATCTCACTTCTGCATGCATGCATGCATCTCACTTTTGCATGCGTGCATGCATCTCACTTTTGCATGCACGCATGAGCTAGGGCTCGCATGCTCTGCATGTCCTTCAGTTTTACCCAAAATGGAACATTACAAAGGCACACATGTAGAAGAAAATTTTGAATGCTAAGGGATAGACCTAACACTCAGTCACATTTCTATGATGGTCAATTCACAAACACATTATCCCTAATACAAAATTCACTTCATCACCCTCACCTCATTTACAAACTTAGGAAATGCATCTTGTCTTAGGGGTATAACATGTCATAAGGGTTTAATTATAGTGACACCATGGTGAATCTAAGGTTCATGGAATAATTCATTAAAAGGACATTAGGTTATTAGAAAAGTGCACTTGCTAAACTTTTCATGTATTATTTCTTACATATTTGATGCTATTTCTGTGAGTTGATCCATGTGTTATTGCTCCGGATCATCATAGCCGTCGATTGTTTTATTTTTATCTTTTGATCTCCACCACTCATTCATAAAGTGGTTAGGTTTTTGGTCTCTTTCATTCCTATTTAAGGAAGAGACCCCCCTCATTGTAAAGAGACTTTTGGGCTCTTGGATTTCCGGCATAATAAAAAATATCTTTTGCAAATATCTTGGATGCTTTGAATGAATGCTCTTGCGAATGATTATACATATTTTCTCTGTGTTATCATTGTGGATCTAGATTTTCCAAATGTTTTCTCTACAGGTGGTCGTGTAGTAGAAGAGGATGACGAATTGAAGAGGGCGCTATTGTGGGGAAACCCCATATCTCTCCCTCTCTTCGACTTGTGTCTCAGGGAGTATCTCTATTGTATCCTTTGGTCATTTTGATGCTTCTTGTTTCATCTTTTCTATCATACAGTTGTTTTCATGCTTGATTGCTTCTTACTGCAGATCGTTTTTGGCAGGGAAGGGCGCACTTGTCATCTTGGAGGGATAGCAATTTCACTTGGGAAGGCTGGATCTCACTCTTGATTGCCTCACTTTGGAAAGATCATCGATTTGCAAGGCTGCTGCAAGCATATCCAGGTACGTTTCGAAGTATTTTTGTTATTTTGGGATCCAATGCAATCATCACCATTAAAATTCACTGTTAAAACCCTCACTTAAAATTTATAAAAATTCTCTAGCTCAAAAAACTTCAAATCCTGGCAAACGATTTCTCGGTTTTCATCTTAATGCCACACATGAAGTGGGTTTCCTAGGGCGTCATGCTCTGTTGACTCCTTTTGGCCCAAATCCCAAGGCATTGGTCTCTCCCTAATGCGCCCTCTCTGAGTTTTCCCCTTTTTAGTTGTTTGACTGCTCATTTTTCGCTTGTAAGATTTGATATTGTCAGATCTATAGTCAAGCAGTGTTAGGAAGCCATTATTCATTTAAATCTACCTCTTGGGACCATTTCCCCAAATTAAGTACAGGTTTCCCAAAGCGGTTGTTTTTAATCATTTTCCTTAACACCTATATCCTCGATTTTCACTTAATACTGAGCCATTGTAATTGAACTAATCAAATTTTATATTTCATCTTCCTTAAGCCTCTACAATAACTCAATTCCTTAAATCTAGGGTTCTACACCCTTCACTTCATTTTGCTTGTTTGAGTGTTTGGGTTAGATCTTTCGATCCAAGAGTAGATCAGGGTCTCCCCCTTTGTTATATGTGGCTTGGATAGCAAGAAGTGAAGAGTTCCTCGATTGGCGTGACAACAAATCTATCTAGGGAATCGAGGCTCTCTTAGGTGTCACCGGTTAGCTGTCTTCCTCTACCATCCTGGATAGGACCTTTCAAGTAGACAACTACACTCTGTGTGATAACAGTAGTGTTAGAGCAATTTGTATTCATTGATTTAGGTCCTATTTTCGGGTATTTCGGATTTGCAAAGCCATTCCCCCCCAAGGTAGAACCTTGTCCATTCAACTCTAACACCTATAGTCACCTAGATCTATAGTTGATTTCACAAGTTACTGTGAAATATTAATTTGAATTTATTCATCGGTATATCCATCATTGTCAATCTGAAGTCTAAGTCATATCTCAGTAGCTCATAGTCATATATGCTCATATATTCTTTGGGTGGGGCATAAGAATGTTTTGATAGTGTAAAAACAATATTTTATAACAATCATCTCCCAAGTACCTTAACAAGTTTGTATTTTTAGATATTCATGTAGCTACTAAACATTCTTTGCAATATTTTTTGCATAATTTGCCTTTTCTTTCCTCCAATAGCCACACTATTAGGCTCTTAGCACATTTCAATAGAATTAACAACAACCGATTAATTATGACTATTTGTTTATATGTATAGGTTAGCCATTATTATTGAATTATAATTATGACAATTTTTATACTTATAGGTTCATCATTATTATTGAATTATAGTTATGAATATATGTTGATTATTGTTATCGTATTCATTTTTAATTACCATATGTAGTCTAATTTCATTTTTTCACAAATTTCAAGACCAACTTTGTTACTCCTTTGGTAATAAAATTCACTTTATGTACTAGTGACTCCTTGAATGTTTGACGGGAACAACCATGATTCCTAAGTGAACTATCAAATCTATGCATTGAAACCTTCAATGCAAATCCCTATCGGTTGCAGAGTGACCCAAATTTTTTTATTTCAAAATGAAATTATAATAACCTACAATTAATAACAGTTTTTGAAGGGGATTTCAACTCCAAATTATTTGCAAAAGTCTTCTGCAATTATGAAGTCATTTCCTACCTTTTCAATAAAAACAATATATACCCAATTCTCAAACCCCTTCCCTCAAAACGACACCATGAAAAATTGCTTAAATGCTCATTTAAATTCCAAATAATTTCTCCAAAACCCCTCTCCTCAACCAAATCATAGAGAAAAAAAATTAATTCCTTTGTAATTGCCTATCGAAACCTCACAAAACGTCCCTTTCTTGCCAAAGCTAAATATTTGGTGCCAAACACACCTCCTTCCAGGTTTCAAAGCTTCATGGTCACTCTAGTCGTCTTCATGGTCATTCTATTTTTGAGTCTCCCCCTAATTTCCTCTCAAAACCCCATAAAATGTCCCATTCCTGCCAAATACAAAGAATTAGTGCCAAATACACCTCAGCCGATGGAAACAAATTAAAATTGTGCTTCTCAGCACAATGAAAGAGGGCTATGGAAATTGAAATGTTAAAGCACCTTGGATGAAAGTTGTGATTAGTTGTGCTTCTAAGCACATGCAAAATCCAAAGGGTCCTAAAGGCCTAAAAAGCAGTGGTTAAATGTATGCAAAATCCAAAGAATGTTGGCCATGATTAAATGTAAAGATTAATACCTCACGGATCCTACGGGTTGGGATGTGAGATGGAGTAAGGGACAACTAATTCTAAGTGTGCCCTAGAACCTCAAGTTACGGTTAGATGTGCACCTAGTTACAACGGTTCTGGCAAAGATCTTCACAGAGTTGGATTCGGCTTGGATGTGAGCTGTAGACATTTTCTAAGGTTGAATAAGCACCTCTCTAAACAACTCATTCCATTTGTGAGACAATGTCATTCCCTGTGTGTTTATTATCCAACATATGCTTAAGTGTGTATTCCTTTTCCCTTATCTGAAGTATCACAGTGTTGAGTCAGTCAAGTCATCCCCTTATACTAGCCTTGCATTCTTCACCCTCACCCTTTGCTAGCAAAATTTTCACGTCTATAAAATGAGTATATTCTTGAGGTTCTGTTTTGAGTAAATGATTATTTAAACTTATATTTGATGTAATTATTGATTAACCGCCAGTGAAATGATGCTCCCTACTTTAAGTCTTGCTATTAGAATGATTAAAATAGCATACCTTATCCATTTTGCACTTGCAGCATCAGGCATTTTTAGCCTGGGTCATATTTTGATTAGTCTTGACCCGATCAAACCTAGTTTGACCAAGTCAACAATAGGATCTGAGATGAGTTGGACCAGTGATGTTTGAGGTTGATGATTTATTGTCCTTGGATTCCCACTTGATGGTTCCATGCAGCAGATGCAGGTTTCACTTGATAGTTTGATGGATTCTTATAGTTATTATTATTTACAGACCATTATTTTTATTGGTTCGGGCATGGTTGAGACTACAGATTGATTATCCAGGTAGCCACAAGGTGTATGAGTACTCATATCTAGTGCATTTGGACCTTCTGAGTCCACTGGTACACTCAAATTTCAGTTACAGGCACTCCCAGATGAGATTTCACATAGATTGTCACTTTACTACAAATTTGCCATTGTAAAATGGCCTGGCAGCATAGTTGGATTTTTATTTGGTTCTCCTATGGCTCTACAGAGGGAGTATGGGGTCCAACCACTTGTTATTACCATATAGCCATACCCCTAGACACTTTGGTACAGTCAGATGTGTGCCCAGGGCACCAGGAAGAGAACTATTGACATTTTATTTATTTACAAGTGATTTTTTGAGGATAAAAAATGGAATAAAAATGGTCATTGAGGATATCGATTTGGGCAAATTAGGCAAGGAATTGGCATGAGGTTTGTTCACAGGTCATTCATGATGCATCCCGCACCTTCCAACACAACTTTCATCATTCAATGGGGTCCACACACACTTCGGGGCATTATTTTGATGATGTATTATGATATTGAGGGGGCCACGATTTGGTCACTTGGTAACTTTGTGGTGTTGTTGAGTCATATATTTTATCATTGTGCCATGGGGTGATGCTAGTGCAGGACATTAATACCTCCTAGCCCCACCATGTGCTCCCGAAGAAGAAAATTCAAGTGAAGAGAAGAATATTAGAAGAATATAAATAAAGTGCTCACACACTTCATTTTCATCATCACAACATCATCTCTTCTCCACTTGTGCGCACTTTCCAAGGAAGAACTAGCAAAAGCAAGAAGCAAAACATTTTGGGTTCTTATCATCTCCTAGTGGTTTGTATTTCTCCCTAGAGGTTTGCTAGGGTTTCTTGTGAAGGGCACACTCTTATGTGTTAGGGTTTCTCTTCATGAATGGTATTGTACTTGCATTGGATTGATTTCTTCTAAGAAAACTTGGCAGGGTTTTCTTGTTGGTACAACACCCCCCCATTTTATTTTTAAAAAATACTGGGGTCCCTCCTCTTTTGAGTATGATTGCCTTTAAAAGTTTTGCAACATCTTGGCATCCCATGACTTAGTTTCTTTTTATCTTAATTTTCCTTAGAATTTTTTGAGTTTCGTCTTTCTGCCCAAGTAAAACTTGGTCTTTCGGCCCGCAACGGCGGAAGATCTGAGATAATTTTGCCGCAATAGCAGAAGAGTTGTCCCAAGTCTTCCGAAACAATGAAAGAGAAAGGCCAAGTCAAGCCGCAGCGGAAAAGTTATCACAAAGTCTCCGAAAAAGCGAAACGTTTACTCAAACGACCTCATGGCGGAACAAACTCGTCAAATCCTTTCGCTACAGCGGAAGCTTTCATCTAACACTTCCGCAAACGCCTCAACAAGTTCTTCGGAGAAACTCGTCTTTTTCTTCTGCCCCGCAAACTTTGGCATATTTTCGGAAGAACTTTGACCAAATTTCCCGCGAATGCGGAAACATTCGTTTAAGTCAGCCGCGATGCATGGCTCATTCGCGGAAGCGTTCGCACAACTTCCCTGCAATGGCGGACCATTTTACGTTTTTCTTCCCGCATGGGTCGGAAGCATTAACATAACCCTCTCGCTTTTCACGGTCACATTTATTGAAAAGGTTTCGACGTGACCCAACCATACACAGGCTTAAAACCCATTTAATGGCATGCAACCAATGAATTAATGGCCCACACGTACCAATTCAAATATATAGGGGTGAAACCCCGTTGGCTTTTCAGTTGTTTTCATCGCCCGAAGGATTTTCCCGTTCCGTTCGAACAACCGAGTGCGTCCATCGTCGTCTGAAGGAATAGATTCATAGACTACTCAACAATCGTCGGCGCCATGCCTTTCGATTCCAAGTAAGTACATTTACAGGCTCTGTCAAAATGTATGCTGGTACTTTCAAACGATATGATATGCCTTTTCTTTTCGTTCTTTATAGCCATAACATTTTTTGGAACCATCATGCTTATCGTTAACCTGATTTTCACCTGGACCAGGGTACCATCCTGCCTAGTCATTTGTTCAAAGTTGTTCAGTTATCTCGGGAAGCCTCTTCCTATCATCAACAACATTTGGCCTAGTTTTTCACGGTTTCAGATGACTTATTGCGCCTAACCTAAGAGGTGTTGTGTTAAGCCGCCCTAAGTATGCCTTGAGGCTCTCGTTTTGGTTCACTTACCCGCCACCCTCTAGACCTTTCCTACCCTTTCTCGTACCTAATCATGGAAGTCTTCGATTTTACAAAATTTACACCTTCCACGCTTGCGTGCCAGTAAATGTTGGTTTCCTAGGAGTTAAGTACCTAGACCAGCCTTTACCCACCTGCTGTCATAATCCCTTATCGCTACAACAACCGTAACGGTAACTTAATTAATGCTTTTACAAGTTTTTTTGATATGTGAAGGGAACATGTTCAGGAGTTTTGTTTGAAATGAAGAAATTATCTAACGAACATTAGTTTGGTTTGTCAACATCATGACATGCATGCTTATTCACGTTAATTGTTGAACATGATTCCCATAATGGATAAAGGTGGCAAGAGGAGAACGAAGGTGGTCGATGAAAGCACCAGAATGGAGACAACGTTCCAAGACACCAAATGCACTACAAACGTGCCTCCAGAAGTAAACTGGGGTGATGTTTACCGCATGATAAGAGATCAGGACTTTCTAGAAGCTCTCCTTGAAGAAGAATGCTTATATCAAAATATCCAGAACTCCTGTATATCCAAAGCGGCCACACGTCCAGAACTCTTCCCATGTTTAGAGGTAATCGGATGGGTGCTGCAGCACGCCAACACTGAAACTAGAGTCATAGCAGATAGCACAGGAAAGGCCTTTGCATCGTTTCACCCGTCTTACATCGCCATAGCCTACAAATTACCCAAAGCACAACAGCGGCTTGACGATGCATGGTTGGAAGAAATCCATATGGATAATCTAGACATGGCAAGAAGGTTGTTAATTTCAGGCAAGCAGTTCAAAAGAAAAGACAGTGAAAAATACGAAGTCCAGAATCTGAGGCCTCCCTTCAGAATGATCGCTCTCATGCTAAGCAGAATCCTCGGGAGACCCGATGGGAGGATGTTCATGCTACAATGGGTCCTTATCATCCACTATGTAGCCTTCAAAGGGACAATCTTCGATTGGGCTGACATTCTCTCAGACAGCCTGACATCAGCAATAACAATGGCTAAAGAAGGGTTGGTAGAAAGGAAAGCATAATTTTATATGGCATCATACGTCATAGATTGTATCATGGAAAAATGTCTGTTTCCCAAGTTGGGATGCATGTGGAGCTCAGCAGAGGGCTCGGTGTTCATAGCCTACAAGATATTTTGGGCTCAGAATTACAAGAGGGATTATCAGCTCATTTGCAAGGAGTTCATTATTCCCCTTTATCAGTTGATATTTAATGAAGAACCCAATTGTCTATCTAAAAACGCCATGGAAGCCTTGGAAAAGTATGGCAATTTCTATTTTTCTCCCGAAGGTACTACATAAGAATGTACGGAGGTTCCAAAGCCCCATATATTCTCCCAAGGTATGCTACAAATTACATAATTCACAAGGAAATGGTGAGGCAATTATTCATTGATGGGATGGGTAACACTTTCTATAAGGCCAAGAAAGCCACGTTTCCCCCCTTACCCTTTTATGTTGGGTCCTACAAATTTTTAGGAATTGCAACTGTGAAAGAGTTTGTTGCAAAATTGAGGAGTTTTCATTTCGGAGAGAGGATTTTTCACAGGAATGATCGATAGGGAAAAATTGCACAACATTGCAAAGAACTCTCCACTCCCTGTGAATACGCCAACTTTTATGATCCATAGGATGAACCATACAACGGAATCAACAATATCCCTGAGCTTCAGATCTTCCAGGAGGAAAAAGGAGGGGCTAGCTCGAGGTCCAAGGCCTTCTCGGAAGAAGAACTAAGGCTTTTGGAACAAGCAAAGAAAATCCAAGAAGATAAATGTAGAGAAGAAGAAAATTTGAGGGTCCAAGCAGCCAAAGCCGAGGCCAAGAAGAAATAAGAAGAGGAAGAAAGAATTAGGCTGGAAATTAATCCTAAGCAGGAAGAAGATGACAAAAGAAGGAAGGAGAAAGAGGAAGAGGCAAAGAGGAAAGAAGAAGAAGAAAATAAATCCCAAGAAGAGGTTAGCCCCAAAAGCCCAGACCTGCAAAACTTGGATATGGGCTCCCCCATAAGGGATCTACCCATTTTCCCTTTCACACCCTATAAAGGTAGCACAGTTTCTAACTGGGTAAATTTCGCTTACAACAAGAAGAGGAAAACCATTGTCAAGGAGACAGGTTCCAAATTGAAAAGACCTTTTCAGCCTGACATCGTCAGTACACAAGAGAATACGATCATGCAGAACACAGAAGAAGCTGCTAGACTCCTGGCATCCATCTCCATAGCCGCTATTACAGCAACTGCAGATAATGTCAACACATTGGGAGATTGGCTGGATGAATAAAAGGAGAAGGCGCAGCAGCTTCAGGAAGCTTTAGTCAAGGAGCATAACTAAACAGATCTGATGATTGAGAAGAATAATTCTCTCACATCTCAAAAGGAGGAATTAAATAAAGCACTCCAACAATTGGAGGTAGACAAGAGAGCCCTTGCAATACAAATAAGAGTATTAGAAGCAGAAAATGCAGAGCTTAAAGGTAAGAATTTGAAGCTCGAATCGGATAAATTCGACAATGTTCAAGAGGTAGATGAGCTGAAGGAGCACATTTAGAAGTTACAAGGAGAAAATGAATCGCTGGAGCAACAATTGGAGTTGGAAAACAACAAAATGGGAGACATCAGCCCCTTCCACGAGCAAGCTTGTGGAATACTAAGAGAGACCTATAGAGTCCGAGAACTCATAGCAGAAGAAATATACAGACTAAAAGCAGTCATGACCAAAGTCAAGGAAATGAATGTTGAAGCTACCAGGATTAGGAGGAAACACTCACGCATCAGTGGGGAGATTAAAAAGCATATCGAATGGAGAGAAGGGAAGTCAGGGTTCCCAGCATTCCTTCCCCTTAATCCTGTTGATGAATACAAGGCAGATATATGCACCCTAGAGTATTCTAAAGACCGCGGAGTAAAGTTGGCTTTCGTAACTACAACCACTTATGAGCAATGCAAGATTGTGTACTCTCGAATCGGGACCACATAGGAAAGCTGCCGAATAGCCACGCCCCAAAGGATAGAAGAGTTCCTGGATAAAGCACAGTATTTAGCTAATCTAAGTATAGATCTCCAGGCAGAAAGTGAATATGTGCAGAAGCAGGACACCTTGCCAGCAGAAGATCTACGCCAATTTATCAGCCAAGCTGCTGTTCATCAACACAGACTGGAAGAAATCCTCCCGGTGACTATGGCTGAAATAACTATCTTAGCAGAAGAGCTCGCCAAGCAAAAAATATCTCTCAGATTTATGAGTCCCCTGATTGGAACGAATATTATAAGGGACACAAATCACTGGGGAATTCATATAGCAGAGGTGGAGAAGGCATTGGAAGCCAGCCAAGATACCACATCGGAGAGTGTCCTAGCCATTGCAGTAGTGCAAGAAGAAACCCCAGCAATGCCTCAGGCCCTAAAGGAGTCAGCTTAAGGATAGCTTGCAGCCGCCAGCGTGCCTCATGAGAGTTTATTTTTTGTGTATACCTTTGGAATATTTATGACTTGTAATGTTTAACTCCCGTTGTTGCAAAATAGTTGATATATTTCTCTTATGTAATATTCAACACTACAAGACAAATTAGGGGAATATAAACGGTTAGGGTATAGGTGGCAACTCTGGGCATATTTTGTAAAGCTATATATAGCTAATTAGAAGAAGGGAACAGGGACTTTTGGCAGGTGAAATTCTTTTCTGTCTTGTAAAGGAACTATTTCTGTTGCATCAATGGAAAATCATTTTGGCCTGTGGAAGGTAGCAAATTTTTTTGCATGGAGTCTTGTTGATTAACTGCTGAACTATTTATGCATTTTTCATACATTTCCTGTGAGATATTTCTTGGCTGTTATGAATTAATTCTGTGCTATGAATGGTTTCATATTCTTTTGTAAAATTTCTGTGTTAGATGGGTAATTGAATGCTTATATTAATCTGAGCTATCTCAGATGGTCTTTATTTCTTCTGAAAATGCTCCTTTCAATTTAACAGCTATCTGTAGAATTAGCTGGTGTATTTTCAAGTTTATTGCCCATTCTTTAAATCTGCTCCTTATAAGGATAGGTAATTTAGATTAAAGCAAATTAACATAGATGCGTTTTCTCACATGCATTTATAGTGCACTTGCATATCATTTTAAATAAAAAATATATAACCGATGGATCGGGACGCAACCGGTAAAATAAGCAAATATTTAAAACCCACGGTAGCTGAAAGCATTAACTGGACGGATTCTCCATACCAAACGGTGAGTGATCTAGTTGGGATTTCTTACCGGGGAGAATGCCTTGCTGATTGATGTAGTGATATTCGAGGCATCAACATTTTTTGGCGCTAGAAGGAGGGCCACCAGTGTGTGGCTAGGGGAAAAGATTCTTTTGTTAGCAAAATTTCCTCTGAAAACCCATCCGCAACAGTTTTTCCAGAATTTTCAGATCTGGAATCAAGAAATCAAGAAGATCCTAACCCTGAAACAGTTAAGTCAGAAGTAGTGTATGCTATTCCTTTGGAAGAAGTAAATAAATTCAGGAGACATACTCGCTCATACATGAGAAGTCTTGGTGGACTAACCAATGTTCCTTTGTTACTGTAATGTCCCTTGTTAGGAATTTTATTAAAATGGCAATTTTTCACTTTTTTCCCTAGTTAGACCTTTGACTAGTTTTGATCTCTAGGTCCCAAATTTGCCCCAAAGGATCCCAAATCTTCTGAGAAGGTATATTAATGATATTAGAACATACATATGTATTTCAGGGATGCCTTTGGACCTTTAAAATACTTCTGCAAATCCTCTTTCAATTCTGATCAACGTAGGTAACTTTACTAGTGATTTTCCTTTGACTAGTATTGGTCTCTAGGTCTCAAATTGACTCCAAATGCCTTCAAATATTCAAGAAAGGTGTATGAATGATATTAGAACTTGAATATGATTTTTATGGATGAAATATGTCCACCAAAAGACCTCTGCAAAATCTCTTAAGATTCTGAACCAATTATGCAATTTTACTATTAATTTGGGGTTCAAATCCCCCTGGGGCAAGTACTGAAAATGGCTTCCCAAATGCCTCCAAACCCACTCAAATTTATGAAAAGAGGTATGTAATGTGTTAAGTATTTTATTAAAGTCTCATATGCACCATTAATGGATTATTACAACTTTTCTCACCCTCTCCCATTCAACTGCAAAAATCCCCAATTCGACCCTTGGGGAAATGGCACTATTTCACCTCCCAATACAACTAAACCGAGTAAAAATGCTTCAAATGCTCAAGTACAGTACATGAAACTTGTAGAAGACATCCATGGCAGTATATGTATCACAAATATATCAGAGAATCATCCATTCATTCGAAATCATCATCAATACATTGGCTCACAACAAGGTAGTGGGGAAATGGCATTGTTCTTCCATTAAAAATGAGATTTATACATTTCTACTTGGAATTTCGACCTGAAAATTTTTGGAGATGAATAACAGAGTATTTAATTCATATTAAAAAATAAATGGGGCATTAAAATATTCCCCAAAGAGTACAATAGCTCACCAAAAATGCCCTCCCTCAAGTTCCAAGAATATGCCATCAAAAATGGAAATGGTTGAAGGAGTGAGCTGCAATAGAAGAAACCATGAGCTGCCCTGTAGCTTACACCTGCAAATAAAGACTCCATTAAATCTCCAAATGAAAGGTCTAAATGTCCTTTCCAATTGCCAACTTGGATGGGAATCTTTCACCCTTGAAATTGGCTAAGGCAAGAAACTAGTCATCCACTAGCTCTCCCTCTTCACAAATGCAATTGCAAATTCTACAAATGATCAAAAGCCATTCTCATACTTCATTTCTACATTTTATAACCAACATTAGCCTTCTAAGGGTCGAAATCCTCTCAATAGATTCAATAGATTTCCATTTAGGAAATATTCCACATTTGCCACTTGTCTCCTAGTTCCAACCTTCCATCTTCTCCCAAATTCGATTTTGAGTCTCTTTGGCTTCTCCAACTCCCAAATTCACCTTCTTTGAGCCTATTTTTGGGGCTGACATGTCATAGTGGTCAGATGTCAGAGGTCAGTTCTGCAATTTGTCATATTTGTCATAGATGCTCCATCATTGGTGTCATAGGGGCTAGGGAATCTAGCCCAAGTGTCCACAAACTTCCACTTTGACTCTTTATCTTCCATGGAGGTTACCAATCCTTCCCAATTCGACCTAATATTCTCAATGAAATTTTTTATGACTTACCAACTCACCCAAGAGTGTTCACATTCCCATTAATTCGAATTTGCAAAAGAGAGATACCATGTATTATGAAAAATCAAGCTAGTGTGGGTCCCACATCCTCCGTATATCTCCAAAACCATTTGTCACCTAGGATTTCTCTTGAATTTATTTATTCACTCTATTTATTAAATACTTGAACCCTTATAATGTCTAAACATCATTTATTATCCCCCCTTATTCCAAATCCCAAAGCTTCCACCCCAAACCTAGGAAACTAGTAATTTTCCTCCTTGGCAATTATTTGACCCTTAACATCAATTTTACAAACTCTAATGAATATGGCTAATGTGATTAGGCCATTGTGACCCAATTCCAAATTTGGGACATGACAAATCCTCCCTTCCCAATATTGCTTGTCCTCAAGCAATTTCAAACATGGGTGTTGAAGAACCTGCTTTCTGTATAATTATTTGAAGTTGCCATTGAATTGCCAAACCTGGAGTCTTTGAGTTTCCATGAAGATTTTAGAGAGGAACCACCATGCTTGCTGCTGCACTAATATGATAAAAATAACTTTATTAAGTGGGAAATCCCTCTCCCATACTTCTTGTTTCCCCCCAAAAATTGAAACCAATGAAACAAAAATTATTCCAGAATCCCATTGCTTGTATTGCACCCGAACAATTAAGAGTGCTCTCCAACCCATACCGTCAGATAAGAGGATTCCTGGATCCCATTTTCTTGTATGCATTCTTCCAAAAATCATGAGTACAAAATATATATCATCAAAGTACATAACTACATAATGAAAATTAATATCAAGGAGGTGCTTCATCAAAGAATTGTGAAAGTGCTTATACCTCCAAGCAAGTAGACCACTATTTTCCAAGTGCATACAAGCTTCAAGTGACCAATCAAATCTGCTCCAATGACATAGGTGAGGATCCCATGTCCTATAAAGCTTCTCCAAAAGGATGTGATATGCATCAAAATATTCAGCCATGTATTCTTTCATCCAAGAAGTGAATGAAGAATCTCCACTAAAATCTGAACCAAATAATGAGCAGAAAAAACAAGGAGACTTCAAATGACTCAAAGAAGTCTTACCCATACATCCCTGAATGTGATCATCATAAAGATATAACAAAGTTGGTGGCTTCCAACAAAAATGTTCTCCAATCATAAATATATTCACCCAAGTGTTGGATGAAGTTCCTCCAACATCAAATGAATCAAGTGTTGAGCAAGAAAAACCACGAGTCTTCAAGTGACTCAAATGCATATCATAGGTGTATCCATGTAGATGTGCATCATCGAAAAGTAACAAAGGATGCTGCTGCAAATGTGAATAAGAATGTTCTCCAACCATATCATCATAAAATGTAAATCTAGGAGTTCCATACTCCTCATGTGGCACCATCAAAAAGAACCCTTTCACCCATACTTCATTGAGACTAATGTTGCAAAACATGGAATTGTAGGATGTAGGAGAATGAACCAAATCACCCAAATGATCAAAAAGTACAGAAGTTTTATCATGGGAAGGATCCATATGGGTAGTATCATGCAGCTCCTTCAAAAGTGTGAACTCTTTGTCATAGTTTGGTTCCAATGTAGAGGAATCATGCTCTTCTTTAAAAATTGCATAACCTTCATCAAGAGACAATTTAAATTCCTCTTCCACCACATCAAGTGTTTGGATCTCTTCAAGTTCATATTCAAACACATCAAGAACATTCAAATTTTCACATTTCTCATGATCCACCATGTCATGAGAATCCTCCAAACAATCTACCATTTGACAATCTGAAACATAGGAGGAAAAACAAGTATCTTGCAACTTTTCAAGAAGTTGCTCATTTTGAATTGTGAGCTTATGATTATCCTCATTATTCTTCAAGTATGCATCATGTAACAATTCATTAAGCTCAAACAAATGGTTTCTATCAAAAAACAAAGACATGAAATTACCTTTGATGTGGCACATTGCTCTTTGAATATTCTCCATGTCTTCAAGGAAGGATGTTTCCTCCAATGAAGTAGCTCTCCAACAAGAATTTGACACCAATGCTTGAGTGTCATGGAGAATACTGAGGGAATCTTGGATCTTCTTTTCATTCATCTTTAAGGACCCTTCAAGAAAATGAGGCTCTTGTAAATGAACCTCCTCATCTTCTTCATTTTTTCTTGGACCAACTTCATGAAGCTCAAGTGGTGATGGGGAAGTTGATCTTGGTTCTTCTTCAACTGCTACAAGGTCTTCATTATCATGCTTAATGGAACTTGGGCTTGCAGAAACAATTTCAAAAGTGATCTCTATGTCACCAACATAGAGGTGTGAGCACCCATCAGTAGGTACTCCATAGTTTAAGCATCCATCAGTAGATGCTCTTTGGTTCATGTCTAAGCTAGAAGGTGTCTCGAAATGATCTTCCATATTTTCAATAGAATCTTCTTCATGCTCTTGTGATGTCTCTTCATTTTTCTCCTTCAAGCAAGCTGATGCATTTTTCCCCTTGTTTTCCTTAGGATCAGTATATTTGGAATCTCTTCTTGAATAAATCTCAAAATCTTTCCTCAAGGAGGACATCATTTCATGCACACATATATGATACTCACTCCAAGGTTCTTTACAAGAAGGGCATAAACCTTTCTTTACTAACTCCACATGTTCATGTTTGGGCCTATTTTCAAAAACATGTTCAGCAAAGTACTCAAAAGACATGGCATTTTGTGTATTTTTGCTAAAAGCAAGATATTCTTGATATTTTTGATATTGTTGGGGCAAGGTTTTATATTTTGCTCTCCATCTTTGGAACTCACTCATAGAATTATCCTTGGTTGGTGTGACACACTCATATTCATCAGATTTAAAGTCATAAGAATAATCTTCATTTCTCTTGAAATTGTAAGAAGTGTTGCATGATGGCATCTCTTCCTCGTACCATTCACATTCTGCTTCATATTGCTCATAAGCATCTGCATATTCCTCATAAGAATTGTACTCATAGGATTCATCATAATAGTAAGACATGGCTTCCTATTATTCTTGAATGTATGTACCTAATCCACATGTGCAAGGACCATGCTCTGATACCACTGTAATGTCCCTTGTTAGGAATTTTATTAAAATGACAATTTTTCACTTTTTTCCCTAGTTAGACCTTTGACTAGTTTTGATCTCTAGGTCCCAAATTTGCCCCAAAGGATCCCAAATCTTCTGAGAAGGTATATGAATGATATTATAACATACATATGTGTTTCAGGGATGCCTTTGGACCTTTAAAATACTTCTGCAAATCCTCTTTCAATTCTGATCAACGTAGGTAACTTTACTAGTGATTTTCCTTTGACTAGTATTGGTCTCTAGGTCTCAAATTGACTCCAAATGCCTTCAAATATTCAAGGAAGGTGTATGAATGAGATTAGAACTTGAATATGATTTTTATGGATGACATATGTCCACCAAAATACCTCTGCAAACTCTCTTAAGATTCTGAACCAATTATGCAATTTTACTAGTAATTTGGGGTTCAAATCCCCCTGGGGTAAGTACTGAAAATGGCTTCCCAAATGCCTCCAAACCCACTCAAATTTATGAAAAGTGGTATGTAATGTGTTAAGTATTTTATTAAAGTCTCATATGCACCATTAATGGATTATTACAACTTTTCTCACCCTCTCCCATTCAACTGCAAAAATCCCCAATTCGACCCTTGGGGAAATGGCACTATTTCACCTCCCAATACAACTAAACTGAGTAAAAATGCTTCAAATGCTCAAGTACAGTACATGAAACTTGTATAAGACATCCATGGAAGTATATGTATCACAAATATATCATAGAATCATCCATTCATTCGAAAATCATCAATACATTGGCTCACAACAAGGTAGTGGGGAAATGACATTGTTCTTCCATTAAAAATGAGATTTATACATTTCTACTTGGAATTTCGACCTGAAATTTTTTGGAGATGAATAACAGAGTATTTAATTCATATTAAAAAATAAATGGGGCACTAAAATATTCCCCAAAGAGTACAATAGCTCACCAAAAACGCCCTCCCTCAAGGATGAAGAATATGCCATCAAAACTGGACATGGTTGAAGGAGTGAGCTGCAATAGAAGAAACCATGAGCTGCCCTGTAGATTACACCTGCAAATAAAGACTCCATTAAAGCTCCAAATGAAAGGTCTGAATGGCCTTTCCAATTTCCAACTTGGATGGGAATCTTTCACCCTCGAAATTGGCTAAGGCAAGAAACTAGTCATCCACTAGCTCTCCCTCTTCACAAATGCAATTGCAAATTCTACAAATGATCAAAATCCATTCTCATATTTCATTTCTACATTTTATAACCAACATTATCCTTCTAAGGGTAGAAATCCTCTCAATAGATTCAATAGATTTCCATTTAGGAAATATTCCACATTTGCCACTTGTCTCCTAGTTCCAACCTTCCATCTTCTCCCAAATTCGATTTTGAGTCTCTTTGGCTTCTCCAAATCCCAAATTCGCCTTCTTTGAGCCTATTTTTGGGGCTGACATGTCATAGTGGTCAGATGTCAGAGGTCAGGTCTGCAATTTGTCATAGTTGTCATAGATGCTCCATCATTGTTGTCATAGGGGCTAGGGAATCTAGCCCAAGTGTCCACAAACTTCCACTTTGACTCTTTATCTTCCATGGAGGTTACCAATCCTTCCCAATTCGACCTAAGATGCTCAATGACATTTTTTATGAATTACCAAATCACCCAAGAGTGTTCACATTCCCATTAATTCGAATTTGCAAAAGAGAGATACCATGTATTATGAAAAATCAAGCTAGTGTGGGTCCCACATCCTCCATATATTTCCAAAACCATTTGTCACCTAGGATTTCTCTTGAATTTATTTATTCACTCTATTTATTAAATAATTGAACCCTTATAATGTCTAAACATCATTTATTATCCCCCGTTAGTCCAAATCCCAAAGCTTCCACCCCAAACCTAGGAAACTAGTAATTTTCCTCCTTGGCAATTATTTGACCCTTAACATCAATTTTACAAACTCTAATGAATATGGCTAATGTGATTAGGCCATTGTGACCCAATTCTAAATTTGGGACATGACAGTTACCCAGAACCAGAGCTCCGCAAAAAAATCCTCATTGCACAATAGATTCTGTCCTTGTTCAAAGTCTAGAAGAATTGTTAGATTTATCTCTAGAAGAGATCACTGAACCTTTTGATGAAGTTAGACCAGAAACCCCTACAGGTCCAGAGTAGCACGTTCCAAAGGATACCCACCTTAATTCACCACTGCACTCACCACCGCGCTCTCCCCTGAGAGTCATGGCCGTACCTACATGGAGAGCCAGACAGGCCTTAAACATAGTTAGACCATTCCATGATTTGCCTAAGAATCTAGAAAAGGTTTTGCCTAAGTATGACCCTAGCAAGGGGATTTTTGCTGAAGACCACCTCAAAAGTTTTTATCTAGCTCTAACTCTTTTAAATGTGGAGCACGAGGACATGGTCTGTCGTCTTTTTCCTTATACTTTCGAACCCAAAGTATCGTCCTGGTATTTTAGTTTACAGGCTGGTTTGATAACAAGTTGGGAAGATTTTGAGAAATGCTTTCTTAAAAAATATGGAAACCAGAAAACCGTAGCCACTCTCATGAAAGAATTATTATCTATGAGAATGGAAAAGAATGAGAAAGTTCAAGAGTTTAACCAGAGATTCACAACATTGTCAAATAATTTAAGTGACGGAACAAATCCCGCTGAGGAATGCTTAGTAGAATATTATACAACAACTCTTAAATCCTCGCTCGTAATGTTCATCAAGACAACAAAAAAACCTACCCTGACAGAAAATTTTGAAGAATCCAAGAAGGTGGAAGAAGAACATGACAACATAGCGAAACATGCTTTAGATGTAGAGGGTAAGCCAGTGGCTGTTAAGAAACCTTTTTTGTTAACTAGGGATAAAGAAGAACCTGCACCAGATTTAGAGAATGTCATCAAAATGATGTAGAAACTCTCCAATAAGATTGTAGATCTAGAAAAGGACAAAACAACAAGCTCTTCGAGACCTCCTTTTAAACCCTTCTATAAAAGGAAAGAAGACAATGGACAACCAACTCCACCAGTCAATAATTCCGCTGTTCTAAATTTGAATGAAATAGGGATGGACCACTTCTGCACTTTTCACCAAGAACAACACTTAGAAAAGAGCTTCCCACAGTGGATCAATTCGATGAGCTTAGTAATGAACCAAATGTTAGATGCACAAGTGCCCGAACAAACGAAACCTCAACAAGAACAAACTCTTGACAGCGAAGAACCAACTCCTGATACCACAATGATTGTTTGGGATTGGACCCCTGCCCAAGAACTTCCTTGTGAAGAGTTTCCAGACGAAGTATAAACAACATCTATTAACATCACCACCAGGAGTAAAGGCCCAGTGATTGAGTTAGAAGTAGAACCACCTAAAGCTAAGTCTAACCAAATACCGAGACGACATATAACTGTTATTCCTCCCCAACCCAAAACAAGCTTGGTGGTTGCTCCTATGATGACTAAAGAACCAAACTCGGAAAGAACTAAATAGTCCCAAGCTCCTTCGAACAAAGCAGAAAATCAATCTACGACTACGAAAGGATGCGACATGAGCTCATGATATAATAGAGGATATAAAAAAAAGAAAGCTAATATTTCCATTTTCGATATGTGCAGCTTACCACAGCAAAGGAAGAAGTTGATGGAAGCCTTAGATCTGCAAATAGCTGTCCCAGTAGAAAACACTAAGGAAAACCCATAAATTAACAAAGCAGGTATCGTTGAAAAATCGAAATCTCAAACTCTTCCTTTCCTCTTAACCTTTGAGATTTTTAATCACAATGTGCACAACTGTTTGGTAGACTCGGGTGCTAGTTCGAATGTCATGCCTTTGTCAATTTGCAAAAGGATTAATGGACAACCTATCCCGTCCCCATCTCAAATCATCCAACTGGATAGGACTGCTGTTAAGGTTATTGGTGAATTAAAAGATGTACTTATTAGATTGTCATCCGATCCAAGAGTGTGTCAATTCATTGATATAATTGTGGTTGATATTCCCGAGGCATATGGTCTAATCTTAAGTAGGGACTGGTTTGCGAAACCTAATGGCTATTTTGCAACAAATTGGTCTCATATATTGCTGCCATATCAAAATCGTCAGAATCAGATTAAGATATTGAGGGAGCCGCATATGAAACAAAATGTTACTCACCTGGATGGAAAAAATGAAGTAGTAACCTTTTCATCTTCAGTTTTAGGAAATTACTTTTTGGAAATTGAACCTGGAAACTACAAATCAGAAGAAGTTAGCCATATTTCAGATAGACAGCCTGATCTCCTTGAGTTTTCGCAGGCTGATGATATGGATTGTAATATAGTAGATTTAGTCACTAATTTAGACAAAAATCAAACTAACTTAGTTAGAAAAGAAAACATTTTTTGGACTCTTTACTTTGATGGCTCCAAGACATAGAAAGGATCCGGAGCTGGTTGCATTTTAATTGACCCTAATAGAAATAAATATTTTTTATCATGTAGGTTAGAGTTTGAATGTACTAATAATACCGCAGAATACAAAGCTCTCATTCAAGGTTTGAAGAAAGCCATTTGTCTTAATGTTAAGTTTTTGAAAGTATTTGGTGATTCTGAAATTGTTGTTAGGCAAATAAGAAATACAATTCATTGTCTTTCCCCTCATTTAAAGGGATATCAAGCAGAAATATGGAGTTTAATCTCTTGTTTTGATGCTTTTAACATTAATTCTGTCCCAAGATTACAAAACGCTGCAGCTGATCTGTTAGCTACCTCCGCTTCCAGATTAGTACCCACTAATACTAAATGTTCTATTGAATTAATTTTCAGGCCTTCTGTGCCAGACAACATCACAAATTTCAGAGTATTTGACGACGATGAACAGATCATTAGTTTCTTAACTAATGAAGATGCTTTTCAAGAAGCCATCATAGAGGAAGAAGAGCATGACTGAGACCTACAAAATAAAAATGCAGTGAAAGGAAACTTTATTCCCAAAGGATTAAGAACGCTAGGGTCCCTCTTCGATTTGCAAAACATATCAGGAGACCTGTGAATGAAAAAACCCACAGCTCGGCCCTGCAATACTAGCTGATCAATTTGGGCATAGAAGCTGAACCGAAATATGTCAATTTGGGAAAATGTTGTACGCCGACAGAAAGAAGTAGATTCATTAAACTTTTTCAGCAATATAAAGATGTGTTCGCTTGGACCTATGACAATTTGAGGACGTATGACACCCATATCATTCAACACGTAATACCTATGAAAGAAGGAGTCAAACCTTTTCAGCAATAGCTAAGGAGAATGCATCCAACGCTTGAGCCTCTAATCCAAAAGGAACTAAAAAAATTGTTGGAAGCCAAAATCATTTTCAAAGTCCGACATTCTGAATGGGTGGCTAATCTAGTCCCTGTGTGGAAGAAATCAGGAGAAATCAGGCTGTGCGTAGATTTCCGGAACTTGAATAGAGCTTCTGATAAAGATAACTATCCGGTGCCTCCAATGGAACAGATATTGCAGATGGTGTCAGGATCAGAACTGTTTTCCTTACTAGATGGTTTTTCTAGTTACAACCAAGTGCTAGTAGCGGAGGAAGACCGAATCAACACAACTTTTCGCAAAAAGTGGGGGACATTCGCATACCGAAGAATGCCTTTTGGCTTAATTAATGCAGGAGCTACTTTTCAGCGAGCCATGGAAATTGATTTACGAGGACTGGGCGGTCAATGTGTAGTGGTATACTTAGATGATGTAATAGTCTTTTCAAAGAAGAGAGAAGACCACGTTTCTCACCTAAAGCAAATCTTTGATCGCTGTAGGAAGTACGGGATCTCTCTAAATCCTAAGAAAAACATTTTTGCTGTTCTTGAGGGAAAACTTCTCGGTCATGTCATTTCCAAGGAGGGAATCTCAATAGATCAAGAAAGGGTTCAGGTTATCAATAAGATTCCCATGCCCCACAGCAAGAAGTCTATGAAATCATTTATGGGGACCATAAATTTTGTCCGAAGGTTCGTGCTAGACTTCGCCCAGATCGTTAAACCTTTGCAACAAATGGTTAAGCAGAATGTACAATTTAAATGGATAGACTTGGAAAAGGTCACATTCAAAGAGATCAAAGTTGCTATAGCCAAGGCACCATCTTTAAGAAGTCCAGATTTTGATAAAGATTTTATAATGTATACATTCGCTTCTGATGACTCTCTTGCAGTTGTGCTTACTCAGAAGACGGAATCAGGAGATGAATACCCAATTTCTTTTATGAGCATTGGTATGCAGGGCGCTGAAATGAACTATCCCATGGTAGATAAACAAGCATATGCAGTCTTCAAAGCAGTAAAACAGTTCATGCCATATATTCTAAAAAATATGACGAAAGTCATAATCCCTCATCCCGCTGTCAGAACTCTTTTCGTCCAAAAGGAATTGGGAGAAATAAGAGGGAATTGGGTCACTGCTCTCCAGGAGTACGACTTAGAATTCAAGCCAGCTATCATTATTAAAGGTCAAGGCCTATGCAGGCTACTCACTCAAAGCCAAACTAACGAAGAGCTAGATTGGAGGAATGAAGCCGAGCTTAATATTGTAGAAGTATGTCCAATTTTCACAGCCCCTGAGTCTTGGTACAGAGACCTAGTACATTACTTGCAGTCAGGTTAATTACTAGAGCATTGGAGTCCGAAGCAAAGGAGAGCCCTCCGTCTTAAATCAACATCTTATCAGATCATTGAAGGAGTACTCTTCAGAAAGCATTATGATGGCATTTATCTCAGATGTTTAGAAAAGGAAGATGCTATTAACTTGGTCAAAGAACTACATGATGGACCCGTTGGAGGACATTATTCCGGGGACACTACAACCCACAAAATTCTCAGAGAAGGGTACTATTGGCCTACTCTCTTCAGAGATTCCCATGCCCATGTCAGAAATTGTGATGTATGCCAAAGAAGCACTGGAAAGCTACCTAAAGCAGCAGGCCCTTTGCAGCCAGTTATCATTACTGAACCATTCGAGCAATGGGGCATAGATATAATTGGGGAGATAAACCCCAACTCTTCGCTGCAGCACCGATACATTCTGACCGCTACAGATTATTTTACAAGATGGGCAGAAGCTATTCCCCTACGAAAAGCTAATGAGGATACGGTCATCAAATTTTTTGAAGAGAACATCATAACCAGGTTTGGGGTTCCAATTTCTCTTGTTTTTGATAATGCTCCATATTTTTCATCAATAAATATTAATGAATTCACATATGAAAGAGGAATTAAATTACATTATTCAGCCAATTACTACCCTCAGGGAAACGGTTTAGCTGAATAAACCAATAAAAATCTCATCCGCATCCTAAAAAAGACCGTGATCGAAAATCAAAGGAGCTGGCACACAACCCTCTCTAACGCCCTGTGGGCAGACAAGGTAACGCTTAAAAACACCTTAGGAGCCTCTCCTTTCAACCTGGTATATGGAAAAGAAGCCATTCTCCCTCCGAATATATTACTCCCATCATTGAAGCTAGCCCAATCCTACCGAGGTAGTAGCAGTCAAGCCCTACAGTCCAGGACTGATACCCTGCTGAAACTAGAAGAGTCACGGGAAAAGGCCAAGGAACGATTTTCTCATCATTAAGACATAGTCAAACGATGGTTTGATAAAAGAAATTCCGGGAAGAGAACTTCGAAGTAGGATACTTGGTCCTCAAGTGGGACCACCAACACGATGGTAAGGGAATGCACACAAAGTTCCAACACTTATGGCTTGGCCCTTATCAAATTTCTGAAAAAATTGGTCCATCAACTTATAACGTGAAAGACTTACAAGGAGAGGAACTGAACCTCCCTCTCAATGGTCTCGCCCTAAAGCAATACTTTGTGTGAGTTATGAAAGGTTCGTGTACATAAATAAACCTCTGCTTCTCTATTTTTTTTTGGTCTTTTCTTTTCTTTTGTTACCTCTGGTTTGTCAGTCAGTTTAATCCAATTTCTTTTATTTTTTCTTTTGAGTAGGTTTTTAGGTCCATTACTTGAAGTAAAACCAAAACTCCAATTATGGTGTAGATGAATGAAGAAGACTCCAGATAACTCGGAAGGATGATCATAAGAATCCCATCGATAAAGATACACATGTTTGTAACTTTGTTTTCAATGATCGGTCTCCTAGAATGCAGTGATGCTCTTTCTTGTTGGTCAAAATAACCCCTGTCAAATAGCTACGATCCTGTATTTCCTTTTAACTATCTTAGGGCCTCTTCACTTTAACATCAGTAGCTATCTCAAGAAGTTAAGTATGTCAGGACCCATGGAAAGGAAACATGTCTCATAGGTACATGGTATTTAAATGATCCCACGCCGCAATTAAAGCCAAAAGGCATATCCCAAAGAGTTTGGTTTCGAGAAATTCTCGCCTCAATTAAAGCATGGTTGAGAAATTAAAGTAAGCTCAAGAAAGCTGACGGGAGCTATCTAATAAATCATCCCAACAAAAGTTCTTCTCCGTCCGTGAATCATGAAATCTAAGCTTCTGTTCACACAACAAGACATTTTGGATTGAAGAACTAGTATCGAAACATATATAACAGGAGAAACTTATTTCTGGAAGGCTCAAAACGGCTAAAAGTCAGAAATTAAAGAAACATCTAAAAAGATGTAAAAGCATGGGAATGAGGAACAAACGAATGTCCCTGTGAGATTTTGTCACGATCTTGAGGAGTCCTATACTATTTAACTTTCGAAGAATGTTTTCTCTTAAAAACCCCACAATACGACCCTTAGAGAGTTTTAAAGAAAAATGAGTCAATGATGCATTCTCCCTTTTATCACCATCACGGTAAGAGTGATCAATGCATTCTTCGAAACTAAACTGCGGAGACATTTGGGTACACATGTAATCCACACTTTGAAAGTTTCTTGACTCCCAGATGAGTATTGCTTCAGAGATCTATGTTCACCAGCGAATTACCATTTGTTGTTGGTACAACACCCCCCCATTTTATTTTTGAAAAATACTGGGGTCCCTCCTCTTTTGAGTATGATTGCCTTTAAAAGTTTTGCAACATCTTGGCATCCCGTGACTTAGCTTCTTTTGATATTAATTTGCCTTAGAATTTTTTGAGTTTCGTCTTTCTGCCCAAGTAAAACTCGGTCTTTCAACCCACAACAACGGAAGCTCTGAGATAATTTTGCCGTAATAGCGGAAGAGTTGTCCCAAGTCTTCTGAAACAACAAAAGAGAAAGGCCAAGTCAAGCCGCAACGGAAAAGTTATCACAAAGTCTCTGAAAAAAATGAAACGTTTACTCAAATGACCTCACAGCGGAACAAAATCGTCAAATCCTTCCTCTACAGCGGAAGCTTTCATCTAACCCTTCCGCAAACGACGGAAACGCCTCAATAAGTTCTTAGGAGAAACTCATCTTTTTCTTCCGCCCCGCAAACTTTGGCATATTTTCGGAAGAACTTGGCCAACTTTCCCGCAATTGCGGAAACGTTCGTTTAAGTCTGCCGCGATGCATGACTCATTCGCGGAAGCGTTCTCACAACTTCCCCGCAATGGCGGACCATTTTACATTTTTCTTCCCGCATGGGTCGGAAGCGTTAACATAACCCTCCCGCTTTTGACGGTCGCATTTATTGAAAAGGTTTCGACGTGACCCGGCCGTATGCAGGCTTAAAACCCGTTTAATGGAATGCAACCACTGAATTAATGGCCCACACGTACCAATTCAAATATATAGGGGTGAAACCCCATTGGATTTTCATTTCTTTTCATCGCCCGAAGGATTTTTTGGTTCCGTTCAAACAACCGAGTGTGTCCATCGTCGTCTAAAGGCATAGACTCACAGACTACTCGACAATCGTCGGCGCCATACCTTTCGATTACAAGTAAGTACATTTACAGGCTCTGTCAAAATGTATGCTCCTACTTTAAAACGATATGATACGCCTTTTCTTTTCCTTATTTATAGCCATAAAGTTTTCGGAACCATCATGCTTATCGTCAACCCGATTTTCACCTGGCCCGGGGTACCGTCCTGCCTAGTCATTTCTTCAAAGTTATTCAGTTATCTCGGGAAGCCTCTTCCAATCATCAACAACATTTGACCTGGTTTTTCATGGTTTCGGACGACTTATTGCACCTAACCAAAGAGATATTGTGTTAAGCTTCCCTAAGTATGCCTCGAGGCTCTCGTTTTGGTGCACTTACCCGTCACCCGCTGGACCTTTCCTTCCCTTTCTCGTACCTAATCATGGAAGTATCCAATTTTGCAAAATTTACACCTTCTGCGCTCGCGCGCCAATAAATGTTGGTTTCCTAGGACTTAAGTACCTAGACCAGCCTTTACCCGTCTGCTGTCATAATCCCTTATCACTACAGCAACCGTAAAGGTAACTTAATTAATGCTTTTAAAAGTTTTTTTGATATGTGAAGGGAACATGTTCAGGATTTTTGGTTGAAATGAAGAAATTATCTAACGGACATTAGTTTGGTTTGTCAACATCACGACATGCATGCTTATTCATGTTAATTGTTGAACGGGATTCCCATAATGGCTAAAGGTGGCAAGAGGAGAACGAAGGCGGTCGATGAAAGCACCAGAATGGAGACAACGTTCCAAGACACCAAATGCGCTACAAACATGCCTCCGGAAGTAAACTGGGGTGATGTTTACCACATGAAAAGAGATCAGGACTTTCCTGAAGCTCTCCTTGAAGAAGAATGCTTATATCAAAATATATGGAACTCTTGTATATCCAAAGCGGCCACACATCCAGCGGCTTGACGATGCATGGTTGGAAGAAATCCATATGGATAATCTAGACATGGCAAGAAGGTTGTTATTTTCAGGTAAGGAGCTCAGAAGAAAAGACAGTGAAGAATACGAAGTCCAGAATCTGAGGCCTCCCTTCATACTGATCGCTCTCATGCTAAGCAGAATCTTCGGGAGACCTGATGGGACTATGTTCATGCTACAATGGGTCCCTATCATCCAATATGTACCCTTCAAAGGGACAATCTTCAATTGGGCTGACATTCTCTCAGACAACCTGACATCAACAATAACAATGGCTAAAGAATGGTTGGTAGAAAGGAAAGCAGAATTTTATATGGCTTCATACGTCATAGATTGTATCGTGGCAAAATGTCTGTTTCCCAAGTTGGGATGCATGTGGAGCTCGGAAGAGGGCCCGGTGTTCATAGCCTATAGGATATTTTGGGATCAAAATTACAAGAGGGATTATAAGCTCATTTGCGAGGTGTTCAGTATGCCCCTTTATCAGTTGATATTTAATGAAGAACCCAATTGTCTATCTGAAAACACCATGGAAGCCTTGGAAAAGTATGGCGATTTCTATTTTTCTCCCGAAGTTACCTACATAAGAATGTACGGAGGTTCCAAAGCCCCATATATTCTCCCAAGGTATGCTACAGATTACATAGTTCACAAGGAAATGGTGAGGCAAGTATTCATTGATGGGATGGGTAACACTTTGTATAAGCCCAAGAAAGCCGCTTTTCCCCCCTTACCCTTTTATGTTGGGTCCTACAAATTTTCAGGAATTGCAACTATGAAAGAGTTTGTTGCAGAATTGAGGAGTTTTCATTACGAAGAGAGGATTTTTCACAGGAATGATCGACAGGGAAAAATTGCATAGCATTGCGAAGAACTCTCCACTCCCTATGAATACGCCAACTTTTATGATCCACAGGAGGAACCATACAGGGGAATCAACAATATGGCTAAGCTTCAGATCTGTCAGGTGGAAAAAGGAGGGGCCAGCTCGAGCTCCAAGGCTTTCTTGGAAGAAGAACTAAGGCTTTTGGAACAAGTAAAGAAAATCCAAGAAGATAAACGTAGAGAAGAAGAAAATTTGAGGGTCCAAGTAGTCGAAGCCGAGGCCAAGAAATATAAGAAGAGGAAGAAAGAATTAGGCTGGAAATTAATGCTAAGCAGGAAGAAGATGACAAAAGAAGGAAGGAGCAAGAGGAAGAGGCAAAGAGGAAAGAAGAAGAAGAAAATAAATCCCAAGAATAGGTTGACCCCAAAAGCCCAGACCTGCAAAAATTGGATATGGGCTCCCCCATAAGGGATCTACCCATTGTCCCTTTCACACCCTATAAAGGCAGCACAGTTTCTAACTGGGTAAATTTCGCTTACAACAAGAAGAGGAAAACCATTGTCAAGGAGATAGGTTCCAAATTGAAAAGACCTTTTTGGCCTGACATCATCACTACACAAGAGACTACGGTCATGTGGAACACAGAAGAAGCTGCTAGACACCTGGGATCCATCTCCGTAGCTGCTGTTACAGCAACTGCAGATAATGTCAGCACATTGGGAGATAGGTTGGATGAAGAAAAGGAGAAGGCGCAACACCTTCAGGAAGCTTTAGTCAAGGAGCAGAACTACACAAATCTTATGATTGAGAAGAATAATGCTCTCACATCTCAAAAGGAGGAATTAAATAAAGCACTCCAACAATTGGAGGTAGATAGGAGAGCCCTGGCAATACAAATAAGAGTATTAGAAGCAGAAAATGCAGAGCTTAAAGTTAAGAATTTGAAGCTCGAATCGGATAAATTCGACAACCTTCAAGAGGTAGATGACCTGAAGGAGCACATTGAGAAGTTACAAGGAGAAAATGAATCGATGGAGCAACAATTGGAGTTGGAAAACAACAAAATGGGAGACATCAACCCCGTCCACGAGCAAGTTTGTGGAAAACTAAGAGAGACCTATGGAGTCCGAGAACTCATAGAAGAAGAAATATACAAACTAAAAGCAGTCATGACCAAAGTCAAGGAAATCAATGTTGAAGCTACCAGGATCAGGAGGAAACACTCATGCATCAGTGGGGAGATTAAAAAGCATATCGAATGGAGAGAAGGGAATTCAGGGTTCCCAGTAACCCTTCCCCTTAATCCTGTTGATGAATACAAGGAAGATATACGCACCCTAGAGTATTCTAAATACTGCGGAGTAAAGTTGGCTTCCGTAACTTTATCCACTTATGAGCAATGCAAGACTGTGTACTCTCGAATCCAGACCACATAGGAAAGTTGCCGAATAGCCACGCCCCAAATGATAGAAGAGTTCCTGGATAAAACACAGTATTTAGCTAATCTAAGTATAGAGCTCCAGGAAGAAAGTGAATATGTGCAGAAGCTGGACACCTTGACAGCAGAAGATCTATGCCAATTTATCAGCCAAGCTGCTGTTCATCAACACATCCTGGAAGAAAGCCTCCGGGTCACTGCGGCTGAAATAACTATCTTAGCAGAAGAGCTGGCCAAGCAAAAAATATCTCTTAGATTTATGAGTCCCCTAATTTGAACGAATATTATAAGGGACACAAATCACTGGGGTATTCATATAGCAGAGGTGGAGAAGGCATTGGCAGCCAGCCAAGCTACCACATCGGAGAGTCTCCTAGCCATTGCAGTAGTGCAAGAAGAAACGCCAGCAACGGCTCAGGCCCCAAAGGAGCTAGCTCAGGGATAGCTTGCAGCTGCCAACGTGCCTCATGAGTGTTTATTTTTTGTATATACCTTTGGAATATTAATGACTTGTAATGTTTAACTCCCGTTGTTGCAAAATAGTTGATATATTTCTCTTATGTAATATTCAGCACTACAAGACAAATTAAGGGAATATAAACGGTTAGGGTATAGGTGGAAACTCTGGGCATATTTTGTAAAGCTATATATAGCTAATTAGAAGAAGGGAACATGGAATTTTGGTAGGTGAAATTCTTTTCTGTCTTGTAAAGTAACTATTTTTGCTACATCAATGGAAAATCGTTTTGGCCTGTGGAAGCTAGCACAACTTTTTGCATGGAGTCTTGTTGATTAACTGCTGAACTATTTCTGCATTTTTCATACATTTCCTATGAGATCTTTCTTGGCTGTTATGAATTAATTCTGTGCTATGAATGGTTTCATATTCTTTTGTAAAATTTCTGTGTTAGATGGGTAATTGAATGCTTATATTAATCTGAGCTATCTCATATGGTCTTTATTTCTTTTGAAAATGCTCCTTTCAATTTAACAACTATCTGTAGAATTATCTAGTGTATTTTCAACTTTATTGCCCATTCTTTAAATCTGCTCCTTAGAAGGATAGGTAATTTAGATTAAAGCAAAGTAACATAGATGTGTTTTCTCGCATGCGTTTAATATAGGGCACTTTCATATCATTTTAAATACAAAATATATAACTAGTGGATCGTGCCGCAACCGGTAAAACAATCAAATCTTTAAAACCCACAGTAGCCGGAACCGTTAACTGGACGGATTCCCCATACCAAACGGTGAGTGATCTAGTTGGGATTGCTTATCGGGGAGAATCCCTTGCTGATTGATGTAGCGATATTCGAGGCATCAACAGGTTTTTTCCCTATTGGGTTTCCCAGGATAAAATTCTTGTGTGCATGGCTATCTTTCTATGATAGTTTGTTTTAGCTACATTTTAAGTTGAAATTTTCAGTGTGCAATTATTCAATGAAAACTATGGGATAATATGAATGCTTGAAAATCATTGTTAAATAGTTGTCAAGATCTAGAAATAGTTCAAAATTCATCAGAAAAGAGGCTATGGTATGTGCTTCATCATTGAGCTCATATATGAAGTTTCTAGTCATACATATCTTGTGTCAATTTTAGTTTGATTTTCAACTAAATGAGTTCCTCATATTTTGCTATTTACATTTATTTATGATCTTGATTTGACATCTAAAGAAGAAGTTAAAGGGGTTAACTTTACTGTTGTTACTTCTATTGTAAAAGTACATTCTCAAATCCAAATATTGGTTGATATGCTTCCCTAGAAGGGCTAAAATGTTACCTCATTGGTTGGTCTCTTTTCTCCTTCATTGCCGACAAATTTATCATTGTTTGAAAGTAAATTATTGTAATTCTTCCACTATTGTTTTGTACTTTAATTTACAATAGTCCTACGGAATAAAATTATGGGGATAAGATCCCACTAACCTTCTAGAAATAAAGTGAAGTTTCTTAATTGCATTGAAGTGTCATTTCAAGGAAATTTCCAACATGGTGGCAAAGGGAGTTGTAGCTAATATAAAACATGAATAAGGGTAAGTATATTTCAACTAGTGACAACCTGGGGCATGTACTTGATCTAGTTAAGGACATTAGGTATGGAACCCCAACCCCACTTTGCTTGAGATAAGTGCCTTTGGATTTGAGGAGTTGCTTTGTCTACTTCATATACTATTGATTTTTTCCACCTAACACTTTTTCAGGATGTGAAAAGTTACTCTTTGACCAAATAGTGTGACAAGTTCAATGTAGATTCAAATTATGTTCCACCGCTCAAGCTCCAAATCCATATGGAAGAGGTTTCTGTTTGGGAACATGCCGAGGACATTCCAAAATCTAGATATACAGCATAGTTGGTTGCTCATAGGAAGAAAAAATCCAAAGTGAAGAGAATAATCTATGATTCTATGGAGGATCATTTCAATTCACGCATTATTGATAAGAAGTCAAGTAAAAGCATGTTTGATGCTTTGATCAAGTTATTTCAAAATTCATGTGCTTCTCAACAAATGATCTTACAGTACCAACACTTAGTAGTTCGTATAACCAAAATTGATATTATGTGAACTTTTAGACAATATTAATGAATTCAAACGATGAATTGGTCGCCATTGGAACTAAGGTTGGCCATCATTAGCTGGTATCCAAAACCCTTAAAGGTCTTGGTCCTTTCTAGGTGACTTTTGTTAAGGGTATTTAAGCTCAGGAAAATATACCATATTTTCCAAAGCATTCGATAGATCTTGTACAATAGGAAATCAGATTGCAATATTGTGTAGAGCAACAATCGGAAGTAGATGTTATTAGTCTCGTCAAGAACAATAAGGGTGGGAAGAAAAGGTTCAGGAAGAAGGATGGGACAAAACAGAAAAAGACCTGAGTAAGGTAATTTGGTTTCGATGCCACGAGATGCTTCATTATGCAAGACAATATTTGTTGAAGAAGTGAAAGGGTATAAAGAAAGTTGCAGTTGGGACTGTAGCAAGTGTAGAAGAGATGACCTCTCAGTTTGAGACTACCTTTTGTTGAGATTTTACTTAAGCAGTTATGTTATTCAAAATTCTTTAGACTTTAATTCAATTATATCATATCATAATAACTGCATGCATAAGGATCACTAAAAGAAAGACATACACAGCATACACAAAGATTTATCCTAGGAAACCCTCTAAGGGAAGAAAACCCAACAGAACTTCTTCAGTATATATTCATCAACAAAGTAAATGAAAATACAATGAATATATAAATCTCCCTCATAGAAAGATACCCCAAATACAAAGATAAGATAAAACTCGAGATATTAATATTCCTCCAGTTGTTGCTTCTCTCTCTTGCGCACTTGTCTCACTGACTTTATGCAAACTTGATTGATGTTCAAATGAGGAGGGTGTCCTTATTTATACCTTCATTTTCTATTTCTGTGCTTTCGAAGGATTTCTAGAACTTTCAGGTGGGTTTCCTTTCTAGAATTTTCTGGGGGTGTTTCCTTTCTAGAAGTTTTCGAGGCTTTTCGTTCTAGAACTTTCCGGGTGTGTTTCCTTTCTAGAACTTTCCAGGGGTTTCCTTTCTAGAATTTTCTGGAATCTTCTAGGCTGAAATAGGAATATCTTTCGAAGCTACATAAAATATCAACACTACCTCTTAGCAAGGAAGGCATTCTTCTGATGTGATCTTCAATACTGCTTATTTTGACCTGTACTTAACCATCTACTTATTGATCTTCTACGAATCTATCCATCACTAGAAGTTCTGTACGAGCAAGCTATCAACCATGTCATGCATCTGGGGCCTCAACATCATACATAACATCTCACTAGTGGGTTCGGCCTCATTGTCCTTTCAAACCTTATGGATCTCAACGTCCTTATGTCATCACGAGACTTCATCTAGTTCACACAAAACTAGGAATCTAGCTCACACAGAACTAGGAAACCATCCATCTCACACAGAACTGGTTATCCAGATCACACAAAATCTGGGTAACTATCAAGCTCACACAGAACTAGGCAACTAGCCTGAAATCTAGCCCTTCTGGTTGGCACCACCACGCATCTAGACCACAGTGATTGGGTATCTAACCATAAAGGTAAGGAGATCTAGTGCGCACACACTGGCTATCTAACCCAAGTTAGGAATCCTCCAACCCACACAGGTTGGCCCTTTATCTCGAAATATGGGCATCCACCAGTCCACATGACCTAGTCTTCCGGCCCGAAGACTGGGTATCCTAACCCTATGCAAGATCAGATCGGCTTGTGCCTCAGTCGGTAATGTGCCCATGAATGAATACCCATTATTGTCACACTCTATATGCTACTACCCCTAGAATCACATCTGTAACTCAACACTTCCTCTCAAGGAGGGAATTTGTTATGCACCACGCCAAGCTTTCCCTTAAATACTCAAACTTTATATTTGATGGAGGCTTGGTCAACACATCGTTTATCTACTCATCTGTCACAATATACTGGAGCTTTATAGCGCCCTACTGCACCACGTATCGAATATAATGGTACTTGATCTCAATATGCTTGGACTTGTCATGAAACATAGAGTTCTCAGACAACTTTATGCAAATTTGGTTGTCACAGAAAATACAAGTCACCTCCAACTCGAGATCAAACAATCATGCAAGCAAATTTCGAAGCCACACAACTTCGCTACTAGCTAAACATGTTGCTATATACTATGCCTCAGTTGTACTGAGTGCCACACCGGTTTGCTTCCTGCTGAGCCACCAGATCATAGCTGATCCAAAACTGAAGCAACATCCCGATGTACTCTTCCGATCTGTGCCACTTTCAAGTCTCTCATCACATGCTTCTTTGCAATCAAGTGAACACGTCTCAACTCAACCATATACTGACTCAATATTTTCACCGCAAAGAATTTATCTATCCTCATGTTCGTTAAGTACATAAACAAACCAATCATCTATATGTACATGGTGGCATCCACTATCTCTGAAGAAGTATCACTCAATAAATTCAGGTTCGTTACCATCAGTGTAGGCATGGATTTACAATCCATCATCTTGAATCTTTTCAACTTGAATGCAACTTTGGTTGTCACAGAAAATACAAGTCACCTCCAACTCGAGATCAAACAATCATGCAAGCAAATTTCGAAGCCACACAACTTCGCTACTAGCTAAACATGTTGCTATATACTATGCCTCAGTCGTACTGAGTGCCACACCGGTTTGCTTCCTGCTGAGCCACCAGATCATAGCTGATCCAAAACTGAAGCAACATCCTGATGTACTCTTCCGATCTGTGCCACTTTCAAGTCTCTCATCACATGCTTCTCTGCAATCAAGTGAACACGTCTCAACTCAACCATATACTGACTCAATATTTTCACCGCAAATAATTTATCTATCCTCATGTTCGTTAAGTACATAAACAAACCAATCATCTATATGTACATGGTGGCATCCACTATCTCTGAAGAAGTATCACTCAATAAATTCAGGTTCGTTACCATCGGTGTAGGCATGGATTTACAATCCATCATCTTGAATCTTTTCAAGATCTCTACAGCATATTTTCCTTGGCTAAGGAAAATCTCGTTCTATCTTTGCCACGCCTCTGGACCCAAGAAATAGTGCATCATACCAAGGTCTGTCATTTTGAATTCTGTAGTAAGATCCCTCATGCACCATGCGATGAGCTTCTCGTCCCCTATTAGAAACAGGTCATCCACATATAATAGTAATATCATTGGTCCACCATTCACAACCTTGTAGTAAAGGTTGGAAACTGATTTACTCTTAGTAAAGCCCAAGCTCATCAGAAAACTATCAATTTTCCATACCACGTTTTGGGTTCCTGCTTTAGTCCATACAAATCCTTCGTCAATTTGCACACATGTGTCTGTTGGTCATGTGTCTTGAATCCTTGTGGTTGTTCCACATACACTTCCTCTTCCACTACACCATTTAGAAAATTTGTCTTCATGTCCATCTGATGTAGCTTCCATTTCATCACTGAAGCTATCTCAAGTATAGCTCTAATCGAAGTGTATCTTGTCATAGGAGCAAATGTCTCTTAGTAATCTATTCCTTCTTTCTGGAAGAAACCACGAGTCAAGAACCTTGCCTTGTACTTCTAGACACTGCAATCTACTCCATGCTTCGTCTCATAGATCCATTTGGAATTCACCACTGACTTCCCTTTCAATCTCGAAACCACATCCCAAACATCATTCTTCATAATGGACCGGTATTCCTCAATCATGGCATCCTTCCATACTTTCTTATCAGCTGCTTCTTCATAACTGGAATGCTCTGCATCAATGATGTCACATAGTAATCCCACGTAGCTGGAATATGGTGGAGGTCTCTTGCTCTCTCTGAAAGGCCCGTCTGTAGCACCATATTTATCTGCATCCTGAATAATCTACCGATACCAAGCTGGTCTTCTCTTATGTGTAATCATTTATTAAGGTGGATCTACAAGTCTCTCTAGTTTCTCCATATCATGATCCCCAGGAACATACTCTTCTTGTACAACATCATCTTCTATACCCGTATTTGTGACTCTAGGATATTCAAGCTCCTCATCATGGATCTCATCTGTATGAGTCTCCCTCGATCTACTAAAAGTTGCATCCTCATCGAAGGTGACATCTCTGCTAGTCCCAATCTGGCTGTAACCAGGAATGTAGACTTTGTATGCCTCCAACAAATATACCCTTCTTGCCTGAATGATCCAACTTCGTTCTCTTATCCTTGGGAACATATACATACACAAGACAACCAATATCCTCAAGTCATTGACCTCTGGCTTCTCTCCGGTAAACATCTCTTATGACGTCTTGTTCCGTAGTACACAGTGAGGAGTTCTATTTTGCACATATAAAATGGTTCTCGATGCCTCTACCCATAGGTGCAATGGTAAATCTTGATCATGAATCATAGCCTTCACTGCTTCCATTATCGTTTGGTTCTTTCTTTCTGCCATGCCATTCTGCAGAGACTTGTAGGGACTACACATCTCCCTCTTAATCCCTACTTCTATGCAGAATGTCTTGAATGCATCTGATGTGAAATCTCCTACATTATCTGACCTTAATGTCTTTATCTTCTTTTCATAGAGATTCTCTACAAGGGCCTTGAATTCCTTGAACTTGTTGAACACTTCACTTTTTGCTTTCAATAAATAGTTCCAAGTTTTACGTGAGTAATCATCAATAAATGAAACATAATATACATACCTGCTAAGTGATGTTTATGACATCGGTCCACACACGTCCGAATGTACTATTTCTAAGATTCCTTTTGCTTTGTTGTCATGGCTTGGAAACCGACTCTTCATGTTCTTTCCTTGAGCACATCCCTTGCATATACCATCATGATTCACCTGAATCTCTGGTAGACCTATAACCATCTTTCTTATTATCGGCAATTCTTTGTAATGTATGTGCGCAAGTCTTATATGCCATAGCTCACTCGGATTCACGATGCTATGTGCCAATGCTTGATTTGATTGTCCCTTCAGCTTATAGAAGCCTCCCTCTTCAACACCAATCACGATAGCATCATCAATAGTCTTTCCCTTTGGCCACATGAGAACTTGGCCATCAACGAAAGAAACCCTATATCCACGTTCCTCTAACGCTGAGATGGAGAGGAGATTCATCTTAAAACTAGGTTCATACAAATACATCTTTCATCTTCATAGGCTTTCCGGAATCCAATTTGTAGGAGACTTCTCCTACCCCCTTTATGGGATACTAATAACCATCATTGAGCTTCACCTTACGAGGTGAATCCTTATGGACCAAATTTGTGAGAGAATTCTTGTAACAGGTCATATGCTTAGAAGCGACACTATCAACAAGCAATGTGTCACTTCCGTGAGTGACTATCCCTCAAAGAGATGATATTAGCACATATTATTCACTTGGATCATCTTCTCTTTCTTTCTTCTGAACAAGTTCATCATCTTCTACGACATGAGCATGATGTCTTTTATTCTTTCCTTTTCTGATTTGATCTTTTATGTGAGGACAATTTCTTGCAATGTGTCCCATCTTCTGGCAGTTGTAGCATTTGTAATTTGAGTAATATTTTTGTGTCTTCTAAAACTTTTCGCAGGAATAGGATTCTTTCTTGATTTTACCTTTTCTTGCATGTGCTTCTAGTGCTTCATCTTCATCATCACTCAACTTTTCTTCTCTTACTACCAATCTAGCTTCTTCTTGTGTGCACTCTTCCCATAGCCTGTTGAACTTTGTTAGCTTCCTTCTAGAACAAATCCCCTAAATAAATTATTCTCTTTTCCCTAATTATGTTCTTCTTGTTACTTGCCTTAGCTTCATGTCCCTCTGGCTCATCAACCTCTTCTTCAATGTATTTTTCCAAATCATTTTCTTCTAGAATGAGAGCACCCTATACTTCCATGCTCGAAAGTTATCAGCCCCTTGAAGCTTCTCATCAAGCTTGGTGTTCTTCGTCATTTTGTCCAAGCTTAAAAATATGACAGAGATGAAAGTTTCCATAAATGGAATTTGTACTTAACAGTCAATGCACTATGCCAACGTGATCTCCACAAGCCAAAATAAGCTCCAATGTCAACCTGAAAACTGCTTAATGTCCATCCTAGGGTTTTATGAGGTAACCCTAATTTTTTCAAACCATTAATCTGGAGAATTTGATCCAAGGAGAAGATGTGCCCTCCCAAGGAGAGTTGAGAAAACCTTCTTTTCAGTCAGATCTGTGGACAGAACAGGAAAAAACTAGAATCCATAGTTTCCAACTTTCGATAGTTGCAACTGTTGCAATGACTTCATTTAGCACTGCTCTGATTCCATGTTGAGATTTTACTTAAGCAATTATTTTATTCAGAATTCTTTAGACTTTAATTCAATTTATATCAAATCATAATAACTACATGCATAAGGATTAGTGAAAGAAAGACATTCACGAAGATTTATCCTCAGAAACCCTCTAGGTGAAGAAAACCCAACAGAACTTCTTCGGTATAGATTCATTAATAAAGTACAATGACAATACAATGAAGACCTAAAGCTCTCTTATAGAAAGATACCCCAAATACAAAGATAAGATAAAACCTGAGATATTAATCTTGATCCAGTTGCTACTTCTCTCTCTTGCGCACTTGTCTCACTGACTTGATGCAAGCTTCCTTGATGTTCAAATGAGGAGGGTGTCCTTATTTATACCTTCATTTTCTATTTCCATTCTTTCCGAGGCTTTCTAGAACTTTCCAGGGGTTTCCTTTCTAGAACTTTCCGGGGGTGTTTCCTTTCTAGAACTTTCCGGGGGTTTCATTTCTAGAACTTTCTGAGGGTGTTTCCTTTCTAGAACTTTCTGGGGGTTTCCTTTCTAGACCTTCTGGAATCTTCTAGGATGACATAAGAATATCTTTCGAAGCTACATAAAATATCAACACCTTTTCCACAGCTTCTTGTTTATCTACCAAAACTATATAGTGTTGGCTAGTATGTAGACTGTGGAGATTCAAGACAAATGGCATATGATAGGCCACTAATGAACAATATTCAACATCAAGGAAGCAAGACTACGAAGCTTGGTGATGTTGCTGCGTACCCTATGAGAGGAGTTGGCCCATTTCATTCCAAATGCCTTCAAGCAATGTTCCTAATCCAATTGATATTTATTATATTATATTTTGAATGTTTTGGGTTCGAGGAAAGCCTCGTTTCAATTTATTGTATGACATATATACACCGGATGGTTTCCTTTTAAGGATAACAACACCATCAATGATCTTAGTCTAGCAAGTTTGAGGACTTTGAATAAAGGGGTGAGAGGGTGGCCTTTTAAAGTTATGTGCTTATTCAATGGTATTCATATATTCCAACAAGATGTTAGTAGCACCTTTGATTTCTCAAGAGGCACATGTCGAGCCAAGTTTTGATCTTTGAACTATAATTGTGAGATATTTTAGTACATGAAGTTCTTCTTCTGTGATTAGGGAGAATGCAGAGAGTGTTGATCTAGTGGCCTAGGGGAATGTGGAAGCAAGTTGTGCTAGTCGTGTAGCATTGTTTTCTTCCATCCATGTGACTTTCAGTTGTACTAAGAAGGATAGGTTTGATGATGAGACTAACTTCATCCATGTGAATTTCAGTTGTACTAAGGGGGATAGGTGTGATGATGAGACTGTCTTCATCCATGAGACTCCTAGTTATTCATTGGAGAGGCGTGATGCCTAAGTGGAGGATGTTGTCGAGATTGATTCCTAAGATGTAGCTGATTGGAGTACTATGGAGTACAAATCCAAGGATTTTGAATTCTCTCGGACAAAGGGAGCATCCATTAATGATATTCTTATTTCAAGATTCTATATAGATAAGGGAGTTGGCCTAGTTCAATATAGTTCAATTTCCAAAGGATTGGAAGTGCATGAGAATTATTCTCGTGATGAAAGGTTGATGACAACCTTGCATGGTTCGATGATTACCACAAGCTTTTCCTTACAAGATCGAATTGGAGAGGTAATTGTTGTTGCAAGATGTCATGGAGAGTTCATGATGTGGTGTTCTTATGATGGAGGTTGGTAGTTAGTTGTTTCCCTGGGGAGAAATTCCTATTCATTGCAAACCAATATGTTGTGATAGAGTTGTTGATAGCCATGTTGCAGATGATAGTTGTTGATTACAAGGCCACAGTCAGTGATGATCTACAGATAGTAAATTTGATGGAGTTGTAAAGGGAGTACACAAGTGTTGGTGTAAACACCTTCCTCATAGAGAGGGAGTCCACAAGTGTTGGTGGAAACACCTTCCTCCTAGAGAGGGAGTCTTAGATTTTTGGGTTACCCTAAAAGTATTTACACTATCTTTCGAGGTGCTTCATGATATTTGGGGTACACGGTGTATGTTCAGTCCCTGAATGGTCCGAGATGGATTATATCATGAGAGATGGTATGTGATCGATATGCACATTTGAGATAGCTTGCTCAATGAATGCTTGACATCAGTTCATTGTTGGCTCAATGTTCTTCCCTTGGGTGTTGGAGATTCCTTGCCAAGATGGTGGATGCACTTCATGATAGCCACATGGACGATTCACTTGGTGGGAGAACACCCTACAAGGGATGCGGAGTATTATGCATTATGGACGACAGATTCAATCACTAAATGGCACATGCCAACTTTTTTCCTTTTCAATGGATTGTAGATGGCTCAAGGATGTATTGGGTTTCGATTGTGTTCTTGCAAGTTGTAGCATCCCTAGTGGAGTGTTTTTTTCCATGGATGCTCAAGATGGAGTGGTGTGGACTTGCCTTGTGTAGCTACATGACCTTGGATCCCCTACAATGCACAACATCATCATTGGAGCATTACACTTATGCTCTAGAGTGAATGTCTTGCTTGTGTGGGCTACAATGGCTCATGTACATTGCTTAGAAGGACTTGTGTCCACATATTATTGTTGGCCTCCATTACCTCTCATATAAATAGAGGACTTGTGTGTTCATTCTTTCTCACTCTTTTGTAGAGATGTGGCCTAGAAGAGGACTGCACTTGTCCTCTCACTCTCTCACTAGCTATTTACTTGTACTTGTTTTTCTATCTCTTTTGGGAACTAGGGTTTCTTACTTGTTTGGAGTTTTTGGAGCATCTTCGATTTCTATGCTTAGGGTTTTAAATTTGAATAATGGATACTAGTGGTTTGGGATAAAACCCTAGAGTGGACTTGTAAAGAAAAAGAGAAGAGGACTATGTCTTTCCTTCAAGACAGTGTTCAAAGGATTATGGAACTTGTTCTTCTTAGTGGAGCTAGGGTTTGATGATTTACCCTAGCTAGGGCGTTCTGCATGGTTAGATTTTATAGCCTTAAGAGGAAGCTATGGTATGTACTTCAACATTGAGATTATATATGAAGCTTCCATCCATACATATCTTGTGTCAATTTCATATCTGATTTTCAACTATACGTCTTATTCATATTTTTCTATTTACATTTATTCATGATATTGTTGATTGGACATAAGTAAAAGGGCAAATTGCTAATTGACTTGACATCTAAAGAAGAAGATAAAGGGGTTGATTTTACAACCATAATACTGTGGTTATTTCTGATGTAAAAGTATGTTTTCAGATTTGAGTTTTGACTGAAAAGCTACCCTAGAAGGGTTGAAAACTTATCTCATTTTTTTTATGTATTTTCTCCTTAATTGCTAGAAATTTTATGGTTGTTTGAAAGTGAATTACTTTACTTCTTCCATTGTTGTTTTGTACATTAATTTACAGTAGTGCTAGGGATAAACTCTTCAGGTTAATATATGAGGAACCTTTCAGAAACAAGGTGAAATTTCTGCACTGCATTGAAGTGTCACTCCAGTTAAACTTCCAACAATCATACAACAAGAGTGGTATTCTACTCCAAAATACGATCATCCACTAGAAGTATACCATGCCACTACAATATAAATCCAAACAAAGTTCTATATCACCATACAAATGCGCAAGGAGGAATACCCTAATACCAAGATAAATCATTTGATGCAAGGTGTAAGCATTGGACCAAATATGCAGTGAGAAGATGGCCGATCAAGAAAAGGCATGCAACATGCATACAATAACAGTAGATGAGCCATCAACATGAAAATCCACCATAGAGAAGTGAGTCTTCTCCAATAAAAACACCAACCCAATCAAATAATAGTAACATCTCTAAGCATTTGGGTTTAGGAAAGGACATCAAATTCCATGAAGGCGTGTACCCTCAATCCATCAAAATCTAAATAGGTACCATGCTGCAAACAACATCCATGCGATGAAAATCACAAGTGAAACCCCATGCAATATGAGGGGTAACAAGGTCCCTAGAGGGTGAATCAATCAAACCATTTGATTCTAATTATAATTCAGCTAGTTTTAAAAGCACGGGTCTTAAGCACCCTACCGAGGAAAAGTCCTTATACAAACATATTACAAGATAAGGATATCGATCACCATAGAAAGTCAAGTCCCTGAAAACTGAACACTATGGATGAGAGACCAGTCCTAAAACAGCCTAAAGGCGGATGGGATGGTCGCCACACTCTGACCAGATTATGGGTTAGGGAATTGGATGATGCTCGAAAGAAGGGTCTAGACTCTCTCCACCATATCTTGAACGTTCTAAAGCAAACTAGGTCCCCAAACCTCGAAGCATATATGGATAATAGATATGATGATTGTGTCCAAGAGGTGTATCTTGGAAGGGATTTTAAAAAAATTATCATTACAACAGGGAAAGGAAGGGCTATCCCTTTCTAAGAAAAAGTTGAAAAGCATGTCTCACACTAAATTTATTCCGTCGAAAGTAGAAATGGTGTTCGAAGAGACCCTGCTTCGACAAGTTAAATATTATAACCTTAGTTTTACATAGATTGACCATCAACTGTAAAAGTTAGCAAAAGAAGGACAAGGCGTTGATCTATGTCTACGATCGATCGAGTAAGGAGGCAAGGAGGATGAGATCATTTGAAAAAAGAATCTAAAAGATAAATACATGATGTAGAAGAAAACCATCTGCTGACTAAATATACTTAACTTTCAAAGAGTAACTCTCGTTCATTACTTTGCATTGTACATATTTGTTGTGTTGCTTGTCCATATCTTATTTACTAGCATCTTAAATGCTCTTTGTCAATTCTTAAACATTGCATTGTGTACATAATGTTCATAGTTCATAGCGAGTGGTTGTTTCAATTTGAGTACCCAAAGAAGCACCATGCTAGTGACAGAGCATGGTTCCAAAACACAAGATTAAAAGGCATTTTTTGGTGTGGTACAACACTACCAAATTCGATTCAATCCGTTGCGTGCTTTGGGAGTAAGGATGAGAAAGGGGTCACAAGGTGGCATGGAGGTGCTCACATGCATCATTCCATGAAATTATGAACTTTGTGCCCATTTCAATTACCTTGGCAATCCAATCAAGCTAACCAATTTCTTTTAGTGCAATATTTAAAGCATGCACAACGTGTGGTGTCCAAACAATGTATGTATTATTTTTGAACCATCAAGTCTATTACCTTGGAACTGAGGTCCACATTTAAGATAACTTGGACAACATTAGATGCCCCACATCCAAAATGAACTTGCATAATTGGCCCTTCAAGAACAATGTGCTCTTCCCTAAACCAAATCAATCAATTGGCATTATGAAATAGGGACCAAGTATGAAAGAAATAATGGCATTCAACAATGGGCATTTCCAACAATATGTCTTGTTACACCCCAGATTCTTTGCAATGCACCCTAACAGATGTGTCAAAGAGGGGGAATCAAAATCCTTTTTCCATTGTAAAAGGCCAAGTTGGGGATTCCTTATGTAAAAGTGTTGGTCTAGTTCGGTTCCAGACCCCTTGGTCGATCATGGCAGGCCCTCTTGGTCCTCATTGCAAGGTGTGTTGGTCTCTTGTCCCTACTGACGGCATCATGATAGGTGGTAACTCCTCATCATGTCGAGAATTTATGCCCTATGTAGGTATTGGTGCATCTTGAGGTGACTCCATTAAGACACGTGGATTAGGAGCCCCTAGCCACACCTATGGTTTTATGCTTTGTAAAATTGATTGTGATTGTAAGAGTTGTCATACCCACTTTATCACACCTCATGTATACCCACGTAGACCTTATTTTATTGTATTAGACCTCCCTCTTGGTCATCCTAATGAAGAAATGCAAATAGTCCACCTTGAATGCATCTTTTTGAAGGTAGTACCATCTAAGGAGAGCATTGAGGGGAAAAGACAATTATTGGGGTTAGATGGGGCATGACGTCCTCCTTCCAAGCTCAAATTTTTATCACGTTGAAGCTATCATCATATTTTATCATTATTTTATGTTTTATGAGGTTTAATCCCCATATTGTGGGTGAAAAACCCTATAGAATCACTTTAAACCAATGTTCCACAAAGTTTCCAAGACATGGGAGCGTAGGAGTGGGGAAACACACATGGGCAATGTGTGGAGACCACCCCCAAATTTTAATAAAATTCATGGGGGATGGGGGGACATCAAGATACCTAACATATGGGGCCTCGTCGCCAAAATTATTAAAAGAATATTAATCCCAACATATTAACATAATAATTCCTCGTTCCATCACCAATTAAATACTAAATTCATCATTGTGCAATTCAAACATGATCATCAATATGATTTACCATATTTTAGTATTTGAATTTCACATATTGGGATTATATTCATCAATAGCACACTGTGGCCCCCTCCTTTAGGCTCTAGCCCTTGTCTCTACCTCGAATCTTGAAGTTGATCCTCCAAGAACATTAGTCAACGCCCTACAATTTTGATGAAACCTCCCGATCCAAGCTTTTAAATAACGTAGAAAATTTAAAAACTTTTCCATGCCTAATAAATGATTTTGCTTTAGTGAAGGGTAAATTTTTATTAAGGTCGTGATAGAGGAGTTCAACACTCAACACGACCAACATCAAAGTACATTGAGGGGTTGATGTTCTTATTAAATGTCAATCCCATACCCTCAGACATGATAGAATGTAGTGGAAACGTTGTAATCCTGAAATCTTGAATACTGTTAAGCCTATTGAATTCTATATAGTATGTAAAATTCTACTTTTTGCATATGAGGTTCAATGAGGTTGGAACGACTCTCAAACATCCTGAAACGGATAAAGATAAAGAGAATGTCACTTTTACTTTAAGAATTTCATATTACCAGTAAATGTTAAATAAATCAACAAATACCAAAGTTTGAAAACACAAATACTAAATCCCAAATCAGACATCAGGCTCATAAAAAAGTTTAAAACATCGAGGGTGGGGTGCATGGACGTCCCCCATTTTCAGGAGGGGATACCCAGACGCACCCCTCTCTACAAAGCATGCCTTCATGTATTTCACAACATTTCGCATAAACAGGGCACTACGAAACGTTTCGCCAGGTTCCCCCACCCCATCCCAGGGGCGTGAGACACACAGGGGGCATGCCCCTGACCCCGACGTTCCCACGTGGAACACTACTTTAAACTCAAAATTGGATAGGTTGACCTAGAGGATGGAAACGTTAGCACCTTTCCCCATAAGAAAGATCATGGGATCAAATGAGACATTGATGTGGTGTGCACCTCTCTTCTTGGCTCTTATCACATTTCTACGGATCAAATTTTTATATGTGAGGCTTATTTATAATCTTTCAATCTTATTCCAAGGTGAAAAGATTCTAGGGTTTCTTTCTATTCTCCTTCTCTCCCTCAATTGTGGGTAAGATCTTGAAGATCTTGTCTTGCACTGTCGGATGTTAGGATATTTAGACACTTAGGAGTTAGTTAAGATCAACTTGTGTAATATATCCGTTAGGGATAGTGTGTTTCTTTAGTATGCATTAGTATGCATTTGTAAATACTTAATCCGACGGTCACGATATGCTCCCGACATAGAGTGATCCGACGGCTCAACTTCTCTTAGATCAAACCTAACCTTGATCCGTGGCTTAACACCCGATTGGTCCATGATCTCTATTTAAAGAGCATGGAGGGTCATTGTTTAGTTGATCGATTATGAGAAACTTATTTGTAACTTTCTTTCTTTGCATAATAAATTGTCTCGTAGAAGCTATTTGGCCGGGGCCGTGGAGTGTTTCCCTCAAGAGGGTTTAAACCACGTCAAAACATCGGTGTGTTGATCTGTGATCTGTTTGTGTGAAGTGGTTTCTCTTGGTGTTCGGTCCTTTGGTAGTACCCTGTGTACCCGAACATAGTATCAGAGCTTTTATGAAGTGCCGCTTCCGGTTATGATCTAGATCTTGAACTGCTGTTGTCGAAACTCGAAAGGGTTTCTAGTTCTGGTATTTTTGTGCATTTCTGGGTTGTGGGAGGTGTTCCATTGCATCCGGAGCGTCATTTCCATTGGGAAATAGTTTTCGTTTGATTGAAAACGGTTCCCGGTTGCTCCAGAAACTGTATTTCATCAGATCTGAAGGTATAATGTTACAGTGACGCATTTTTTTTATTTCGTTTTTTAAAAAGAAAAAATCTCATATTTCATTTTTTTTTACTGTTAGATTTTTTGGGTTCGGATTGTTGCTTTCCCGTCTGCGTATGCTCTTTTCCGCGCACCTTGAGCGATCTCGGCAAATCAGAAACAGAAAGGGAAAGGGTTTTTCTCGGCTGCGTATGCTCTTTGCCGTGGACCTTGCGCGATCTTGGCAAATCAGAAACAGAGAGAAAACGTATCCACAAGCGTGGAGAAGTTTTTTTTGTTTCGATTTGTGGTTTGTTTTGCAGGAAAAAGAGCAAGCACGCAAACCGAGCAAGAAGAGTAAAAAAAAAAAAAAAAAAAAACTCCTTCCTCATTCCCATATTTTACATACCTTTTAATCTAGCTCACTTGGTTCAAAGTTGCTTTATTCCTTAATAGGTCTTGAGTTCAAGTCTTAGGAAGTTATTTTTAAAAGAAAAAGTGCATGTAATTTCTAATTTCAAGTTACTTTATTGTAAAAGTGCATCTCACTTAAATAATAAAAAATAAAAATACAAGTGAGTCACTTAAGTTTTTTTATTGTTGCACTATTTAAAAGTAATATCATTGTAAAAGTGAAATCACTTATTTTACAAAAGTGGTTCACTTAAAGCAACTTTCTTGTAAAGTGATTGTCAAAAGGTTCATCTTGGGAAGAGGGGGGTTCTTTTTTTTGCTGGACATTCTCTAGCTGCCACGTCACTATTGGGGACATCTTCAACAGTTTCTTTGTTCAAGCATAACTTCATCATACAGAGTCAGTTTTCAGTGCTTTTTTTTTTTAAACGCCTATTTTTTTGAGCTCTTCACATCCAGACTATTGGTTTCTGCTTTTATAGCCATTAATTTACGAATATGGCCGCCCCTTGTGATATTCTACTTAACAGTTCTAACTATTTCTCATGGAAATCTCGTATGGAGGATGTTCTACGAAGTAGGGAACTTTTCAGAATTACCACAGGGAAAGAAAAAGAACCCACTTATGATGATAAGAAAATAAAATGGGCAAATAGATGTGATGAAGCTCGTGGATTGATTGGGATGTCAATCTCTACTGATTTACGATTCCACATATCTGGAATTGATGAACCTAATGCTGCTTGGGACAAGTTGGAATCTGTGTTTGGTAAACACAATGAAATTCGAGGTTACCAACTCGAAAATGAGTTGATTTCTTTAAATACAAGTGACTTTTCATGCATTCAAGATTATTTATCTAAGTACAAAACTCTTAAACTCTTATGTGTAGAATGTAAGATTGAGAGGGAAGACAAACAATGCATTTATCATATTCTTTCCAAACTTGGACCTGCATATTCTATTTTTGTATCTACATTTTACTCCATGAAAGCATCCTTGAATGCAGCTAGCTATCAAGAGCCTAGTCTTGAATCCTTTTGTGATTCATTGATTAGAGAACAAGATAAACTCATTCACCTTGGAATAATCAACAATGCAGATACATCTGGGAAAGCCTTATTGTCCCAACAGAAAGAAAAGTCCAAGCCTCCAAAGAAACAAAATTTTCGCAATAATAAGTCAAACAAGGGTCTCAAACCCTCTCAGTCAGCTCATTCTTTAAAAAATGACAAAGGATCCAAGCCAAAAGGAAAGAAGACTGAGCGTCATTGCAACTATTGCGGGAAAGATAATCATGATGAATCTAAGTGTTTCAAGAAGATGGCAGCCTTAGAAGCAACAATGAAGAAGCACCACATCAGCCTAGATTCGCCTTCAGAATCTACCTCTCATGGACATGCACTTTGTGCTTCTGGTTATTCTTATAATGCATCTTCTTCTTCTACTTCAAATGAATGGCTCATTGATTCTGGAGCATCTTATCATATGGCTAAGGATCAAGCCATCTTTTCTACTATGCATGAATGTAACACCAAACAAATATTTGTTGGTGATGATAGATCTCTAAGTGTTGTAGGAGATGGAACAGTTCCAGTAGATAATGGTCATTTTAGTGATGTACTATGTGTTCCAAGAATTTCCTGCAATTTGTTATCAGTCTATCAGATCACTCATTCTGGTGAAGGTAAAACTGTGACCTTTACACCTCACCAAGTTGTAATCAAGGATTTTAAAGATCCTCAACAGGTTCTAGCTACTGGAATTGTTGATGATATTACCAGGTTGTACAAGTTTAACAACTTTGGGTCATCACCTTTCCCTTCAGTTTTTGTTGCTCATAGTGATAACTTGAGCAAACTTTGGCATGAGCGATTTGGTCACTTAAATTATCGCTCATTGCAACAACTATGTAAATAAAATATGGTGACAGGTCTTCCGATGGTATCTTGCAGAGATGGTGTTTGTTCCGGTTGTGTACTCGAAAAACATCATCGGGACAGTTTTGAAAAACGTGCCTCTTGGCACGCCTCGATTCCCTTGGAGCTTGTGCATAGTGACTTGTGTGGTCCTCTTCCATCTGCTTCCTTTTCTGGTTTCAAATATTTCTTAACTTTCATTGATGATTACACTAGACGCACTTGGTTTATTTCCTAAAACTTAAGAGCGAAGTATTTAACATGTTCTTGGCCTACAAGGCCCTTGTTGAAAAACAATATGGTCATCAAATTATTAAGTTAAGATCTGACAATGGAGGAGAATATGTTAACAAACAGTTCACTACTTTCTGCACTGAACAATGCATCCAACAACAGCACACTGTTCCATATACACCACAACAAAATGGTGTAGCTGAGTGGAAGAACCGCACTTTAAAAGAAATGGCTAATTGTATGATCCAATCTAAGGGACTAAGTCTTCAATTTTGGGCTGAAGCCATTAATTGTGCAAATTACATAGTTAATCGCACCCCCACTAAAGCATTACAAGGTATAACACCGGAAGAAGCATGGAGTAAAAATAAACCTGATGTAAGTCACTTCCGTGTGTTTGGTAGTGAAGCATGGGCTCACATTCCGGATGAAAAACGGAAAGCATTGCAGCCTAAAAGTGAAAAGTGCATATTTGTTGGATATTCTGAAGATGTAAAAGGTTATAGACTTCTTCAACCACATTCTCATGATATAATCATTAGAAGAGATGTTAAATTTGATGAAAATATCTTGGCCTACGAGCCTAACTTGGCGATTGTGCCATCTTTGGCCTGGGAGCCTGATTCGGCGTTTGTGCCTTCTTCTTCTTCTTCCAACTTCCTCGAAAGGTTTCCAACTCCAGTTTCTGATGATGACAGTGAGGATGAAAATCCACCTCCACCTGCTCATGTTCCTCCAGTTGCACCAGCACAAGTGCTTCCTCGATGGGTCCGTTCAACATGTGAAGCAGCTGGTGATCTTGTCGGTGGTCCTAGAGATCAGCGTCGAACACGTTCTCAGTTTCAGCGAGCCTCTTCTCTTTTGGATCAAGTTTCCGAGAATCATGATCCAAAAACTTTTGCAGAAGCTTCAGGGAATCCATATTGGGATGCAACCATGGATGAAGAATATCGTTCCTTAATGGCGAACGATACTTGGGATCTTGTACCTCTTCCAAAAGGAAGAAAACTTGTCAGATGTAAATGGGTCTACAGAACTAAGTATGCATCAGATGGAAGTGTTGAAATACTTAAGGCAAGGTTAGTTGCCAAAGGTTTTTCTCAAGTTGAAGGGATTGACTACAATGAAACCTTTGCTCCTGTTGCAAAAATGAACTCCATCCGCCTTGTTCTTTCCCTTGCAGCCTTACACAACTGGGAAGTCCATCAAATGGATGTCAAGTCTGCCTTCTTACATGGTGATTTACAGGAGGAAATTTACATGGAACAACCTCCTGGCTATGTTCAGAATAACTCTAGCCTTGTCTGCCGCCTTAAGAAATCCTTATATGGCCTTAATCAAGCTCCTAGAGCTTGGTATGCCAAAATGGATAACTTTCTCCTTGAAACTGGTTTTTCTAGATGCCATTCTGACCCCAATGTCTATACCAAGAAAGTAGGAAACCATCTTATCATACTTGTTCTATATGTTGATGACCTTATTCTTACTGGTAGTGACCCTAAGCTTATAACCCATGTGAAATCCAGTCTTAAACAAAATTTTGAAATGTCAGACTTAGGACATTTGCATTATTTTCTTGGTCTCCAAGTCCTGCAAACCAAAGAAGGAATCTTTCTTTCTCAGTCTAAGTATGCTTGTGACCTTCTTCGTCGCTTTCACATGGAAGATTGTACACCAGCCCCTTCTCCCTTCCAGTCCGGAGTCAAACTTTCTGCCACTTGTACTTCACCTGAAGTCGATTCCACCTTATATCGTCAGCTTGTTGGTAGTCTCTTATAATTGACTCATTCTCGTCCTGACCTTTCCTTTGCCGTTGGTCGTGTTGCCCGTTATATGCAGATACCTCATGAAAGTCATTGTAAAGCAGCTAAAAGAATACTTCGATATATTCGAGGTACAGTTCAGTTTGGGATTCATTACAGTACAGGGGGAAACCTTTGTTGGTTGGTTTCACTGATTCAGATTGGGCCGGCGATCCTGATGATCGAAATTCTACTGCAGGTTATGTTTTCAGTCTGGGATCTGGACCTATTACTTGGGCTTGTAAGAAACAACAAGCTCTTGCTCTTTCTTCAACAGAGGCAGAATATCGAGCATCAGTTAATGCCAGTCAGGAAGCTTTATGTCTTCGACAGATCCTTTCAGAGTTTGGATTCGAGCAGCAGCATCCTACTCCACTTTGGTGCGACAATCAAAGTGCCATCAAGCTTGCCAAAGATCCAGTTCTACATCAACGCAGCAAACACATTGAGCTACATATGCACTTCATCAAAAATCTTGTTCATGATTGTGTTCTTGAAGTGCTCTTTTGCCCTACAGATGATCAAGTTGCAGACATCTTCACCAAGTCTCTTACAGAAGCGAAGTTTTCTAAACTTCGATCTATGTTAGGAGTTCAGGAACTTGTCATTAAGGGGGGATAGGCTCTAATGCCTCCTTCCTTCTCCTAATAGTGTCACTTTTGTAAATCCTTCAATCCTATCCCAAGTTGTTCTTAAGGGGGGACGTTAGGATATTTAGACACTTAGGAGTTAGTTAAGATCAACTTGTGTAATATATCCATTAGGGATAGTGTGTTTCTTTAGTATGCATTATTATGCATTTGTAAATACTTAATCCGACGGTCACGATATGCTCCCGACATAGGGTGATACGATGGCTCAACTTCTCTTAGATCAAACCTAACCTTGATCCGTGGCTTAACACCCGATTGGTCCATGATCTCTATTTAAAGAGCATGGAGGGTCATTGTTTAGTTGATCGATTATGAGAAACTCATTTGTAACTTTCTTTCTTTGCATAATAAATTGTCCCGTAGAAGCTATTTGGCCGGGGCCGTGGAGTGTTTCCCTCAAGAGGGTTTAAACCACGTCAAAACATTGGTGTGTTGATCTGTGATCTGTTTGTGTGAAGTGGTTTCTCTTGGTGTCCGGTCCTTTGGTAGTACCCTGTGTACCCGAACATCGAAGGTATCCAAGGTAAAAACAATTTAGGGTTTTATGCATGATAGCTTAGTCTTGATTGGTGAGGCATCTTCGGTGAGCAGTCCCTCTTGTTTTGGGCCTTGGCATCTTATTTTCCATAATTAAGTCAAGTGCTAACATAACCTAGTGTTTCTTAGCCTTGCCCTAATCCATCAAGCATTGAATTGTCAATTCTTGGAAGAACGCTAGCCTCGATTTTTCTCATTGCCCTGAGGAATGAGAGCTAGGTCTATTTTCCTCATTTTCTCTTTTTCAAATTTCAAAAATTATATATTTAAAAATATAAAAATATCAAAACCCTAAAATTAAATATACAAAAACCCTAAAAATAAAAATATAAAATATAAAAAACCAAAAAATTGCAATATTGAAGAATCTAATCCGTTAAAGTGATGCACCCTTCTTGATTTAATGGTTTATCCTCAAGGGAATCTTTTTCTTGTTGTTGGTTTTAGAGATTAACAGTTATGTGCAAGAGCTATGTATGTTTTTCAGATCTAATTTGATAGGTACAACCATCTAAATTCATCTTTGAAGGATTTTACAAGTTGAAGACAAGGTTTATTACGAGCCCTACTCACTAGGCATCCACCTAGTTGTTCAAGTTTTCATTCTTGTGATTTTTGAAGATTGGTTATGGCATAAACCAAATCTGATAAGTCATTTCTAGATTTCCCATACTCATTTATTGGCTACTCCAAAGATGTGATTTCTATCCCTCCATTAAGAGTACCTTCCTTGGTAAATTGGCATTGTTCTAAGTGACTTCCATCTTTCTTTGAGCATATTTTTGGTGGTTGTCCTTTTATAATAACAATAAGGATTTTAATTATTTTCCCTAATTGTGAGCATTTATCTATTCTAACTCCTATCCTCTTGAATTACTTGGTAAACACGCTTGTACTCATTGCTTTGACTCCATAAGGCACTAATCTTTGTTAATAGGTTGCTCATGAAGTATTATTTTTTTGCAAGTCTTTTTTCACCTATATTAAGGACTTCCCCTTGGCCTCTAGGATATGGCCTAAAGCGTAAGGATAGTGAAATGTGGTGATAGTGGGTGCATCTTCTGATTAGTTGTCAATCTTAGCACCGACCCTCATGACCTTTCAAAAGGGAGCTAATTTGTGCGGTAACATGTCTAACCAACCATCGCAATGCAACAACCATCAACAATGCATGATGCCTTCAATGACACAATGGCCTTCACAATGAGTGCATTCTTGCTAACAGTTACAACACAAATTAGCACCCTTCCGAAAGGCCATGAAGGTCGATGCTAAGAATGCCAACTAATGAAGAGATGCACCCATTGTCACCACAATGCACTCTCTTATAGGTGAGATGCACTCTCTTGGAGTTGGGTGAGATGCACCCAACTCCTAGTGGCCAAGGGGGAGTCTCTTATAGGTGAAATAAACCTACAAAAGCAGTCAAGGAAACACAAGAATACCTCACAAGCAACCTCTTGACAAAGATCAGTGCCTTATAGAATCAAAGCAACAAATACAAGGATTTTTACCAAATACTTCAATAGGATAAGAGTTAGAAGTAATTAATGTTCACAATTAGGGAAAATTATTAAAAACCTTGTTACTATTATAAAAGAAAAACAAACAAATATGTGCTCAAAGATAGATGAAAACCACTTAAAACAATGACAACTTACCAAGAAAAGTACCCTCAATGGAGATTGACAAGAATCACACGTTTGAGGCAATCAATAAACGAGTAAGACAAATCTGGAAATGACTTACCAGATCTAGTTTATGCCCTAACCAACACTCAAAAATCACAACAAAATCAACTTGGATCACTAGATAGATTCCCAAGTTAGTAGGGTTGATAATAGATCTTGTCTCAAGCTTCTAAGACTTCAAGAATGAATTTAGATGGATGTACTTGTCAAATCAGATCTAAAAAACATACCAATGCTTGCACATAACCGAAAATATCTCAAATTACCCACAAAAAGGGGCCACCCTTAATGATTCACCATAAAATCAAGGGGGGGAATCACTTTCAACAAATTAGACTCTTCGCAAATGCAATATTTTGGGATTTTTATATTTTTATTTTTAGGGTTTGTCTATATTTATGATTGCTTTGTATTTTTTAAAATATAATACCTCAAATTTTGTAATTTGAAAAAAGAGAAGATGAGGGAAATAGACCTAGGTCTTATTCTTAAGGCAATGAGAAAAATCAAGACTAGCGTTCTCCCTTGAATTGGCAATTCAATGCTTGATGAACTAGGGCAAGTCTAAAAACCCTAGGCCCAAAACAAGAAGGATATTTCAAGAGGAATGTGTCACCAACAAGACTAGCCTAGCATGTATCAAAATCTAGAATACTCTTACCTTAGATACAAAACCAATGCAAGGCAAGAGCTTCAAGATCTTACCACTTTTAACAAAGAGAAAAGAGAAGATAACCAAACCCTAGAATCCTTCCTTCTTGGGTTAGTCGTGAAAGTTTGCAAAGAAGCCTCAAACATCAAAGTATTATCCTTAGAAACTCTAGAAGAGCCAAGAACAGAGGTGTGCACCACATCAAAGTCTCATATACACAAGTAGGAATAAAATTTCAGTCATATTTGATCTGAGGATTTGCCTTACAAATTAGAGGAGGGCGCTATATTTATAAGGAAAAAGTCTACCCTTTCCCTTCTCTAGGTCAACCAATCTAATTTGAGTTTAAATTCAAATAATAAACCTCATAAAACATAAAATAATGATAAAAAGTGATGATAGCTTCAACAAGGTGAAAAGTTGAGCTTGGAAGGAGGACATCATGTCCCAGCTAACCCCAACAAGTGTCTTTTTCCCTCAACACCCTCCTCCTTTTGTTCGTATGGCCTTCAAAAGATTACATTCTAAGGCTGGCATGATGTCTATGTCGATTGCGTTCTCAACCTATAATAAAGTCTTGGTCAAAGAAGAAGATATGCCAAATACATCCTTCATGACTCCTTGGGGAACCTTTGAATATCTTAGAATGGCTTTTTTATTGATGATTGTGGGCTCCACCTTCCAACATGCAATACATTTTTCTCCCCTCAGGAAACTCAAGCTCATAAGCCACTTCTCCCACTCTTCTAGTAATCTTGTAAGGGACATGTTATCACACCATAGTAGTTGGGCTACCATGTTTGCAGAGCAGATATCTGCAATTTTTTGATCTTTGCCTTTGCATATATTCAGTGAGATCGGCTATGATGAGTAGTATTATTTGTTATCACTCACACATCAGAGCATCTTTATCATACATTTAGTAGACCTTATGCCAAGGCTGAGCATTAAGACCTCAGATTTGATGACCGATATGACCTTTTATTCCATACAAGGCAGTGTTCAGTATTTCAGATGCAGTGTTCTCAGTGGTGTTAGTTGGTCCATATTACAGATATTGATATGTGACACAGTATATATATGATGTGCATTTGATGTTATTATATCATTGTTTAGGTCATTTTGATAGCATTGACTTGGCATATAGTAATTATGATCTGGAAGTATTAATATTGAAATGAAATTGGTTGTTATGGATTATATGCATGATTGTATTACTGACATTTGGAAACTCTTGTTTTATACTCGTTGGTCTTTACCTTCCTAGGAATGTGGACATGATCACTCTTGTATTTTTGACTTGCTATCTTAGGCACCATTTTCACTTGTCTCCATCCATCCATCTATCCTTCCTCATCATTTGATATTCACCCTGACTTACACCTTGACTTGTGATATGGAGGACTTCCCTGCTTCTGCCTATGTGTTGGACTGCATCCATGTTAGTATTGTGTCTCGGCTCTGAGTTGAAAAGAAAAATTACCTTTGGTTAGTTGGATTTTATGCCTTTATCATTCTAGTCAGTTGCCCCGATGTGTGGTTTTGTGCAGAATTCCCCCTAGTTGCTTGAGTTGTGTTGGCTAAAACCTGAAGCAAATTGTACTACCTTGGAAACTATTGTTATATATTTTGTAAATCGCAATGAAAAGGGTTGTGAAATGTAATGCTAATGAAATGAAATACACTATGGATGTAAGCTGCAATTAGTTGTGCTTCTAAGCACATGCAAAATACCAAAGGGGTCCTAAATGGCCTAGAAAGCAATGGATAAATGTAGGCTAAATCTAAAGATTGTTGGCCAAGGAAATGAAATGAAAGGCTCAAATAAAGCAGTGATTAAATATATGCCAAATCTAAAGACTGCTAGCCTTATGTGAAACTTTCCTCATTGAGCCTGTGGGTTATGATATGAGATGGAGTAAGGGACAACTAATTCTAAGTGTCCCCTAGGATCTCAAGGTTTTAGTAGTAGACGTTTTGCCAAGGTTGAATAAACACTTCTCTAAACAACTCATCTATTTGTGAGACACCGCCATTCCTTGTGTATCTTTGTCCAACACATGCTTAAGTGTGTAACAAATTTTCCCTTAACCAAAGTATCACTATGTCAAGTCATTCAATTCTAGAGTTACTTTATTGTGGGAGAGGGATTAGGAGCCAGGCAGGAGGGAGAGGACTCGTAGGATTCCCACCAACGGGAGAGAGCATTTCTATTTGCACTAAACATATAAATTTTCCTTTACCCCAAAAGTATGAATAACATAAATCTCTCAACATTGATCCTTAGATTATTACTTTTAATAAAAATTAAATTATTTTATTATATATCTTAATCATATATAATGCGAATATTCCTTTCCATTAATCTTCCCCGTAGACTCATCAACCAAAACAAGATCATAATAGGAATTGAAAGCGAGGTGCACTCTATACTTGTTAGCTTAAAATTTTTAATTAATATAAAGTAGTAATAAATTTAATGTGTTTTTATTATTAAAAAATGATATATATAATGTTGAGAGGTGCCCTCTATACTTGTTAGCCTAAATTTTTTAATTAATATAAAATAATAGTAAATTTAATGTGTTTTCATTATTATTATTAAAAAAATGATATATATTAAATTTGGAAAACATAAACACAATTACAAATACAAGGTATATCTCATTTGATATTTTTTATATCAAAATATGTATAGTTTGATATTTTTATCTTTTTTTTTCTAAAATTGTATTGAATGAATTTGATGCATGTACCATAATTATTAATAATAACAAATCAAATCAAAAAAGGTAACGATAATAAAAATAGGAGTCCATTAATATATTTCCAATCCCGAATCCTGATCGATCCTTGTGCGGGCGACGTGGTGGTTAGCACTAGCAGCTCTCCATACGACCTTGGAAAATTCTGGCGGAAGGACAAACCCTCACTTGCCGAGTCCTGACGACACACTTCAACTCACGCTCATGTGAACTGCCACGCGGCCATTCAAAAGCAATGGCAGGCCATTCTATGCTTATGTTCTGTCCGTATATGAAGGAGTGGCACGACAATGAAGTACTTATTATTACCAGCTCTCCCATGTCTCGCACACAATCTTCATTTTCTGCTTTTGCTTTTCACTTACAGACTAGAAGGACGAGGAAGACCAGTTGGTTGGTTGCTCTTTACCCACGGACTAACAAGAGGGAAGGAAGGCCAGTGAGTGAAGCAGTAAATCACTTCATTTACTGACAGTCTGGCACGATGGAAGAAGCTGCTCGGTTTCCCAGGCGACTTTAACAGGCGTCCAGTTTGGCCTTGCATCATCCAGAGAAATTGTAAGTGAATGCACGAAATAGAGAAGAGTAGAGTAATGGGAACTCGAAATTGTAAATGAATGCACGAAATTCTGAGTCAAGTAATCTATTTTAACTCAGTTGAAACTCATTTTCATTCCAATTCAGTTGGAAACCACCCTTGAACTCTCAATGTTAAGAATGTGTGTATGTAATTCAAATTAAACAAAATATAGCACTTGTTTTTTCATTTTTTGGTTGGTAGTACTCTTTTTAACCAGTTATCAGCCTTAACAACTCTCTCATTCTTGGTAATGAGCAACGTTAATTTTCTTGTTCTGAGCATTGAAGATTGTCGACAAAACCTGGGGTGGGGTGATGAAGGTTTAATAAACTTGTTTGATCAATTCACGAACTAAACTGTTTTCCTGGAAAGTTTACACCCAAAGACTAAATAATTGACATTGTACGGGAAAGGGCTCTTTTCTTGAAAGACATAAACCAGGCACGATCCAGGGTCATTTCCCCAAAGTAGCAACATGCATACATTTTAACAGTGGACCAGAGAATTGCCAATTCCACAGTAACTCTAAAAATCAGGGTTGTTGTAACTTCTCTGAAGTTTCCTAGAAATTTAAAATTTTGTACATCGTCTTTATCTTTTAGGTTATTGCAATAGGAACAGCCTTGGTTGTCGCATCACTAATGTGAAGGATGGTGTCGTCATTGTCGCAGATAGTTTAGACTAAAATACGCTTTTTTCCATAAAGGTAGTGAATTTCGATAGCTAGTATTAAGTTCTAATTTCACCATACGATGTTTATAGTTATTTATTCAGAAAGGTTTAACGCGCATGAGAGTATTACTTAATTGGAAGCCATGTTTTAAAATATAAAGGATGGTGCCACCATTGTCGCAGATAGTTTAGACTACAATACGCGTTTTATTTCAGAAAGACAGTGAATTTCAATAGCTAGTTAGTAGTAAGTTCAAATAGTATATTCCTAGTTATGTTTACCTGTGGATTGATTATTGTCTTTCTGCAGATCTGGGCAATGGCTATTGGCAAGAATACAAAAATGCTGGCAACTGGTGGCAGTGATTCTCTTGTCAATTTGTGGCATGATTGCACTGCTACAGACGAGGAGGAGGCTCTGCTCAAAGAGGTATGCTGGGTGATTATCAGTTTGAAATTTAAGAATGCTAATATGCAATTTGTAAGTATCAGAATTGTAGCAGTGATTTTGATTACGGTGAATTTGTCCTACTTGTGTGGTTTCTCAGAGTTGTCTCTTCTGAAGAAAGACATTGATTCTTGTTAGTTTGTTGTAGCCTTAGTCTAATATGCAATCCTTAACTTATTTGTCTGGTACATTTTTGTTAAAAGTATACTTCTTGATATATGCTTCCCTGGTTCAGGAGTAAGCAGCATTGAAAGACCAGGAACTAGTAAATGCTCTTGCAGATATTGACTATGTGAAAGCAATTCAACTTGCATTTGAATTAAGAAGACCTTATAATCTCCTTAATGTCTTTACTGAACTGTATGCAGAGAATGTGATCTCTGTGAATGAGATGCTTGCTCCTAGATGAAAGATTGTAAGGTTTCGACCTTTTTAATCCACTAAGAATTCCATGCAATTTTATAGACCCAATGGAAATAATCTATGATATTTTTAACTATGAAAAGGTTTTATACACCTATGCATCACATTGACTAGTTTCATGGAACCATGTTGACCTTCATAGTGGAAATGATACCATGAATTCGGGCCTTACTGCGCTGAAGAGTCATAGCATCTTTCCACAAGCATATTGGTATTGGATAGGAGTTGGTGCTTTGTTGGGGTTTACATTACTCTTCAATATGATTCTTAACTTGGCTCTTGCATATCTAAATCGTGAGTTGTTTCACTACACACGGTACCTGCCATTCTCTTTTTGTTCATATTTATTTTACCAAATCTTTTCCCATATGAAATGATATGGGATTTGTTTGTGTGTAGCTCTTGGGAAATCTCAAGCTGTCATTTCTCAGGAAGTTTTTAAGTAAATGAAAACCCAACAAAATGGTATAGAGAAACGGCTCAATACAAGATTATCAAGCTCAAGAAAGGGATCTTTCTCACGTTCCATGTCTTTTGCAGATGCAAATAATTCTTGTAAGAAAGCTATTAACCATCTCTTGCTCAGATTTTTTTGAATAAATTAAAATTTAAAGGGTTTAGATAGAAAATGAATTCCATGTTTATTAGTTCTATAACAAATTCTTCATTGTTTGGTTATGCAGCTAAAATGCAGATCAAACAAATGAGCAGCCAATCAACTAATCTAGCAGGCGATAATGGACTGGCTTTGGAGACTGCAACAGGAGTTTCTCCAAAGCGAGGAATGATTCTTCCATTTCAACTACTAGCCATGTATTTTGAAGATGTCAAACACTTTGTTGACATGCCCCTGTATGGAACTTGAGCCATGAGACTAGTCTATCATGTGATCCAGCTATTGCCAATTTTTAGGAATTCTCTTGCTTGAAAGGTTTGGCTGACTAATCGTGGATTCATCTGCAGGAAATGAGGGAACAAGGAGTTACTGAAGATAGACTTCAACTGCTCTGAGATGTTATAGGTGCATCCAGACCTGGTGTTCTTACAACATTGATGGGGGTCAGCGGTGCAGGGAAGACAACTCTCATGGATGTCTTAACTGGAAGGAAGACTAGAGGATATATCGAGAGTGATATCTAGATCTCTGGATTTCTCAAAAAGCAAGAAACCTTTGCTCATATTTTTGGTTACTGTGAGCGGAATGATATACATTCTCCACAGGTCATTATTTGGGAATCAGTGTTATATTCAACATTTCTCCATCTTCCAAAGGATGTTGACAAAGAAACCAAAGTTGTATGTCTACAAAACTAATCAATTTTTCTTATTTGACATGGTGCCAAATTGTCATTTTACTGACCTACAAAAGATTCAATTTACAGTCCTTTTTTTATGACGTCAAAGGGCTTGTGGAATTAGACAATTTAAGGGATGCACTGGTATCCTACCTAGTGTGACTGGATTGTTAACTGAACAAAGGAAAAGGATAACAATAGCTGTGCAGCTTGTTTCATATCCTTCTATAATTTTCATGGATGATCCCACTTCTAGTTTGGATGCCAGAGTAGCTGCAATTGTTATGCGAACTGTTCATAATACAATATATACTGGAAGGATTGTTGTCTGTACCATTCATCAGCCTAGCATTGACATCTTTGAAGCCTTTGATGAGGTAAACCAAGGTCTAGATTCTCTTCTTCAAAGGTCACATCCCTACTGACTTCAATCTGTCTGGATCCTGGAATGTAAATTTTGTAAGCCTTTGAAGACTCACTGTATCCCACAAAGGTTCCCTTCTTGCCTGAAGGTTCTTTTCTCTTTGGGCACATGTATGTAGACTGGACATCCAAAGATCCGTAGATGGCCCACTTCTGGTTTCGCACCTGTGAACGCTTCTTCCAGAGTCATGTACTTTAATATCTTATGTGGACATCTGTTATGTACATATATAGCAGTTCTGGATGCTTCTGCCCACAAGAACATTTGAAGACTCTGGTCATGTATCATAGATTTGGCTACCTCCACAATTGTACGATTCTTTCTTTCTGCAACCCTATTTTGTTGGGGTTGTAGGGAACTGTGAGCTCCCTCTTAAGTCATGCTTCCTTGCAGAAATCATCAAATTCTGTAGAGTTATATTCTCCACCATTATCAGATCTCAAAATCTTGATCCTCTTTCCTGACAGATTCTCAACTTGTGCTTTAAACTCTTTGAACTTGCTGAGTACTTCCTCGGATTCTTTTGACTTGAGAAAGTATATCCAAGTCTTCCGTGAGTAATCATCAATAAAGGTGATATAGTAATGATATCCACCTAAGTACACAACCGTCATGGGCCAGCACAAGTCAGAGTGTACTAGATCCAAAATCCCTTTGGATCTACTCTCACTATCTGGAAAGGATTTCTTGGCATTCTTTCCAAGTGTACATCCTCTACATGTTCCATCATGGTCTACCTGGATCCCTGGAAATCCTGTCACAATATTCTTGCCCATACTTGCAGCATCATGTATTAGGGCTTGGATTGGTGAAGTGTTTAGTCTATACAAGCTCTCTTCTCTTATGCCAATAACTTTGGTTGTGCTCATGCTTGAGTTCTTGTGCCAAGTAAGGAATTTCCCTTCTGAGAAAGCTACTTTATATCCCTTGTCCTCCAATGCCGAGATGGAGACAAGGTTTCTTTTCATACCAGGTACATAGAGTACATCACTTAGGCGTAATGTATCATTTGATTCTAATTGAAGGGTGGTGGCTCCATTTCCCAATGTTATTCTATCCTATTTCATCCTTTTGTTGGCAACGTTCCTCTTCAAAGTTCCTTGCATTCTTGTCCTCTTGTGTTTTACGCTTGCATTGTCTTTTTATTTCGAACCCTCAATTCTTGTCGAATGCTTGTGTGTATCGAGTCTCATTAGCCATTCGTTGTTTGCTTCGGCTCCATTTTGGATCACACCTCCCCATTGAAAGGCTTTTGGTATCCAAAAGCTTCGTAGGAAACCAAGCTCTTTTGTTAATGTGCCTCCTGTTTGATTCTCTGGAACATGGCTTTTGGCTATAGCTTCGAATGATCATGGTTGGTTGGGAAACAATGAAGGCTATATCCCTCCTGTCAATCAAGGAATATCGCTATTCTGGTTAACCCACAGCGAGCGGATCACTTTATATGAAACCTATAATATGTGATCCACTCAGAAGATTACTCACTAATTGTCCCTTACTAAAACTTGTACGCCTTCCCAATGCACGAATACTTACATGACCCCACATCCAGGGCCGAATCAATTATTTCACTCACGAAAAGTAAGTCAAAATCTCACCTACTCTTAGGAAAGTAAATACATATCCCCCTGCTAAAGGATAATTTATCTCTCAACCCAACATCTAAAACCTACACGAAGCTATTCCACTCATGACGAATGAGTCACTAACCATATATATGTAATAACACTAGATTCGATGTTCGTCAAAGGAGAGAGGATACAAGCCACTCTATGAAATAGAGGTGCGTTTATCTCTTCTCCAACAAAAACTGACCTTACCGAGAATAATAACCTTACCTTACTGGAGAATATAACCTTACCTTTATGTAGGGCCACAATTTTTCTTTCCTTCCTGCCCTAAATATGGAATTTGTAATCTGGCTTCCCTTCCTTTCAACCTGAATACGTACACGGAAGATACATACCACGCTTTAATTTCCTTCATATATAAATATTTCCTTCAATGTGTAGAGGGTGTAAAAATACTTCCTTGGTGTAGAGAGGAAACCCCGATTGATGCTATGTGGCTGGGGGAGTTTTAGAGCAGTGATGGAAGGGAGACCTTTACGTAATGGGGAAGACTCTTATTCCTGCGATGTGGGTGGGATAGTTTTATAGTAGTTCTATAGGGGAGATGTGGTGATATATAGGTGTGGGAAGATCCAGTTCTTTCTTACAATCTCGGATTGGCTTAGCTACGATTGGAATTGGAAGACTAATTCCTTGAAATTGGAAGATTATTAGTTATGGAAGATTCAATATGGTTTCCTATCTAAAACCATAATCTTACTATATCATCCCAGAATATCCCTATGTCCTCTGGTTTTAGCAATTGAACCAACTAAACTAAAATATAGGGTGGGTGGGGAGTATAGTGTTTCTAAGCCAATCCCTCTACTTGTTTGTTGCATAAGATAGTTTCTCCCAGTTCTTTCTTATTAGGACCTCCTTTCAGAGTTAGTGAACTCATATTAAAATTATTTAAGGGCCAGAGAGAGGAAGGGTCGCTCCTCCCTCCATACTTATTACTTAGGGCCTAGATCGAGAAAACAAAAAAAGCTAAAAGGGTGGGCAGCGGAATGAATACTGGAGTGGCCGGGGATAATATACGACGATTGTGATCTCATCATAGGTACGGGAACTCGAACTCTCTCCTGTAGGAAAGCACGAAAACCCAACCTGTAAGCATTCCAACTGGCTTGCACTCCGATGGCTTGCTCTCCAACTCTCTTATTATGCGAGGCGATATGCGAAGCTATGGCTTGTTCTCTAACTCTATACTTGAGCTTGCACTCGAACGACTTGCACTCTATCCTTGGGATTGCACTCGAACCTCTTTAACCGGCAAGACCTCGATCCCCTATCAAATTATAAAAATGTAAGATTCGATTTGTGTTATCTCGACTTCACCTGAATCGAAGGAGCGACAAGAAATAATAGATAATTTCCATTATGATGGAATAAGGTAAGCAATTTCCTTGCATCACCCCGCCCATTTCCAGTCCCACCATTGAATTTTGCTTCTTATTTTTTATTAAATGTATCCCTTCCTGAGCTACACCTATTGCCTCATGGATCTGTCTTCCTAACAAGAATCCAAAGTGCTCATCTGAGATGGATTGCGATAAAAAATTCTTGACCCTTAATGCAATAACCTTTGATATAATTTTATAGAGGCAATTACATAATGATATGGGCCTATACTTATCAAAAGAAATAGGATTATCATACTTTGGAATCAATGCAATGAAAGTGGTATTGAAGGCTACTAACATCCTCCCAAAATATCTGGAGTCATTTATAACCCTCGATCAATAATCATTTGGAATAGAATATCTCGATCCGATCAGTCGAGTGCAGTACCTTCATTCGTGGGTGATTCCCTGTCGGTCGAGTGCTTGGCCCCAATCCAACATAAAGGCCTTTAGGCGCGCACCTTTCGAGCCCTCGACCTCCTCTCATGTGTTCCAAGTGCTAGGTTGTTATGTTGAGCATAATCCAACTGCACTGGCATATCATCCCACTCATCTAGGATCGTCCACTGGATCGATCATATGGTTTATCTTTCCCATTGGTGCTATTTCCATTCCGAACCAACCTCAGGCTCCCGGCATACCTTTTGCATAATAGATCAGCGGGGAACATAAGTCATTAGGTGTACAACTATGACTACGGAAAGGAAATAAAAACAATAAGGGATGAACCCGGAATCAAGCTGGTATTCATCAATGATTCCATCCTTAGGATACTTTCACCAAGTTTACCTTTTCCTAGGGTGCATATAAAGTGGTTCGAATTAGGGCGCGAATCAATCCCCTTGATACTACACCCCGATCCGGATGGTGCCCAAATCCTTCGATCCGCGGTGTCCCCTGTATCGAAAAGAATCATAACTACTGTTTTCTGTTGTCCTATTTCCCCTTTCCCCCTATTCCGGGGTGTTTTTGAATTGATTGATGGAAGTTCCACCGTGCCTACTTGTTATACCTCCATATTCCACAGTGTCGCATCTTCACCACAAAAAGGGTTGACGACACCTCCCCTACTGCTTGAAACACCCAGAAGAGAAAAATGATGAGTGATCCTTGAAGGCAAATCCACCCTGACAAGAATCAACCTAACTAAGACTTCATTTACCCTCACTACCGCGCCTTGCTCCATCTTAGGAGCGCGGTAGTCCATACTACCGCGCTATGCCCCTTCTTTTCCACGCGGTACTACCGCGTTATGCTATTTTCTGGAGGCGCGGTACACTTTTTTTAGCCTTTTTGCCATGGCTTGTGGGATTTTGATTTTCGAGAGATTTTTGAGTATTGGTGTCCCTGATTCGATCCTAACTCACTTTCTGTGATTAGTAGGCCTGATCCACTTAACTCTCCCAAGATCCACCCTTCTCTCTTGTTGGTTAACCCTACCACACACTATAATAGAGAGGCATTCCATGAGCAAAGGGGAGAACTCTTGGAGATATCAAACTTATGATCTTGCAGCTTTGTGGAGATAGCTAGAGGAGGAAGCACTTGGAGTTGGAGGATTGACTTGGACATCAAGCAACCTTTGTAAGCATTCTTCAAGTTTGTAATAAAAATAACTTGTCTTGTTTTTCCCATTTCATGTGTATTGTATAAGTTTCTGACATGGAATGTATCTAGTTTAGATTTGAATTTAATCTTTGCTTCAAGGTATTTGGAAGCTTGCATGCTTATTCCTTGTTTGGTTTCGACCGGTTCTATATTGGAGCTTTGGGATCAAGAGTTAGAAGCGGGACAAACATCGAATTGAAAGGTGAGTTATGTCTTTCATCTCTTCTGAATACATTTAATCTTGTTGTGAAAATTAGTTCAGGAAATTCAAGGTAGAATTTGTTTAGTTTTGTCTTATCTTAGAGTCAGTTAAAATCTTCTTTAATTTAAGAGAATTTTTACTTATCCGTAGGGAAAAATTCTACCAACAAGAATGGCGACTCCGCTGGTTTAAACTCCATTTGATTGATTGAGTTCACTGTCATCCATCTTTTGATTGTGACTTTTTCTTTCTCTTCAAACCAGTATTGAATTTTGGTCTCTTTGACCTTTATTCTTCCCTCCTCTCTGTATTTTTCCTCCCTGTGTGATCAGTGAGTCCTCTGGGTTTGCAGCAACCCTGAAAAACTCAATTTTCTTTTCAAAAGTTGCGCTTTTCCATACTCTGCAACAGTACCGCGCCCTCTGCATTGACCACATCGCGGTAGTACCGCGTATCCTGCATTAGTACCAGAGCGGTAGTATAGCAGTACCGCGCTATAGTCTTCTTCTGCCACGCGGTAGTGTCTGCATTTTTCCAAATTTTTCTTGCTTGCTTGGTTTACTGGGTCATTTCTTGATTTTCTCTGCCTTAGTTGGTGTTTGCTATTACCTATTACTATCCTATTCATTATACAGTATGTGTGGTGTGTTTATTTCTTTTGTGAGATTGATTATTTTGTGAGTTTGTGGCATTATTTGCACATTGGGTCACCCCTTCAGTTTGATTGCATTGGCTTGATCTCCCCATCACAACCAGACCATTACTACTGTTCTCTGTTACTGAATTGTGTAGCTTTCATAGTCACATTGTTTCCATTATTATCATTTAAATTTATATTGAAAATTATCATTGGAGAACATTTGTGTTGTTTGGGTTGAATTGATCTAGCAATATTATTGTGCATTAGGAAGTGAACCACTTGAATTTGGCACAGAAATTCTCATTTTTTGAAGCATCTTAGTTGTAAGATCGATGAATTGGAAAGAAGTGTTCATTTCAGTTTGGCTCTATTTACAAAAGAAAATAACAAAAAATATTTTTTTTTTGGGTTTAATTGCTTGTGAAAGTTTCATGCATTTATGATCGAAGAACTCTCTCTCTTCCATAGCTAGTTTTCATCGAATACAAGGCTTATTTCGATTCATTCTCACTTGCATGGTTTGGGTCGTCACAACACCACCAAGTTTCACGTCAATTTACCCGACTGAGTAATACAACCACTAAAATTAATCTCCCTAACTAAACCAACATTAACCTCACTTAAGGAAATCAAAAGAATTTGGTAGTTAGGTAGGACACCAGGGATAGGCATCAAAATAATTCCCCCTTGTCATTTTCATCTGAGACATAGTCGTTGTCTTTAGGGAACTAAAATCCTCTAGTATTTATTGTTACGGTCATAGCCAATTTATGGAGGGGCCTCCTGACTGTTTTTAACTTTCAGGGGTTAAACGGCCGCGAGATTGAGAACCGGATGGACTTTGTGGAATGCCGCACTCCACTTAGCCCTAAGGCAACATCGATCATTGTCTTCCTTGGAAGGCAGAAGTGCCCAAAACCTTTTCCAATGTGTCATGAACGAGGTAACTTAGTGACTTTTCTACTAGGGCTCTTTTACCCAGGATCCCTTTCGGTAGAGGGATATCCTTCTCATATTGGTCTCTCACATTGTATTGTTCGGCTTGGATTTTATCACCTTGCGAAGGATACAATTTGTTGAGGTCTCCAGCTCTTAGTTAGGAGTTTTCCTTGTTATCTCATCTTTATAGAGGGTCATTTTTCTTTTTAGTGACTGCTTGTTGGCATTCTGGCCATTATTTTTCTCAGCTCGCTTACTGAGACATCGGTCTCAGTATAGATTTTAGAGCTCTTTTTCTAGCTCCTCTTCTGCACACTCGGCTGCATTAGAGTTTTTGAGTTCTTTGTTACGAAACTGCCCCCGGATTTCATTTTCCTGTCATTATGTCAGAGCCACCACGGAGATCACGAAGAATACAGGGCCAAAGCCCTCCACCACCACCCCCGCCACGGACCTCTGGTCCTCCTGCATCACGCATTCCCGCTCCTCCTGGCCGCGGTGCTGGTCGAGGGAACATTCCACCGCCGATACATACTACATCTTCAGTTCCGCCAATAACCGTTACTCACAGCACAGTCTCAGAATCTCTTGCAGCTTCTGCAACCACCAGTATATCTTAGATTCCCACTGTCACTTCACCCACTGTTATTCCAGATATATCTGCCACAGTGGACAACATTACAGCAGTTGAATCTAGTACAGCCCAAAATGCTAGACCAGAGGTCATCCTCCTACCTGATGTCAACACCTCCCTTCCACCAGAAACTTTTCACGATGACACAGACGAATCTGTTGGCGCCACCGAAGGGTCTGACCAGGATATACCTAGCTTGATTTCAGTCCCGGGCGGGCACGTCGAAATCATTGAAGATACTCAACTTCCTGACACACCTTTTGAACCTGATTATGGCTTCATCACTTCCCAGGCGGAGCTTCCGCCTGTTATCACCACGCCATCCAACGTTCATCCACAGGAAACCAGTTCTTCTAGTAACGTACCTCGTACAATATCTCTCCCCAACCTTCCTCCGGGACATGAGATCATGGCCTCCATTCAGTCTAGTATGGTTAGTCTAGCAAATTCCCCGTTAGCATTGGCATAGTTTAAGCGTGACACAGAGCAAATGCTCTCCATAGCTTCCCGATATCCACCTGTTACTCATCCTCCTGACTTTCGGGATCCCAACATCCAATCTAGCACAGAGTTTCATCACTCCTATGCAGACGGCTCCGGACCTTCGGACGTTACTGTACCTAGGTTCCCGCTAGACCTCGAAAACCCTTTTCAGGACATGAACCCGGACCCAGTCTTCGACAGTCCTCCTATCATTGAACATGCCATGGACGATTACCCTGATACCCCTCGATTAAATTCCCCACATTTGCTTCCATCGCCCATGTTTGGCGCACATTCTATGAGGGATAACCCAGTTTTTTCTCCATCCTCGCCTGTTAGATATGGAAGACCCCCTCCACAAATCGGCACTTTTGGCGCCGTTGGCCAATCAACACTATCGTATTTGGCTAGCGGCGGAAGAACACCAAGTCATACTGCTCGATCTTCCATTTTGACCAGAGGTTCACCTTCGGCCACTATCTACACTATCTCAGGAGGTGGACAACCGACTGCTGTGGTCCCCAACTCCAACAACCAAACTCCTCCTGGTGGACCATCAACCCAACCAGCTGGAGGACAATCCTCTGTTGGGAACCCCGTTCCTAGTCAACATCCTCCTCCTATAGGGCCATCCAACCCGTCTGCTGGAGGACAAACCATTGGCTCCATCCAACAACCCTCCCAACCAGCTGCATCTGCTCAGTATGGTATGTACAACACACCTGGAAGCGGACAACCTTATACCGGTTTTCCAACCGGGCCTCATCCTCAACATCCCCCTTCAGGTATGCTTCCTTCTTGGGAACCTCAAATCCCACAGAGTGGGGGGTACTCACTATTCGGAAACTGGAACCTAGCTGGGGGGCAATCTCAGATTCCCCCCAACCCGAACTCCGGCTTCCCTTATCCTTCAACTGCTACAACTCCATGGAACCCATCCCTCCAATTTCCACTTGTCCCTCAAGGAGGAACGAACCTTCCATGGACACCACTGTCGCAGCCACCCCCCAACCCTGCTATGGAAAACCCTCCACTTACTCAATATAGTGGTACCATTCCTCACACAACAACTCCAAGGAACTTTTCCCTAACCAAGAGCAGCAACCATCCATGGGTTTTAGCAACCCCAGGGCACCATACCTACCATCCCCACTCAGCAGAACATCCACCAACCGATTAACCAGATGGCTTACTACCCACAGAACTTCCAGCAGTACCCCCCGGGAAACACATATGGGTATAACACGCAACAGTATGCTATGCAGGGCCACCCAGGTTTCTCTGCACCACACGGTTATTACTCATACCCGCAGACTAATCGTCAACTTCCCTTTTTAGCCATGCTAGACTTACCTAATTTGTCAAGGTTCATTAACGATCCCATATGGCATGAACCTCACTAGCCACCTATTCCAGCCAAACTCCCATCGGACATTCCTAAGTTCAATGCTAAGCCCGGGGAAGATCCCAAGAACCACGTAATGACCTTCCATATTTGGTGTTCATCCAACTCCTTGATGGACGATTCCATTCGACTACGGCTCTTCCAGCATACGCTTACCGGCACGACAGCAAAATGGTACATCGAGTTGCCACAACACTCTTTCCATGATTTCAACACCTTGGCTATGTAGTTTCTGACCCATTTCCAACTCCCCATCCGGTATGAGACTGGAACAGAACTGTTAACCTCACTGCGTCAAAACACTTCTACGCACATTTCGGATCACATCCATGAGTGGCATCAACGCCGTAGGCTAATCAAGGAACCTATTCCAGATCAGCTACTCGCTGATTGGTTCACGAAATCCTTTTTGCCTCCCATAGCCAGAGATATCGCTATGCGCGGGCCGGTTACAGAAGAACAAGCCATCTCGGCAGCTCAGTACATGGATTTGGTATACACCCAATCCGACACTTTACACGAACTTCTTCCTCATGCCACCCACGTTACCACTGATCCAACGAAACCGCCACTGAACCCCCCATTGATGGTATTGTCGGTTCAGTTAAGGCCCAGCCTACTACCAACTTGACGGGACAACAAGCTTCTGCTTCCCCCGCTCTACCTCAGGCTGCTTCACAAGCTACTACTTCTCCTGCTATCTCCTCTGAAGTGAACGCAGTTCAATCTACGTCACAACCATCCGGAGGAAAAAATAAAAGCAATCGTGGTAAATCTAAGAAGAACCAACAGGAGAACCCCAAGCCACAACCCACCCACAGCGACCAGAAACCACGCTGAAAGGCTAAGTTTCCCTGCCTAATTTGTCAAGATGATCACTACACGCGTGACTGTCCCTACAAGGACGAAGTCAACAAATTCGTTAAAGGATCCTCTCGCCCGATAGTGTTAACTGACCCTTTCCCTCAATAGCAACAGCAGATGGTTGCCCAAAAAACCCCACAAAGGGGCAACTCGAGCAACCCAACTCGCGAAGAGACGTCCACAAATCGCGAAATCCTGATGACGAGTAACGAGGAGATTCATATAACCACTCGTTCAAAGACATATGAGAACCCTCCAAGTTTAAACAAACAGTCAGAGATAGCCAAAGGCAAATCTCCTGTTGAAGATCCGACTCCTACCCCTCCCCCTACCGGTCATCTCCATATCAAGAGACCGCTTACGGACACAGTGCTACGCCCACCTAAGGGCACCATACGAAAAGCGATATTTAATCCCAACGCGCGAGCTGCCCAAAATTACAACATTGTTGAGGATTTAGCTCAAGCACCTTGCGCCATGTCGACTCTCGAGGTTCTTCAACACTGCCCCATGCAGCGTAGAACCTTACTTTCAGCACTGGGAGCAATGGACCCAGATACTTCAAACTCTATTATGTTTAACTTGGAACACGCCAAACCTCGGCTTTCTCACCAGTTATCCTTCCAGGTTCATACAAAAATCCATGGAAATAGCATCCATCACACTGTGTTAGATGAAGGTGCCTCCACATCAATCATGTCTTTGAATTGCTGGAGAGCCTTAGGCTCACCCGAAGTCACGACCTCTCCCACTACTCTCAGGGCATTTGATGGACATGGTTTTCAGCCTTATGGACTCATTCCCTCAATTGGTGTTGAACTGGGGGGAAAAACAGTATCCGTACACATTGAAGTCGTAGATGCACCATTAGATTACAATCTTCTACTTGGTCGGAACTGGTTTTACGCCATGACCGCCATAGCATCTACCGTCTTCCGAATTGTGCAATTTCCTCATGAAGGGAAAATTGTCACCATTGATCAACTTGATTACTGTATCCCAGAATCTCATCCAAACTCCGCCAACATCGTCCCATTATTGGATCAACCTCGGTACCGGTTCCAAGACATTGGTGTTGGTGTCATGAAGGATTCTTCCCTTATTGGAGTTTTTCCAGAGCTGGGGACCCATGTTCAACCAGTCAACATGATTTCATCAAATGTCACCCCTTCCAATGATTCATGGGTGATTCCAAGTCCTTCTGAAATTGAAGACCACGGCAACTCCATGCCTTTGAATAGAAACCTCGTAGCATACAAAGTGATCCAATCAGCCACCGATTGGGTTGACTGTTCTACACATCACACCGTGGCACGACTCTCATCTGAGACTCATTCACCCCTACCATGTATCGATCCTCTCAATTTGATTTTTCCCACTGACGAATCAATTATGGAGGTTATGTGCGGTGATGAGCCACCATGGGGAGATTTTCACCATCGATCTTCATTCCCCACCATTCAGACGCTTGATCCTGGTACAAAACCCAGTCCTTCACTCGGAATGGTTCAAACCAAGTTTCCCACTTCCCTCGACGAAGTATTTTCTGAAGGAAACTTGGATAATCTTATGCCAACCACTCCCATAGATATTTCAGTGAAGCTTGGTATTGTGGAAAACATACATATTGGCAAAACATGTACTCCCCTCAAAATGGAGTTCTACTCTGCTTACTTCAAAACCTTTCGCGATGTTTTTGCTTGGAGTTTGAAGAAATGCCAGGAATAGATCCCTCGATTGTGGTCCATGAAATTCCAACCTTCCCTGGCACCCGACCTGTTCGGCAGAAAATTCAACCCGTCCATCCTCGTAAGGAAGCCGCTATTAAAGTAGAAGTTGAAAAACTTTTGCGTGCTGGTTTTATCTATCCTGTCCCATTGACAGAATGGGTATCTAACATCGTTCCCGTAGCCAAGAAACATGGAACGATTAGAGTCTGTGTCGATTACCGCGACTTGAACAAAGCTTGTCCAAAGGACAACTACCCAACTCCATTCATCAACCAGAACATCGATAACTGTGCCAGGAGTGTCATCTTTTCATTTATGGATGGCTTTTCTGGCTATAATCAGATCGATATCCTCCCACCCGACCAGCACAAAACAGCCTTTATCTGCCCTTGGGGGATTTTCGCATATCGAAAGTTACCTTTTGGCCTTAAAAATGCCGAAGAAACTTTCCAACGGGCGATGTCGTACGCGTTTACGATATCAAACATATTGTAGAACCATATCTTGATGATCTTCCCGCTCATTCTCAGACCCGTGAAGACCATCCTGATCACTTAGGTGCCATTTTCGAAAGGTGTCATCGCTACAATATCCGTTTGAATCCACATAAGTGCGCCTTTTGCGTGGAAGCCAGAAAACTTTTGGGCTTCATAATCTCCAAAAGTGGAATACACTTAGATCCTGCGAAGGTAGAAGCTATCTTAGCCCTGCCTTCCCCCACAAACATTCCAGAACTTCAAAGTTTGCAAGGGCACGCAAAATTTCTACGTCGTTTCATCTGTAATATTTCCGAGATAACAAAAGGCTGTATGAGGCTTCTCAAGAAGAACATTCCCTTCATCTGGGATGATGAAGCCCAACTCTCCTTTGATAATCTAAAGGTAGCCTTAACTAAAGATCCTGTGATCCAACCCCCCGATTACACACGGGATTACATTCTTTATCTCGCAGCTTCGACTTCCACCATCGGTATGGTGCTAGTCCAAGAAGACCACAACGACATAAAACATGTGATATACTATCTTAGTAAGAGTCTTCTCGACTCCGAAACTCGTTATTCACATGTTGAAAAACTGTCTCTGGCAACAGTTTTCGCTGTCCAGAGATTCCGTCATTACATTCTACTCCGCCGGACCACTGTTATAGCCGATTTCAATCCAATGTATTATATCCTCACACATCAAGTGCTTGGGGGAAAATATTCTCGTTGGATCGTCATCCTTCAAGAGTTTGACTTGGAATTTGTCAAAGCCAAGTCCAAGAAGTCTTTGGTCTTTGCTGAGTTGATTTGTAACTTGCCCCGTGCTACCGAGCAATCCGAGCCCATCGATTCTCTTCCTGATGAATCGTTGTTCCTCATTAGCATGTCTGATCCGTGGTATGGGGATATTCTATTATATCTCCAAACCCAACGCTTCCGCCTCGACCTCACTCGCGATGAACGTAGACGCATCCGACATCACGCCAAATACTACCTCATAGTCAATGATACTCTTTATCGACGTGGTGTTGACACCGTTCTTTGACGATGTTTGACCCTAGATGAGGCGGAACGCGTTCTTAATGACTGCCACGCTAGATCATGTGGTGGTCATCTCTCTGGGATGGCTACGACCCAGAAATACTGCGAGCAGGATATTTCTGGCCCTCAATTTTTAAAGACTGCATTGAAACGGTCAAAAAATGTCCACCATGTCAATTCTTTCATAGTAAAACATGCTCGCACCCTGCTCCACTCCATCCTGTTATTGCCGTCGGCCCTTTTTCCAAATGGGGCATAGATTTCATGCACTGTAAGCCCACTTCAGCCGGGGGGCATAGCTATGTCATAGTAGCTGTCGACTATTTCACAAAATGGGATGAAGCGATGCCTACTTATGCTGAGGACGGAAAAACAACAGCACAATTCATATTCAATCACATTATAGCTAGATTTGGTGTCCCACAATCCATTGTGACCGATCATGGCTCCCACTTCAGGAACCATATGATCGAGGAACTAAGTGCCAAGTTGGGTTTTCGCCATGAAAACTCAACCCCGTACTACCCACAAGCCAATGGCCAAGTTGAAGCCATTAACAAAGTCCTGAAACGAATGATTCAGCGTATTGTGGGTACTCAGAAATCCAACTGGCACTTAGCTCTATTTTTAGCACTATGGGCATACCGAACCTCAGTAAAAAGTGCTACTGGGTTTACACCATTCCAACTGGTGTATGGCCTAGAATCCATTTTACCGATTGAATGTGAAATTCCATCACTTAAGATAGCCATAGAGCTACTTCCCCACACCACTTCCAAAGAGGAACGGTTTCTATACCTAGCTAAGCTAGATGAAACCCGCCGCGACGCTGCTTTAGCCAACGAAGCTCATAAAAAACGCGTCAAAGCACAATATGATATGATCCGTTCAACCTCGGGTTTTCAATGAAGGTGACCTCGTACTCACATATGATCAAATGCACGATAAAATCGGAAAAGGAAAACTAGAATCCATGTGGTACGACCCCTTTGTTGTGAAACGTGTCTTGGAGAAAGGAGCTTATGAACTCGTCGATTGTGATGGCACGCCATTGGCACGGCCCCGCAATGGGCTATACCTCAAACGCTTCTACGCGTAAGGTTTCCCTACGCGTGTTACTTTTTGTACATAGTGTACTTAGCTTATTTTTACTCATCTTTTGGTGTGCGCATAGACCTCATGTATCCACTCTTACTTTGACTCATGATTCTATGCGCAGATGTCTACCTACTTCGGATTCGCCAACGGTGCAAGCCGGAATACCCGGAATCTCGCTTCCGCAGCATGGGTAATCTATTCTCCCACTGGTGAGTTGATATCTTCAGGAGCCAATTGTTTGGGTCCTACAACCAACAATATCGCAGAGTACCATGCAGTCATCGGACTCTTGACAGAGGTTGCTTCACTCGGAATTGACTCCCTATCAGTCTTTTTAGAATCCCAACTCGTGGTTTCTCATCTGAATCGTGTTTACACAGTTCGCGATCCTATCCTACTTCGTTTATTTCAGAGGGTACGCCTCTTGGAACGATCTTTTAATTTCATTTCATATCAACACGTACCAAGGGAATTCAATTGTATAGCTGATTCATTAGCTAATTACATTTTGGATTGGCATCTTGCCCATACATAAAAACACATCACAAAACACGCAAGTCATTGTAAATAAATAGATCATAAAAATATGTCCATATCAATGTATATAAAAGTGTTTTTCCAAATACATAAAGTTTGTGTTTCAAAGATAAAATTTGGGACCAAATCCCATACAAAAATTTGGCTCTCAAAGCCTACATATCGTATACATGCCGCAAAAAGATAAAAGCTTCCATCTAAGGAGATCTGGGAGACCTATCATGTCCCTCATCAGATTCCTCACGCTGTTCGTGATAACACACTATAGCTCGATCCACCCTACGAAGGAGTTGGCCAATACGCCTAGGCACACCTACAGTATGCCGCTGGAGATGCAAAGGGATGTCATCCACCCTCATAGCAGGAATATCGTAAGTCAAACCTTGCAAATTCCTCTCTATTTCTTGGACCCCTCCCGCTTCATCTTTGTCTTCTTCCTCGTCTGGAGCGGCTTGGCGATCAACACCACCTTGGCGTAATGGCGAGTACCCTGCCGGTCTCTGTGGTCCACGATCTGCAACATGCACACGTACATACATTAAAGTCTTTTACACATTCTAAACAAAAATAAAAATTATATATTCGAAAAAGAAAAAATATATCCATGAAGGTCATACCTGAGTTGTCCCAATCCTCATCTTCCGGCAATGCCAAGTCTATGTCCTCGCGGAAATCCACCCCTGCATAGGGGTAGTCATCGATCATCACTATCTGTTCCTCGAGACACGAGAAGAAATCCTCACCAAAAGCCAAATGCTGTGGCCCTCCAAGTCGTCCTGCGTAGTCACTCCATCGAGCCATCCATGGCTCGGTAGGCGGACGGGGGCGCATGGTTATCTGTGGGCACAACAATGGCACCCTCGCCAAAAAGAAAGTGACTAAGATGCTCCCATAACCAAATTGAGAATTCTCTCCAAGCCTGCACTTGTTCACTTGCTCTTTGAGGTTGGTCAGCACTGCATCACACCAGTTGAATATTGTTCCCGCCATACAATCCACTGCAAAATTCATCTGTGTACGGGACGCCTGATGGGGACCTGTACTCCCTACTGCACGTGTAATGGTGAATAAAACGGTTTTTATAGGAAGCTCTATAATGTCTTTGATGACCACCTTGCCGCTTTTCTTCCCCGAACCCTAACGACAGTAACGAGCAATCAAAGCATCTGTGCTTGCCTCCAAGGATCCGTATCCAGTAAAATTCACCCGAGCTCCTCTTTTTGAGAGGCCTGTGAGAAAATAAATGTCCTCGAGTTGAATTTTGAGGATGTGTTCTCCTACTCGAAAATCCTGAATATCGGGATCCCACATTTGAATAATGTGGGTGAGAAGCTTTGCCTGCTTACGAATACCCTTGGTCTTGAAGAATTTTAACAGACCACATTCCCGCAGTGCATTCAAAGTCTCTTCGTCATTTTCAGCCTCCAAATCATCCGCTTCATGTTCTCTTTCTTTCCAATGGACCATTTTGCTCCAAACAAGTTTCAAACACCTGCAAAAGGTCATGGGAAACATTCAGTAATCATTTAACAACTTGATCTCAGCTAGAAATTTGAGAAAAATGATTTTTCATCTTAATTTTCGCCTCTATCGCGCCTGGGAGAAACTTGGCTGCGCAGTACTGCACAATACTGCACCCCTATTTAGACTAACAGCGCGGTACTGTTGCACAGTACCGCGTTTCCCGATACGTCCCCCGCGCGGTACTGTGAAGGGCAAAATTTTCCCAGTAGGGCTTTCCCAAAAAATTACTTTTTCCCACTGAAAACAAGTTATTCATACATGAAATGAAAGAGAGGCTTAAAATCTCTTACCTAGCGCAGACGGCTGTTGAAATGGTGCCCTGAATCTCCAGATATGAACTCTTGAAGTTTTTGCTCCTCAAATGGGTAAAATCTCCTCTTTTGGTAAATGCACAAGTGAAATGGTAACTTTCTATTTTTACCCATCCTTTATATAACTTTTTTCACTCATTATTTTATCTGGTCAAAATAAAACCCATTTCACATTACTAATATCTGGTTTCATGAGCACTTATTGGCAAGATCTCCTTTAAAGACAATATATTCACACTGGCGTTCATTTATTGTTTGACCTTCATTTTGAGCCTACTTTATCTTTTTCGTGCTCTGGATTAAAACTTGAAAAAGATTCCAAGCACTTTTACACCCATCTTGTGCTTGTCAAACTCAAGTAAATGGTGTCGAGTTTGGTCAGCTTTACTCATGCTCGTTAAACAATGAGGAAAGTATTATCCTGGTTGTATTTTATTCTCTTTTCGGACCAGAATAATTAAAAATTGCGAAAAAGACCATTGGAGTCCATAGTTAAGCTCTTTTCAGACTCCCTAAAATTGAAAAGATTGCCAAGTGATCTTGACTCTTTCACACTTGTAAAAGTATTTGAAAGGTCGTTTATTCGGTCATAGGTTACCCCTTCTTCGTCCCGTCTAGACTATTTACGAGAAAGGTATACCTCGGTCAATTTTGGCTGGGAGAGTTCTCTCGGGAATTGTTTTACACTTTTTCAGGATCGAGGGACTAAATTTACGAAAAAGTACACTTTGGATCCTCCTTTAAGTTTTTCAGGCTCTTTAAAATTGGAAAACTACCGAGTTTTCCTTCCTTGGACTCGTTAAAATTTAACATCGAAAGACCCACTTTGGGACGAACCCCTCCTTTCTCAAGTTTGTAAAACATGTGAGATTGGACTCATCTATGAGATGAGCTACACCAAGTATCTATTATCCTCTTCAAGCTCGAAAAACAACAAAGAGGTACTAGTCTATCATGTCGGGGGAATATGGGGAACAAGTCAAGTTTTTTTTGGCAGCTTGTCAATCGTTACCTTTGAACATGGAATGTGTCTGTTCCTTGTCTATACTGGGTATCTATTATTCACTGAGTTATGGTCATCATCCTGAGTCGTCTCTCTGGCCACGAGCCTACTCATTCGGTGTCTATCCTCTGCTATCAATAATCCCGACTGCCGAGTCCTGTTACATGCCGTTATATGTTCGAAGGGTTGCATTGTTCAGAGTCGTTTATTGTGTCAGACCTCCGCTGTGTCAGTACATACTCCATTGTTTCGTCATCTTATACTATCTTTCACTCCGATTTCGTGTCGATGATGTGGGAATCATTATGGCCCACCTTCGACGAGTCTATTCCCGTCGACGCCAAATCACTATTTGGGAATTAGACTTAGGGATCAACCATTAGTACCTTGGTACCTGCATGCCCCAATGGCAGGTTTCCTCGTGTTCGACAGTAGGTTTACATCACTGACCTCTGATCGAATGATCTCTCGAATGCTCGACATCAACTCATCTATTCGCATTTCGTTGAGATGTACTTCAGATACCTTGGGGATCATCGTCATCATTGGTGATTTCCCTCGCATTTGTTAACGTTTCACATCATTGACCGGTAATCAAATGGTTTCTACCATGTTCGACTTCAACACTTTGTAATCACATGGCTAGATTCGTATCATTTGCGATCGGGTAGAAGACCCTGGGCGCACCTTTGTATTTTGATTGCGTCCAGGTTGCGATGGAGATGTCTTTGGTATTGTCACACAGATTCACTTTTTGTATTGGTCGTGGCTGTGTCATTACTGTCTCATGGATCTACGCTTGTTCATAGTAGCCATGATCTGTCCACAGTCTATATCATCGCAGTACTCATGGATCTACAATGTATTGGTCGGCAGCCATGCTTTGAGTCAATTATTTCCAAGCATGTGGATGCCCGCCTCGGTGGTATATCTAACATTTTGTTTCTTCTTTCAGCTCCTAGTCGCTCCCCTCGATGCTATCTCTGCACGGTATTTGTAAAGTCTTCCGGCCATCATTTCCTTCTGACCTTACACTTTAGGAGGCATCTGTTATACCTCCATATTACACAGTGTCGCATCTTCACCACAAAAAGGGTTGACGACACCTCCCCTACTGCTTGAAACACCCAGAAGAGAAAAATGATGAGTGATCCTTGAAGGAAAATCCACCCTGACAAGAATCAACCTAACTAAGACTTCATTTACCCTCACTACCGCGCCTTGCTCCATCTTAGGAGCGCGGTAGTCCATACTACCGCGCTATGCTCCTTCTTTGCCACGCGGTACTACCGCGTTATGCTATTTTTTGGAAGCGCGGTACACTTTTTTTAGCCTTTTTTCCATGGCTTGTGGGATTTTGATTTTCGAGATATTTTTGAGGATTGGTGTCCCTGATTCGATCCTAACTCACTTTTTGTGATTAGTAGGCCTGATCCACTTAACTCTCCCAAGATCCACCCTTCTCTCTTGTTGGTTAACCCTACCACACACTATCAGAGAGAGGCATTCCATGAGCAAAGGGGAGGACTCTTGGAGATATCAAACTTATGATCTTGCAGCTTTGTGGAGATAGCTAGAGGAGGAAGCACTTGGAGCTGGAGGATTGACTTGGACATCAAGCAACCTTTGTAAGCATTCTTCTAGTTTGTAATAAAAATAACTTGTCTTGTTTTTCCCATTTCATGTGTATTGTATAAGTTTCTGACATGGAATGTATCTAGTTTAGATTTGAATTTAATCTTTGCTTCAAGGTATTTGGAAGCTTGCATGCTTGTTCCTTGTTTGGTTTTGATAGGTTCTATATTGGAGCTTTGGGATCAAGAGTTAGAAGCGGGACAAATGTCGAATTGAAAGGTGAGTTATGTCTTTCATCTCTTCTGAATACATTTAATCTTGTTGTGAAAATTAGTTCAGGAAATTCAAGGTAGCATTTGTTTAGTTTTGTCTTATCTTAGAGTCAGTTAAAATCTGCTTTAATTTAAGAGAATTTTTACTTATCCGTAGGGAAAAATTCTACCAACACTACTGCATCAGAAGGAATCCATGCAAAGGTATACGTTCAAACACTGGCTTCATTGCTTTCTATTGGGCATGCATCAAGTTGGCTTTGCACAACTTCGAACCCGTGAATATCCTGGCTAATCCCACAATGCACCCGGATCAAAAAGTTGGCATCTATCCAACTAACCTTCCAGAATGAATCTGAATCGATTTTCGGATGAAGCGGCAGACTAAAATTGTATAAAAGCTTTATGGGTTTGTTCACCGGAAGATAAATCCCAAAGTAAGGTCAGTCGTCCCTAATCCTAGTTGTCCCTTTACCGGAGGGAGTGTTAAAATGCGGTTCACAACTATCTCCATTACAGGTCCCACCCTCTTGTTCGAACTCGTGTCCTACTACCCAGTGGATAGAGATAAGATGCTTAGTAATCCTACTCGTCAGTCGTGCAATCCAATAGGCACTGCATTCTAGATACAACCAGTAGGTGCGATAAATATGTATAATGTATGTGGGCTTGTGCTTTGGGTATGAGAGGAGTGAAGGAAGATGGTCCAGGTAGCCGGGTTTGTCTCGTTGGTTATAACATCACATTGAGGCCACAGTTAGGGAAGTTCCTTCACACCCGGATTCACATCTTCCCCCACACAGCAGGAATATTTTCGCTCTCAGTAAGTGGAGTCGTCTCGGCACAATATCTTCCTCCTAGAGTAGAGAATAGATAAAATTTTGGCCTGGTAATTTTAAGAGTGCGAAGGTGGCCTAATATTCCCCTCCTTTCCTTCTTATCCCCTTCCTTTTTCCTTGTTTATCCATCCTTCTTCCCATTCGTTATGTCATGGGACCAATTATTCCTCCTAACGAGTACGACAATAAATGATTTGGCATTACTTGCCCGCTTCCCACTGGCCTTGCTTTCTTGCTATAGGGATCATTAGTTGCTTTGCTTCAGATCAAGGAGTAAACAATCATCTTAAAGGGATGAACCTACTATTATAATAGTAGCGAGTGAGAAAAAAGTAAAATTTATAAGTAAAAGGAATTAGGGAACCTTAAACCTAGAATCAATGCGAGTTGGTACTGATCAATTAGTCATTTCATTGGGAGGCATAACTATTGGAATTGGAGGGACCTCTTCAATGGGAGGGGGAGGAAAAATCCCAGACACCTGACCTTCCTACAAAATATATAGAATGATTTATAGAGGTAAGTTATATATACGTTATTTTTAAGTTAGCCATTACGAAAATGAAATTACGTTCTTGATCCGATCCACTCTATCCACTAGTCTCTCGGTCGTAAGCATAGTTGTTACATGTGGGCAGATTCTTGACGATCAATTAGCCTCAATCGAACTGGGATCCAAGTATAGCCACTATTTTTTTCTGCATCTATAAGGAGTAATCTTTACGGGTACCTACCCACCTATATGCGAGTCGGAATTGGGGACCTACCCACCTATATGCGAGTCAGAATTGGGAACCTACCCACCTATTTTAGTCACTGGAAAGTTCATGGGTTCATCATCCAAATGGATGAGGTGAAAAGAATTTGGCCCTGCTCCATCCTTGATGACAAATGGGCCCAACCATAAGCTATCAAATTTCCCATGATTTCCTGGATTTTCCCTTCTTTTATCCCATAACAACACTGTATCCCCAATACTGAAAAATCTTTGCCTTGTTGTCTTGTCAAATTCCCTTTTAACCTTCTCTTGGTTCTTGTAATTCTGTTCACAAGCCTTCCTTCTACTTTCATCAAGTTCCATTATCTGATTAACCCTGTTTTCCATAGCATCTCACCTGCAATAGATGTTTGAAGTAGACCATACACTGGAAGCCTAAGGTGCACCGGTAACTGAGCATCCAAACCATAAACCAACTCAAAAGTACTCTTCCTTGTAGAAGCTTTCTTTGTTACCCTGTCAGCCCATTATGCATATTTAATTTTACTATCCCATGGCTTCTTGTTTTCTCCAACAATTTTCTTAACTATGGTCATTAGATTTTTATTACTTGATTCTGCTTGACCATTTCCTTGGGGATAATAATTTGATGAATGAGACAGAATAATGTCGTACTCAAAACAAAAAGATGACATCTTTGTTGAACTAAAGGATTTAGCATTATCTATTGTTATCTTTGTTGGCACACCAAATCTTGTTATTATTTTGTCTTCAAGGAAATCCATGACTACTTTTTCAGTTGCTGCTTTGGTAGGAATGGATTCAACCCACTTAGTGAATTAATCTGTAGTTTTTAGGATCCATGAATAAGCATTTCTTGAATTATCTTTAAATTGGCCTATGAAGTCCAAACCCCATTGCTGAAAAGGAGCTTCTACAATAACTGGCTATAACGGCAAGGAGGCTAACTTCTGTTTACCAGTGAAAAGCTGACAAGGTTCACAACATCTCACAAACTTGTGGACATCAAAAAAATGGAAGGCCAATAGTAACTAGCTCTAAGGATTTTATGAGTTGTGGTTCTAGCTGCATAGTGACCACCACATAATCTAGCATGATATTCATGTATGAGGCTTTTGGATTCATCTTCATCAACACACCTAAGGATCAATCCATCCAGATTCTTCCATCCTAGTCCCATTTGAGTAATGACATACTTAGATGCTTTCAATATTAATGATCTTCTTCCATGACCCACAAGATGATTTGGGCAAGTACCATGCTTAAGATAGAAAATAATATCTACATACCATTCAACTTTCTCTAGCTTTTGAAGATTTTGTGAATATTTTGGTTCTTCATTTTGACACACCATATCTAAATCTTTTTCATTACTTTCAATCAACATTTGAGCTAGACCTTGTCCTTTAACTAACTTTGTGGGTTTAATTTCCAAGTCATATTCTTAAATTTTAGAAACCCATCTCCCCCTTTCACCTAACCCTTCTGCTGGAGACAATACTTCTTTGACTGTTGAGTTAGGAACATATCCAATTACCTTAGAATACCTGATCAAAGTTCTGAAATGTTTTAGGGACTTAACCAAAGCATATGATTGCTTTTCAATTATGTGATACTTTAATTATGAAGCTTGTAGGGCCCTACTCATGTATGCAATGGGTTGATCTTGACCTTGATCATTAGTTTGAAGCAAGACACCAGCAATGGTATCTTCGGAAGCAAAGGAGAAAATCTTGAAGTCCTTAGAATAATCCGAGCTTACCAGGACCGGGGCTTTGGATATGGCAGCTTTTATTTCCTTATGGATTTCTTACCTTGTTCATCCCATTCAAAATTTTCATCCTTTTTAAGCAATTTATAAAGTGGCTTAGCTATTTCATCATAGTTTGGAATAAACCTATGAACAAAGTTAATCTTTCCATGGAAAGATTGGAGGGACTTCTTTGATGTGGGAAAAGGGATCTTTTCAATTGCTTCAATCCTTTCAGGATATAATTTAGCTCCCTCTTGGGAGACTATGTGGCCCAAAACTTTTCCTTCAGTTACCCCAAAAACTAATTTAGCAGGATTTAATGAAATCCCAAATTCTCTGCATTTTTCAAAAACCTTTTTTAGATGATCGATATGACTTTTCCCATCCTTTGAAAAACTGTTAAATCATCTTGATATATTTCAATGATTTTTCCAATCAACCCTTTGAAAGCAAAATCCATGGCTCTTCAAAATGTATCCCTGGCATTAGTTAAACCAAAAGGCATTCTTAAATACTCAAAAGTGCCCCAAGGCGTGATAAATGTAGTTTTATGCCTATCTTCCTTTTTGACCATGACTTGGTTATAACCAGAAAAATCAGCAAGCATTGACATCATTTCTGAACCTGTTACTCTTTGAAGAAGTGTTTCCATTTTGGGAAGGGGATAATTGTCTTTATCACCAGCAACATTTAGATTTTTTAAATCCACACATAACCTGATTGAACCATTCTTCTTTCTAACCACAAACAAATTCGAACACCAAGAGGAATTCTTGTTGGAGCTATTATTTTGGAAGCCAATAGTTTTTCTAACTCCACTTTTACCAAACGAGATAACTTGGGATTAATTTGCCTTAACTTTTGCCTAACTGGATTAGTTCCTTCTCTTAAGGGAATTGTGTGCTGAACGATATCCTCCTTGCAGACTTTAAGCTCATCATATGTGAAAGCTAAAACATCCCTATAATCCCTTAAAAGATTTATTATTTTCTCCTTTGCATCATTAGGGGTATTTTTTTCCAATTTTCACCATCCTAGGATCCTCACTTGTTCCTATATTGACTTCAATATGGTCGCCTGGGTTCATATTTTCTTTTCTCTCTTTTTTTTCTGACCATCATGCCTGTCAAAAATTTGCTTAAGAGAAGCTATACTTCGAGGGGATGGGTTAACCGACTGATCACATTCAGGATAGTTGTGACCCTCTTCTTTACTATTATCTTTAAAATCAACAAACTCATGCAAGTTGTTTAAGAAATTAATGACTTGTTTATCATCGTCGAAAACTTTCCAATGATCCACATTATCGAGAGATGAAGGCCTAAATATGATTTCCATTTTAATTTCTTCCTTAGCCTAATTTTCTGAAGGTTGTAAAGTAGAAGCAGCAACAACAAGTTCATCAAATTCAAAATTTAATTCTCTTGGAATAGCAGTAAGATTCAATGCTTCAAAGAATTCCATACTATCCAATACCGCATTCCTATATCTTTTTAATCTTTCTGATTTGCATGCAAACTGACCTTTGACTTATGACACAATCAAATCTGAATCCCCTTTAATATTCAACAATTTTATACCCATGCCTTTGCAAGCTTCCAAACCAAGCAACAATGCTTCATACTCGGCTACATTATTAGTGGAATCAAATTCCAATCTATATGCAAACTTGAAGACTTGACCATAAGGAGACTTGATGACAATACCAGAACCTTTACCAGATCTAGAATGTGCACCATCAAAATTCATATGCCACACTTTATTAAGATTTTTGCTTTCATCTTGTTCTCCTATAGGTTCCAGAAAATTTGCAAGGATGGCATAATTCCCCAACCCATCTTCTTTATACTTAAATTCATTCTTTGGGTACTTGGGATCTTCTATGTGATACCTTCTTTCTAGTTCCTTGTTTAGTCTAACCATGGTCCCATCTGGAGTAGGAATGGTAGCATATGCGAGGTCCATTTGTATATTACCACCCAAATCAGCAGCAATTTTTCTAGAGATTAACATGCCCCAGGCATCAAGCACATCAACAACTACCACATCCACTATTAATTGAATGTCAGGAAACATAGCCAAGTGTACTTGTAGATCCTTTATCAAACCACACACTTCCATCTTTTTACTATCCATGGCACAAATGTTTTGGTAAGGCCTTGAAATTATTAAGTTAATTTGCTCCATCACTTTCTTAGGCATAACATTTGAAGTTGCACCAGAATCAAGCATACAATTGTAAAGGTTGGATCCATTCACAAGCAAAGTGATGAAAAATGGTTGATTCTTTCGATTGCCCCTATCAGCTACTTGAAAAATCACAGGTGCATCTTGGTAAGCTGTTACTTGTGGCTTTTCAAAATTCCTTTGATTATTCTTTGGCATGCTAGCTTCGTTTGGATGGGAGTCTTCTATGACTTGGAGGAGACTATCCTTTTGACCCTCCATCTTCATGACCTCTAGAAAAGGAACATGTATTTTTACATGTCTAACTCAATCTCCTAAATCAACATTAAAATATTTTCTTGAAGGAACAAAATATTTAGGGGGAGAAGGTACCTTGGCAGTGCTTGCTTGTGTATTTTTTTTATTTTGTTTTCCTCTCCTTTGGTAAGTGAATCCTTTATGTTTTTCACTTTCTAAAACTTTCCCTTGAGTGGGATTTTGTCCATAGACTTTAGTGACCTTATCAACCGGGTCACTGACATAATCCACCCTACTTTGTTCCATCAACTATAACCACTCTTCTCTTGGCATAGGCTCGTCATCACTATAAACATTAATCTGCTCATTTTTTGATGTAGAAGGCTCACCCTTACAAAGTTGAAGGAAATAATGACAAGTTGACTCTTCATGAAAACTCAAGCAGGAACCCGAATGAATTCTATTGTCCGCCAAATTGCACACCTGCAGCAGAAATCTTTCGAAATCTGTCTCTTCACTAGAAATGAGAGAAGTGTGGCCTTGGGGGCAAGCAATGAGCCAGGTATTGTCACCTGAATCCCAGCTCCTCCGTTTAGGCTAACTCCTAACGAAGCCAAGGGGGGTAGTCCCTACAAAGAGTTTCACTAAGGCTCTGATATGTTTTAATGTTTTAAGTGTATGGTGATGCGGATGGGTGTTTTTTAGGAGTTTTTTTATGATGATGACCACAATTACAGAAATGAACACAAGATAATAAGCAATCCACATTGCGTTATAAAGGTACAAGATCACAGTATATCAAAGACTTGAAAAATGAGATAGAATCCACAGATAAATGATTTCAAAAGGACAAATGGCCCGACAATATATATATATATATATATGAAAAATACAACAATTAGACCAGTGCCTTATGGAGTCAAAAGTATGTATAGTGTTGGGGGATGCTGAAAGTAGGTCTTTGATAGTAGCTGTTCGTGAGATAGTTATGCAAATTATCTTTGTAAATCGTAAGTTTTAGGTAGTCTTGATTATTAGGCTAAGAACAAGGATATCAAAAGTCCGAAAATAATATCGGTAACCTCTTAGATGATAGGTCGAAGCTGCCCAGATTGCAAAAAGGGTAAGTGTTCAATTGTCTTGACCACCCTTAATTCTGACAGCGGGATTTCGGCACCACCTGTTTCATGAAACAACCTTAGTATTTTTCGAAGGGCAACGCTGGTTCGTTGGTTGAGGTAAAGTTTTATTAAATTGTCACTTGTGCGATTAGAAAATCCAACACCTTTATGAGTACTAGCCCAACCCTTTCAGGTTGGCAGAGCATACGGGTGTTGGATAATCAACCAAGATAAATTAATTACGAAGGGGTGTGAGTTGAAATTTTTTATTATTAGAGCACAGTTCAACTCTCTGATAGAGAGCGCTCTTGACTTAGTCTTAAGACCAAAGTTCAAGAGACTTTGATTAATCTAAATGCCTAATACAAGGGAAATGCAACAACTAAAATGCTCTCCGATAGAGAGTGCTCTTGACTTAGATTTGGCCAAGTTCAAGAGGCTTTCATTCTTTTTAAGAAAGGAAGCAGTTGTAACTTGAAGAACAAAAATGAAGCTTAGATGACCGAAAATGAAATAACGATAGCAAGATTTAACAAGATGATTGAAATAAACTGGAGATAAATTTAGTATTCTACCAAACAATATTAATCTAAAGGTGGGATCTACCTCCGAACAAGGTTGATCACTAGAAACACTAGTCCTTGAGACTTTCCAGCTAGCTGGAACTTCGGCAAGGAGGCTAATGGGGAACGAGAAGCTACCACAAAGCTATGTGTTCTTTGGGATGAAATCCCAAAGTTTGCTTACTCTAGTCAAAACTTGGAAATGGAGTACAAAAATAAAATATTAATCTAAGAACTAAAAGAGAAAGAGAGATCTAAGCGAAGCAAAACACAACACTCTTCCCCAAATGGGGAAGAAGAAACCAAAAAAGTGGAGGACTCCTCCACTTAGCTCTTTATTAATTTATTACAAATGCCTTTGGAAGAATCCTTGAAAAGGTCTTTTAAGTGAAAATGAAACTTGGAAAATCAAACTAACTCTTAAGAGCCATTACAAAGGATAGTGAATGGTATATTCGTGTGTTGAATCCTACTTGTATTTTATTGAAGTTCTTGTTACTTTGGGATTGGATCCCTTCACTTCGACTTTTTCAAACTCCTTTCACTTTCAAACACCTACAATATAGATCAAACTCAATGCACCCTTTAGTGTTAATGAAACAAAATGTGAGATTTGCACTAAATATGAACTAAATAAAAATGAATTGAAAGACAATGCAAATCTAACTTTCAATGGAATCTAGGATGCAAGAATTAACAATAACATGAGTGCAAATCCTACTATGAAGTGCAACTAGCTAATGAAACAAGGAAAGACTAGATCCAACGATGCCTAACTATCAATCTTCCAATGCATAAAACTACTACAAACTAACCAAACCTCAAAGTATCCACTCATTTTTTGTACTTCTATGTGATTTCTAGGGTAATTTTAAGGACGGACGAGAGGAGCTAGGAGAGGAAAAACGAGAGGATGGAGGGAAGAAAGATGATGGTGAACGAAAGGGAAGAAGGGAGGAGAAATGGCAAGGAGAGGAGGGATGGATGAAATGAAGATGAAGAGGAGGACGAAAGCTAAGAGGACAAGGAGGACGAATGGGAGAAGAACAAGTGGTTTTGGAGAGGCAAACGAGAGGGAAAAGACCAAATGAACCGAAAAGCAAAGGCAAACAAGGTGTGATCTCAAACTTGGAGAAAGGAGAAGCTTGGAAGTCCACAGTTTGGATGGGTAGATCTAGTAACCAAAGTAGAAGTTTTGTTGAAGTTTGATGGGAAGAGCTAGATCCTCTAGTTTCTTTGAGTTCAGAAAGCTTGAAACTCCTTTAGCCTTATGTGGAGTGAATATGTACTTTCAAGAACCTTAAGCTTTGGGCAATATATGTGAAACAAAAATATTTAAGCGAAAAGAACTAGATACATTGTTTGCTTGTGCGAGATTGTTAGCCCTCTTGAAACAAGATCTACAACTTAATAATCTCAAATAAAAATGCAAAAACAATATCACCTTGTTTATAAGGTGAAGCAATGGCCACCAAGAGCCTCCACATTTTGACCTCCAAAGTCTCAACTTTATTAATAATCAAAATTGTTTACAAAATATCCAGAGTTTCTTTGCTCAAAAGTCCATGAGGAATGAGGAAAAAGAGCCTCATTATATAGAAAAACACAAGAGCTAGCCTACCCTAATTCGAATTGGCTTGAATGGAGCCAATAGCACCTAACACAAGTCGAATTCCAATCTAAACTTCAATCATCAATGAGCTTGGAGTGGAAGACCACCAAACAACTCGAGCTCAAAGTCTACATGGATGGGGAGGTGGCCTCCACCTAGGCAAGGAACCCCCCATCCTTTTCTTGGAAACTTCACCATCAAATAATCGAATGCCACATGGTAAACCCAATCTCCAACCAAATATCAATGTGATCAAGAGGAAATGCGTGAGCCCTTGTGGTAGATAGCTTGGAGTTTAACTCGATTCTGATTGGGATCTTTGGTGGTTGGGAGTGGGAGGTGACCTCCACCTAGACAATGTGCCCCCACTCCATTAAATACAACTCAACCACCAACCAAAACTCATTTAATACCCATTCCACATCACTAATTCAAGTTTGCATGCATGGAGGGCGAATTCTCTTGAAGTTAATCTCTTGTGCTGACTAGAGAGTTGACTACAGCTCAGTGGAGTTGATTGGAATCATCTTAAATGCCAGGTGCCATGTCAATTAGACTTTTATTTTATTCAAATTGACTTATTTTGGAGAGATTTGGATTATCTCCAAAATATTCGATTTTATTATTTTAATTAATAATTTCTCTGTAACTAGGTTTTTTGAGAAATTATTAATTATTGTTACATAGAAATCTTCCACTCTGTGAGCATCAACATTCTTTGGCCTATAGGATCCATTTCAGTGACTCAGATCCATTTTTATCCTTCAGTGATACCAGTTTTCCCTATTTTTATTCCTACCCGCATGTTGCATCACTATAGCATGCGTACCTACGAGTTGTATCCCTATAGCGCACGGGTATCAAGTAAAATGGTAAAAACCACTATTTTATCACTTTTTACTCCCAAAAAGCGGTCATTCGGTGACCTTTGGCTCTCCATCTGCACAAGTAACGTCTCGATGTGTCCTTTCACCTACCTTTGAGAGGACTATATATTGAGCACATATGGCTTATGGACGGGAGGAAGAAGAGAATAGTAAAGGAACTCTAGTGGATTTTTGCCCTATCTTGAGTCTGCACTCATTGATCCTTGTAGTTGTGGACCATTTATGTTCACCTTCCAAACTCCTTTCTAGTTTGAGTTTTCCATTCATGGAGGATTGAAGTGGTGGAGGCACAAGTGGATTGATCTAGATCTTGGTTCATATTGGTTGCCGGCAAGAGGTCGTATCACTTTGTACTTCTTCTTATTCGTTAATAGAAATGCTCATATTCTCGTCCATTCATGGTGTGAATTTTGTTTATTATACATTGGGTTACATTTGCTTATGATATTATGGACCATTGTTTTTTTTTCCTGGGAAAAAGTCCGTAATTTTATTTCAAAAAGATGATTAAACTTACATTCTGCAGATGTAGTAGAATCACAAGGATCCCTACATTTTCACATATTTCTGTCCCATATAAGCAGATACAACAGCTTATAAAGAGCTGAACCAAAAAAAAAAAAGATAAACCCAATAAAACTTCGCCACAAGAAGATGAATCTTGAACAGCAAAGAGACGTTGCCACAAGAAAAAGATCTTGAGCAGCAGGTGAAACCACCAGAATGGATGCTCGACGAAGGTTGCCGCCGAGAGGATTCGGTCACTGCCATGCAAGACGTCTTCTCAGCAGTAGAACAGCAGATCCAAGTCTGTGGACAAGCAACAAACTCTGGATCTCCCAAACCGACGAACTCAGCCAGCAACTACTGATGAAGAAAAACGGCCAGACACCCTACACTCCAGAACTTGCGATGCCTCCACCGCACGCCGTCCATCATCCTGTCTTTCCTTTCTTTGATCTCCTTTTCGTGGGTTGGCATGAGTGATCTCCTCCAGTTGGCATGAGTCTTCTTTAGACTGATGATCTCCATCTTGATAAAATGCAGTCCGATCCATCTATTGGCCGTTACTTGCACACAGGCACGATCTGGAATAGTGACTGGAGAATGCCGTCGGCCTAAAGCTCTTTAAATCGTTCAAGACCTGCAAAAGAGAATCAAAGACTACAAATCCTAAAACAAGAACAAGAAAGCTTCAGAATCACGATCTAGAAGCTCAGCTCACTCCTTGAAACCAAGATCCCCGCCAAGGGCACCGCCCCCCACCGGCCAAGAAACCAAAACAACGGCTCCTGCTTGTTGAGCTGCAGTAAGGTAAAACCCTTAACGCCGCCGCTACAGGTCTGCACAAGCTGTTCTGGTCGCGCCTCCAGGGATCATCCACTACATCTGCAACAAAAGATCACCATTGCAGCACGGACAAACTGTAGTCCATGGATCGACTTCGTTCTTAAGCACAGCTCTGCACAGAGCTTAGATCCCACCGGAAATGCATGCCGACCGCACTAGTGGAACGAGAGCCCATCAGCGCCGCCGCTCGCCCGCAGAAGCCCAACATCAACCAGCCTCCATCGCCACCACAGATCGCCTCCGCCACCATGCAGGAAATGGGTCGGCGCTAAGACCAGGATCAGAGGAGAAAAAGGGTTGGCAGCCATGGAAGGAACCATGGCCGCCGTGATGACCCTCTTTAGTTGCAGAGCAAAAACCCTCCGATCAACCTTGAGGTTTTGTATTCTATTATGGACCATTGTTATTGATAATGTTAATGTCAATTATATATTATATGTACTTGTTGGTTATTGGCTGTCAAGACTAATTTGTAGATTACAAGTGCACGGATTGAAAGCTCCGACGGGGATCTACATTAAACGTTTGGATCAAGGTTGGTTACATTTCTCCATTATCTTAACATTGTCATTTATAATAGCATTGCTTTGAGAATTGAGTAGATTTCTGGTAGTCATCTGTCTGTTGTGGTATTCCCAAGCCATAGTGAGTTTTCTCCAATACAGAAATGGCGACTCCACTGGGGAAAACATCCATGTTTGGGAAATTTTTTGAGCATTAGTCCATAATTAGAGTTGCTATTTATCGAAGCTCTGTGTCACTGATTGGCCGTTAAGATACACTGTAGAAAAATTGCTTTTTCTGAGCCTCTGGACTCTTTGTTTGACCATTTTCCTTTCCTCACCCGCGGGCTAGCTTAGCTTTTCCCGCGTCTACCCACCTTTGTTTACTCTACTGCTCGCGGGTACCCACGGGATTTCCTTAGACAGTAGCGTGTAACTCTGGCTTTTGTTGGTTTATGACTATTGGTTGTTGCTGGGTGAGTTTGGTTGGTTCGTGAGTCTTTGTTGGCCTCTTTCTTGACTGTTTCATGCCTTGGTTGTGACCAGATCTCTTCGTTTCTCTTGGTTGAGCCTTCTTGGTTTTTTTACCATCTTTGGTTTTAGCCTCTCGGTTTCTTCCTTTTGAGCTCATTCCTTTGGCCGAATCTTGCTGTTTAGGATCTGTTGGGTTGTCTTAGTGATCTTCTCGGCACTTCAGTGACTGAAGAGTAGGATTTTGCTTGCATTTTTTCATTTCATTTATATTGAAAAAATACAAAAATATACATTTAGTTTTTTGCATTTTCCTTCTTGTTTATAAGTGAAAATACAAAATATTTTGCTTTCATGTATTGCATCTTGCATTGAGTGCTTGTTGCCTTCATTTTAGGTTCTGCTTGTGCATCGAAAATATAAAATATTGCATCTTTATTTCGGAATTGTTGGTTGATTTTTCATATTAGTGACATTGTTTTATTAGATAGATGAGTCTAGGATTGGACGATGTTGCATACTATTGAGTCTACACATCACTAGTTTCACGATCATATCCCTTGAGTAATCACAGCCACTAAAATTAACGCTTAATCATAAAATTGATTAGACTGATTTTATTTATAGGGTACACCAACTAGCATAGGTTTAGAGTCTTGAAATAGATCATTGTGAGTTAACAATCCAAGACTACTAGACAAAACATTAGGTGTCTGACCAGGGAGTGGAGGAATCCATGGTATAGATCGGTGTTCTCAGGAAGCTCTACTCAATCCAGAGTTAAGCACGAGGTCACGGGAGGTTGGTTGAGGAGATATCCCTTTGATACCGGCTGAACGTGGGAGATATATCCAGTATTTGTTCGTATCTGGGGGTACCGGAGGTTCGTCCTCTTGTGCTTCGAGCTTAGCTACCCTTCCCATACGACAGGTCCCACCTGCGACTGTCCCCCTGAGCATTGGTTATATTGCGGTGAACATAGTTTCCTTACCTAGGTACCGCACAGGGTACTTGCAGTGGTTATGTTGTTTGTGTCCTGAGTCAGATAGGGATTGGACAGCACAGTTGTGTTCGTGCAGTGGACTTGACCCTGTCGACATAGTGAATCCTGGGTGTCTCTATAACTGATTCTGTTACCTCCGGCTATAGTTTGGGAGTCTCAAGCCTCTCCTAGGTGAGACATACCGGCTCTAGTGTCGGGAGCTCATTTAGCCACTCTGTCTATCTGCTCTTGGCTGTATTTTCTTTAGGTGTGTGCTTTTGATTTACTGTTTTTTATCGATAGTTGGCCTTTAGGGGACGTTGTGTCTCTCTCCGGAGATAACGTGGCGCGAAGCCCTACTCTCCGTCAGTCCTGTCATTTGGATGGTTTAAAGCCACTCAATGTTACATGCCGTATTGCTAGGGGACGTCGGAGGGCTCCCTCTGAGTCTTCGGATTCATACGAGACTTGCGTTGAAGATTACATGGCTACACATCCTGATATTGGGCAAGACCCTTCTACTCCTTCGGGTAGAGTTGACCATACTTCTGATCCCCATACTCCTAGTGAGGATTGGAGAGGTGATCCACCTGACACTAAACCTGGTTCTATTTGGCCTAATCCACTTGACTGGGATTCGTTTGATCCTTCAAATCCGAATAATTATCTTTACGGAATGCCCAACTTACTCGAGGATGAAGAACAGGACGAGCCTTTCGTTCCTTCGTTTCCACGTGATTATAGATACGGAAAGCCTGAGACTCATGATGACACTGGCCCTACGATCAACCCCACCGCACTCTCTTTTGGTATGCCTAGTCATAATACTATCGAACCTTCCACTATGGTTGGTAGTCACGTTGGCACTACCCAAATTGTTAGCCATACTATACCCACTGGGGACACTACCCTCGCTGGGGGCACTACGTTGTCCACCCACTCACATAGTATGGGGACTGGTCATGTTCCTCCTAACAATGCTAATGTTGGAAGACGACCACCTCCTAGGATTGCTCAACCTAACTGGAATGATGTTCGGAATACGACTCACCATCCACCACCTAATACACGTGTCACTACTCGTCAACCTAGGACTACTTTTGCACATGATACCGTTCCTCCCAACCACGGGGGTGGACATATACTGCATACTTTTGCGTCCACTGCCGCCACTAGAGATGCTAATGTAGGGGGTGGGAATATTTCCTATCCACATGGACATCACACCACCAACCCTGCTACTAATCACACCAATGTTGGGGCTGGGAATACTTCTCATGCTTTTGGTCACCACACGACTACTCAAGATAATCCTAATGCTGGGGGTGGGAACATACCATACCATTACTGTCAATACAACACGGTTCCCGCTATGAATAGTACATATATGCCCCATACTCATGGTGGCAACCCTTACTACAACACAGTCGGTGCTGGCCACCCGTATAACCCACCAACCCAATATGGTGCCCAAAACACGCATATACCTGCTTACTCTCAAATGGGTCAGCCAGGAGGAGGTTATCAATCCTATGGCCATGGGAAAGCTTATGGGTCGTCAGGTCCTCAGTATCAACAGTTTAATCCTCATGGTCAAGCTTTTGGTCCATCTTATAACACAGTTCTGTTTAACCAACCTTTTATGGGGGCTTATAATCCAGCTTTCCAACCGCAGCTCCCGTTCCTTGCACGCTTGAATCGCTTGGATCTTTCGAAGCTCACGAATGATCCGGTGTGTCATGACCCTACTTGGCCCCCGGTCCCTACCAATCTCCCTTTGGACATTCCGAAGTTTGAGGGGAAAGGTGGTGAGGACCCGGGAGATCATGTCACGACATTTCACCTTTGGTGCTCCTCCAACTCTTTGAATCATGATTCCATTAGATTACGACTATTTCAATGCACCCTCACGGGGGCAGCCATGAAGTGGTATGTGGAGTTTCCTGGAAACACCTTTAGGGGATTCAACGAGATTGCTTTGGTTTTCTTAGACCATTTCCAGTTGTCGGTTCGTTATGATACTAGTACTGAGTTGTTGTCCACCTTCCATCAAAATAAGGCCACACATATTTCTGACCATGTTCAAGAGTGGTGTCGGCAGAAGAGATTAGTAAAAGCCAACATTCCTCCAGAATTCCTGTTGGAATGGTTCCTGTTATCACACAACTTGTAGTTGCCCCTAGAGGTATCCCATCCGGGACGGTAGAGGAGACAGGCAACTAAAGAGGTGACCCAAGAGATGCCACGGTTCCCAATGCAATGTGGGAGTCACGTCAACCGAGGCACTCTTCGCTTTAGGTCAAGGTATAACTAGACCAAGGGGGAGACCCTATACCCCAATCACAGTTGATTGGACCCAAGCAAAGGTTTCTAAGGGTAGGTAAATGATGAGTTACGGAAACCAATGCAAGGCTAAGTGGACCTAAGAGTTAAGGAATGGTTGATGGTGGTGTAATGGATAGTTAGTGTTTCAACCTATGTATGGTTTAGGCCACATGATGGGGTATGATTACTAGGTATAGTACCATGTGTTTTGCACAAGTGGGTCTAGTTTCTTGGGAAGTGTGAAATGGTTCTAGATGGACCCACAAGGTGAAGTTAGGTGTGAGGATGGTACTATAGGTTAGATCTAGGCTAGATCTATAAGTTGGAGTTGGTTCTAGGGTTACCCATGTACTAGATCTAGGGTTTGACACTAATCCCAAGGAGTGCGCTTTGCTTGGAGAAGGACTAGTGCCTTGTTGGATGGGCTAATGGGGTCAAAAAGTATGTCAAAGTGTGGATCGGGACACCTAGAAGCCAAGTCAAGTGGAATGGATGAGATCCAATGGTTGGATCTTACTAGATCTAGGTTTTTTAAAAGATAACCAAAAGTGGACCACAATCCCTTAAAACAAGGAATGCAATCCCCAAAGCGGATCTTGACGAAAGGACACTATAGACCTAGGTTTCAAGGCATGGGCATTCCAAATCCACGAAAATCTCCAACACCCACTTCCTAGAAGTGGACCAACTCAAAAAATCAAGGGGGTGCGATTTGCTCAAGGAGGGTCCAAAAATGGGTTTTGGTGGACCAAACCAAGTCCAATGGCTACCAAAATGTAGATCCGGGATGTTAGTACCCCGATCTATGTTCCTTCAAAGTTTCAAGTGAATCCAATGGCTATATCTTAGTAGATCTAAGTTTTAAGGCACCAAGGAGGTCAAAAGGGGGTTTCAACCCCTTAAAACATGGAGAGATGTCCACAAGGTAGTTTTCACCAAAGTAAGGATATGGGTATATGTTATCAAATGTCTAGATGTCAAATCAAGTAGGATTTCACATACCCATGTGCTAGATCTTGCCCAACAAGCTTCTCTTAGTAAAATCGATTTAAGTTCAAGAAGGCTTTTTGCATTGAAAAGTGTGTCAATTTTTAGCCAATCACCACCAAACTATAGATCCAACTAGGGGTGGATGCTATAGAGGTGGGTTTTTAATATCTTTTCAAAAGAAGGGCTAGATCTAAGTAGATCTAAGAAATACCAAAAACAAGGGTTTTAATTTGATTAGGGTTTTTTGTGATCTAGAAATTATGGAAGATTCAAGGAAGAGAAGATCATACCTCTTGGGACATACCTGGATGAAGAGATGAATGCTAGTTGAGACGAGGATTACTTTGCCAAAGATCAAATGGAGAATTGTTGAAGCCCTCTTGCCAAATCGATTTTTCCAAGCCACATGTGATTCCTTCTAACCTGTCAAGCCAAGGAGCAAAGCATCAATTAGTTTAACAAATTGAAGGTAGATGCAAGCAAGAGAGAGAAAAACATAGAATAGTTGACACAAAGGAAAAACCACTCCCTGTCAAACCCAAAACAACTTCTTCCAAGCTTGAAGGGCAAGCCTCCCCACCAATTCGCACTTGTCAAAGTCGCCCTCTCAACCTGCAAATAAAGTATGGCAAATATGCAAGATAGCTACAATAGATCCTCCAGTGCAATGGACAATAGCATTTACAATCGAAACAACCAACATCCACTCCAATCCAAGCATGTACTCCAAAAGATAGAAATTTTATTCCAAGAGCCAAGAGCCAAAAATCTCTAGATGAATTTTACAATGAGGGGGTCTCCTCCTTATATAGGATAATAAAGACCAAAACCCTAGATCTCAAAACCACTTTTTGAAATGAGTGGTTGAGATTAAAAGATCTCACAACATAATCAATGGCTAACAATAAATCATAACCATATATCACATGGATCACCCACATAATGATAGCGCCCCCACTAAAAAGGTACAATGAGGGGTGACGTCATCCACAAGAGAAACTATAAGCATCAAAATCCACCTCATGGTGACTAGGACATAACAATATAAGCTCATGGTGGGGCTAGGAGGTTTTAATCCTTACTAGCTCATCCCCAAGGCACAATAAAAATAATAAAATATGTCCAATATAATAAAAATGACCAAAACTGTCCTCAGAATCCATGACAGTCAAGCAGTAAATGTCCTCCTCTGATCAATCTGGGCATACCCACATGGTGAAAACTGGCTGGAAGGTAGTGATGCCACCCTGGAAGACCTCTGTGAAAACCAAATGCCAAAACCTTGCCTCAATTGCCCAAATCGATTTCCTCAGTGACCACTTTATCCCATTTTTTAACTGCCTCGGGAACTGTGAAAGTGCCAAAACTGCCTCCCAGGGTGCTAGCGTTGTCCATCTGAGCCCACCAGGCTCTCCGGGAGGGGGGATAAATGGTAATAACAAGTGGCTGGACCACCCCCTCCATCATCAGCGCCCTAGGTGAACTGGCCTCTCGGGGCCCCTGCTGCTTAGGCTGGGAAATCAGCCCCAAATCTGGTCAACAAGTGTAAAACTGCATCGATCACTGTCAGAAGTGCCCGGAACTGAAAGATAAGTGTCTCAATGGATCCAGAAGACCCAAATCCACTAGGAATGAATACTCATACATCATGGGTTTCCCTAATGGGCCAGCTGTAGGGTCCACCATATATGGACAATGTATAATCTGCTGATCTGAAATAATAATAAACCTGCTGAACTGGATCAAACATCATCTGCATCATATGTCCATCATATGATATCATCATCAAACATGTGGGACCATAAATCATCATCAATAACCATCCATACATGGTCCACATCATCACGGATCCCAAGAATATATAATCAAGGATAAATCACATCAGTAGACTAAGACAATGTTTCTCTAATCATTCCCACAGCTAAGCTCAAAGTATAAATTCCATTCAGTGGCATTAATCAAGTTAACATATTCCGTGGTTATATAAAATTACTTGCACAATAGTTCAAATGACAAACTCACCCATTGGACATGGTCAAACTGCTAGTGAAGGATGAAGGCTAGGAGCAAGGTTGGGCCAAGGGCTTGACTTGTCTAACTTAACTCAAAAATACTTTGGACTGGGAGAAGGGGGAAGCTACAAACTCTGTGCTGGACAAAAGAACACGGGGAATGGCTGTGCCTCACAAATGGATAAGTTGTTTAGAGAGTGCTTATTCAACTTAGGCATCATGTCTACATCAAGTTGATCCAGGTTCATTAGGATCATTCAAATTTTATTTCCATGGCCTTTTTGGCCTACATAACCCTTCGGATTTCAGATGTGCTGAGAAGCACAACTAGTTGCAGCTTGCATCTAGGGCATGTTTTTCATATATTCACAAGGTCAACAATTGTTTAGATATAACTTTTAAGAACTATTGCTTTTTGGACCTTTCTTATACTCTTCGAGAAGTATTTTTAGCTTTTCATTGCTCTTGCCCCTTTTTTTTTTGTTTCCATGGGCGAATTTTTTAAGTTTCCATAGGTAGAACATGAGCTTTCAGTTTTAGCCAACAACATCTCAAGTGACTAGGGGGAGTTCGAGCCAATGCCAAACATCGGGACAACCGACCAGAATGATTTAGGCCTTCAATCCAACTCACCAAAGGCAAGTTCTGTCACCAACTCAGAGCCGAGACACTGAATAAACAGGGATGCGGTCCAAACACAGAGGTAGAAAAATGGGGAAGTCCTCAGTATCAGAAAGTCAAATAAGACATGTCAGGGTTTAAAGTCAAACAGGAAGGTCATGTATGGATGGAGACAAGTGAATATGGAGCCTACACTAGCAGACAACTGGTGTCGGGGAAAGACCATGTCTATGTAAGGTGAAATACCAGTAAGTTTTGTCAAATGACCTAAAAGTGCAAGCAATTGTCCATTTTAATGATTTACAGTTCATTTTAAATAGTTTGCCACATCAGGAATAATATACCAAGCACATGCCATAATCAACAAGATAATAATCCACAGTCAGTGAGAACATATCCATAGATCATACAACATCATCATAATAATCATCGTCATGCATCATCTGAAACACTGCTGAAATACATCTCTAGGCACTGAACTGAAACTGTAATGGGATAAGTGGTCACATCAGTCATCAAATCTGAACTCTCAAGGCTCAGCCTTGACACAAGGTCATAAAATATCTGAATAATGTACTGCTCTGATCATGAGTGATCCAATATATATAGCCATGCTCTGGAATAAATGAAGCTCTGGAATGTGCAGATATCTGCTGTACAAGAATAGTAGCCCTGCTACTATGGTGTGATAACAGTTCCTTAAGTCTTTACTCCCATACATTGCTAAGGATGTTTCGATGTCTGGCATTGTGACTAAGGAACAAGCTATCTTGAAAGTCTAGCAATTAGATATACTTTATTCTCAGTCTGGCATTTTATATGACATTATTCTTGATGCACCGAGAACAAGACATGAGCCCATGTCAGTTCCTGGACCACATGTTGATGGCATCGTGGGGTCTGCATGCACTCGCCCTGTAGACTTGGTAGCTAATCAAATGCAAAATTTTCCGCTAAACCAATCTGCTCCTGGACAGGTTCACAACTTGCCCACTTCCACTCCATCGTTTGATGTACACAACGTGCAACCAACGAAACCGTCAGGTAACCAACAACCTGGTGGTAAGAAAAAGGGGAGAAATAATCGTAGGGGTGGAAACAATGGAAGTAACAACAATAGCAATTGTAATACTCCTCGTAAAGATAATGCCAACCCTCCTCAGGAAGGCGGAAGTGTTGGCGAGGATCGTAAACCTAGGCGTAAGGTGAAATTCCCTTGCAAGCTTTGTGGGGAGGATCATCTTACTCACTTATGTCCTCGAATTGAAGAAGCATCGAAGCATTTGGCATAGAGCCCAGCTGTGTTGAAGGATCCCCTTCCTCATCATCAAAACATGGATTCACATGCTCCCACCATTGGTTATGGTACTAATGAAACGACCACGTCTTCTTCCAATACTAGTGGTTATGGATGTGTGAATGTGGTTTAGTCGGAGGTTTGTGTTGCTACTCGTCAACGCGATTATGGTGCACCACAACCGAATTTGGGGAATGAGCCTCCCCCTCCTCCTGACAATTCCTTACATATCGAGAATCCTTCCATTATGCTGCGGATACCGAAAGGTGTTCTCAAGCGCTCCACGCATAATGCTAATGCTCAAGCAGCCCAGAACTACTCCATCGTAAAAGATTTGGGCCAAAATCCGTGTGCCATGTCGGCTCTTGAAGTTTTGCAAGCCTGTCCTTCTCAAAAGCATGCCCTTTTGAGTGCGTTAGGAGTTCAAGATGAGGGAAATCCCAGTGTTATCAAGTTCGATACTACTGATGTCCAACCTTGATTTCCTTACCACGTGGCTTTTCAAATCCAGGTGGTTTGCATTAAGAGCTTCGTCAAACGTACTATGGTTGATGAAGGTGATTCTGCGTCAGTAATGTCGTTAACTTGTTGGAAAGCTCTTGGCTCTCCTCCTCTACTTGCGTCTAGAACTACACTCACTGCATTCGACGGTATATCTTTTACGCCGCATGGAATTATCCCTTCCCTTGTTATCTCCTTGGGAGCTAAGTCTATCCCTATTGAATTCGAAGTGGTTGATGCGCTCATCGACTACAACCTTTTACTGGGTCGGAACTGGATGTACGCTATGAAGGCTATCGCATATACTGTATTTAGAGTTATCTGCTTTCCCCATGAAGGCAAGATTGTGACGATCGATCAGCTAGATTATGTTGGCACTCCTTCCACAGCATCCACGGGGTTTGTAGTCCCGCAAGTTTTTGATTCTCAACCGGCAACTAGGAACATAGGTGTTGGGATGTACCCCTCATTGATGGGAACTTTTAACCATTCTGCACCTGTGAATTTTATTGGAACCATTTCCGACAGTGCGCCTCCTCCTTCGAATAATATGCCATTATGGACTTCCTATTGTGATGATCCATGGATTTTACCATCCGCGGATTCTATGTCTGGGGACATTGCGCACGTCGGGATGTCTATGCCTTTATCTATAGCGGAGCTCGCCTACGATCATATCCAACAAACCACTGCAGATCCGGATCTCTCTTCTTCCTAGACAGTTGAAGAAGATCCCGTTACGCTGCCAGTTTGGGCAGCCAACTCATCTTGCTCCCACAATTGCCTTGATGATACTTTTCCATCTGATGAATCCATCCTTGAGGCCATGTGTGGTAGTGAGAGGCCTTGGGAAGATATGCACCATCGCTCTTATTTTCTTCCCAACCTCGAGCTCGTTGAGCAGGAGGAGTTTAGGATGACTCTAGCTGAGATGGTTGGTCACCCTGTGGCTCTTTTGGAGTCGCATGATGTTTTTATGGAGGGGAATATGGCCAATATTTCTCCAACCACTTCGATCAACATCTCCCGCACTCCCCGAAAGATAGATAATGTTTACGTCGGTGCCGATTGCACTCTTGAAGAGATCGTTATTTACATTGATTTGTTTATTGAACTCCGGGAAGCTTTCGCCTGGTCATACGAGGAGATGCCAGGAATAGACCCCCGCATTGTTGAACACGAGATTAGAATGTACCCTGATGCTAAACCGGTTCGACAGCGCTTACGGGCTGTGAACCTTAGGAAGGCAGCTGTTATTAAGGCAGAGGTGGAGAAGCTGCTCAAAGCTGGTTTCATCTACCTTGTTCCCCTTACCGAATGGGTGTCGAACCCCGTTCCTATGGATAAGAAGCAGGGAACGATCCGTGTGTGCACTGATTTTAGAGATTTGAACCGTGCATGTCCGAAAGACAACTTCCCCACACCATTCATTGATCAAATATTGGATGCTTGTGCGGGGAGTGATATTTTTTCATTCATGGATGGCTTCTCAGGTTATAATCAAATTCAAATCAAACCCGTGGACCAACATAAGACAGCATTTATTTGTCCATGGGGAACATTTGCATACCGGAAAATTCCCTTCAGCCTTAAAAACGTCGGAGCTACTTTTCAGCAAGCCATGACCTATGCCTTTCACGATCTTAAGATGATTATGGAAGTTTTCCTGGATGACCTTGTTGGCCATTCTCACAAGAGAGTGGACCACCCCAAGCACCTCCGTATGATTCTCGAACGATGTATCCACTACAAAATTCGATTGAATCCAAACAAATGCATCTTCGCTGTTAGGACGGGTCGCCTTCTAGGATTCATAGTTTCGAGAGAGGGTGTTAGAGTCGATCCTCTCAAAGTTGAGGCAATACTTCAGTTGCCTCCTCCGCGTAATTTGTTACAACTTCAAAGCCTCTAAGGGAGAGCTACTTTTCTGTGTCGGTTTATAGCTAACTATGCTAGTATTACTAAAGGTTTCACACGCCTATTGAAGAAAGACACACCTTTTATCTAGGATGAGCGAGCCCAACAGTCTTTTGATGCCCTTAAGAAAGCTTTGGTATCGGCCCCTGTGCTTAGTCCACTGGACTTTACACGAGATTTCATTCTTTATTTGGCCGCGTCTCAAGAGACTATTGGCATGGTCTTGGTTCAGGTAGATGATGCGCTCGTCGAGCATGTTATCTATTATCTTAGTCGAAATTTAGTAGATGCTGAACTAAGGTACACCCACGTAGAAAAGCTGGCACTTGCGACTGTTCACACAGTCCAGCGGTTACACATTACATTTTGCTTCGAACAACCACAGTTGTAGCTCATATCAATCCATTTCAGTTCGTGCTATCACGATGCCTTATCGAGGGTAAGTATAATAAATGGATTGTAATCCTTCAGGAATTTGATCTTGATTTTGCTTCGGCAAAATCAGTGAAATCACTGGTGTTCACTGAGCTTATGTTGGACCTTCCACGGCTTGATGAGGACGTCATTCATGAGGATTCCTTTGTGGATGAGCACTTATTCCTTATCTCGTCTGAGGACCCTTGGTATGGGGATGTCATTAGAAACCTCCAAACTTTGAAGTTTCCTCCGCATTATTCACGAGATGAGCGACGGCGTGTGAGACATCACGTTAAAGATTATACTATCGTCGGTGACACTTTGTATCGCCGAGGAAAGGATTCCATTCTCCGTCGTTGCTTGACTCACGAAGAAGCGGAACGGGTACTTAATGATTTCCATGTGGGGGTGTGTGGCGGTCATTTATCTGGTCTTGCTACAGCCCAGCGTATCATGCAAGCTGGTTATTTTTGTCCTACTATCTTTAAAGATTGTATTAACGTTGTGAAGAGATGTCACCCTTGCCAGCTGTTTTCTCGGAACAAACACTCGCATCCAGCGCCCCTCCATCCGGTCGTCACTGTCGGTCCCTTCACTAAGTGGGGGGTAGATTTCATGGATTGCAAACCAGCTTCGACTGGGGGGCATCACCATATTATCATGGCCGTGGATTATTTTTCCAAGTGGGCTGAGGCCATGCCTACTGTTAAAGCCGATGGTGCTACTGCAGCCCATTTCGTGTTCAACCAGATTATCACTCAGTTCGGTATCCCGAAAGAGATTGTCACTGACCATGGTAGTCACTTTCAAAACAAGATGATGGAGGATTTGTCTCTCAAGCTTGGATTTCATCAGGAACACTCGTCTTCCTACTATCCTCAAGCGAATGGTCAAGTTGAAGCAGTAAATAAGTCTTTGAAGACCATTCTCCAATGTACCATCCAACAAAGCAAGACCAATTGGCATATTATGTTATATCCTGCTTTGTGGGCATATCGAACCGCAGTTAAGACTGCCACCCGGGTTCTCACCATTCCAGTTAGTTCATGGTGTGGAGTCACTTTTACCGATTGAATGCAAAATCCATTCGCTCAAGCTAGCCATAGAGCTCCTCCCTGATACGACAAAGATTGAGAAACATTTAGTACACCTCGAGCAACTTGACGAGCACCGCCGAGATGCCGCTGTGGCCATTGATGCTAACAAGCGTCGTGTCAAGGTTCAATATGATAGGTCTGTCCGTCCCCGGCAATATGTTGAAGGTGACTTGCTTCTCTTGTATGACCAAGCTAAAGAACCCCTGGGGGCAGGCAAGTTTAATCCCATGTGGCACGGTCCTTACATTGTGAGGCGTGTCCTTGAAAAAGGAGCTTATGAGTTAGAAGACTATAAGGGAGTTGTCTTGAAGGAGCCTAGAAATGGGCTCTACCTCAAGCGGTATTACGCTTGAACCTTTGGTTCGAGCTGATACTTTTGTACACTATTGTATAGTTTTTATGTACAAAGTTTAGATTGCCTTTTTGGTTGTCGGGTCTGCTGATTAGCCTCTGTTTGATTGACAGATGTCAACGGGATGTCCTACATTCTTAGGTTTCACGAATGGTGCTAGCCGACATATGCAGCAGCTTGCTTCTGCTACCTGAGTTATCTTCTCACATGACCACCTAGTTGTGTCCTCAGGAGGTGCTTGTCTCGGTCCTACATCTAACAATGTGGCTGAGTATAGTGCCGTTGTTGAGATACTTCGGGATGCCATTTCACATGACATACAGTCTTTAGAAGTCCGCCTGGATTCACAACTAGTTGTGTCTCAACTGAATGGGCAGTACCGTGTACGAGACCCTACATTACTACGGATTTTCCTTAAGGTACGACTCTTGGAAAGACATTTTGTTTCAATTACATATATTCATATTCCAAGACGTCACAATTATATATATGATGCATATGCTAACTATGTATTAGATTGGCATTTGTCACATTCATCATGAAGCACATAAATACAAAGACATTCATACATTTGTACATACACCATTTAGTAGAACCGAGAACCAAAGTTGTATATATATATAAATATGTCCAAAAATGGTAGTGTCATACAAAACTGGAGCCCATAGCCCTCAAAAATATACATATCGATACAAAAAAATGATGAGACCCTGGGATATCTATTCCCTCCGAGGAGGTCTAGCTGCCGCCTCGACGGGATGTGTCTCATAGTAGTACTATACTGTGTTGGCCATCCACTGCAGTAGCCGCACCCACTCACCAGGAACACCTACTACCTGGCGTTGCATGGCCTCAGGTAGTCAGGATACCTCTATCAGTGGTACTCGGGCAACCATCCGCAATATGTTGCGCCGCAACGTTTGAAGTGTGTGCCATGCTGCAGCATCTGCTGCCACCTCACCTCTACCCCGACGACCATGTCTCGGGAAGCCCTCGGGTCTCACTGGGCCTTTGTCTGCAAGCAAACAGACACCCATTAGCACATGATACTACCACCAAAAATATTTTTTGCATTTAAACTATAATAAAAAAATCCATAAAAATTTAATAACCACAAAACTAAAAAGAGTACTCACCGATGTCTCCGAAAGCTGCGCCTAGTGGGAGCGGCATGTCACGGTCTCGTCTGAAGTCTATCCCTGCATAGGGGTAGTCCTCTATAGCGATCACCTTCTGGTTCCACCAGCAGAAGAACTCCTCAGTATATGGTGACGCCAGACGGCCACCACCCTGTCATGTCAAGATCTCAGTCCACTGGGTCAAGGCTGGATCACAGAGACTGTGAGGAGGGACATCCACCCTCGGGCTAAGCCCCGGAACCCTCTCAAAGAAGAAACTGCAGAGGATGCTACCATACCCAAAGTTTTTGGCCTTCCCCTCTTTTCATTCCGTCAGTTGTGTCTTCATAGACACCAACAGAGTAGTACACCAGTCAAATATAGTAGGTTGCAAGCATTGTGATGCATAGAACATCACCAATCTAGATGCCCGAAGCAGTGCTTTGGATCCTGTGATCCGCACTAGAGTAGCCACAATGATCTTTGTACTCAGATCCACTATGGCATTCACCGGCACTTGACTTCCCACTGCTCGTGTGTTGGAGGGACAACACCGCACTATGTAGTCTTGCATAGTGATCCCACCACCCACGGTCCGTGACCGAAGACTTGCCACCTCCCCTCTACGGGACAAACCGGTAATGAAATAGATATCCTCCACTTCCAGTGTCAAAGTTTGCCCATTGAGGATGAAGTGTTGTGCATCCACATCCCAGTAGTTGATCAGATGATGGAGTAATAGGTTTTGGGCCCTTAAACCCCCTATACTCCAGTATTTATATAAGCCACATGCTTGCAATGCTTGTTGTGCTTGCAAATCATTCCGCACAGCTTCATCAACCTGGTCATGCTCTCGTTCCCTCCACTCTAGAACCATCCTGGAGTGCAAAGCAAGAGAATTTTTGGTCAGTTTCATGATTAAAACTTTCTTCACAGTCATACCCGCAGGCTAATTTGTATACAGTGGCGGGTACCCGCGGTCAGTTTACTTTTTGACTGCGCGTTTGGTGCCCTACCCGCGACCCGCATAGTTATAGCCCGCGGGTAGCGCCGAAGCCATCTAGGGCTTGGCCAAACAAGATTTTCCACCGACCAAAACTCAAATAAAAGCATTCAAATGAAAGGTATGGCAGTGACCACTAACCTGCTCTGGACGGTTCGTTGAAAGATCGCTTGTAGCTCCCACGATCAGCACTTGAAGTTTCAGGTGAAAACTACCCACTAAATTCCAAATTTGTGAATAGTGCAAATGAATTGTTATTTGGAAAATTTTATTACTATTTATAATTTTTTGAACCCACTTTTCTATAGTTTTTGCCATTTTGAGCCATTATGAACTAATATCGTGTCATGGAGTAGTGTTTTTTCCATTTTGAGCCGTTATGAACTCATACTCTACTTTATCTTATGCTGGCCATCTCCCTTAAGGACTCCCCCTAGTTATATCATATTGTGATTGCATTGCATCATCCTGCTTAACTCTTGAGCCTTGTGTCGGCTCCCGCTTACTCAATTGTTAGCCTGGTGCCTGAGCAATTTTCCCCTGTCGAGCCCTGCAGAGCTTATATATTTTCCCTTCACAATTTGATAACCCTTTGACCCTGAGGGAACATACCCCCGAGTGTCCACATCCTGCACGCACCAGGAATGATTTTAAGAACCCCCCCAAAATTTATATGTATAAAAAAATGGGCAAATCTCCCCAATATATAGGAAAACTTGAAGGCGATTTTATCAATAATATAATATGTATATATATTTTTTTTGCGAATCTTTCATTTCATTATATAATGCTGTAAAATCTTGGCGAATATTTCACTTAATTATAAAAAATTGTAAAAACTAGGCGAATCTTTCACTGATTTATAAAATATAGTAAAAATTTGGCGAATCTTTTGCCAATAAGACTCAAGATTTTGATTTTGTAGATTACTAAGGTAGTGCAACAAAAGAACATACATCAAATCTCAAATCTGGACTCTCTCGACTCCTACACTCTCGAATGAACAAGTGTATGAATGAGGAGAGGATGGATTTATTTATGGATTTCACAAGTAGTATTTGATCACTCACAATTAGAAGGTGTCGATGAAACACGACTGCACTAACTAGATTCATGGCAAGTAGGGACTCTACTTGTTATCTTGTCCCTTAATTTTCCAATGGACATGTGGGGTCATGAATCTTGACAAGGCAACAAACTGATACAATTACATGAATATCCTAGTAGCGAACCACTTCCTTTATATATAGAGATAGTTCTTGGACCAATTCCAAGGTTCCAACCAATATTCTCACCAAACTTTCTTCTCTTTGGTGTCGAATGGTAGGAGAGTTGCATATTTGTCAGTGAATACTTAAAATGGCTCAATCCAAACAAATTTTCCTCGGCAAGTGATAACTTCTCCCATCACTGTTTTAAAACGTCCCAACACTATAAAATCATCCATAAATTGATAAATAACAACCCCATGCACTTCTAAATTCACCCAGTGATGAGAATAACGCCCCATGCACTTCTAAATTCACCCAGTGATGAGAAAAACACCCTAGACACTTCAATACTTGCCCCGAGCACTTCAAAATTCTCCCAAAGATGATAAAAATGCCCTAAGCACTTCAATATTTTCCCACTCACTTCTAAATTCTCCCAAGAATGATAAAAACTCCCCATGCACTTCAATATTTTTCCCAAGCACTTCAAAATTCCCTCGAGGCACTTCAATACCTTCAAAATTTACCCAATGATGATAGAAACGCACCATGCACTTCAATATTTGCCTCAGCCACTTCAAAATCTCCCAATGATGATAAAAACACCCAGACACTTCAATATTTTCCCCAGGCACTTCAAAATTCTCCCAGCAAAGGTAAAAACGCCCCCACCCACTTCCATGATTTCTCAGACACTTCATTACTTGCCCTGGACACTTCAAAATTCGTCCAATGATGATAAAGATGCCCTATGCACTTCAATAGTTTCCCTAGGCAAGGGAGAAAAAACACCCAACAATGATATAATCACCCAAGCAATCACAAAAATGCCTCAATCCGCACAAATTTTCCCCGACAAGTGATAACTTTTCCCATCACTATTTTAAAATGTCCCAACACCATAATAGCATTCATACATTGATCAATAACAACCCCAAGCACTTCTAAATTCACGCAGTGAAGAGAAAAGCCACCCATGCACTTCTAAATTCACTCGGTGATGAGAAAAATACCCCATGCACTTCTAAATTTACCCAGTGACGAAAAAAACAACCCAAGCAATTCAATACTTGCCCTGGGCACGTCAAAATTTTATGAAATATGATAAAATTGCCCTCAGAACTTCAATATTTTCCCAAGCACTTCTAAATTCTCCCAAGGATGATAAAAACTCTCCATGCACTTCAATATCTTCCCAAAGCACTTCAAAATTTCCCCGAGTCACTTCAATACTTGCCACATGCACTTCTAAGTTGACCCAATGATGATAGAAATGCCCCATGCACTTCAATACTTGCCTCGACCACTTCAAAATTCTCCCAGCAATGATAAAAAACACCAAGACACTTCAATATTTGCCCCAGCCACTTCATAATTCTCACAGCGAAGATAAAAATGCCCCCATCCACTTCTAAATTCACCCAGTGATGAGAAAAATGCACCATGCACTTTTAAATCCACCCGGTGATGAGAAAAATGCCCCATGCACTTCTAAATCCGCCTACTAATGAGAAAAACATCTGGAAATTGTGTCCTCTGATGCAAATGAGAAAATCTGGAAATCTTTTGAATAATCAGGGTTAACCAAAATCGGTGCTTTTGCTATGCTATCCTTGATGCACTTAAATGAATTGTATGGTTTGTATGTTGCCCAACCTTATGAATCTGAGGAGTGTAACCTACCGTCTGTAGATTTCCATAATAATTATGGTTGGCCTCAAGACCCTGATTCTGATCGACATGTGGAGGATTGTGTGAGTAAAAATTCTTATCAAAATCCAAGCTTGGGAAATTGAAATCTTTCTGATGGCTAGAGAAAGTGTGATTTTCTTGATCATATGGAAAAGCAAAATTTAGAATCTGAAAATTGGTTGACTGATCTAGCTCATCATGTATGCTTGTAGATGGTTGGTATGCATTACTCTGATTTCTAATGAATGCATCCTTGATTTTTTACCCAATAACATTATTATTGAAAAATCCTCAATGATATTGAGTGCTACCATATGTATTGTCTTGGGGAGCAGAAAATTCCCATTTACCATTACTTGTAGCATAATCATTTGAATACCTCGACAACTCCGCCATAGTACATTGTGTCTGCACACCTTGAAATTGATTACTTTGGCTATATAAACTGGGATCATCATAAGCATAATCTCTATCAAAGACTTCGTTTACTTCAGCTTGCTTAAATGACATTAACTAATTTTGAAAAGAAGATGTTGTTGAAACTCCACTTGTATAAGTTTTCCAACCATAATCTGCCACTCGATGCCATGCCACTCTTGAGCAACTAAGTCATAGGACAATCCAGGATACTGAGGAAGGGTAGTTGATGGTATGTATCCAAAGTCAACGTGCCAAACAAGAGAATGTTGTTCTTGTTATGGCCTTGATATGTGTTGAATTATAATTCAAGATGCAGAAAAATATGTTGTAGTCTTTAACCAATAGATCATAGACTAGGCCAGGCTTCCTGTCACATTCAGGCTGACATGACTTGCACCATAGTTGAAAGGACATGTTCTTCCTGCTATTTAGTTGAAAGGACCTGCTATGTAAGGACCTCATTGACTAGAACCTTTTTAATGTGGTGTTAATATTTGTAAAATAGCTGTCCAAAAAACCTAAACTTTAGATTTGATGTAATCGAGAACTTCTGCCCCATCAATTGCATTCCAATGTGCAGCAGGAAGAACATGAGTGTCTATAACAACCTCGTTTCCATTTATGGGTGCATTGTAGATAATCATGCCTAATCTCCCTGCCATACGAACTATTTCACCTTCCTAAACTCTTGCATTGACACCATGAAGGCAAGACACAGGCTTTCCTTCAACTTTGAAGGGATCTAGAGATCCCATGGTGCAAAATTGTCTGCAACATTATTCCCATAAAATTTGTTAAAACTCATCAGCGTAGAGAGTTGCAACTTCTTATTCCTTGAACTATTATTAATTCAAGTTTACTCTTTGGAAATAAAATGTCATAATTGATAATGGATTATAACTCATTTGAAAAACATTAAAATTGTTAATTATGTAGCATACCCATCATTTTCAATTTCATGCCTTCAACTGCCGATACTAGAGGATAGATTTTTTTCTTTGGTAACTAGAACTCTAATATGATTTCTCCCTAGTGTTTAAGTTTTAAACACAAATACATAGAGGCTTAAAATGATATTTCTATAATAATACAAAGGATCAGATTTGTTGACTTCAATGGCCTTCACGGGGCTTCTAATGGCTTACAATTTTATGGAAGGATGGAAGTAAAAAGTTCATTAAGCAAAATATCCCTTGAAAATAACATTGTAGAGAGTAACCTTCATAGTATTTGGAACTACTCTAGTATGAATGCATGTGTTCCAGTGATTAAAAGGTCTGATAATGGTTTGAAAACCACTTGCAATGTGAATAGAGTGAAAAGGGTATAAGACTATCAGCCTAATTTAGTGTCTACATATTCTAACGGTAAATTTTGTTCCCGGGGTTTTATGAGGGAGACTTATGTATATGGATTTCATATGATGAATTAAATGTGGTTTCATATTTGACTGAAAACATAAACGAATTTGAAGAAATAAGATATACTCACTATATATTTCCTGTTGTTTCTAAGAATAACACCTGAAGGAAATTGTCATTCAATGTTGCTTGCTCACATGATTATGATCCATGGTCCAATATTTGAAACTGTCCCCGGAGATGGACCACTATTTCCAGTAGAAAAAATTACTACCTTTCCTCTTTGGACTGCATGGAACACTCCAACTGCCACTACATCTTGAAAATAATCATAAAGAGGAGGGTCAGATATGAGAAAAACAAAGAACACATCAATTCCGTCATGTACCCAGGAATCAAATGCCGCAAGAATATATGCATCATAGCATTGAGGCCAACAGACTTTGTAGGATGCAACTCTAGCATGAGGATCTCCTCCTTTTGCAATCCCTTCGGCATATCCAATTATAGTTGTAGTTGTGTTTTCCACAAAATTCCCACCTTCTGTAGACAAGGTATGAGTACCATGTCCATCTGTATATGGTGGAGAAAGAAATCCACCCACAAAGGGATTGAAAGGCCCATTTGCAGCCTCAAATCCCTAGTTGAAGTTGTTGGCTCCAATCAATTTCCTGTTGCAAACAACACATTGGAGAGTGAATCTTTGATTCTATGAAAAATATCATGAGGTTTGCTTCCTGATCAAATGCCTAATGTACAAGACACTATAGAGTGTGAAACCTTGATTCTATGAATACAAGTAATAAATGTCTTGTTTCTTTAAGAAGGTAAATCCTACAACATAGTTGGGTTCTAGCATAAAACATAAAAATAACAAGCACAAGGAGGCAGAGGATTTCCCAACATTCACGTTGGCATTGTTCTTCTCCTTAGAAATACAATGCAACAATAAGGAACAAGAACCACATTAGACTGTAAGGAATGTAGCAAGAACAAACAAAAATGCATGAGTATGTGCATGTATTATTATTGTTTTTATCGATAGAATACAAACATAAGTAAAGCAAACACAGGGAAAAAATTCACCAATTAGAAACTCCATCTATAACAATGTTGCAAACACCATCTCGACAAAAAATCGACAAGGTTCAGAAAAAACATCATTTCAGAATATCTCAAGCACACATTGGCAAATATCAGCAATATTCATTTTTTTCAATTTTGTATACATCTAAAGCAATAATAACATCAAATAAACACATTGCCATATGAATATAGCAAGAAAACTGATATATAAGATATATAAGATGTCGAGTGATACAACACACATTAAAAATGAAATGTGTCTTGAATCTCGAGTCATCAAAAAATATAACAAATGTATCAAGTTGAGGTATAAAAATCAATTGGGAAGTGTTACCCCCTATTAGCATAGGGTGTGCGCTTTAAATTTTTCATGATTTCTGGGATGACCTGGGAATCAAGGAGTCATTATGGGCTAGTTGCACGATTGAGAACAACAATGACCAACAATAAATCCAAGTCTGGATATTTTCTGGGCACTTCACCCCCAAACAACACTGAGAAGTAATCCTAGGCCTGTTTTGACATCAAATAAGCATCAACAAACACTTATGATATATTCTGGGCAGCTTCTGAAGTTCATATCAGTGGAATAGGCATCAAAACTCAAATCAGGGCACAATTTGGATGGATATATGCATTCCTATAGCTGTTTGGGCTCTTTGGACAAGACTGGGCATCATTCTCAACAGTTTCTCCAAGTTCTGGGTGTAATCTGGGCATCATTCTCAACAGTTTCTCTTTACTATTTATTTATTTATTAATTTTCTAGTTTTCAAATTTTATTTTAAGACGAACAAATATAACTTGATATTAATCAATGGATTTCAGTCTAATTTCCCTCAGTTATTAGAAGCAAGAGCTAACAGGAATGAGTGCGACAAAGGACCAATAAGGATAGTAAACTTGGGATAGACTTCTTAATAAACTGTAAGAAATAGGTCTAATGGCAGCATTCTATTCCTAGAAATGGAAGCAAAAAGTAAGATCTGCTCTTTGTTATGAAAAAAACCTGGTCAATGCTTTTTTCACTGCTAGGATACAGCACTTTTCTGAACATATAGAATCTGAGATCTCTTTATTGAGAAGTTTTATGAGTTAGTGGGGATTTATGTTCTGTTAGGGATTGTGTGGCCATTTAGGGTTAGTTCAGTGGTCTTTGGTCATGTTTATCTATTATTATTTTCTGAAGTAAAAAGGAGAAATGATGTTGGAATCCTGGAACCAATAGGTTTTGGTAGTTTTGTGAATTTTTGAGAAATTGCTAGGAGTTTTTTGAAACAATGATAAATTGTTGAGTAGTTTCCATATGTTTGGAAACGTTGCTGAGGTAGTTTGTAGTGGTTTGACATATTTCAAAATTTGGCTATGGTCTCAAGGTACGTAGTTTCATTATGCAATCTACATCCTATTTGGGTTGCAAAAGAAGGAATATTGAAAGGAGTATATGATGTTGAACATGTATTGGAATGAATGTGGGGCAAGTAATGCACTTGAGCCTTGATTTTAGGTTTGATCAATTTCAAAAAATTAGATTTAGTCTTGTACTATTTTCTATTAATAAATTGTCATCAGTTTGCAATGAAGTTAGGTAACACCAACTACAATTGAAGTCACACAATGATCTCATTCTTAGATATGGGTATAGCACCTTATGCATAGTTACTTGACTCTTATGAGCTTGAGTAAAGTCTTCCAAGTTTAATTTGGCCTTGGTTCATATGCACAATTTTGATTTGCATGTCAAACGCAAATCAAATTGACATGGTGGGTTTGAAAGAAGTCAAATTAAGTGACTAGTTTGACTCATATGTCTCATGAGTGAATCTTGTTCTTATGTTCATAAACGACATTGAAATCCATAACTAATATCCAATATTATTTCCTTTTCTATTTTTATTTCACAATAAATAACTAGTAGACTTGTTCTTTTCCTAAAATCCACGTCATTTTGTAGTATGTAGTATATTTATGTACTTTGAAATGTGTTACTACTGAAAATACCTATCATTTGAAAATTGAAAATTCTATAATAATGAAATTCATTTAAATTTAGTGTATTTTGATGTTATTTTAAGTTATCAAGCCAACATACAAGTCTTTCAGAGTTTTAGTCAACTCTTACTCTTCAATGTTGTCTAGTGACTCTTTGACTAAAGTTTGGGAACTTCGATGTGATGTTGGGGAAGGTAAATTCATATTTATTTGCACAATGAAATAATTGTGAAAGTTGGGATAGGCCCTCTAGTACATGATTATGTTATATTTATTGTGAGATGAGATATGACGAGATGATTTTATTAATGTCCAATGAATGACCATAAAAGTAGGTCAATGAGATTGAAATAAACGCCTATTGTAGGTGCAAAGAGAGATTGTGAGGGCTACTCCTAGAACATTATCAAAAGTAGTAAAAGATAAAGAACTAAGTGTCCAACTAAAAACTATATGTCTATAAGATAGGAGGGTCCCAACCACCATTCATCAGTACCGTGTCGGGCACAACAGTTTCCCAACCATCATTTTCAAGTTGTGTCTTCTTATTAGAGATCACCAGCTCAAGAGTTAGGTATTTGTAATTAACTAGTAATGATGTGTTGATGCTCTTTCATCACCCTCACAGTTGGACAACCCTTGTGCCTCAGCCTTCCCTTACTCTATTTAGATAGTCTAGATTAAGTAGAAAGGGGTGAGGATTAATCAACACGAGGCTCTCTACTCATGATGCAAGGTGCCCCTCTTGAGTATTCCAGTATTTGGTGCAAGTTATCCACATCTAATTCAACCTTCTAAGTCTACACTACAATTTAGTTATCCACTTAGGCATGATTAAATAAGATTTCAATGCTTCTTTTATGGATTAGAAACAAAACTTAAGTTCTAACAAGTTGTCATGAAGCATAGAATTTTGATAACCCAAGGTAATTTGTCCCTGAACAAGGCAGATTTCCATGAGCACAAAGAAAATAGCCATAGAAGTTTGATACCCATTACTAGGCAGAATCATCAAATTAACAAAACAAAAGGAGAAGTTTCAGGCTTTCTAAGAGAAGTAATGTTTCCAAGAACATTTTCTAAGATATCAAAAACATGGAGAAAACAATTGTTGGAGTACTAACACTCCAATAATATTTAGGAGCCATGAAAATTTGTGTAAGTCCCACTTTACTATTTAGTGTCATGTAAATGATAAGGTGACATTTAAATGATATGGTTAAGGGTTAGGTGGTTAAACCACCAAAACCACTAAAGAGTGGCAAAATATTTAATAATGTTAGACGTCACATGCTGTATGGGAAATGTATCGCTCATGCATTAGTAAGAAAGACTTCCATGTTTCCTCTCCACTATCGTCTATGAATGTGTGCACCCTAAATTTTTACATAGTACCAACGCGATACTGGTTTAGACTTGATATTGGAGTTCATGTCTAATGAGTTCATTTACACTCTCAAGGATTGAGGTCGGGACTTTTAAAAGAAAAAGAAGTCCAACTCTAACTGATATAATTTAATTTTAAAAAGAGAATAAACTAAAGTTTCTAAGGTCTGTACTTTTAGAAGGATTTCAAATAAACAATTTAGAGTAGAAAATGAGAATAATTCAAACACCATACAGATGATAAAAATGAAGAATTGAGATTTTTCGTTAGTTGAAACTTGAAAGATATTAAAAATTAAAGTTAGGATTTCGTGAGCAGAGTGAGTGCAAATGTCAAAGATGGGATTATTGTGCAGGCATATCTCATCAAAGGCAGCTAGGAGAGCAACAAGAGTAACAAGTTTTTGAAAGACTTACAACCTACAAGAATAATTCCATACACATTGCAAGCTAGATACGTGAGATGCTTGTAAAGAAGCTAACTCTGAGAAAATAGATGCTAGTATTATGCTGACCCATGACGAGTAGGGAAAAACACCAATAAGAGAATGATTGAATGAGATTTGCAGATAGGATTGTAGCACCTACACATAGTGATTTCGAGGAAACATAATACAACAAATGATTTTAATTGGCATAGTAAAACACCATTTACAGAATGACTGAATCAGTTTGACAGACAGGAATGTAGCACCTATATACAATGATTTTGAAGCAACATAATAAAACATATGAATTTAATGCTGAGACAATAATACAGTCAACTCAGTAAACCCTACAAATATGTTGTTGCATATTGAGTTGAGGGTACAAGATTACAACATAAGTGCCCAGCGAAAGGAAAGACACCATGTAAGAAAACAAGACAACAGACAGAAAATGAGAAGGAAAGACACCATGTCAAAAAGAAAGCCAATAAACAGACAACGAGAAGGAAAGACACGATGTCAAAAAGCAATCCAGCAGATGAACAAGAATATTTATGTGACCGACATGATCCATTTTGAGTAATTCCATATGTTGACATGAATTTTCCATACGAGGGCACATTTAGAAATGATGCTTAGACATGAAGACACCAGCTAGGGCATGGTATTTGCAAGTCACATAATTCCAGATAAAATGTACTTGTTGTTTTCTATTATGAAAACCTCATAAAATTTGAGTTTCAATGATGGTGAAATGAATCATAGGTTGAATAAAAATTAAATGATGCATATATTTGGCCACAATTATTAAACACTCCAAAACTTAAAAGACAGTCTTCTGGAAGCACTGAAAGAAATATTTCAGTTTAATCCCGTAGTCTATTTTATCTAAAAGAAGTAAGACAAAAACAAATAGGTGGACTGGCATTATACCATTAATGTTGAAACCGATGAAAACTAGCTGTTTTGAATAACTGTTAAAACTTAGGCATATTCAAGAAAAGGCTACAGTAGTTGGAATACTCAGTTTGATAGACTGTCAAGGTGAATCCAATTGAATCTTGCCTTCAATGAAAGGATACATGAGGGTGGTAGAAATTTAATATTGTTTGAATATTGTTCAAGTGGGAGTGGTGGATTCAGGCTTCAAAATTAGGGAGACAGTATTTCGATAGAGCATTGATGAAAGACCCAGTCTCAAAGATTAATAGAACCTGAAGACATGACATGTAACTAGATTACCTTCCTAGAAAACAAATCACCACTACATCTAGTTACATAGGTGTAGTCTGTAATCCTTGCAGATCCATCCCCAGATCCAGAGTAGATTCAAGATCTTAGGTCTCATTTGGCATGTCAATCATTGGGTCAACAAAGACTTAGATGGTTCTAGAGTCAACTCCAAACTAGATTTTAGATTTGGGTCATGTTGTGAATTTCAATTTGGAAATGTAATCTCCTAGAATGAGGTTGGTGCCCTCTAAAATAACCAGCCTCCCTCAATACATAGATCATACCCTTATATCTTAGGAAGAGGATAAATATCTTCACACAGATCAAGCAATTTATCCCAATTAAAATCCTTCCAAACCTCCTTAATTGGAATGGAATCAATGGATAAGGACAATGAAGAAAACAATTGCCATCCTCTAAAAATATAGTTTCCTATAGCATCTACTTTGTATTCCACTGCCCAAAATCCATCGACCAAAGCAAGGGAAAATTCTCCACACAACTCATGATTGGGTTCTTTCCTTGCATCCTTAGTTCAAGTACCTATGGCTAACTGGGAAACACAAGCTTCGTAGTCTGAAGGAGTTGCTTTTCACTTAGTTGAATATCATCTAAATTAGAGTTATAAACTTCTGCCAATAAGAAGTATATTGTATTTTCCTACAGAAGGATAATTTTTGAATGACAGTAGTTGTCATTTAATTGTGAAAGTTCAAACATTTAAAAATTCACCCCTTCTTGACTGGAAATGCAATCTCTTTGCTCAGTTTATTGATTAACATGAAAAGAATAAAGAGACATTTGTGAATAAACTCGCAGATATTTTGGACCTGTGTCATAATGTTTTCACCTAGGACCAAAGGTTTTTCAAGAATGATTGGATCATGTATAGTCTGTTATGGAAATAACATCCTAGATTTTTGTGTAAATATTTTAATTTTCTTCCTGGCAACCAAATTCTGACAACGGTTGCTATAAGAATCTTCATCCATGGATCTATTGGATAAAGATGGCATGTTTGTAGGGTACGATTTGAACCTCCAAACAGGTATCTATTTTTTGTTTGATTGGAAAAGGGCAGCATCATTTACACAAAACTGGATGTGTAAATCAATGGTGGTTATTCACTCATGTAATGCTACTAAGTAGAAGGAGAAAACAAAAATTATGTCAATAAAAAAAGGGTCTATGCCAACAAGGATGATTATATAACAAAAGTGTACAAGGCATGAAAACTAAAGGAATGGAAGAGAAAGACTCGTGAAGGCTATGATGCCTGGATAGGTTGTGAAGAGGTTGAGGGGCCACTTGTTGTGGGAAAAGATATTGAAGGAACTGGCACATTCCTGCACACTCCATTTGCTGCCCCTGCCTGCAATATCCAATTCATCTGTTTAAGACTTGAGTCCTTTATAACCAATTGAAGAAAATAATAATCATTGTGAGAGAATAAAATTACAATCAATTTGTACAGTAATCTCTAGCCACTTCAGGAAAATTCTTGAGACTGTTTTTGACATTTTTCTGAAAAAGTCTAGATTAAAATCAAAAGAAGCTAAGAAACTGCTCGTCCAAACACTTGAGTTAATGCCAATTCTTATTGTGTTCAATCCTTTTACACAAATATTTAGTTGAATATGTCAAGTTTTACAATGTTGTGAAGGTTTAGACCAGCAAACTGTGAATAGCAAGCTCATTTCAATAGAGTTGTTGGTGCACTCAAAGCAACTGAGTTATTTTTTGACCATGTCTAAAGCCATTTTGGGTTTTATCTATTTATCGTTTCTAATCATAAATCTCATTCTCTTGGCCACTATTCATAAATCTCATTCTCTTGGCCACTCTTGACAGGCTTTGTGGAAAATGCTGGGTTGTCAACTCAATTTTCTACTTTTCATCTAGAAACAAATGTTATAAACAATACCCTTCTCACTGCTATTAAAATTCATCATCAGTCTTAAAAGTAGTGGGATAACACACACACACATAATACAAGACAATTACAACAAGGCTCCTCATTTGTCTACAGGCCATTGTCCCTTTAAGGCTTGTTATGGTTTTCAACTGCATGCACCTTATGAGTTGTGGATGTGTCTTATGTTTCTTTTCATCAGAAGAAAGAACAAGGTAAAGCCTCTACTTTTACACTTGGAAAAGTTTCATCCCAAAGAAAAAACAATACTTTTGCAACACAGGGAAAATAAAAGGCATCAGATTATACATGACCTTCAAAAAGTTGGAGGTAATGTCTACATAATTTGGGCGGGCAAAGAAAAAACAATACTTTTGCAACCCAGGGGAAATGAAAGGGCATCAGATTATACATGACCTTCAAAAAGTTGGAGGTAATGTCTACATAATTTGGGCAGGCAAAGACAGAAGCAAGATCAATATTATAAACTATATCCTTTATGTTATGGTTAAACTAAAGCCTCTAAAACAAGCTAACCAATCCCCCACCTTGACAACCCAAATGCCCAAGCGAATCCAATATCATTCCCAACACAGTAAGTAAAAAATTAAAATGCTAAGAAGCCCAAAACAAGCCGCACCTTTTCCAGAGCCAAAAAAATGGAAACACGCAGCCTTCTGTAGAAGTGTGTCCGCATGTAAATACCGAGGAGGCCCAGCCCCAATATATGATGTTGCTGCTGCAATGGTGGAGAGCTGTGGCAACTCTAGAATGAAATTCAAGCCCGATTATCCCCAATGGAAACACTATGAAACCCGATTCTACCAAATCGAAACCGTGAAACCTGATTCTGTCAATATATAGGGAAGAAATCGGTCCATTATGCCCTGATGCCAGGATTTATGGACGAATTTCTTAAAAACCATTCACAAGAATGAAAATCCTGGGGCGATTGAGACTCGTATTTTGATTTACAACAAAAACATTGGGCGAAATTTGGATTTAAAACCTCCATGGCCAGAAATCGAGGGCGAATGGAGAATTTTAGGGGAATTTGTGGAGGCTAAAATCATTTTTCCGGGTAAATACGATTGGGCTAAGTTTGTTTGAACCATTTTTGGGGAAATAAATAATGGGCTAAATTTCAATATTGAAAAAAAGAGGTTTAATATAAAATATTCGCCCACTAAATTTTCAAAACCCCCCAAAATTCGCCCATGGGCTATAATTCGCCCCTAAAATTATCCCTGGCACGCACTTCCTTGCATTGAGCATAGGTATGTTCCACTGCTTGGGACTAATCTGCTAGCTATTTAACACTCGTTCCCTCACTTGTTGTACTATAAGCAATTTTATTCTTTTTCAAGCTTTTCCCAAATATGAAAAAAACCAAAAAAAAATTAAATATTCCAAAAAGCCGGACGGGATTATGGTCACTATTTCTTGTTGGCAGCTGTTGCGTCGCCTTTGAACAGAGCATTCATTCCACTCCGTACATTATGAGTCGGGAATATAGTTGGGCCTTAGGAGATATACTTGTTTCTCAGTTTTCTCCACCGATTAGTTAAGCTTCCAGTCATTATGGAGCCCTCTGTAATGCCTCCTGCATTACACAGTTTATGTCAAGTCTACGCTGCCTGAGTCTATCCATCTGCTCATGCTCTTGTTCAAAGGAAGTCTTGAAACTAGTGTCGGCCACTCCTCAGTTCTCTTGACTATTGCATGTCAGCCATCCTTATTGAGTCAGTCAATTTCACCTGAGCTCTTCCAAATCTTTCAGCATTGCTGGTACCTTGTGCTGGCTGATGAGGGATGCCTTAATTCCCTCCTTCCAGCGAGTCTCGTTCCGTCGACTTCAACTCATTTATTTCGGGACTTGAGGCTTAGAGTTCGGTTGAGTACCTTGAGGCTTGCAGTCATTAGAGGTAGGTTCTCTCGCCATCGATAGTTTTGGGAATACATCAATGTCCCCTGATCGATGGATTCGTCCTAGTGTTCAACTTCAACCCATTTATTCACACTCTCATGATTGTGCTCTGTGCCTTGATGCCCATTTTCATTATCGGTGGGTCATCTCGCATCTGTTAACGGTACACATCATTGACCGATAATCAGACGATGTCTCATCAGGTTCGACCCCAACTCCTTTATTCACTTGATGGGACTTGCACCATCGAAGACTTGTGTAGAAGACCCCAGGCGATTGTGGCATTCAGTATGCTACATATGACTTTGACTTTATATCTGAGATATCACCTCTCAGATTTCAGCAGTTTGTACCTCCAGTTTGCACCAGTAGTCTTCTTTTCAGCAGAAGACCATATCTTACTGTAGAGGGATCATGGCTATGATCATTTATGACATGTATCCATTATGTACTGCCTATTCATGGCCATTGTATCAGATTGTTGTACTATATCGACATGTATTCAGAGATACTATTGTATTATGACGAGTGAGTTGTTCTTTCCACTTGTGTCTCCATCACTCCACTTCTGGGTTTTATAATGTATTTCGGCCATCGTAGCACATTTTAGTCTCTGACCTCAGACATTAGGGGGCATATGTTACACAGAAATCTTCCACCCTGTGAGCATCAGCATTCTTTGACATGTAGGATCCATTTCAGTGACTCAGATCCATTTTTATCCTTCAGTGATACCAGTTTGCCCTATTTTTATTCCTACCTGCATGTTGCATCACTATAGCATGCGTACCCGTGAGTTGTATCCCTATAGCCCACGGGTATCAAGTAAAATGGTAAAAACCACTATTTTATCACTTTTTACTCCCAAAAAGCGGTCATTGGGTGACCTTTGGCTCTCCATTTGCCCAAGTAACGTCTCGATGTGTCCTTTCACCTACCTTTGAGAGGACTATATATTGAGCACATATGGCTTATGGACGGGAGGAATAAGAGAATAGTAAAGAAACTCTAGTGGATTTTTTCCCTATCTTGAGTCTGCACTCATTGATCCTTGTAGTTGTGGACCATTTATGTTCACCTTCCAAACTCCTTTCTAGTTTGAGTTTGTCATTCATGGAGGATTGAAGTGGTGGAGGCACAAGCGGATTGATCTATATCTTGGTTCAGATTGGTTGTCGGCAAGAGGTCGTATCACTTTGTACTTCTTCTTATTCGTTAATAGAAATGCTCATATTCTCATCCATTCATGGTGTGAATTTTGTTTATTATACATTGGGTTACATTTGCTTATGATATTATGGACCATTGTTATTGATAATGTTAATGTCAATTATATATTATATGTACTTGTTGGATATTGGCTGTCAAGACTAATTTATAGATTACAAGTGCACGGATTGAAAGCTCCAACGGGGATCTACATCAAACGTTTGGATCAAGGTTGGTTACATTTCTCCATTATCTTAACATTGTCATTTATAATAGCATTGCTTTGTGTTGTCTGCCAAACTGCACACCAGCAGCAGAAATCTTTCGAAAGCTGTCTCTCTCACTGGAAAGTGGGGAGAGGTGTGGCCTTGGGGGCAAGCAATGAGCCAGGTACTGTCACCTAAATCCCAGCTCCTCCGTTTAGGCAAACTCCTAACGAAGCCAAGGGGGGTAGTCCCTAAAAAAGAGTTGTCTAAGGCTCTTTGTGTGTTTAAATGTTTTTGATGTTATGATGCGGATGGGTGTTGTTTAGGAGTTTTTTGTATAGTGACTAGAACAGAATTAAACACGCAATCCACGTTGCAAATTTCACAAGATACAAATTCAGAAGATAACAATATACTTTGACTTAGAATTTAAAGTAAAGCATCCACAAGATTGAGATTAAACAAGTGGAAAGGACATATGGTCCAGAAAAAGATATGCAAAAATTACTAAAGACCAGTGCCAAATGGAGTCAGATAAAACACTTGTGATGCTGAAAAGAATAAGTCTAAAGTAGCTGTTTGTGAGAACGTTTTGAAATTGTTCTTGGTAAATTTTGAGTGTTTTAGATGTTCTTGATTATTAGGATAAGACCAAGGGTATCAAAAAAGTAGTGGAACCTTGTCCAAGAAAACTACTGGCAACCCTAGGTGATAGGTCGGAAGCACCCAGATTCAAGAGGATAGGTGTCCAATGTTTGAACCGCCCCCGAGTCTGACCAGTGGATTTCCGACACCACCTCTTGTGGGAAGAACAATAATTTGTCTTGGTTGAGGTTTTGGGTAAAAGTTTTAATTAAATTATCACTTGTGAATTAGCAAGTCTTCCACCTTTCTGAGTACTAGCCCAACCGTTTCCGGTTGGCAGAGCATACGGGTGTAGGACAGAAACCAAGATAAATTAATTAAAGGGGTGTGTGGGTTGAAAAGTTTTAAATTAAGAGAACTTTATTTCAACTCTCCGACAGAGAGCGCTCTTGACTTGGTCTTATGACCACAGTTCAAGAGACTTGCTATTTTTAAAAATGCCTAATGCAGGGATAATGCAAAACTAAAATGCCCTCCAATAGAGGGTGCTCTTGACTTGTATTTGGCCAAGTTCAAGAGACTTTGGTTCGTTTTAAGAAGCAGGTGAATTGTAAAATCAATATATCTCAACTTGAAAAAAGATTTAAATAATACGATTGATCAGCAAGATATGAATACTACTAACAATACTACTTTGCCAAATAAAATGAAAACTGAGTAAATCTAGTGTGCTACCACACAACTTCTAATCTAAAAGGTGGGATCGATCTCCGAACAAGATCAACCACTAGAAACCACCAATCCTGGAAACCTTCCAGCTAGCTGGATGTCCACAAGAAGTTGATGGGGGAGCGAGAAGCTACCACAAGACTATGTGGCCTTTGGGATACGATCCCAAAGTTAGCTATTCTCTAGTCAAGGTTTGGAACAGAAGTACAAGATAATATTAAACGAAAATAAATCTAATCTACCCAAGAGTCTCTTTCAGGTTAAAGACCCTACTCGGGAAAGCATGGGGGTAAGTCAATATGGAAAATAGAGCAAGATGACTTATTGAAATAAAACTAATCTAAGAGCATATGAAAGATCTAAACTAAGCCAATCCAACAAAACCCAACACCCTTCCCCAAATGGGGAAGAAGACCAAAGAGTGGAGGACCTCTCCACTATAAGTTTTATTAAATCTTTTACAAGTGCCTTAAGGAAAATTCCTTGAAAGGTCTTTGATGGCTACCTAGAACAAACTTATAAAAACTAAAAGCTTGAAGCCCTTAATGGATTTTACAAAGGATAAGAAGAAGTATCTTAAAATGTGTCTTATGATGCTTGATTTCTTCTTCTCTCTTTGGTTTGATCTTTTGATTCAAGAGATCTTTCTCTTCCCACAATCCTACCACAAAGATAAGCCAATAAACTCATGCACCCATTAGCATTAGAAAATTAATCAAACTTTGAACTATCAAGTCTAAGTTTGCAAAATAAGACTAAAACATGAAAGAGCATGAGATTTTGACTTGAAATAATTAGTATGGTAAAACGGACCAGCAAGCTAACATGCTCTAAAAAATGGTGGGAACGAGAATGCAACCACAAGATTTTACACTACTTGATATGCCAATTTGTTTATCTTTGAAATGAGACTAAGAACCTTTAAGGAAAGAAACTAGATGCAAGTTTAAATGCTACTTCTAAAGCATGAACTAGAAGCTACTAAGTAACAAATGTTGAAAATCTAATCTAGTGATAATGCAAGTGCAAAACTAAATATGGCTAACAAAATGCTACAAAATGAGATCTAATTATCAACTTTGAAATGGACACAACAAGATGTAGCAAACAATTTGAGACTTTAAACAAGAAAACTAACAACTAACTAAGTATGAAAACTACACTAACTACTTACTAATACTTATTGTTTTTCTTTGTTGTTTTATGTTGTAGGGCAAAATGGGGATGGACGATAGGAAAAGAGGCAAAAAACCAAGGAGAAAACGAATGGAAGGAGGAGAGGAAGTAAGAGAGGGACGAGAGGAGGGATAAGGTAATAATGAGAGGAGAAGCTAAAGGAGGTAGGACAAATGGAGCAAAAGAAGGAAAAAACGAAAGGGAGGGATGGTAGAATGAAGACAAAACCAAGGAGAAGTAGATCTAGGGCAAGGGCTTCAAGTGGAACACTTGAGATGGTAAAAATAGCGCCTTGGAAATCCTCCGGTTAACCGGTGATACGCCGACAACGAGTGTTGAAGAGAGCACAAGGGAACAAATCCCAAGCTATTCCCCAAGGTTGAAGGAACTTCAACCTTATGGTAAACTAATCTATGGCTTGAAGACAAGAACAATCTCGGATCAAGGCTAGAGGGGCTAGAAAGGGCTTAGCAAATCAAAGCAAAAACTCAAGGAGCAACCAAGAAGGCTTGAAGAAATGGGAGCCTAATGTAACAAGTAACCAATATTGTGTTTTGGATGTTTGATGGAGAAGATCCAAACTCCTTTTGTTTCTCAAGTCCAAAAGCCAAAACTCCTTTGATCTTATTATAGAGTGAAGATATACCTGCAAGAACCTTGAGCATGGATAATATATTTGAAACAAAATATTTAAGTGAAAAGAACTAGATACATGCTACTTGTGCTAGATTGTTAGCCATCTTGAACATGATCTAAAACTTAAGAGCCTCAAATAGAATGTAAAACAATATCACCTCAAATCCCAAGTGAAGCAATGCACATCAAGAGCCTCCACGTTTTTGACCTCCAAAGTCTCAACTTTATTCTCAATAAAAAGTGCTTACAATTTCATCAGAGTTTCGATGCATAAAGAATCCATGAGATAATAACCCCTAAGGGCCTCTCTTTATAGCAAAAGACACTAAACTAAACCCTAGGTCGAATTGGCAATTGATAGGTAAGTCGAATTCCAATCAATCAAGGGCTTGGAGAGGTGAACAATAGTCAAAGTCGAGTTTATGGTAGGTGAAATGGCATGAGGTGGCAAGACTCGACTTGGAGGAAGGTATGAGTGCTATCACTACCCAATAGACATGTTACAACAAGGAAATGCGAGCTTCAATGAGGATTGACGTGAGCTAGGGTAGGAAGGGCGTGAGCTTGTGGAGGCATGCGAGCTAGTATGGTGGAGACATGTGGTAAAGGTAGGTGCTAACTCGCATGGATGGAGCATGGGATGTATCACAACCAATTACCACACTCCAACAAGGATAAACTCGAGCTTGATGAAGATTGACGTGAGGATTTGGGGATATGCGAGTTGGTTTAGATGGGTGACATGTGTAGCTTGGTAGGTGTAGACTCGAATCAGAAAAGGGAGCCAAGCTTGGTAGGTATGAGGGCACCCACTCCACATCAATGCTCAATCACCAACCCAAATACGAATTGACAACACATCAAATCGATTTTTTGCATGAGGAGGGCGAATTGTCTTGAATGGATAACACTCTAGTGACTGGATAGTTGACTGGGAAGACTTGGAGTTGATTGGAATCCTCCTAAATGCTCATTGCCATGTCATTTAGCCTTTTATTTTAATCAAATTGATTAATTTTGGAGAGATTTGGATTATCTCCAAAATATTCAATTTTATTATTTTAATTAATAATTTCTCTGTAAATGACTTTTCAGAGAAAATATTAATTACGAGGCTGAATTGACATCCTAAAGTTGGGTTTAGCTGCTCCATGGGTCATGTGTGATTTTTGGCTTATCAAACAAGCCATCGATCACTGAATTCGGACCCCGGACGACTGACATATTACAAATTATTATTTCTCTATTTAAACTATAGAGAAATTTATTAAATTTAAAAAATAAATAAAACCCAAATTTTGACGGACCCGGTAAAAAAATTTTGAAATTTTTTCTGAGGGTTTTATGGACCTAGGACATGACCGAAACCTATTCTAACAGTGTCTAGTAGGCTTAGTTGGCCTCTAATAACCCTCCATGGCCAAATTTTCAAAATCGTGCATTTCAGCTTTGGAGGAGCGGGAGAAAACCTCATCGATTATACATCGCCTTAAGCAAAGTATAATTGATAAGGAAAAAAACTCCTTGGAATACCTTAGTTGCTTAATCCAGTCATGAAGAACCGAGGCACTCAGATCCTACTATCACACTTTATTACAAACCCCCATGGGGCCATGGTCATGTCGACTCAAAAAACAAAACAAGCTAACCACAACTGGCTAACCACAACATGCTGGATCATCTGATACACTGGAATCAAACATTTATCATGTTTGTCAAATGGCGGCTCTCCAGAAAATCCAACTATGTTACAAAAAGGTTGGTAACACTTTGAGAATTGAGTAGATTTCTGGTAGTCATCTGTCTGTTCTGGTATTCCCAAGCCATAGTGAGTTTTCTCCAATACAATTATGAGGCCTCATTGACATCCAAAACTTAGGATAAACTGGTCTGGGGATCATGAATGATTTTTGGCTTAAGTCTGGAGCCTTCAATCACTAAATTCGGATCCCGGATGACTGACATATTACAAATTGAAATTTCTCTATTTAAACTATAGAGAAATTTATTAAAATTTAAAAGTAATTAAAAACTCAAATCCGACGCCTCCAGTAAAAAAAATTCGAAATTTTTTATGAGGGTCCTAGAGACTTAGGAGATGAAAAACACCTATTATAATAGTGTCTAGTAGGCTTATATACATCAGTTGGACTCTAATAACCCCCCATGGCTCAGATTTTCAAAATCGGGCATTCCAGCTTTGGAGGAAGCGGGAGAAAACCTCATCGATTATAGCTCGGCTATAGGCAAAGTATAATTGACAAGGGAAAAAACTCTCTAGAATACCTTAGTTGCTTAATCAAGTGATGGGGAACCGAGACTCTCAGAATCCTACTAGCACACTTTATTACAAACCCCATGGGGCCATGGTCATGTCAACTGAAAACAAAAACTGGCTAGGCACAAATGCTGGATCATCTGATACACTGGAGTACAAACATTCATCATGTTTGTCAAATGGTGGCTCTTCAGATAATCCAACTATGGTACAAATAAGTTGGTAACATCTAGCTCCAACAGCGGGACGGGTTCTTGTTTGATTCATGAATAAAAAAGAGTACTCGAGAATCCCAGAATATCGGTTTCCTGCATGGAAACAGAAATGTCTTAGTTCAACATTTTCATGAAAAATAATGCCAGAAATGAAATACCAACATAAAATATATTTTTTTTACGTTTTTCAAAAGCAAAATTTTCTTCTTTTCCTAACATATATGATGCAAATATGATACAATGTTTCAATATACAAAAGTTATGATACATAAATATGGTACAAAAAGGTAAAATACATAAAGTACAACAAGATACGGTTTAGGGATTTCCTGAGATGACCCCTTGGTCATCTTGAATGTTGTTTCGATAAAAGGGTTTCAGCTATTGCCCATTTCTGGCTAATGGTATCATCTCCCCATCCATGGTATTTAGAAAGAAAGAATGTGTTCTGGCCTAACAACGTATGATAAAAGGGCCTTTCCAAAGGCTGTCAAATTTTCCATGCTCCCCTGGCTTTTCTCCTCTTTTGTCCCATAAGAGAACAGTATCTCCCACTTGGAAATATCTAGGTTTAGCTGATTTGTCAAAAGTGGTCTTCATACTTTCCTGGTGTCTTAGAATTTTTTCCAATGATGTCCTTTTGCTTTCATCAAGTTCAATGATCTGATTTGCCCTATCCTCCAGTTCCATTTTTTCGGTACCATAATCAGTCAGCATTCTATAAATGGGTATTTGCAAGCTGAATGGTAATGCCGCCGTGATGCCATAAACAAGTTCAAAAGGAGACTTCCCAGTGGAGTTCTTCTTGGTGATCCTATCTTCCCACAGAGCATACTTTATTTTGCTATCCCAAGATATTTTGTTATCACCCACAGTTTTCTTAAGGATGGTCATTAAATTCTTGTTTGAGGATTCTGCAATTCCATTACCTTGAGGATAGTAATCAGAAGAGTGTGATAGAAAAATGCCATATTTAAAACAAAAATCATTTATTTCTGCTGAGCTGAAAGCCTTGGCATTGTCAGTTGTTATTTTCAAAGGAGTGCCAATTCGGGTGATGATCCTGTCTTCAATGAAGTCCATGATAACCTTGTTTGTGGTTGTTTTGGTGGGTATAGCTTCTACCCACTTAGTGAAGTAATCGGTTGCAGTAAGGATCCAGCAAAATCCATTGCTAGAGTTATCTTTGAACTTCCCAATAAAGTCAAGACCCCATTGCTGAAAGGGGGCAATGACAACTACTGGTGTAAGGGGTAAAGCAGCCAATTTAGGTTTTCCTGCGAAAAGTTGACATTCCTGGCAATACTTGACATGTTTATAAACATCAGAAAAACTATTCGGCCAATTGTTGTTGATGTATATGTAACTTCGGAATGTATTTCACATATATGTATGTTTTATTCCTATAAAGATGTTATTATTCCTCTATACGGAAGTGTCGTCATTTATATTGTAAGTGTCGTAACTTATACTTGATGGGTTATTAGACCACCTTGTTGGGGTCGGCCCTGTATAAGTCATGTGGGTCAAAGGGTTATTATACCACCCTATTGGGGTTCGGCCATGTGGGTCAAAGGGTTATTAGACCACCCTAGTGGGGGTCGACCCAGTCAGCATTATGTTAAGTGGTTAAGTTGAGGCCGACCTAGTTGAGTAAAGGTCAAGTCAAGTTAGTGTATAAATAGAGAGTGTGTCTCTCTCATTTTACACATTCTATTATTTTACTCACACTTGGGAGAGTGGCACACTTGTGGAGGAGGAGTCTCTGCTGCTAGGAGAAGACTATCTCTGAGGAATTTATTGGGGTTTTTCAACTTTATGGTTTTCCCCAAGTAAAATCTGTGTCTCTTGTGTGTTTGCATTATTATGTCCATGATTGATATGTTGTATATGTTGTTTTCTTAGTTAAGATCCTAGATCAGATTGAAGTAAATTCTGAAAATTTAACATGGTGTCAGAGCTAGCCTGAAAGAAGGCATGATATGGCATGTATGACACTTGTTGCACTTACGATGCTAGGGCTTGATATAGCAAAAACTAGTCATCGTAGAACTTTCTCTATAAATCCATTTTGGAAAAGTTTTCGGATCTGAAACTTTTACAGGTTGAAGATCCGATCCCCATGTACCTTGTATCAAAAGGACAACCTCTAATTCGTTGTACTTTGTGATTTATGATTTGTACAATATAGGGTTTCTGCCTCTTCCAGATCTGAGTCAAAATCAGGTGACCTTGGGAAAAAGGTCATAACTTGGGTTAAGAAGCTCCAAATGAAATTTCGTAAAAAGCGACAGGTAGTACACAGATTGTAATATCTCAAAAAAATTATTCAGAGGCCGAAGTTGAACTAGTGACATGTGGCACGCCGTAAAAGTTCACTCTTCTGCATTATCCCATAAACAGGTCACGTTGCGACACTTGGCATAACTCTCTCTCAGAGAATCCAATTGAGGTTAAAACTATCCGAATGGAAAGCTAACAGGTCGGGCTATCTCAAGAAACAAATTTAGAGGCCGAAGTTGAACCAGTTACACGTGGAACGCTATACAAGTTCTCTCTCCTGTATTATCCCATAAACAGGTCATGTTGCGACACTTGGCATAATTCTCTCTTAGAGAATCCAATTGAGGTCAGACCTATCGGGATGGAAATATAACAGGTCGGGCTATCTCAGGAAAATTTTTCATACCCTGTGGATTGAAAAGTTTGGAGTTACACCAAAAAAAATCAGGTACATATTTCTGTCAAAACATAATTATTTTTTAACACCTTCATTCATGGCTTCCGGAATTTAGGGCTCCGGAGAAAGTTGGAATTTTTGTAATCGGAGACCACGGCTGGATACTACTCATCAAAATCAAAATTTAGAGACCAAGATCAGATTTTTTGTTTGGGCAGAAGGTCGGGCTTGATCAAACCCCAGTTCGGGACTTAGATCGAAAAGATGGAAAATTATGGCTTTTGCAAAACTTGGAATTTTGGAAATCTGTGACCATGGCTGGAAGCTCCTCAGAAAAATCGAAGCTTAGAGATTTGAATCAAATCTTTTGGTTGGGTGAAGCTATGGGAAACTCAAACCCTAATTTAGGGTCCTCCTAGTGAATCCGAAAATCTAAAAGGCAATTTCGAGGGGTGAAACTTTGCAGTTTTCAAATTCTGAATATACCAACTTGATCAGCTCATCAAGGCGCATATTTCTATCCTTTCGGAAGTTTGAAATTCAAAGCTTGAATTTTTGGGGTTTCTCTGACAAACCCTAATACAGCTCCAGATCCAGTTCCTGCAAATCAAGGGGATTGGTTTAATCCTAGAAGAGGATGAATTGGTCACCTGCATAAGTGAAGAAGTTCCTGTTTCAGAGGGAGATGAAGCTAAGGCCTTACATAAGAAGATTACAAGCAATCTTGACAGGTATGGCTTACAGGTATGTTTCATGGTTAATTTTATCATATGTTTGTCTTCATATCATTACAGTACAATCTTGATTAATTACTAGACTTGTTGTATCACCTTAATAGAAGATATTCATTGATTAAGGTTTTGACACTTATGAATGTACTAATGTATTGTGATGTTGTATGAGGTTTATGTTGTTCGCTAACATAAAAGGTACACCAAGAAAGACAAATCATGTTCTACTTCAAGAACATATGATCATGGTGACATGAAGACAAAGATTCATCCATTGTCATGGATCACATAGAAGATCTACTTTCGAGGTATGTATAACTTGGTCCTACAATGGTTAACCTATGAGACATGAAAGTTACTAGCACAGGTCACTGAAGAGAACCAGAAGACATAACTAGCTAGCATGCTAATCCAGGTATGTTTTTCCTATATCAAGCTAGAATCCTACCTTGTGTTAGGATCTTATACTGTTGTTTTGTTGAGAATGATTATTCATGAAGTCATAGGTTTGAATAGTCATGGTTGTATACATATTATGTTTCTTGCCATAATTGATGATATGACTAACCAGAAGAATCATGAAGGTATAGGTTTGAGTAATCACGGGTTTATGCATTGATGATTTAACTAATCAGAAGAGTCCTATGATCAAATAAGAATATGCATGAGTAAAAAAAGAATTCCCTGAAACCTTGAATACTAATGTTTATTATCTGTGAATGATCATGACTATACATGTTTAAGATTATTGTGTTTTGATAGTATTAAGATTATACTAATAAATGTGTGATTATGTATGAGACCTCAAGGATAACACAATGATGATACTGATAAGCATGCATAGTGATTAAGGATGGATGTAAGTTCAAGAATAGGTAATCCAGGAAGCAAAAATCAAGAGGGAGCACACTCCAGTTGTTCCTGCAAGAAAGCAAAGGAGCACACTTCAGTAGTTTCTGCAAGGATGCAGATATTCAGAGGGAGTTGACCATCTTTCTACATTCCACAACAAAAAGGTGTAGAAGAAGCTACTTCAGCAACTCCTGCAAGGAAGCAAAGACTCAGAGGGACTCCACCCAGCAACCAAACAAAGATAAGTATTTGAATTGTCATTTCTTACATAATGTTATTCAATGATGTATATGCTTATGTACCTAGAATTAGGTTGTGTATTATGCATATTAGAATAGTTGCATTGATGAACAATATACTACTAATATACATGGGTAAGTAGCCTATGGCATTGTACAACATTCCATTGCTACTTATCTAGAATGAAACCTCTTTGCTGACATGTTGGGAGTTGTGCACAGTCTTAACAATGTTCTGGTAGAGATTGGAAGGCATCTAAAAAGTTACGGGATATGGATAAATGTTGTATTGAAGCATTGCCTAAAATAATTGCATGACTGTATGACATATTTCTTTATGTTTAAGAATTTGTTATGAAAACTATGAGATTTTTTCTAATCATGCAATTTAACTTGTTGTGTAGGAAAGATCATATACCATCACCTACAAAAGAAGGACTACAACATTTGTTCAAGCAACAAAGTTATCTATTGAAAATATTGAAGATATTGAAGTTCCCAGGATCTGGGAAGAATGCCATGATCGAGGAGTACCAGTAGATCATGAAGATGTTTGGGATGCAGTCCCAAGACCTGAAGGGGAGTCTGTAGTGACTTCCAAGAGGATCTACAAGATCAAGCATGCTGCAGATGGCATCATAGAGAAATATAAAAGTGATGAAATAGAAGATACACCAGATGGATTTCAAGATAGCCTTCTTGAATGGTGTAGTCATATATGTGTGCAGAACTTGGTAGGATAGATAGCTTTCTATCCAGTTTGGGATTTACCAAGAGTGAAACGGATTCCAACCTTTACTACAAGGTTGAGGAAGGGAATCCTGTGATTCTACTCCTGTATGTGGATGACCTGTTTGTAACAGGAGATGACAGATTGATTGCCGACACACAGCGGAAGCTTGCTGCCGAGTTAGAGATGAAGAACTTGGGTATGATGCACTACTTTCTTGGTATGGAGGTGTGGTAGAGTGAAGATGGAATCTTCCTTGGACAAGGGAAGTATGCAGTAGAGATCCTGAAGAGGTTCGAGATGATGGACTGCGAGGCTACGGCATCAAACCTGAAGCTTCTGTGTGATGCTCAGGGATGATTTTAGGGGCGAAATTTAGCCCAATGGCGAATTTAGAAGGTTTCCAATTTTTTTTGGGGCGAATTTTTATGTAAAAGAGGTTTTTTAGAATTAATTTTAATAGCCCACTAATTATTATTTTTAAAATATTCAAACCCTGTATAGCCAAAAACGAATTCAGCAGGAATTTTCAAGAGAAAACAGTCGCCCCCGATTTTTGTGGGAGAAATAGGGAAAAATTTATTTTCGCCAATTTATTTTCCTTGATTTTTCCTTGGATGCACCAGTCGCCCCCGATTTTTAGGGATGGTGTTTCCTGTAAACTCATTCGCCCATGATTTCTGGCATGGCGGTTTTTGGAGCTATTGTTCGCCCTTGATTTTTGGCATCAGTTTTTTTGGAGATATTGTTCGCCCTCGATTTCAAGGAATAGCGGTTCTGGAGTCCGATTCGCCCTCGATTTCAAGGAATAGCGGTTCTGGAGTCCGATTCGCCCGCGATTTGGCTGCTAGAGTGCCAATAAAACCCCGAGCATCGCCCATGTTGAATCACGCTGGTAAAATTCTTGATTTTTACCCATACGAGGCTCACTAGTTTGTAGCGTGTATCTGAAGGTTTGCTAACTGCTTTGGCTGCACATTTCCGAAGGGTTTCGAGCATTAAAAGGTACGTGGCAACTGGATTGATTTCTTGTATAGTACCTGTTTGAAATCCCATGTATTCAAAAATTGCAAGCGTTCTCTGTTTCCATGATTTCATTTTACTATGGTCTCACCCTAGTAATTCTCATTCAAGAGTGTTTTATCCTTATTTGTCAAGATACATAGCAGCAGTATTACTGATGTTGTCGATTTTTGAAATCCTTGAGTGGATCAAACTGGTTCAGTCCAATCAAATAATAGGTAGGGAATATGTTAATGCATGCACTGTAGCATCGATTCAGTTATGAGATGTCATTCTAGACCATGAACCTGGGAAAAATGTAATATTATTGTTGATATCAGTTCATACTAGTAGGATTTACAGCTTTGATGATTGTAGTCGTTGTTTAATGATAGGTTCTATGTACCCTTTGTATCCCTCGGTCACAGCAGAATTGTTGAAAGGATCCTTCAAGGCTTCCATGTAAAGATGTGTATATACATCACCATCATAGCGATCCATACTGAACCCAAATAATGATCTGTATGATCAAAGGAATCAACCAATGCAATAGCATTTGGGCGCATCTGAGTCCATCATTGAAAAAAGAAAATTATCTGGTAGTGCGTAGACATTATAATATTGGTCTCTGAAGAATTATGAGGCAAAAAAACACATCAAAAGGCAGAGATGCTTCTTTTCTCATACCATCAACAGATTATGAAATATAGACATTTAATAAGCAACCGTCATGCTTTGGGGCTAAACAAAATTCATGTATTTAAGAATCAGGTGAGAAAACTGAAATTCAGTCTTCTTAAAATAAAGTATAATGAGATTCTACTGCAAACAAAACTATTCAAGATATAGAGAAACAAAGAAATATTGAAACTAAAGAGAAATATGCAAACTCACATGAGAATAAAGACTTCTTAGTTGATGCTTTGCAAGATTTGCTTGCCTTTTTGTCATGTATCCAGTGACCAGAAAATCCTCAACATGTTCACAAACTAGTGAGAGTCCATATGTATTACAGAGAAGTTAATGTAGCTGCTTCTTCACATTCAAACCAGGATATGCACCATGTACTTTATTGATAAATCTGCAGATCAAGACAACATTCATGTTTGAGCTACATAGGTTTCACATTTGATTCATGTTGTAACAGAACAAAAGAGATGTAAAAGATATAAAAGGTGAATGCAATGAAACCCAGATTCAAACTTAAAATAGAAACAGTCTCTGAAAATCTTGAGACCACCTACTCTGTTCTGTGGATGGGGCTTTGGGATCTTGAAATCGAAAACTTGACGCTTAGTGTCAAGACTTGGTGGTGTTGGATTACTAATGAAGAAACAATTTGGAGTAAGTTATGGAGGCACAAATATGCTTAGAACATAGAGGAGAGAGACCTAATTTAAATCACTAGTGAATGGAAGTGGTCCCTCATCTAGAATGTTGCTTGGCAGAACAGAGCTCTTGTGCAGAATCATTGCTTCTAGGAGATAAGAGAGGGGAAATATGCTCTATTATGGGAGAATGCATGGCAACATGAGCTCCCACCTGATGTAGATGCCCCTACAGCAAGGTAGTGGGAGACTCTGGAACAATATCCCTTACAGCAAGGTTTGACACATGTGAACTTAAGTCAACATAGCTTGCATTAGCAGTAGATAAAGGTCGAAATATATTTTCTTTCAAATCATGTGTAAAATTTTCAAAACAGCTATCAGATGTTGCAAGAACCACTTCTTTAGGAATTTCAAACAATTTATCACTGAATGGGGGCGTTTGAACATCTGCTCTTGCATCATAAGAAGTAACATTCCTCTGACCTCTAGGAGTTGTGCTGACAGTTCAAGAGAATCAATCACATTCATCAGACCATTAGGAGGACTGCAGACCTTTCTCTGTTCAGGAGTCGTCCCAGAAGAAACTTTCTCCTTTGAACGATTAGGAGTCATACAACATGTTCTGAATTACCTATCCTTACTCCCCTTTAGTGTTATAGATCATTTTGCAAATTTGTTGAATTTTAAGGAGCAACATATGGGATGAATCCTTTGGAAAGATGGGAGCAAATCTAGTTTTCAGGGTTATATCCAAAATCATGGAAGTCGTTTGAAACAATCGATTCTCAATCCTCTCTACTTGATCTTTCTTCTATGCATTTCTCATGTATCAATTAGTTTAGCTTACTGTATGCTTTCGGAGTAGCCCTAGACACCTCTGAAGGTGCTTAATGTTGATTGTACATTTGTCAGTCCCATTAACCTACATTTTTGGTCATTTACTGGACATTAATATTATTTAACTGATCTTATCTAGTTGTATTTCTTTTAAGCTTATGCAGTATGTGTCTATGGAAAGAGCATATTTGAAGATTAAGAGGCAACCAATGTCAAAAGGCTTATAGGATCTGTAAATTGGGCATAATGTAAATAAGTTCTCTTCACCTTCTAGTGCTAAATGGCATATTTGTCTGCTAAGTTTTGTCTTTTGAATGCTAAGTTATATTTGGTATGGGATGAAACTTCTGAGTTACATCTGTCACGTTCATAACGATTTCCCAAAAACAAATGCAGAACACAATCAAAAGTTGAACAAGCTTCAGACAAGGTTCTTCCCTGGTTAGATTTTCTTCTCCAATTATGGATTGGGTTAGTGTTCAGGTATGTTTAATTTTACTGAAGGTAAGGGTTTGTCAGGGAAAACTCTTATCTAGGCTAGGTAGTTCATAAGGAGATATACCCTAGTTGTATTTCCACAGGAAATTGTTCATTTTGGTATTGAATTTTATTTCAAACATACTCTGTTTTCTCATGACCTTTGTTTGAGTGATCTTGTCCATGAAGATCTCTTACTGATTTTCATAGACTGTAGTCTAATCAGTTGTGTACAGCATGGTGGAGATACATTCTCACATTGATGTTAGATATCCTATCTAAGGGATTTCATTGCATAAAACTTCATGCCGTCGGCAGATATTCAAAGGAAACTTAGTTACTGCCGATGAGCCTTTGCCGGGAATTCAAAACTCACTTTGGATGTGGTTATTTAATCAGATATGGAACAAATCTTCATTTCTGCATTCTGGTGGTCGAATGTTAGTGATTGAAATTTGAAATTGGATCACTGATACTAGACAGTTAGTTGATGAATGCACCAGCATTGTTTTCTAGTCTTATTGCCTAAGATGATGAATATTTTTCTGGGTTATTTTTTCAGAATTTGAAGAGTCCATGAAAGGATTAACCTGTCCTCTCTGTGACTACCAGAAACTATGTATTCATTATATACAATCACTAAGTCTATTGTCAAACTAACAAAAAATATTTAAACTTAAAAAAATTAATGTAAAAACATCAGATGACAAAAGAGCTTGCAAAACATGTTACTAGGTGTTGAACATTTAGTTTACTAAAACCATCGTGTGGTGACTATTTTACAAACATGAAATCTGGCAACATGGTAATGTAGAAGGAATTCATATTGCCCTAAGATACTAGACTAATCAAAGGGAGAAAAGAGTAATCTCTGCACATCCTGGTGAAGTGTAATCACATTTGATGTAGGCATGCTCCATAAAAGCCTTTGAAGGCTTTGCAGTATGTGCAAAAGCTCTTTGTAAACCTTGAAAAATGTCTCTGCAAGCATGTAGGGTGTATGTCACCAAGGTGCAATTAAAGAAATGTTGTGAACAACCAAAGCTACAAATTGAATTGTATATTATGCTTTAATTCATATTTTAATTTTTTAGGTTCTTTTGATGTGTCCATTCTCTCAATGAAGATGAGGTTATGCTTTTCTGCAATAACTTGTCAGAAATTCTGTGTTGAAGATTTGGACTAGTCACATCTCGAGGGGTGAATTCCATCTCAAACAAGCTCTGAAAATAAAACAGGCGATATGTAATAGAATGCTTCATAGAAGATTTGGATTAATCACATTTCTTTGGTAGAATTCCTTTTTAAACAGTTGGAAGTACTTACTATCAATGTTCTTTCTTCCAATACTTAACTTGAGCTTCATACTTGCAGTAAAGTATTCTTGATATCTATTCTTTCTGATTAGTTTTCTTCACCCAGCTCAAATATAAGTAGGGCAACTAATTCAGTCATCTCAAATGAGTTAGTATCTAGAAAACATGATCTTAGGATTAGGCTTGAACAAAAATGATCATAGATCCTGTCCTGTTCTAAACACACTCTGCATACTGCTAAAAGTTTCTGCATCGGAAAGCTATTATAGATTTGTGTTTAAGTATTCATTTTCTACGTGTCAAACTTACTGCAATGCTACTGTCTTCTGCATTATTTCTGTTGAAAAGGGCAAATTCAAGATTTCTAAATTAACAGAGATACAAGTGAAAATTGGGCTTAAAGTATTTTATCTGACTGTTTTGGAATGATGTTACTGATTAAGTAGGTTAATAGGGGGGTTGACATTTCAGTTCCTTGTGGCTTCTTATCCACCTTTTGTAAACTCATTCTGCTTCAATAAAATTCAGGGGCTTTAGAGAACACCAGGATATGCACCATGTACTTTATTGATAAATCTGCAGATCAAGACAGCATTCATGTTTGAGCTACATAGGTTTCACATTTGATTCATGTTGTAACAGAACAAAAGAGATGTAAAAGATATAAAAGGTGAATGCAATGAAACCCAGATTCAAACTTAAAATAGAAACAGTCTCTGAAAATCTTGAGACCACCTACTCTGTTCTGTGGATGGGGCTTTGGGATCTTGAAATCGAAAACTTGACGCTTAGTGTCAAGACTTGGTGGTGTTGGATTACTAATGAAGAAACAATTTGGAGTAAGTTATGGAGGCACAAATATGCTTAGAACATAGAGGAGAGAGACCTAATTTAAATCACTAGTGAATGGAAGTGGTCCCTCATCTAGAATGTTGCTTGGCAGAACAGAGCTCTTGTGCAGAATCATTGCTTCTAGGAGATAAGAGAGGGGAAATATGCTCTATTATGGGAGAATGCATGGCAACATGAGCTCCCACCTGATGTAGATGCCCCTACAGCAAGGTAGTGGGAGACTCTGGAACAATATCCCTTACAGCAAGGTTTGACACATGTGAACTTAAGTCAACATAGCTTGCATTAGCAGTAGATAAAGGTCGAAATATATTTTCTTTCAAATCATGTGTAAAATTTTCAAAACAGCTATCAGATGTTGCAAGAACCACTTCTTTAGGAATTTCAAACAATTTATCACTGAATGGGGGCGTTTGAAGATCTGCTCTTGCATCATAAGAAGTAACATTCCTCTGACCTCTAGGAGTTGTGCTGACAGTTCAAGAGAATCAATCACATTCATCAGACCATTAGGAGGACTGCAGACCTTTCTCTGTTCAGGAGTCGTCCCAGAAGAAACTTTCTCCTTTGAACGATTAGGAGTCATACAACATGTTCTGAATTACCTATCCTTACTCCCCTTTAGTGTTATAGATCATTTTGCAAATTTGTTGAATTTTAAGGAGCAACATATGGGATGAATCCTTTGGAAAGATGGGAGCAAATCTAGTTTTCAGGGTTATATCCAAAATCATGGAAGTCGTTTGAAACAATCGATTCTCAATCCTCTCTACTTGATCTTTCTTCTATGCATTTCTCATGTATCAATTAGTTTAGCTTACTGTATGCTTTCGGAGTAGCCCTAGACACCTCTGAAGGTGCTTAATGTTGATTGTACATTTGTCAGTCCCATTAACCTACATTTTTGGTCATTTACTGGACATTAATATTATTTAACTGATCTTATCTAGTTGTATTTCTTTTAAGCTTATGCAGTATGTGTCTATGGAAAGAGCATATTTGAAGATTAAGAGGCAACCAATGTCAAAAGGCTTATAGGATCTGTAAATTGGGCATAATGTAACTAAGTTCTCTTCACCTTCTAGTGCTAAATGGCATATTTGTCTGCTAAGTTTTGTCTTTTGAATGCTAAGTTAAGTTTGGTATGGGATGAAACTTCTGAGTTACATCTGTCACGTTCATAACGATTTCCCAAAAACAAATGCAGAACACAATCAAAAGTTGAACAAGCTTCAGACAAGGTTCTTCCCTGGTTAGATTTTCTTCTCCAATTATGGATTGGGTTAGTGTTCAGGTATGTTTAATTTTACTGAAGGTAAGGGTTTGTCAGGGAAAACTCTTATCTAGGCTAGGTAGTTCATAAGGAGATATACCCTAGTTGTATTTCCACAGGAAATTGTTCATTTTGGTATTGAATTTTATTTCAAACATACTCTGTTTTCTCATGACCTTTGTTTGAGTGATCTTGTCCATGAAGATCTCTTACTGATTTTCATAGACTGTAGTCTAATCAGTTGTGTACAGCATGGTGGAGATACATTCTCACATTGATGTTAGATATCCTATCTAAGGGATTTCATTGCATAAAACTTCATGCCGTCGGCAGATATTCAAAGGAAACTTAGTTACTGCCGATGAGCCTTTGCCGGGAATTCAAAACTCACTTTGGATGTGGTTATTTAATCAGATATGGAACAAATCTTCATTTCTGCATTCTGGTGGTCGAATGTTAGTGATTGAAATTTGAAATTGGATCACTGATACTAGACAATTAGTTGATGAATGCACCAGCATTGTTTTCTAGTCTTATTGCCTAAGATGATGAATATTTTTCTGGGTTATTTTTTCAGAATTTGAAGAGTCCATGAAAGGATTAACCTGTCCTCTCTGTGACTACCAGAAACTATGTATTCATTATATACAATCACTAAGTCTATTGTCAAACTAACAAAAAATATTTAAACTTAAAAAAATTAATGTAAAAACATCAGATGACAAAAGAGCTTGCAAAACATGTTACTAGGTGTTGAACATTTAGTTTACTAAAACCATCGTGTGGTGACTATTTTACAAACATGAAATCTGGCAACATGGTAATGTAGAAGGAATTCATATTGCCCTAAGATACTAGACTAATCAAAGGGAGAAAAGAGTAATCTCTGCACATCCTGGTGAAGTGTAATCACATTTGATGTAGGCATGCTCCATAAAAGCCTTTGAAGGCTTTGCAGTATGTGCAAAAGCTCTTTGTAAACCTTGAAAAATGTCTCTGCAAGCATGTAGGGTGTATGTCACCAAGGTGCAATTAAAGAAATGTTGTGAACAACCAAAGCTACAAATTGAATTGTATATTATGCTTTAATTCATATTTTAATTTTTTAGGTTCTTTTGATGTGTCCATTCTCTCAATGAAGATGAGGTTATGCTTTTCTGCAATAACTTGTCAGAAATTCTGTGTTGAAGATTTGGACTAGTCACATCTCGAGGGGTGAATTCCATCTCAAACAAGCTCTGAAAATAAAACAGGCGATATGTAATAGAATGCTTCATAGAAGATTTGGATTAATCACATTTCTTTGGTAGAATTCCTTTTTAAACAGTTGGAAGTACTTACTATCAATGTTCTTTCTTCCAATACTTAACTTGAGCTTCATACTCGCAGTAAAGTATTCTTGATATCTATTCTTTCTGATTAGTTTTCTTCACCCAGCTCAAATATAAGTAGGGCAACTAATTCAGTCATCTCAAATGAGTTAGTATCTAGAAAACATGATCTTAGGATTAGGCTTGAACAAAAATGATCATAGATCCTGTCCTGTTCTAAACACACTCTGCATACTGCTAAAAGTTTCTGCATCGGAAAGCTATTATAGATTTGTGTTTAAGTATTCATTTTCTACGTGTCAAACTTACTGCAATGCTACTGTCTTCTGCATTATTTCTGTTGAAAAGGGCAAATTCAAGATTTCTAAATTAACAGAGATACAAGTGAAAATTGGGCTTAAAGTATTTTATCTGACTGTTTTGGAATGATGTTACTGATTAAGTAGGTTAATAGGGGGGTTGACATTTCAGTTCCTTGTGGCTTCTTATCCACCTTTTGTAAACTCATTCTGCTTCAATAAAATTCAGGGGCTTTAGAGAACACCAGGATATGCACCATGTACTTTATTGATAAATCTGCAGATCAAGACAGCATTCATGTTTGAGCTACATAGGTTTCACATTTGATTCATGTTGTAACAGAACAAAAGAGATGTAAAAGATATAAAAGGTGAATGCAATGAAACCCAGATTCAAACTTAAAATAGAAACAGTCTCTGAAAATCTTGAGACCACCTACTCTGTTCTGTGGATGGGGCTTTGGGATCTTGAAATCGAAAACTTGACGCTTAGTGTCAAGACTTGGTGGTGTTGGATTACTAATGAAGAAACAATTTGGAGTAAGTTATGGAGGCACAAATATGCTTAGAACATAGAGGAGAGAGACCTAATTTAAATCACTAGTGAATGGAAGTGGTCCCTCATCTAGAATGTTGCTTGGCAGAACAGAGCTCTTGTGCAGAATCATTGCTTCTAGGAGATAAGAGAGGGGAAATATGCTCTATTATGGGAGAATGCATGGCAACATGAGCTCCCACCTGATGTAGATGCCCCTACAGCAAGGTAGTGGGAGACTCTGGAACAATATCCCTTACAGCAAGGTTTGACACATGTGAACTTAAGTCAACATAGCTTGCATTAGCAGTAGATAAAGGTCGAAATATATTTTCTTTCAAATCATGTGTAAAATTTTCAAAACAGCTATCAGATGTTGCAAGAACCACTTCTTTAGGAATTTCAAACAATTTATCACTGAATGGGGGCGTTTGAACATCTGCTCTTGCATCATAAGAAGTAACATTCCTCTGACCTCTAGGAGTTGTGCTGACAGTTCAAGAGAATCAATCACATTCATAAGACCATTAGGAGGACTGCAGACCTTTCTCTGTTCAGGAGTCGTCCCAGAAGAAACTTTCTCCTTTGAACGATTAGGAGTCATACAACATGTTCTGAATTACCTATCCTTAAGGGAGGGCAAACTGGCTTCTTAGAACTTGCCTCTAGTGAATTATTTCCATTCATCAAAGTAACAGCACTAGAAAGGTTATTTAACAGAGGAAGACTTGGGCGAGATAAAATTATAACTCTACCATATTGATTCATAGATACAAATCCTGTATTGTAAAGACAACGATGCAGTGAGGTTTTGCAAGAACTTGAGACATTTAGTGATGCTTCTTTATCCTGTAAAGTTGCATCTGAGGACTCGTGCTTTGAGGCTTCATCAGATAAGGATTTGTTCTTTGCTAATGATTCATCTACTTCACAAGAACAATAAGAAGCATTGACTTCTTGAAATGTTTGTTGTGAATCACTGACCACCTTTCCAGATTGTGTGGATGGAATGCAAAGTTGAATGTGATGTTCTTCAGAAACCAAATTATAAGGCTCAGGTCTATCAGTTGTTATTCCTGAATATAGTTCATTTCATTACCAGATTAAACAAAATATTCTCAAGAAAAGCAACTCCCTTCTGTAGAATAAAAAAATGTTTAAAAACTACATTGAGGTTTAAGTTTATGAAGCTAATATAGAACCACTTCTTTAGGAATTTCAAACAATTTATCACTGAATGGGGGCGTTTGAACATCTGCATTTATCCGATTACAGATAGACTACTGTATCAGACCATCACATAGCTGCTATCTACAGCCGGCATATATCCATACAACTAAACAAAAACTGTTACAGAAATTAAAATAGGCGTCCATCCCTGGTCATCAAAATCTGAGCTATTGCTCAATTCCGTGCCTCTATAGCTTCATGAAATGGTCTGTGGTAATAACTGTAGGTGCCCCCAATAGAGTGAATAGTAATCCTCCAAGTGCCAAGTGCTAAATGTTGCTGCGTCGCTTCTTTGGAAATCTGATCGGCCATCCCATTCCTCTCCCTGTAGACAAGTGTAAATGTAATATGATTAAATGACTATTTTAACCGTATTACCTCCTCCAGTATAGGTATGAGTACCATCACATGACAATGAGTAATCTCCTTTGCCCAGTCAATAACTATCCTGGAGTCGCCAAATATCTGAAGAGATAGACATCCTTGTTCAAGTGCAAATAACAGCAGCAGCCTAAGAGACATAAGTTCAGCATAGTTGTTAGATCCCCTCCCCAAACCAGCCATGATATGAAAGAAATGAGACTCGGTTTTGAAAAGGACTCCACCCCCACCACACTCCGATCGATGGTCAAGAGAAGCACCATCAAAATATGCCCACGGCATGGTTTTATCGATCATTTCCTCACTCACAGGTCGAGTTCTAATCTCTTTGACAGGTGTCTTGTAGTGTTGGATAACAGCCACAGCTTGTGCCACTACAGTCTCCTTCAGAATCCTGCAATCTTGAAATATGATCTTATTTCTGGTAATCCATATGCCCCATGCGAAATTACAAGGGGAAGCCCGGATGGTGTATCAGCATTTTGTTTGGCTTCTTGCTTTCGTAGGATAGCCTCATTAACATTGCATCTATCTCCAGTATGTTACATCTTTGAGACCAAGCTTCTCCCATCATGGTGTCATCCATTATCTTGTATGCTTCAACTCATACTGAGTAATATAATATTTTTCATAACATGAATCTCTGCCATAATTGTCTACACGTCCTAGCCTCCTCATGGAAAATATTAGTGGCTATCAATAACATGCCAGGTAGAACAAACATGTAGTTAACATGAATCAATACTGTAATGGGGAAGAATTTAATCCAGATCGAGTTATATATGTAGAGTGTGCTTTCACCAAGATAAGGTTCCACAGAAGTTAAGGTTTTGTAAATAGGTGTGAACAGTTCTTTTAGTTGCCCTGTATCTAGCCCTCTTATTGGTATGAGGTATCTCTTATCTGTTCCTGGGCTTCACTTAGACTACCAAGAATTCAACAATAGTATGCATAAGGTGGGGAATATTTTTAGTAAAAAGGGGGTTATATTTTGGAAGACTGGCATGGCATACATTTTCAATGCTAAATTTCAAGCAATTCAAATAGTTTGATTTGTCAAGGCTTGGCACCACGTGGCTATCCTTGTTGTTATTTTTAACCTAGACTAACTCCCCTTATTTGATCCTTTTATATTATTTTTATACTTCACTTCATTGGTGTTAATGGTAAGTTGTTATCTTTGGAAATTGTCTGACTTATGGTATGTTTCTATGTTAGAACCAATGTGCAATTCCTCGAGGAACCTTTCTAATATAAGATAGGATTGTCTTATGGCTTAGAGTGGTATGTTTTCCTTAATGATTATACATTATTTAGCTCTCGTATTTTTGAACCTGGAGCCTTTTTAATCTAGGTTTTTGAGATGTTTTTTTTGTCTCACTTACACCATATTTAAATTTTGTTTTATTCCTTGAAACCTATTTATTTACACCTAACCGGATGCACTCTCCTTGAAAGTGGCATATTTTCCAGGTTTGACATGGAGCCTTCTCTAACTCATTTTATGATGATGTGGATACCTATATGACTTTATATAATCAATCAATGTTGAGTCTAGTTTTACTTTAATCATATGTTAAATTCCCCTTAACAAATAACTTACCATGATCTTCACTTAATAAAATTATGCCACATATGTAAGTGCTCCCTTATGAATTAATTTCTCCATTTGGTGCGAAGATATAATATAAATGTTGAGTCTAGTTTTACTTTTAATCATATGTTAAATTCTTCTTAACAAATAACTTACCATGATCTTCACTTAATAAGATTATGCCACATATGTAAGTGCTCCCTTATGAATTAATTTCTCCATTTGGTGCGAAGATATAATTTGGTTAGGAGGTGGTACGACTTATATTCCCCTTCCCATTTGAATTTAATATAAAAAATGAGTGGTTTTTGCCATAGGTGCCCACTATTTGTAGCCATTAAACCCCTAACACTACATATACCCCAAGGGTACGACGTAGAATTTAGATTATAATTTATTATCTTGTATTTGTAGCTTTGCTTTGTATCATTTTATCATGCCCTCAATCATTTTATCATATGTAACCATTACCATTACCTTATGCATGGGACTTGATATAAAAAAATATTTGATCTCCTTGCAACTTTGATGTTGATAAGTGTATATACTCCCTAAATCTATCAGAACCGTAACGTTTTTTTTCTTATGCCCCTTTATTTTCATGTTTGTTTTTGGGCAATATTATTTATGCCTACTAATGACATTCTTGGTGTTTTTTTATATTTTGATTCCAAAGTAACACTTTGATGGTTGCTTAACTCTTTTTCATTTGTCTTCAATTTCAATATCTAAATCTTATTCTTGGTTGCATAACTCTTATTCATTTGTGTCTTCAATTTCAATATCAAAATCTTATTCTTTCTTTACCTCACACTTTATGAAAATAAATTATTCTCATCCATTACATCTACATCTTGGATCTCATTTCTCTCCACATTTCATGCATTTGTCTTTCCTCCATTTGTGAGCTTCTAGATTTTATTTACTTCTCATAGATGTGGCAAAAGACATCTTGATTTGTTGGTGTATCTATTCCTGTATGAAAGTTACTAAGAATTCAATCACTAAACCTGTGGTGTAGCAGCATTTTGTTTGGCTTCTTGCTTTCGTAGGATAGCCTCATTAACATTGCATCTATCTCCAGTATGTTACATCTTTGAGACCAAGCTTCTCCCATCATGGTGTCATCCTAGATCGGAATAGCATTTGATCAGGCCACGAACATAAAGATGCTAGATCGCCTTTTGCGTACTCGGGGAGCAGTTTCCTCAATGCTTCTGATGCTTCTTTGCTTAGAATCATAATTTAGTTGATTGTTCTTTTATTCTTTCCAGTAAATGCATATTAGAATAATTTCATTCCTAGCATTTAGTTCAGCTATTTTTCTTGTTACAAGATACCATAGGATATTTCGTACAATTCCAAAAAAGAAAACAATTTTTTTTTTTTAAGTAGATTTACTCAGATTTTCAGTTTTGGAAAGAAATGATTGAAAAAATGAAAAAGAGCTTTGTTGTAGAAAGTTTTGATTTTATGGCACTTTTGTTTCCTTGTTGCAACCACGCCACACAAAAGCACTACCCTTTTTGAGTAATAACAGCCCTAAAAACTTTTTAATAAAATGAAATAGAAACATTTTTCTTTTTTAGGGTACACTACACCAACTAGTTTTGGTTAGGATCTTGAGTTTAAATTACCTTAAACCACTCAAGATCACACATTACGCAAAAATCGTAGTGAGACTATCACAGGTAAACCCATTTCACTCAAAACTTGCCTGGGATCTATGCAGTAGGTCATTGCGAGATCAGATTGTTGGGAATACTCCTCCTACTTTCTGTTCGAGCATACGCCAGGATTGGATTGCGTATTGGGGACTCTTTCGATTTTCAGGCTTAGCTACCCTGCCCACGCTTTCTGATTCGACCGGTGACTGTTCCCCCAGGAGTTTTCGGTGTTGTGGTATCCTTAGTATCTGACTCTAGGTTCATACACAGGTGATAGCAGAGGGTATATCTGTTGTACCTAAGACAGACGTGGGAGGAAATCCCTTGCAGGTCTTTGGGAGGGCGGTTGGGTGATTCCAGCGCTTGCACCCTTAGTCATTGTATTGTGGACCCCGGGTAACTGTCTTTCTTCCTTCGTTGATCTGTTCTGGGCCCTCATCATCCCAGACTCTTCTCCGGAAGGCATCTTTGTTTGCCTGGTTTGTATACTTAGGACTTTTTAGTTGGCGTGCTATTTGCCCCCTAGTTGTAGTGGCCACCAGGTTTTAGTCTGTTATTTTATATTTATAATCATGGAGAATCAAGAGCTTCGTAGATCGAGGAGGTTTCAAAACCTTCCACCACTTAGAACCTTTACATCCAGCTAGACGATAGCGGGTAAACCCCGGTATTTCTTCAGAAACTACTCCTGAAACAGAATTTCCTGAAGAAATTCTTGCAACAGAAAACCTTCAAATAGAGGTTCCTGAGGAACCACTACTAGTTACCACAGATCAGCGACACCCCGTATTCAGCGACAACAAAGTATTCACATGAAGGGGCATGAATGAGTTGTCATTTCCCACAGATGGTGTAAAATCGTTCCTGATAGAAAACACTCATATCCAATCCAACAAGGGGTGGAATCCCCCAGTTGACTCATACCATTTGGACTATCTAGAGGGATGTGTCAAGTAGAACATCTTGTGTTTCGAACCAGTAATGGTTCCCACCATGAAGGGGCATGTAGCTCAATGGTCAGTCGAGGGTAGGTCATGGGATTGACTCCTAGCCTATCCAGTTTTCAACATGGTATCAAAGCCAAGTAGGTCGAGGTGGCTAGAAAGCCTAAGCCAAAGTGTAGCTTAGTGGGAGAGGGGAGGGTTCAGAGCGGGAGTTTGTCGACAAGGGTATTTCTTGAGTTTGATTCATAACTTGCCCAGTTTTCAAAGTGGCAACATACCCAAGTAGGCTTATATGGCTGGAAAACCCAAGCCAAATTGTGCACTTAAGGGGGGTGTTGGAGCCTGGAGGTAGCAATCCACATCTTTAGAACAAACTGTTGAGGGTGTCCATGATGAAGGGTCATGTAGATCAAATGATAAGGCAGCGCATCATCCAAGAATACGTCATGGGTTTGAATCTTGGCCTGTCTAGTTTTCAACATGGCATCTACAGTAGGTTGAGGTGGCTAGAAGTCCTGGGAAAGTGAGGCTTAAGGGGGTGAGGAACCACTCCGTCTTTGACGGCTCATTCGAAGGTCATGTTCAGAGTGCCGAAAATGAGGACCAGTCCCAGAATGTGAATTGGGAAATGGATTTTACCTAAGATTGTATATGATCCAATACACATGAGAGACTCTTGAGTCTTATTTTGGTATAGGTGTTCCATGGACCCTTGCGGGTAATCATTATATGTAAATTTGAGCTAGCATTTTAATTAAAAAAAGATTCTACATTGTACTTTTTTGTTATAACATTGATGATATGACATACATTTCCTTGATGCAGTTTATTTTAAGATTGATGTTTTTATATTTATCTTTTACATTGTCTCTTTTTTTATGTGATAGGAAATGACAATGGAATTTGACAAAGCTAGGCCTAGGAGCTATCTCTTCACATAGATAGTGTCCTGACATTGAAGGATAAATAACTAATTTGACTACACTTTCGCTAAGCAAGAATGAGCTCATTCAAGTACATGAAACCATGTTGGTGTTTATCTCAAATATTTTTGTGCAAATTTTTATGGTTTGTTTATTGCTTTTATTTGAAACATTTTGTCGATTTGTGGAGTTTGCATGTATTTTGGTTAATTATTGTGTTAGACCCTTGAATGCTTCTAGTTCTCATTTGATGCTTGATTTAGCCCTTTGTTGTAGCTTGAATCAATATTAGATTTAGTTGATTTCCATTGATTTAGGGTTCGAGAAAATAAGTTTTTATTACCTTTTATTTGCATGAATTAATTGTCTTCACTTTTTCGATTTGTTTATGCTGATTGTATATTTTCTTTGTAAATACTTATCGTTATTTAGAAAAATAAATGAGCTCTACATAGCTAAGCGAAGAGAAAAATGGTCTATGCACTAGGTTCCTATGCATTGATCATAGGAGACCTATTGGACGAGACCAACATTCCTCTAGTCCAATTGGCTCAAAATTTTCCTAGCCTCCATGGGCATAATTGGCTAGTGAATGCCAAAATGATGCATAATGTCTGATTCTATTAGTTTATCGGTTTGTCAAGGTCCAAGTCCCCACATGTCATGGAAACTCTAATCAATAGAAAAAAACAATTTGTAATAAAAGCTCTAACATGGGTTATAATAACATCTACACACCAATATCAACAAAGAATACAACATCTACAATCAAAATCAACTACTAGACACATTTAGATATGGTATCAACAAATGGTATAACATTTAGATATGGTACTAGTGTTGAGGAATTTAGATGGAAAAAAGTTACATTGTCCAAAAGTATGACACAACAATAAGATAGCCCCCAATAGTCGACACTACAGGATGCCAACAAAATCACTATAATGTTATTCAAAGTATGTGCCAAGAAAAATACTTAAGGAACATGCCTAGCTTAAAACCTATGTACAAACTTGCCTTGAAGTATCAAAAACAGTCTAGGGTAGCCACACAATCTATTGAAGGATAGTCTGTGGATGCAGTTCCTTTGTTGATTTAAGCAATTCAAAAAAGTCATCTCCCAAGACTATTAAAGAAGAAAAAGAAGAAATCTCTAATAATTGCAGGGAGGACTACAAATAGATTCTAGAAACTCAAGTAGTAGAGGAAAAAATTGTAAGTAAGAAGAAGATGCAATGCTAACGTCATCAGAGCTATGAATGACAATCTCCACCCGAAGAACCCCTCTGATAATGTTCCTCCCTGCCATGTCCATGTTGAGCACATCTTGAAAGCATTGCATTCAATGAGGCTGTATTTCGCTTTGGCACTTGGCCAAACACTTTATGTGCATCCTCCAAACACCCACATTTAGAATACATGTCTCCAAGATCTACTCGGATTTGCTTGGATATCAAGGCTTCATTAAGGCCACCACCATTTGGTATTGAGACCAAAACTTGAAATAGAGCAATTGAACTCAACATTTGAAGAAGCCTTGAACTCATAATTAACAAGCAGAGTGTCATTCAATGTGTTTTATAGATCAATGAAAGATTCGCCAAATTTTTACAATATTTTATAATTCAGTGAAATATTCGCCAAATTTTTACAATATTTTATAATTTAGTGAAATATTCGTCAACTTTCACAATATTTTATAATTTAGTAAAATATTCGCCAAGATTTTACAATATCTTATAATTTAGTGAAAGATTCGCCAAGATTTTACAATATCATATAATAAAATGAAAGATTCGCCAAAAAATTATATATACATATTATATTATTGATAAAATCGCTTTCAAATTTTCCTATATATCGGGGAGATTCGCCAATTTTTTTACCATATAAATTTGGGGGGGGTTCTTAAAATCATCCCTGGTGATGCTTCATCTGAACCGGTTGATGTCACTATGTATCGTCAGATGATTAGGTCCTTGATGTACCTGACGAACACGAGACCAGATATTTGCTTTGCGTTGAACACATTGAGCCAGTTCCTCACGGATCTGAGAGATGTTCACCTGGTTGCTGTAAAGCATATTCTGAGGTACCTGAAGGTTACAATTGATTATGGGCTCAAGTATGAAGCAAATCAAAAGTTTAACATGTAGGGTTATGTTGATTCAGATTGTGCTGGCAGTGCTGCAGATAGGAAGAGCACATCTGGGTGCTGCTTCAGTATGGGATCAGGTGTGATCTCTTGGTTTAGGAGGAAGCAGTCCTACGTATCACTGAGTACAGCTAAGGCAGAGTATGTTGCAGCCTGTTTAGCTAGTAGTGAGGCAGTATGGCTACGGAAGCTACTGTCTGAGTTATTTGATCTCCCGTTGGATGATAATGGTATCTTTTGTGATAACCAGAGTTGTGTGAAGCTGTCCGAGAACCCAGTGTTTCATGACAGGTCGAAACACATAGAGATCAAATATCACTATATCAGGGATATGGTGCAGAGAGCAGCTGTGAAGCTCCTGTACGTTGCGACGGACGAGCAGATTGCAGATGTGCTGACGAAACCACTAGCCATAGTGAAGTTTGAGTACTTCAGAGAGAGACTTGGTGTTCTTCGGATTGATGACACTTCGAGGAATAATTGATGGACACATTTGCAGAGGCCATTCCAAGCATGTTGTAAGGAGGATCCTTCACATGGCTGTGGATGTAAGCGCTGGATGATGAGCATCAGGATGATGCTCCAGTTACTGCTCTGTATATGCATCAGGAGGATGCTGGATATGATCAGTTGGATCATGTATATGTATGTACGCATCATGTTGGATGTTGGGTATGATCAGTTGGATCATTTATATGTATATGTATGTACGCATCATGTTGGATGCTGGATATGATCAGCTAGATCATTTATATGTATATGTATGTACGCATCATGTTGGATGTTGGATATGATCGGTTGGATCATTTGTATGTATTTTGTATAAGCATCATGTTGGATGCTTGGACCATGTATCTGTATATGTATCAGGTGGATACATTGTATGATCAGGTAGATCATGTATGTTGATATGTATCATGTATGATCAGGTGGATCATGTATTTGTATTTGTATCAGGTGGATCATATATGATGATATGTATTAGGTAGATACTTGGTATGCATCAGGTAGATGCATTGTATGATCAAGATGATCATGGATGACGAGCTTCAGGATGTTGCTCCAGATGATATGCAGCAGGATGTTGCAGTGATGATGATCAGGATGATCATGTGTACATCAGGATGATGTATGGTGAGTGTCAGGTTGATACTCTATGGCTGTGGATCAGGTTGTGCAGATGAGCATATAATTTGGCCCTGGGAGATTTGCAGATAGTCTTTCGAGGTTTTCCCTATGGCATGTAATGTGGCCCTGGGATATCTGGCAAATGCTCTTTTGAGGTTTTGCTCTGGGAGGACATATAATTTGGCCCTGGGATATCTGGAAAATGCTCTTTCGAGGTTTTGCTCTGGGAGGACATATAATTTGGCCCTGGGAGATCTGCAGATAGTCTTTCGAGGTTTTTCCTATGGCATATAATCTGGCCCTGGGATATCTGGCAGATGCTCTTTCGAGGTTTTGTCCTATGGCATATAATATGTCCCTGGTAGATCCGATAGGTTGGGCTGTCTACCCGTAATAAGTCCTGGGATGCTCTTGCGAGGTTTTTCCATGACCACATATAATCCCTCCCTGGGAGATCCTATAGGTAGAGCTATGTGCTCGTAACATCCTGGGATTCTCTTACGAGGTTTTGTGGTGACCACATATAATCTATCCCTTGGAGATCCTATAGGTAGAGCTGTGTGCTCGTAACAGCCTGGGATGCTCTTGCGAGGTTTTGTGGTGAGGTCGCATATAATATGGCCCTGGGAGATCCTATAGGTAGAGTCGTGTGCTCGTAACAGCTTGGGATGCTCTTTCGAGGTTTTGTGACGCACGTAACAAGTCCTGAGGTTTCCACAGTATGGCCAGTGATGACGAAGACCTGTAGGTGGTGGGTCTACATCCAGTATGAAAAAGGACTGGCTCTGTAGAACTTCCTATGACGAGTAGATTCAGAGATTGATTGAGATAGCAGCAGCAGTGACGATGATGATGACTCGATGACGATTATCCAATGACGATGATCCAGAGAAGAAGACTTGTGCTAGAAGACCTGTGTCGAGAAATACCTTCCTAGTTAAGAGGGAGTGTTGATGTATATGTAACTTCGGAATGTATTTCACATATATGTATATTGTATTCCTATAGAGATGTTATTATTCCTCTATACGGAAGTGTCGTCATTTATATTGTAAGTGTCGTAACTTATACTTGATGGGTTATTAGACCACCTTATTGGGGTTGGCCCTGTATAAGTCATGTCGGTCAAAGGGTTATTATACCACCCTATTGGGGGTCGGCCATGTGGGTCAAAGGGTTATTAGACCACCCTAGTGGGGGTCGGCCCAGTCAGTCAACATTATGTTAGGTGGTTAAGTTGAGGCCGACCTAGTTGAGTAAAGGTCAATTCAAGTTAGTGTATATATAGAGAGTGTGTCTCTCTCATTTTACACATTCTATTCTCTCACTCACACTTGGGAGAGCGGCGCACTTGTGGAGGAGGAGGCTCTGCTGCTAGGAGAAGACTATCTCTTGTATTTTGGTTGTATCATTGCTCTATCTATCTCTGAGGAAGTTATTGGGGTTTTTCACCTTTATGGTTTTCCCCAAGTAAAATCTGTGTCTCTTGTGTGCTTGCATTATTATGTCCATGATTGATATGTTGTAGATACGTTGTACATGTTGTTCTCTCAGTTAAGATCCTAGATCAGATTGAAGTAAATTCTGAAAATTTAACAATAGTAACCTGCTCTTAGGATTTTATGAGCAGTTGTATTTGCTACATAATGGCCCCCACAAAATCCTGAATGGAACTCAGTTAGGATCTTTTTGGAATCTTGTTCATGTACACATCTAAGTATTACACCGTTCGGGTTTCTCCAACCCAAACCTTCTTGAGTGAGGCAATACCTAGCAGTTTTTAATCTAAAATCCCTCCTCTTATGTCCTTTGAGATGATCGGGGACATCTAAATGTAACAGAAAATATATGATGTCTGAGTACCAATGATTGTCAAGTTCTTGCAAGGCTGGCGTCATGCGAGGATTGGATGAAAGGTTTGCACAACTCAATTCAATAGCTTCTTCATTTTTCTAAGTTAGCATCTTAGCTAGGCATTGCCCCTTTATTAGTTTAGTGGGCCTAATCTCTAGATCATACTCTTGGATTTAAGATACCCATGTGCCCCTTGTTCCTAAGCAATCCTGCTGGGATAGGATGTCTTTTACTACAACATGGGGGACATATCCTATAACTCTTGAATAACCAATGTATGTTCTGAAATGTTTTAGATATTTTACTAAAGCATAGGCCTGTTTCTCCATGATAGTATATTTCAGTTCGAAATTTTGGAGGGCTCTACTCATGAAGGAAATTGGTTGCTCGAACCCTTCGAAGTTATTTTGGAGCAACACCCCGACAATTGTGTCTTCGGAGGCAAAAGAGAATATCATGAATTCTTTTGTGTAGTCAGGGTTGATTAACACAGGTGATCTAGTAATAGCATCTTTGATGGTTGCAAAGGCTTCCCTCCCTTCATCATCCCAAACAAATTTAGCATCCTTTTTTAACAACCGCTGCATGGGTTTCATTAGCTCGGCTAAATTTGGGATGAATCTTCTTATGAAGTTGATATGACCGTTGAAAGATTGGAGACCCTTAACATTTCTAGGAAGGGGAATTTTCTGGATAGCTTCAACTCTTTCGGGGTCAACTTTGACCCCGTCTTTGTTAACAATGTGACCTAAAAGCTTACCCTCCTCAATGCCAAAGACTGATTTTACCGGATTTAAAGAAATCCCATATTCTCTGCATCTTTCAAATACCTTCCTAAGGTGACCAATATGGCTAGATCTTTCTTTTGAAAATACAGTCAAGTCATCTTGGTATATTTCAATGATTTTTCCCACCAATTCCTTGAAGGCATAATCCATGGCCCTTTGAAAAGTGGCTCCAGCATTTGTGAGACCGAAAGGCATTCTCAGATATTCAAAAGTTCCCCAAGGGGTTGTAAAAGCAGTTTTGTGTCTATCTTCTTCTTTGATGACTACCTGATTGTAACCTGAAAAGCCATCCAGCATTGACATCATGCTTGATCCAGTGACCCGTTGGAGGAGGGTCTCCATATTTGGGAGGGGGTAATTGTCTTTTTGACATGCTATGTTCAGGTTCCTGAAGTCTATACATATTCTTAAACTGCCATTCTTTTTTCTGACTACCACTAAGTTGGAGCACCATGAAGTATGTCGAGTGGGTGCTATAATGCCTGCTGCCAACATCTTTTTTAATTCTTGTTTGACAATAGGAGCCATCTTAGAATTTATTTGTCTCATCTTTTGCCGGAAAGGTTTGCCCTTTTGACATTCGGGTTTCAAGGGAATGGTGTGTTGAAAGACATCTTCCCTATATGCTTTAAGCTCATCATAAGTGAAGGCAAATATATCCTTAAATTCTCTTAGAAAGTTTATAAGGGCATTCCTTTCTTCCTCATAGATACCTTTTCCAATTTTTAGTATTTTTGGTTCAGTTTCCATTCCGATGTTGAATTCAATGTACTCACCTGGCTTCATCTGGTCCACACTATTCTTTCTCCTATCATGTCTGTCAAAAATATTTTCTAAGGCAACAAAACCTCGTGGAACCGGATTTGAGCAGTTACCTTCATCATGATAGTCGTTGCCTTCTTCCTGATCATTTGGTTTATAATTTAAGAACTCATCAATGTTAGTTATGAACTTTAGTATTTTTTCATCATCTATGAAAAATTGCCAATGTTCTATATTATCAGGGATAGAAGGTCTGAAATTTATTTCCAAAGGGCAATGCCCCTCTAACATTTCATCTAACGGTTGAAGTGTTGAAGCTGAAACTGGAAGTCTATCCGCGGCACTATTCTGATCTCGAGGGATTGCTTCTATATTAAGGGCATCAAAGAATTCCATTGTGTCCCAGACTTCATTTCGTTATTTCTTAAGTCTCTGACATTTACATGCAAACTGACCCTTAATCTGTTGGACAATTAAATCTGAATCCCCTTTTATAGTTAGCAGTTTGATTCCCATGTCCTTGGCAATATCTATGCCTAGTAGAAGTGCCTCATACTCTGCCACATTATTTGTTCCCTCAAACTCTAATCTGAAAGCAAAGTTGAAGACCTTACCCTCTGGTGAGATGATGACAACCGCAACCCCTTTTCCTGCTCTAGAATATGCTCCATCAAAGTTCATTTTCCATAGCTTATTTGTTTTTTCACTTTAAACCTCGTCATGGATTGGATCTATAAAGGTGGAGTTGATTTGATAGGTCCCTATTTCACCAGTATTGCAGATAAATTCATTTGATGGTTTCTTAGGATTCTCAACATGGTATCTCCTTTCTTTTTCAGTGTGCAATTTGACAAGTGAATCTTTGGAAGCTGGAACTGTTGCATAAGACCAATCTAGCTGTATAGAGCCACCCAAAGTTGCACCCCACTTTCTAGAGAGTAGCAAACCCCACCTATCTGGTACATCTATGACAAGGATGTCCATGGTAACATGGATGTCTGGATACTTGGCCAATCTAACAGGTACATTTTCTATCATCCCTTCAACCTCAACCGGTCTAGAATCCATGGCACACACATTTTGGTAGGTCTTGGTGGTTTTTAAGTTAAGTTGTTGCATAACTTTTTTGGTCATTAGACTTGCACCAGATCCTAAATTTAGCATACAATTGTGTAGAAGAAGGTCACCTATCATCAATGATATATAAAAAAGGGGGTGAGCTTCTTTTCTTGTTTCCCTAGTATGCAGGATTATAGGAGGGTCCTCATAAGTTGTGCCACAGCTGGTTGAAGGTGTCTCTACATTGTCCGAAAAACTGACCTTCTTAGGGGTCTAAGGAGTAAGAGGAGTGGGTGGACTGGGTTTGGTAGTGCATGTAGAAATGGGTATTTCCAGTGTTTTCAACAACTTTTCCTTTTGAACAGGAATTTTATATAGCTCATTTATGGGTACAGGCACCTTAGTAGTATTGAACCAATTATTCCAATCAAAATTTAATCTAGTAGAATCAATTGATTCGGTTGGAATAGTTACCTTTGTTGGTTGCATGACAGGTGCAGGATTTGATCTTCTTTGGTAACCAACCCCTTTAAACCTCTGCAAATTGTGGAGTTGTTCATTTGAAGGTTTTTCTCCAAAGTTTCTAGTCATACTATCTGGCTCATGATTGCTTTGTTCGGCCTGTCTCCAACTTTCTCTGGAAATGTTGCGGATGACTCCTACTGCATTTATGTACTTAGGCTCACTTGATGTTGGCTCACTGGTACCACCCTCCGGAAACCCATGCTCTTGTACATAGTTTGCAAAGTAGTAGGAGAATTCCTCATAGAAATCTTTGCAACCTCTGCAGAATGGGATATAGGTCTTGTTTATGTTAGCATCCTCTATTTGACTTGGAGGCCTCTTTTCATTGTTGGGAGCCTATTTTTGCCAATTGTTTTTGGGACAGTAGTTTCTTTGAATCGACTAAGTCTGCTGGATATGTTGAACATGTTGGACATGTGCTCTTTCTATGTTTATGATTTTATTCTGCACTTCCTTCATCTGAACTACATGTTTCTGTTCAGCCTTTTCCATCCTCTCACACATTTCCATCATCTTTTTCTCATATGAATCTTTTAAAGTAGCCATAGGGTCTTTTTCTTTAGGTTCAGGAGCTCTTGAAGGGATTGAGGATCTAGAATACCCCTGGATGTTTGACTCTCCAGAAGGCATCATGTTCTTGTCAATCTTAGTAGCCAATTTTTGGGCTTCAAGCAAAGTAGTGGGTTCCTTATCTCTTATTTGGTATTGTATCTTGCCACTCAATGCTTCTATGTAATAGTCCAATAATGAAGTTGCAGGAGGTGCATAAGTATCAGGGATGGAATTAGACAATTCTATGAATTTAGCATTAAATTCATCCATAGTTTCAGTATCCGACTTCTTCATGCTGGTTAAGGATGCTACTAGATGCCTAGGCCCCTTTTTGCTACCAAACTTGTCGAGGAAAGCAGTCTTGAAATATGTTATGGTGGCAAAAGAGTTGTCTAGCAGGTTGTCATACCAATTTCCAGCCTTACCATCCAGAGATAAGGCAAAGAGGGTCATGTAGACATCTTCCTGCTTGTCAGCGCCTCTGACTTATGAACCACAATGCTTTAAAAAATTTATGATGTGTTGCTCAGCAGAGGTAGAGGTATCAGTGCCATCAAAATTCATGATTTTGTCGATAGCTTTTTCAGGAATGTCATGGGGTTGACCTGCTATCTGAGTGAAGTTGAGTTGAGCAAAAAACTCACCCATTGTGGAAATGAAACAATTATTAGTTTCAATATTTTCAAAATTTTCTAGGTTTTCTTGGAACAAAGAATGGATGTCTAAAATAGACTCAGATCTAAGTTCTTCAAGGATTTTACGAGAAGCAAGCTTGTTTAGTCTTCTCCTATAAACCTTTCCAGGCTCAGGGATAAAATTAAGCAAGCCTTCAGAATTTCTTCTAGTTGAATACCTTGAGGTGTTAACTGACAGTGGAGTCGCCAGGTAGATCCAAGTCTAATTTCAGAGAATGATTTGACTTAAAAAATCTACCAAAAAATGAAAACTAAAAACGGCAGTGGAGTCGCCAGATAGATTCAGAATCTATCAAAAAGGTAAAACAAACTAGAAAAAATTAAGGTCATCCAGGAACAAAAAGATTTGTCCCCTGCAGCGACGCCAAAAATGTTGTCCGCCAAATTGCACACCATCAGCAGAAATATTTCGAAAGTTGTCTCTTCACTAGAAGTGAGAGAAGTGTGGCCTTGGGGTCAAGCAATGAGCCAGGTACTATCACCTGAATCACAGCTCCTCCGTTTAGGATAACTCCTAACGAAGCCAAGGGGGGTAGTCCCTACAAAGAGTTTCGCTAAGGATCTTATATGTTTTAATGTTTTAAGTGTATGGTGATGCGGATGGGTGTTTTTTAGGAGTTTTTTTATGATGATGACCACAATTACAGAAATGAACACAAGATAATAAGCAATCCACATTGCGTTATAAGAGTACAAGATCACAGTATATCAAAGACTTGAAAAATGAGATAGCATCCACAGATAAATGATTTAAAAAGGACAAATGGCCCGACAATATAGATATATGAAAAATACAACAATTAGACCAGTGCCTTATGGAGTCAAAAGTATGTATAGTGTTGGGGGATACTGAAAGTAGGTCTTTGATAGTAGCTGTTCGTCAGATCGTTATGCAAATTATCTTTGTAAATTGTAAGTTTTAGGTTGTTTTGATTATTAGGCTAAGAATAAGGATATCAAAAGTCCGGAAATAATATCGGTAACCTCTTAGATGATAGGTCGAAGCCGCCCAGATTGCAAAAAGAGTAAGTGTTCAATTGGCTTGACCACCCTTGAGTCTGACAGCGGGATTTCGACACCACCTGTTTCAGGAAACAACCTCAGTATTTTTCGAAGGGCAACGCCGGTTCGTTGGTTGGGGTAAAGTTTTATTAAATTATCACTTGTGACATTAGCAAATACAACACCTTTCTGAGTACTAGCCCAACCCTTTCAGGTTGGCAGAGCATACGGGTGTTGGATAATCAACCAAGATAAATTAATTATGAAGGGGTGTGAGTTGGAAATTTTTATTATTAGAGCACAGTTCAACTCTCCGATAGAGAGCTCTCTTGACTTAGTCTTAAGACCAAAGTTCAAGAGACTTTAATTAATCCAAATGCTTAATGCAAGGGAAATGCAACAACTAAAATGCTCTCCGATAGAGAGTGCCCTTGACTTGGATTTGGCCAAGTTCAAGAGGCTTTGATTATTTTTAAGAAAGGAAGTAGTTGTAACTTGAAGAACAAAAATGAAGCTTAGATGACCGAAAATGAAATAACGATAGCAAGATTTAACAAGATGATTGAAATAAACTGGAGATAAATTTAGTATTCTACCAAACAATATTAATCTAAAGGTGGGATCTACCTCCAAACAAGGTTGATCACTAGAAACACTAGTCCTTGATACTTTCCAGCTAGCTGGAACTTCGGCAAAGAGGCTAATGGGGAACGCGAAGCTACCACAAAGCTATGTGTCCTTTGGGATGCAATCCCAAAGTTTGCTTACTCTAGTCAAAACTTGGAAATGGAGTACAGAAATAAAATATTAATCTAAGAACTAAAAGAGAAAGAGAGATCTAAGCTAAGCAAAACACAACACTCTTCCCCAAATGGGGAAGAAGAAACCAAAAAGTGGAGGACTCCTCCACTTATCTCTTTATTAATTTATTACAAATGCCTTTGGAAGAATCCTTGAGAAGGTCTTTTAAGTGAAAATGAAACTTGGAAAATCAAACTAACTCTTAAGAGCCATTACAAAGGATAGTGAATGGTATATTCGTGTGTTGAATCCTCCTTGTATTTTGTTGAAGTTCTTGTTACTTTGGGATTGGATCCCTTCACTTCGACTTTTTCAAACTCCTTTCGCTTTCAAACACCTACAATATAGATCAAACTCAATGCACCCTTTAGTTTTAATGAAACAAAATGTGATATTTGCACTAAATATGAACTAAATAAAAATGAATTGAAAGACAATGCAAATCTAACTTTCAATGGAATCTAGGATGCAAGAATTAACAATAACATGAGTGCAAATCCTACTATGAAGTGCAACTAGCTAATGAAACAAGGAAAGACTAGATCCAACGATGCCTAACTATCAATCTTCCAATGCATAAAACTACTACAAACTAACCAAACCTCAAAGTATTCACTCATTTTTTGTACTTTTATGTGATTTCTAGGGTAATTTTAAGGATGGACGAGAGGAGCTAAGAGAGGAAAAACGAGAGGATGGAGGGAAGAAAGATGATGGGGAACGAAAGGGAAGAAGGGAGGAGAAATGGCAAGGAGAGGAGGGATGGACGAAATGAAGATGAAGAAAAGGACGAAAGCTAAGAGGACAAGGAGGATGAATGGGAGAGGAACAAGTGGTTTTAGAGAGGCAAACGAGAGGGCAAAGACCAAATGAACCAAAAAACAAAGGCAAACAAGGTGTGATCTCAAACTTGGAGAAAGGAGAAGCTTGGAAGTCCACAGTTTGGATGGGTAGATCTAGTAACCAAAGTAGAAGTTTTGTTGAAGTTTGATGGGAAGAGCTAGATCCTCTAGTTTATTTGAGTTCAGAAAGCTTGAAACTCCTTTAGCCTTATGTGGAGTGAAGATGTACCTGCAAGAACCTTAAGCTTTGGGCAATATATGTGAAACAAGAATATTTAAGCGAAAAGAACTAGATACATTGTTTGCTTGTGCGAGATTGTTAGCCCTCTTGAAGCAAGATCTACAACTTAATAATCTCAAATAAAAATGCAAAAACAATATCACCTCGTTTATAAGGTGAAGCAATGGCCACCAAGAGCCTCCACGTTTTGACCTCCAAAGTCTCAACTTTATTAATAATCAAAATTGTTTACAAAATATCCAGAGTTTCTTTGCTGAAAAGCCCATGAGGAATGAGGAAAAAGAGCCTCATTATATAGCAAAACACAAGAGATAGCCTACCCTAATTCGAATTGGCTTGAATGGGGCCAATAGCACCTAACACAAGTCTAATTCCAATCTAAACTTCAATCATCAACGAGCTTGGAGTGGAAGACCACCAAACAACTTGAGTTCAAAGTCTACATGGATGGGGAGGTGGCCTCCACCTAGGCAAGGCGCCCCCCATCCTCTTCTTGGAAACTTCACCATCAAATAATCGAATGCCACATGGTAAACCCAATCTCCAACCAAATATCAACGTGATCAAGAGGAAATGCGTGAGCCCTTGTGGTAGATAGCTTGGAGTTTAACTTGATTATGATTGAGATCTTTGGTGGTTGGGAGTGGGAGGTGGCCTCCACCTAGGCAAGGCACCCCCACTCCATTAAATACAACTCAAGCACCAACCAAAACTCATTTAATACCCATTCCACATCACTAATTCGAGTTTGCATGCATGGAGGGCGAATTCTCTTGAAGTTAATCTCTTGTGCTAACTGGAGAGTTGACTGAAGCTCAGTGGAGTTGATTGGAATCATCTTAAATGCCAGGTTCCATGTCAATTAGACTTTTATTTTATTCAAATTGACTTATTTTGGAGAGATTTGGATTATCTCCAAAATATTCAATTTTATTATTTTAATTAATAATTTCTCTGTAACTGGGTTTTTTGAGAAATTATTAATTATGAGGCCTCATTGACATCCGAAACTTAGGATAAACTGGTCCGGGGATCATGAATGATTTTTGGCTCAAGTCTGGAGCCTTCAATCACTGAATTCGGATCCGAGATGACTGATATATTACAAATTGAAATTTCTCTATTTAAACTATAGAGAAATTTATTAAAATTTAAAAATAATTAAAAACTCAAATCCGACACCTCTAGTAAAAAATTTTGAATTTTTTCTGAGGGTCCTAGAGACTTAGGACATGACCAACACCTATTCTAATAGTGTCTAGTAGGCTTATATACATCATTTGGACTCTAATAACCCCCCATGGCTCAGATTTTCAAAATCGAGCATTCCAGCTTTGGAGGAAGCGGGAGAAAACCTCATCGATTATAGCTCGGCTATAGGCAAAGTATAATTGGCAAGGGAAAAAAATCCCTAGAATACCTTAGTTGCTTAATCAATTCATGGGGAACCGAGACACTTAGAATCCTACTAGTACACTTTATTACAAACCCCATGGGGCCATGGTCATATCAACTGAAAAGAAAAACTGGCTAGGCACAAATGCTAGATCATCTGATACACTGGAGTAAAAACATTCATCATGTTTGTCAAATGGCGGCTCTTCAGATGATCCAACTATGGTACAAATAAGTTGATAACAAATTCCAAGGATCAGATCAAGTCATTGCAATATGTTCGTGAAGCCCGTGGATCCATTATAAAAAAAACTAACTTTTTCTATTTTTAGTGTAGTTCTTTTTATACTAAATAATTGTTGTTAATAGGTTAAAGACATTTACAAACTCTATATATATGGTTTAACTTCATCAACAGGGGGGTTTATCATTTTTGCAAAAATAAAGAAGAGTTGTGTGCTAAGTGTTATATTTTTTAAGCTAAAACATTTCTTTGGGAATAAAGATCATTCATGAAAAGTTTTTTAATATTTGCCCTTTGTTTGTGTCAGTTTTTGTGCCTGCTCATTTTTTCGTACTTCCTGTTGCCGCCTAATACACACCTGGGGGGGACGCGGCAGGAAACCTTCAAGCCGCTCGGTGTGTCCTTGGGGGCAAGTGAGAGTCAAGTGCTGTCACCTGATTACTCGACTCCTCCGTCTAGGCTTACTCCTAGCGAAGCCAAGGGGCGTGGTCCCTATGAAAAATAAACTAAGGCTTTTAATCTACAACAAAAGATAAAAGTCTAATCTAGGAGTTATGAGATGATGAGATGAAAAATTAACAACTAAGCACTGCTTGCAAATTAAATCAATTGATTAACCCAACACAAGATAGATAAGCATTCATGACATTTATGATTGAAACTTAAAACATGAAAAATTAAAGACCAGTGACGAGAATGTAAAAATGCTTGCAATTGCTAGTTGCTTGTGTAGTCTCAGTGAAAGTATTGCAGTGTCTCAATTGGTAAATTATAATTATTAAATGAGTGGATTAAGGAGTGGGTTAATTCTTGGTTTGGCCCAAAAGAAACCTAAACTTCGAACTGAGTGCTCTAGTAACCTTACCAAGTGTCCAACTAGGCGAGGATGAACCCGCTTAAGAACCTGCTGACTCTGTGGATTCAGTCCATGCAACCTCCCGAGTTCTTAGGATTGGATTCTAATGGATTGTCCTATTAACACTAAGTACCTTGTACCCGTTTCTGATTGAGAGGATTGTTACGACTAAGCTGCAGTAGTCAAGAGCATACTCCGGGTTTGGGTCATTGTTCGTTTTATTAAAATGTGTGAGTGGATTATTAATCTACACTAAACCCCAAGCATATAACAAGGGGGGTTAATTTTAGGATTAAATTTTAAGAACAGAATAATAATTGAATAAAACAAAAAAGCATATAAAATGATAAATGGGTCCTCGGAGGACGTTGTGTGCTTGAGTGAGTTGTTTAATTACTACTGCTCAAATGAAAACTAATCTAAAACGAAAAAAAACTAGAAAAAGTTGCGAAACATTTTAAAAAAAATGAAAAAGGTGTGAATCCCCCCTGGGGGGATTGGGGTCAGGCGTTGGAATTGCCTATTGTGCTCTTTTTATTTTTTCATTACAACTTGGAAACTTAAGAGAAATATTGCTTGCCCTTTATCATTAGGGAACAAGTCAGTTTACAATGTTTGAGAGAAATAAAGATGGTGCTTGAAATCGATTCTCTCTGGGTGTTTTTGGAAGCTCCAAATGCAAAGTTTTATGTTTTTTCTTACTCCAACCTGCAATGAAATCAAAACAGATCAGCGAACTATGTTGGTTAGAAAATGATAATCATAACACTTTAAGAGTGTTCTGACAATGCTACAAACTGTCAAAATTAAAACTAATGCAACTAGTATGCAAAAAACGTGTTTTTGGGCAAATTTTTGAATATTTAAACTAACTTTCAATTAATTTTTTATGTGCAGAACCAAAAAACCAGCAAGCTCTTTTTATCATAAAATGGCCAAAAATACTTAGAAAGTGATTTGGCCACTCATGTAAAATATGCCTAAAAGACTTATGCAAAATAGCTAAACTAAAATGAAATAAATAACTAAGTAAGGCCAGCTATAAAGCTTGCCTTCTTAGGATCTTTACTTGCCTCTTTAAGAGATAACAAGTAAATGGTCCAGGCACTTTAATTGCTTGGTAAAAGACGTTGTAAAATTAAATACTCTATTATGCTTTGGATCTACTTCAAAATTGCAAAACAAAGAACTTAAACAACCTAGATCTAGATTATCAAATATATTGAAATTATTAGGTTGCAAATTGATTTTAGATCTATTTATCAATAATACTTTGAAAGAAAGATCTAAGTAAAAATAGGAACGGTAACCGAGAAAGAATAGAATAAGTGGATCGAGAAGTTTGAACCTATGGGGGTTGAGCTCTAAACATGGACAATGGAGTATGCTTTCTGATGCACCGGTGGGATTGACCTCTCTGTTTAAGTTTGCTGGAGGAAAGGAAGATCTAACATGTTCATCCACTCGTCTAGCTTAAGCAACCTGTAAGATCAAAACACCACTAGCAAAGGGATTAAAAGAACCTATGTGAATAATTAAAAGAAATTGTGAGAGGTGATAGATTCAAACAAGAATTTTTTCTACCTCTAGCATTCTAATGTTATTCACAATAGCAAATAGTCTATAAAGCACCACCTACTATTCTTATGAAAAATATTTTCCCTACAAAGACAGATAAATCCAACAATTACTAACATGCTATGATGATACAGATTTACCTCATAAGGAGCAAAGAATAGAACAATCCAACACCGCAGACAACACCAGGGTAGCCTCCAAAGCCTTATTATTAACTCAATACAAGATATTACAATTGCAATGCCAGCAGAGGTTTCACCTTCTAGATCATTACAATGGAGCCAAGCTCCTCAATTTATAGCAAGTGGTATGAAGCTAAGGCGCAAAACCCTAAGGAGACAAAGCTCCTAGTTTGTAGAGCAAGCAACCTCAATGGCCAATGGCAATGCACCACCATACCTAGACAAAATCTTATGAAAATGGAAGCTGCCCTCTTGTGAAAGCATCTCACGTATGAGGAGGATGAAGGCAAATTGATGTTTCCATATTCGTTGGAGAGGTGAGTTGGTGGTTGTCCACATGGATATGCCACCTCACAAAAGATAGGATCCCATACATAACATAAAACTCAACCTCAATCGAACTGTACGGCAATGAGGGATGTCCCACGTGAAGATGATAGAACTTGGCATTTGAAACCATATCTCATGACTATTTAATATATCACTTGACCATTACTTATGCAATCACTTAACAAAACCGAACCTATGCCATGTCACTTTGTTGCCCCACCACTTGACATTCGCATCAATAGCAAATCCGTATGGCACATATGAGGAAGAGGCCCACGTCATGGTTGGTTAATTCGCATGGCATGTGAAACCTCCCACCATCAAATAAATTATAACATAAGCTTCAAAATTTAAATAGGCCCACCATATCACATACTTCTCCTCCAATTAAAATGCTCATGGCTATGTCACAAGTGAAGGCCCCACGTGAAGATTGTTCACTTAGCATGAAACATGACTTTGCCCAACCTTTGAACTTTAATCGTATGCTTTTGATCCATGGATAAATTCGCCCACATAATGATTTATAACATAATGTTTTCAAAAACAACTTCAATCGCCCACCATTGATGCCAAGTCACAATCAGTACGGTCATGTGGAAGCCACGTGAAGGTTTGAGCGAGTATGAGCTTGAAATATTCCACTTTTGACTTCTAACTTGACTTTTAACATATGATTTAAACCTTAGATGTAATCAACTTCCTTTAGTGATGTCATGCCACCTCAATTGGCATGTGACAAATTCTTTTTTGTGAGTATTTCAATCATTTGGCCAAGTGCATTTTGATGCTCTTTTAGCATTAAAGTGCCACTATGTAGCTTTTATAGGAAAAACTGCTCCACGGGGGTTCTTGGTCGCCCAAAATGTAGGGAAACTGGGTATCGGGGTAAAGAGGGTGCTCTGAGCTTGAAAACGAGCATCCCTGCACCAAAATCTGACTTCGGATCACACTTTTATCACTTTTTGAAATTTTTTAATTAAACCATTAAAAAATGGCTTAAAAATGCGAAAAGATATTTTTTCTCGGAATCGACTGAAACTTCAAAGGGACCTAGTACATGACCAAACGATAAAATTCTAGTGCCTAGCATGTTTATACATGTTGCAAAATGGGCTCTAATAATTCCCTAAGGCCTAACCCCCACTTTGGGCACTCCAGCTTTGGAGGTGCAGGAGAAAACCTCACCCATTATACTTGGCAAAGGCAAAGCATAATCGACAAGGGAAAAAACTCCTTGGAATACCTTCTTTGGTTGTCAAGTCCTAGGGAACCGAGTCACTCAAAGACCACGATGCTAGTACGCTTATTACAAACCCCGTGGGGCATGGTCATGTACTACAAAACATTAAGAAAAGGGGCCTTGAACAGGCCAAGCTTGGAACTTCTGAACACTGAAAAGCACAACTGATTGTGCAACACTAGAGGCTCACTGAAGTCCAACTAGAGTGCAACTTTAGGTAGTAACATCTGGCTCCAATTGCGGGACGTGTGCTTAATCTAGTCTTAAGGCAAGGAGAGCATACGAGAACACCAGAATCTTCGGTTTCTATGACCTGTAAAAACATCTCAACTTGACAAGAAAACCTTTCAATAGCACAAGTGTTTGCAAGAAAACAATGAACCATAAGTTACTTTATTCAAAAGAAAAAACTAACTAATAAACAGGAAATGCAGAAAGTAAATGCTAACTTTGAGGAGCTTATTTCCTACTCTAAGCATAACATGATAAAAATGCTAAGTAAAATGATAAATCCAATGCAAACATCTTAAGATTTCATCAAAAAATAAATTTACCTTGTGTCTGGTTACCAGCCAAAACAAGGATACCTTATTCATGAAATGCAAACCTGCGAAAATATTGAGGATGGGAGGGCTAGATGGGAGATCATAACCATGCAAAATATCACCAAACTGCTTACTCAACTGGTAGGTCCTCTCGCAGGCTGCTTCTATCCAAGATTGGATAGGACTGATGTATAAATCTGTAAGATGGAACAGATCAACCACACCATCATACTGCCTTAGAGGGCTTATCGGATGAAAAAATTATGTAGTAACATAAGCCCTAGGCTGCTCCAAATCATAAGAGAATTTTGAATGTGAAGTTGAAGGTTGTGACTGACGCTCAATTGATTGAGTCCCATATGAATCTTCAATGCATAGCACCTCCGGGTCTTCATTACTAGTACTCATGTTTGGTTCTGACTAATTACATGAAGCACATGCATGCTCCTCTTTTATATCAAGATCTCCCAAGGTCTCTGAATGCACACTCCCTTCTCTAGATACATCAAAAATGGGTTTCTCAATGTATGTCCAATAATCATCATAGGTATTTTTGGCAAAGATGGAGGAGTCTTCACTATTTGTATCATGTCCCTGGCTATATCTGTCCTCCTCATGGTCATAATAAGCTTCTTTACAAGGCTCGTCTTCAAAATGTTTACAAAATAACAAGTTTTCCCTACCTTCATTACCATGTGGGGAGTCAAGAGGAGTATCATCATACATAATACGGTCTTCGTCATAATTTTTTCTATAAGCCTCCGTACTGGTTTCTTCTGAAGGTAGATGTAAAGTACAAGTGTCATCATCCTCTCTAAAATGATCTTGAGATAGATCCAAATCTTCAATATTTTTCATTATGGCAATATGAAGAGGTTCTTCAATACCATCTTCCATCAATGGTTTCTTAAGAGTTTCTCCATCAACCTCCATAATGGCTTCTTCATGCTCATAATCCTCCTCTTCAAAAAAAGGGTCATAAGGAAGTAAGCCTTCCAAACCATCATCATTATACAGATTGCAAACTTCCTCATTTTCAATAAGGGCTTCTGTGATAGTTTTTTCTAGAGGTGGCTTAGGAGTACAAATGTCGTCATCTTCACTAAGGTAATCTTGAAATCCCAAATCTTCAATGTTTGTTACCATGGAAATGTGAGAAAACTCCTCAGAGACCTCCTCAATTAAAGATCCCTCATGAATGTCGCCGTTAATCTTTGCAATGGCTTCCTTTTTAGGTACGTTTGGAACATACATATGATCATCATCATTGAAATGGACCTGAGAACACTTTGAATCTTCCATATTTTCTATTAAAGTGAAATGAGGAGGGTCCTCAACCATGTCCTCAATCAAGGATGCTTCATGAAACTCTTCAATGGGATCATCATGGATCATTCTCTCAAAGTCAAACTGTGCTCCAAGGAGAATGGCACCATGATTTTCAATAAGCTGCATAATCTCTTCTTTAGTGAGAGAGGCTATAGGAACCTCCACATATTCAATTTTCTATGTCATGACAACACGAGGAGGCTCGGGATCTTCCATGTGATATTCTATCTCGGGTAAGAAGTAAGCCAAGGATTTTTCAATGAATCTTTCCACAGTGTCATCATCATACTGCCACTGCTTTAAGAAAATTCTAAGGAAGCATGAAAGGGAGGTAATACATTTGTTAGGAAGGTCCTCAAAAAACCAGTAATAAGCTCCTCCTTCCAGAGTATCCGCAAACATATGCATTATATTATCTTCATACAAAACATTGAAGTCGGCCAGAAACTTAAGGAAAGACATGATGTGTTGGACGACTGGATCACCATTTCCATAAAACCTCGGAAAATAGCTTGATATATCGTCCTCAATAGATTGATAGTTAGGAAAACCTGGAATGTATGAAAAATTGAGGGGAGGATATGCACTAGCAATTTGAGCATCAGACTCTTCATCATCCATATCGGTGTCAAAAGCATCAATCTAAAATAACCATGGAGGACAACTTGTACTGAAATAGGGAAGTTGTCAGAATGATGAGCTTTCAAGTTTACTGTGTCGCATGGGCTTATCTACACACAACCAGTCTCAACAAATCTATGAGATACAAGGGTTTTATCCCTTCAATGGAGTCTCCATGTGAGAAAAATAATATGCATTAAAAACTCTCACAAAAATATTTTTTGTTTTACTTTGAAATTTTATAAAGAGAAAAAGGTTAGTGGAGTTGCCAGATGAAAGAATAAAGATCTACTCTAAACACTCATCAAACAAAGCAAAAAACAAAAGTCGTGACCCGAGAATAAAAAGGTTTGTCCCCAGCAGCGGCGCCAAAATGTTGCCGCCTAATACACACCTAGGGGGGACGCGGCAGGAAACCTTCAAGCCGCTCGATGTGTCCTTGGGGGGAAGTGAGAGTCAATTGTTGTCACCTGATTACTCGACTCCTTCGTCTAGGCTTACTCCTAGCGAAGCCAAGGGGGGTGGTCCCTATGAAAAATAAACTAATTCTTTTAATCTACAACAAAAGATGAAAGTCTAATATAGGAGTTATGATATGATGAGATGAAAAATTAACAACTAAGCACTGCTTGCAAATTAAATCAATTGATTAACCCAACACCAATAGAGGTAAGCATTCACGACATTTATGATTGAAACTTAAAACATGGAAAATTAAAGACCAGTGTCGAGAATGTAAAAATGCTTGCAATTGTTGTTGTGTAGGGTTGCTTGTGTAGTCTCAGTGAAAGTATTGCAGTGTCGAAGTTGGTGAATTTTATAATTATTAAATGAGTGGATTAAGGAGTGGGTTAATTCTTGGTTTGGCCCAAAAGAAACCTAAACTTCGAACAAAGTGCTCTAGCAACCTTACCAAGTGTCCAACCAGGCGAGGATGAACCCGCTTAAGAACCTGCTGACTCTGTGGATTCAGTCCATGCAACCTCCCGAGTTCTTAGGATTGGATTCTAATGGACTGTCCTATTAACACTAAGTACCTTGCACCCGTTTCTGATTGAGCCAACTGTTCCGACTAAGCTGCAGTAGTCAAGAGCATACTTCGGGTTTGGGGCGTTGTTCGTTTTATTAAAATGTGTGAGTGGATGATTAATCTACACTAAACCCCAAGCATATAACAAGGGGGGTTAATTTTAGGATTAAATTTTAAGAACAGAATAATAATTGAATAAAACACAAAAGCATATAAAATGATAAATGGGTCCTTGGAGGACGTTGTGTGCTTGAGTGAGTTGTTTAATTACTACTGCTCAAATGAAAACTAATCTAAAACGAAAAAACTAGAAAAAGGTTGTGAAAAATAAAATAAAAATGAAAAAGGTGCGAATCCCCTCTGGGGGGATTGGGGTCAGGCGTTGGAATTGCCTGCTGTGCTCTTTTTATTTTTTTATTACAACTTGGAAAATTAAGAGAAATACTGCTTGCCCTTTATCATTAGGGAACAAGTCAGTTTACAATGTTTGAGAGAAATAAAGATAGTGCTTGAAATCGGTTCTCTCTGGGTGTTTTTGGAAGCTCCAAATGCAAAGTTTTATGTTTTTTCTTACTCCAACCTGCTATGAAATCAAAACAGATCAGCGAACTATGTTGATTAGAAAATGATAATCAGAACACTTTAAGAGTGTTCTGACAATGCTACAAACTGTCAAAATTAAAACTAATGCAACTAGTATGCAAAAAACGTGTTTTTGGGCAACTTTTTGAATCTTTAAACTAACTTTCAATTAATTTTTTATGTGCAAAACCAAAAAACCAGTGAGCTCTTTTTATCATAAAATGGCCAAAAGCACTTAGAAAGTGATTTGGCCACTCATGTAAAATATGCCTAAAAGACTTATGCAAACTAGCTAAACTAAAATGAAATAAATAACTAAGTAATGCAAGCTATAAAGCTTGCCTTCTTAGGATCTTTACTTGCCTCTTTAAGATATAACAAGTAAATGGTTCAGGCACTTTAATTGCTTGGTAAAAGACGTTGTAAAATGAAATACTCTATTATGCTTTGGATCTACTTCAAAATTGCAAAACAAAGAACTTACACAACCTAGATCTAGATTATCAAATATATTGAAATTATTAGGTTGCAATTTGATTTTAGATCTATTTATAAATAATACTTTGAAAGCAAGATCTAAGTAAAAATAGGAACGGTAACCGAGAAAGAATAGAAGAAGTGGATCGAGAAGTTTGAACCCATGGGGGTTGAGCTCTGAACATGGGCAATCGAGTCTGCTTTATGATGCACCGGTGGGATTGACCTCTCTGTTTAAGTTTGTTGGAGGAAAGGAAGATCTAAAATGATCATCCACTCGTCTAGCTTAAGCAACCTGTAAGATCAAAACACCACTCGCAAAGGGATTAAAAGCACCCGTGTGAATAATTAAAAGAAAATGTGAGAGGTGATAGATTCAAACAAGAATTTTTTCTACCTCTAGCATTCTAATGTTATTCACAATAGCAAATAGTCTATAAAGCACCACCTACTATTCTTATGAAAAATATTTTCCCTACAAAGACAGATAAATCCAACAATTACTAGCATGCTATGATGATACAGATTTACCTCATAAGGAGCAAAGAATAGAACAATCCAACACCGCAGACAACACCAAGGTAGCCTCCAAAGCCTTATTATTAACTCAATACAAGATATTACAATTGCAATGCCAGCAGAGGTTTCACCTTCTAGATCATTACAATGGAGCCAAGCTCCTCAATTTATAGCAAGTGGTATGAATCTAAGGCGCAAAACCCTAAGGAGACAAAGCTCCTAGTTTGTAGAGCAAGCAACCTTAATGGCCAATGGCAATGCACCACCATACCTAGACAAAAGCTTATGAAAATGGAAGCTGCCCTCTTGTGAAAGCATCTCACGCGTGAGGAGGATGAAGGCAAATTGATGTTTCCATATTCGTTGGAGAGGTGAGTTGGTGGTTGTCCACATGGATATGCCACCTCACAAAAGATAGGATCCCATACATAACATAAAACTCAGCCTCAATCGAACTGTACGGCGGTGAGGGATGGCCCACGTGAAGATGATAGAACTTGGCATTTGAAACCATATCTCATGACTATTTAATATATCACTTGACCATTACTTATGCAATCGCTTAACAAAACCAAACCTATGCCATGTCACTTTGCTGCCCCACCACTTGACATTCGCATTAATAGCAAATCCGTACAGCACATATGAGGAAGAGGCCCATGTGATGGTTGGTTAATTTGCATGGCATGTGAAACCACCCACCATCAAATAAATTATAACATAAGCTTCAAACTTTAAATAGGCCCACCATATCACATACTTCTCCTCCAATTAAAACGCTCATTGCTATGTCACGAGTGAAGGCCCCACGTGAAGATTGTTCACTTAGCATGAAACGTGACTTTGCCCAACCTTTGAACTTTAATCGTATGCTTTTGATCCATGGATAAAGTCTCCCACATAATGATTTATAACATAAGGTTTTTAAAAACAACTTCAATCACCCACCATTGATGCCAAGTCACAATCTGTACGGTCATGTGGAAGCCACGTGAAGGTTTGAGCGAGTATGAGCTTGAAATATTCCACTTTTGACTTCTAACTTGACTTTTAACATATGACTTAAACCTTAGATGTAACCTCCTTCCTTTAGTGATGTCATGCCACCTCAATTGGCATGTGACAAATTCTTTTTTGTGAGTATTTTAATCATTTGGCCAAAGTGCATTTTGATGCTCTTTTAGCATTAAGGTGCCACTATGTAGCTCTGATAGGCAAAACTGCTCCACGGGGGTTCTCGGTCGCCCAAAATGTAGGGAAACTGGGGTACCGGGGTAAAGAGGGTGCTCTGAGCTTGAAAACGAGCATCCTTGCGCCAAAATCCGACTTTGGATCACACTTTTATCACCTTTTGAAATTTTTTAATTAAACCATTTAAAAATGCGAAAAAAAATAAAATTTCTCGGAATCGACTGAAACTTTAGAGGGACCTAGTACATGACCAAACGATAAAATTCTAGTGCCTAGCATGTTTATACATGTTACAAAATGGGCTCTAATAATTCCCTAAGGCGTAACCCCCACTTTGGGCATTCCAGCTTTGGAGGTGCAGGAGAAAACCTCACCGATTATACTCGGCTAAAGGCAAAGCATAATCGACAAGGGAAAAAACTCCTTGGAATACCTTCTTTGGTTGTCAAGTCCTAGGGAACCGAGTCACTCAAAGACCACGATTCTAGTACACTTATTACAAACCCCGTGGGGCACAGTCATGTACTACAAAACATTAAGAAAAGGGGCCCTGAACAGGCCAAGCTTGGAACTTCTGAACATTGAAAAGCACAACTGATTGTGCAACACTGGTGGCTCACTGAAGTCCAACTAGAGTACAACTTTAGGTGGTAACACTTCCTATTAATCTCATTTACATAAATGTATTTCTTCTTGTTTCATAATATATCATCAAAAATGAATGTTGAGTATAGCATCATGGTGAAAGTTATTATCATGACTATGAAAATCAATGTTTGAAATACTGTGCTTATAAAAGCTTCACATGATTTTATGGCTGATTAGCTTATGCCCTGGAAATCCCATATGTATGAAGTTTTGTCGTAGTGAAGGACATCATTTAGCTTTCTTGCTTCCTGTTCTAATAACTGTGATAAATGAATGAATGTTCTTAACTCTGAAACTTTGTTGGTTATTATTCAGTGATGAATGATACGCCTTACTATCCTTGACTTGAAAGATTTGTTAATATGAATGCCTCCTTAAAGTCATTTATTTCTTTATTTTCTTCCTACCATATCTGAAATTATCCAAATGTTGATTACAGAAAAGTGGTTCTTTAAAAGATTCATTTCTTGGTGACTTGACCCAAAGTCTTTGAGCTTATCTTAATTTGTTAGAGTTTAAAGAGCTATTATTTTTTAGATATCCACTATTTATTTATTATTGCCTCTCTGGATTCTTCCAGTTTTGGATTCTTGCTATTATTACATGAGACTTGGATGCCTTGGCATAGTTCCCTAGCCAGGAACATATTAAGGGACAACATGCTTCATTGTGAGATAGTTTCAAAGCAAGATGGGGGAGTTTGTTGGTTAATTGTTGAATATTTGTGGGAGTTTAACTTGAATGAAAAGGTAGGGGGACCGTACAGTTGATGTCTAAGATTTTCTTTGCTAGGAGGATTAAGTTTATTTATTGTTGGGTGAGTTTCATCTTGGTTGGGCCGAGTTTTGCTTGTGGAGGGGTCGACTTCATCTTAAGAAGGCCGAGATCACTTGAGGAGGGCGCATCCTTTGAATGTTGGGTCGAGTTATCTTCTATGGGCTGAGCTAATTACTGTTGGACCATGGTCTTACTGTTGGGCAGCAAGATTATACTTGTCGGCATCATTATACCTTGTGGAGGTCGTGGGGGGTGAGTAAAGCTTATATTCTTTCCTAGGAATAATAATCATTGTGATAGGGTAGAATCATCATCTGGAGGTCGAGTTTACATTACTGGGTGTGTTCATACTATATGGGAGGTCGTGGTACCTCTTGTTGGGTGTGAAATTCTTGTGCATGGCTGAGATCACAAGCAGGGACCGTTAACTTCTTTCCTGGGTAGCATGGATACCTGACTGGGCTGTGTACATTACGAGCAGGGGTTTTATACCATCTCGGAGTTGCATCTATAGCATGGAGGTGTGAGCACTGAAGAGAAAGATATTTATTCTCATTTCTAGGCATTACCTCTTCTTGGTCACTTGTTATTCATCCTTGTATCAACCATACAGTCAATATAAAGACCATATACATGTTGTAACAACCAATATTGTGGAGGACACTGATTATATACATTTCTATGGAGCTGTTCAAGCATTTATAATAGTGTGGCATCCATTATCTAGTTTATATCAATGCTCGGTGCTATTGTTCTCTAAACTAGCAGCATATATACATCCCATGTCAGCAACAATACACGTATTTGTTATTGTTGTATATGAGGATCATAACCATTATTAATTAAGACAAGTACCAATAATATCAAGTCAGATTTGCTATTCATGTTTGTCATTGTTGTTCATGAACAATGTTGTGATCATAGTATATATATGTGTGTGTGTGTAAGTTGTTTTTTTTTAATTAAAGGTAATAAATTTTTGTGGGGTCTCAACTCGTACACACATTTGCAAAACATTGAAATACCAAACAATATACATTCAAGCAACGTAATAGCAGCTGCAAAGAGGGGTTTACTCTGGTATTTGGGCAAATTGGAAAACTGTTTGATGAAGGTTCTAAGCCAAATAATCATCTAAAACATGTCATAAATACACTTAAGCACCAAGTAGATCAACAGATGGTATGAGTACTACATTCTGGTTGTATTGCTCAGGGACATGAGCCCTCCCTTTTCCCTTGGTATGACTTGGCCTGGTACTGTACTGGTTCCCTGTGTTTTGGTTCACCTTCTGATGTATTTGGGGCGCGTTACCCTTTGTTCCACCTTCTTTATCTTCCGTTAACTGTTTCCATTATTATACTCTTACTCTTGACTCTATGTTTCAGGAATGTGGAACAAAGGTAACCCACCCCAATGAAGCATGGTAAAAAAATAAAAAGGATATGCAAAAAGCTAAAAGGTGAAAATGCAAATAAATCGGATGCTTTGGGCATAATTTGGGGAGGTAGGAGGTCTCATTGTGAGCCGATCTACTCAAGGATGTTATAAGGTCTTGCCAAGTGACATTGTGGACCCACACCGACAAGCCAAGACAAGAACTCCTAGGGGACTGATCACGACATCAACCTTGTCACTAGCAAGTACGGATGGCGATAACCCAACCTTGAATCTTAACTAACTATGAGGGGGCCACATGAGAGGTGATAATTACTTCCTTTCAGCCCCATGTCACCAAATTAATTCAGAGATAGAACTATGGGATTGGAGAGCTGCTAAAATAAAGTCGTGGATAGAAGTTGGATAGAAGGGGTTCCTCTGATGGACCATGTGAAGTTGGAAAAAACCTCAAGTAATATGGTATTTATGGTATTTAATAAATACATCAAGGCAGTTGTAGAAGAAGAAAAAAGTACAAAATTTTAATGAACCCTTTGCAAGAGACCTATCTCAAAAGATTCCTTGTCTTGCGTTGATTGCCGTGGTACCACTATCACTACGCATTTTTGGCAACCAAGGATGCCCCTGCGAACGACCCATCTCAACAGAATCCTTATTTTGTGTTGATTACAGTGATCCTACTCACCAACAACTTTTTGGAGTAGACCCAAACCCCCGTTTAGACCACCATGGTGACCGCTACATCTAGAACCCCATGTTCTACAGGTTGAGAATATGCTTACAGAGATCAAGGACCAAATGGCTAAGGAATTAAAACCTGAGCTCCAATCCTTTGTGGAACCGCGTTCCTAAAATAGAGGTGAACAAGTTTGATGGTTCATACCCCGCAAGCTGGTCCAGACAGAACATTACTTCTCCCTCCATAACATCACAGATGACATGGCCAAACTCAAAGTGGCAGTATTGTACTTGGATTCTGAGCGATGAAAATGGTATCAATTGCATCGAAAATACTATGGAGGATACTTTGCCTGGAGTCACTTTGTTAAATCCCTCACAACTCGTTTTTAGCGTGAGTCTCACTATTTTTGGGGCGGTTAACCGAGTTGCGCCAAACCAGTTTGGTCACAGATTTCATTGCAGCCTTTGAACAGTCAGCTATTCACACAGAGGGTTTGACCAATGCTTTCTGTACTGAATGTTTCATTAGTGGTATCAAAGAGGCCATTCAAGAACAAGTCAGAATGCATCGACCTGCTATGTGGTTGGAGGCCTGTGAGCGTGCTCGATAAGCATAAATAGTACTTAATGCCCAGGCACGACACCCATCTTTCACTCCCCGTGCTCGTCCACCTCCGACTGCCCAACCAACTCAACCCCTCATGATCCAAGAGTTGTCTCCAGAGAAAATGGATTTAAAGGAATTATATATGAGCTTCACTTGGTATTCTCATGCTATCTCAAAGGCCTACAGGCCGGTTCCCCAGAAATCACATGCTCTCTCAGCATGGAGAAACTGTTTTAAAAGGGTCATTCTGGCATCATTGCTCAATTTAATGCCATCCTAGTTCTGGAAGAATGTTCACCCGAAATCCATCCCGACATGCTACTGGTCCTTGAAAAACATCAGCAGGTCTTTGAGACTCCAAAGAGTTCACCACCCTCTAGAGGCGAGCATGATCACAACATTCCTTTACTTCCTAGCAGCCAACCCCCAAATGTTCGTCCTTATAGGTAGGGGTACCTATTTACTCAAAAGAATAAAGAAAAATTCATTAAGGAGCTCTTGGAAGCAGGAGTCATTCGCCCCAGCACTAGCCCGTCCTCCATCAATCATACTGCTACCTTCTTCGCCACAAGAAATGTCTCTGTATTTTACAGATGAGATGCAAGTTGTGTGCGGCTCTTCGTAATTCTCCAAAGACCTTTTGATACACTATATTTTCCCGCCATTGAATCTCCATGCAGACTTTTATTCCCAGACCATGTTCATCCATATGAATGCCATTATTATTTATTTAGAGGCATGACGTGCCATCAGCCTGCAAGAGCAATAGAAGAAGTGGGATCAAGGTCTTTTTTATTTCACATTTATTCCTGCCCGCCTGCATGTAGTAAATAACGAATTGGGTAGAATTAGACCGACTACCCAAACTCCCAGTCTGGAGAGACTTTGATCCCGAGCTTCGGGAACAAGAGCACCAATCAGTATCACAGTTAAAAGTTGTTACCGAAGCACACCCCTCCTCTGTTATGAGTCATCCCGAAGAAAGGAGCTATATTGATTGAACGGTATCAAGATTGAGGTCATCGAGGGGATTATTCTTTCTCCCACTTGAACTTCTGTAGCCGCCCACTCTTCATGGAGTTCAACCGGACCGTGGATGAGAGGAAATCCTCGACCGTGGGTGAGGGAAAGAGATGCTTTATTGTGCTCCAGCGCCACAGGGGTTCAAAGGATGGAAGGATGGAGTTAGTTGTCGGAGGGATTGAAGCCAATCTCCCACCGAGTACAGGTTCTCGATCTCTCCTAGCTGGCTTTTAGCTAAGCTAAGTATAGTGGTTCGATTTCAGAGAACCACAATATTTCCTGGGAAGCGGGTTGGATTGGCTTTTGTCGTTCCGGCATGCATCTTGTACTTATTGTTGATATATTATTATTTTGCATAGATAGGTAAGCTAGTATAGTTAGATCCTAATCTTTGACAGAGATACCTACTGATGGGTATCATGGTGAGGTGCTTATTGATGGGTGCCTAAGGGTTGATGTGGGGCTTACAGATGGGCCCCAATATTGCATGGAGACATCTACTAATGGATGTACCTCCATCTATCTTGGTGACATAGAGATTTCTATTGAGGAGACTACTACAAATGGAAGTTTCCATGTGCTTGAGGAAAATGGAGATCCTGCAGTAGAAGAAAGGGTCCCAAGATCAATCTGACCATCACCACATGTGATTCTTTAGGTTGATACATTATTTGATTATGAGGAGGTTCGCTCCCAACCTTCTTGTCGTGTAAGGCCATTCATGATGAGAAAAAGGAAGATCAAAGACGCCTTACATATTTGTAACAACCCCAAATATGTAAAAATTCAGAAAATTTAAAACTTTTAATAATATTTAAAAGAACTACCTTCCTTTGTAACTTCAATGACTTTGGAGATATCAACAGGTGGGGGGAGCTAGGGTTTTTGCTCTGCAACTAGGAAGAGGGTCGGACGGCGGCCATGGTTCCTTCCATGGCTGCAAACCCTTTTCCCTCTGGTTCCTGGTCTTAGCGACGCATTAGTGGTGGCGGCCCTGTTCGCGTGATGTCCGTGGTCTCCTCGCGGCGGCGCTGTCTCAGCGAATGGGCTTCTCGCCAGCATCTGCAGTACTCCCCATTCTTGTGGGATGGAAGAGCCCTCTCACCCACAGAAGCCTTGTGCACGTCGTCCGATCCCATATCGTCCACTGTATTATCAGGGTTCTTGTCAAGCCCAGCAACGACGGCCTCCATGGAGTGGACAGTTCTTGTTCTTGAATCGCCCGAGAAGTGCCTGTATGTGCAGCTCCTGAATATCAAAATGCCCTTCATGGCAGTAAATCTGGCGTTGGCACTTTTTGAGTCTACGCTCATTTCTTGAAGGGCGGTCAAGATCGAACTACAGTGATCTTCAACGGTGTCCTATTGCAGCGATGGAGGTCTCGTCTGCGACGGCGTGCTGACGGCCTGTTTACAGTGGCGGTTAGGCCGGCAACTTGCATATTCGGGCAGATTTGGGTACAGGCCCCCGCTGGGGTTTTTGGGTGCTCTTTGGAGCAGTTTATGGTGGGCGCTCTGCAACTTTTGATCGTTTTCTTGAACTATGGGAAGGATCAAAGACGGTGGAGGAAGAGGGTCGGCTTGTTTCTTTCACCTTTCTTTAGCTCATATTGTGATGGCCTTTTTTCTGGTTTTGTGGTGGCCCTATTCTAGGGTGTATTTGATCTTGGGGTGATTAGGGACTCTCGGCATTTGATTGGGCGGTCTGCTCCAGGATTCGCAGGGTCTGTCTCCTGCTTCCTCACTGGGGGTTGTATACGGGTGGTCTTCGGAGTCTGCTGCTCTGTCCACAGACATGGATCTCTTGCTTCCTTTGATGAGGGTTTCGGCATTGGCGGATCTTCTTTTTCTGTTGCAGGCTTGCTGCAAATCCAAACCGGTGGCCCTATTTTCACCTGGTTCAAGATTTCTTCTTCTTGTGGCAACATTTTCTCTGGGTTTCTTTTTTTGGTTCAACTCTTTATAAGATGTTGTTTCTGCTTATATAAGACAGAAATTTGTGAAAATGTAGGGATCCTTGTTGATTCTACTACATGTGCAGAATGTAATTTTAATCATCTTTTTGAAATAAAATTACGGACTTTTTCCAAGGAAAAAAAAAACTTCAATGACTTTGATGATTTACCTGACAATTATCATAAATTTCTATTTCTTTTTTTCCTCTTAAACATTAAATTTCTCTTGTAGTACTTATTTGAAATGCTCGGGTGCACTTCACCCATCAATCACATGTATTCACAAGGTAGTTTTATATACCCAGAAGTAATCTTACAAAATAAAATATCATTGAAATATTAACTTTACAAAATAAAATATCATTGAAATATTAACTTTACAAAACTCGTTTTTTTTTATGTAAACCATATGTAAACAAAATGACCATTATGAATTGCCTAAAAATAAAATAAGAGGGCCTTTACATATGAACATGAATATTACAAGTATGAACACACTATTTTTATTTAACATTTGCCTATGGAATTATATCCTAAGCTTTAACCATCCAATATATATATATATATATATATTAACATACATACACTTTAAAGTTTGACTCAACTTTGTCCTCATTAAATTCTTTTAAAATCAAACGCACAGAAAAACAATATAAGACTATATAACAAAAAAGAAAAAAGGGGCCTTTGGATATTCTACACGATAGCTCAAAATACTCTTAAATTTTTCCTGCATAATAAATATATTTAAAATAAATATTTAAGGGATAATCTAAATCCTCGCTCAACTAGATGTTGTCTAGGTCAACTTTGAGTTGTTCGTTTAAGGGCATACCTCCCAAGAAATGCCACGATTATCAAGGAGAGCAACCATGGTTTGGGTAACTCAGAGCGATCACAAATAAAATGACTAGATCGTGGCATATATATAAAGATCGATTTACATTAACCATAATTAAACTAACTATAATCAACTTATCAATTAAAATAAATGGCTATCGAGATTCAAATTTCTAATTGAAATTCGAAAATGCATTGCATAAAAACCTTAAAGTTTATATTCAAATTTTCGAACCTGTCGTTCCAACAGGTAGATAATGATCTCGGTCACCAGAGATATAGGAGGAACGCGTTGCATGATTTTGCAATAAAATACAAGCAGTCATGAATGGTCTTCAACAGGACTCAAACTAAAGTCATCCCTTTTTATAAGGAGGCACTACAATTAGTCTCAAGTTCTCTATCATGAGTTTTTAAGGAGGCAGATGTCCCGATGCATCGTTTTTTTTATCTAAATTTTTAAAAGCTTAAAAAAATGAGATATTTTGCAATCTCGATCTTTAATCAAATGAAACTTTAAGTTGTTTGGATTGCAAGAATTGGATCTATTTAAGATGCAACTTTGGATCTAGATCTAAAGAGTAGAGAGAAAGTAACCGATTTAGACTTAGAAAATGTGGATCTTGAAGTTGAACCCTGGGGAGTTTGAGCGTTAAGTTTGGGCGATGGAGTTGTTTCCTTGAAGGACTAGAGAAATGGAGCTTTGTTCGAAGGTTCTAGAAGATGAGCAAGCTAACATGCTTGGTACTTCTTCCAGCGCAAGTTACCTGCAAAAGCATCTCACAACACTTGTACAAGAAGATCGAAAAATGTCTGTGTCTACAAATAAAAAGAGTGATCAAAGATGTAAGTTCAAACAAGAAACTGTATATCTTTGTTAATCCTTCTACCATTCAATAACAATAGATAATCTATAAAGCATTACTTGAGGTTCTTACTGAAATTAATTTCCTTCCAAAGACAGATCTATCTCAACAATATACAAAACATATGAAATCAATACAGGTTACCTCATAAGCAAAGTTTAAAACATCATGCCTCCACAAAACACCTCAGGACTAGCCTCCAAAGCCTTCTTTTATTACTCAAATATTCAAAAAATGATACAACAATACAAGAGCATAGGTTCCACCTTCAGATGGTTTACAAGGGACCTCAACTCTTCAATAAATAACAAAAGGTAAGCAGCTAGGGCGCAAAACCCTAAGGACCTTGATTGTAGAGCAAGGCAAGCTCTCAGCCAATGGAGATGCACCTCCTTATTGGCAAAAAAACAAATCAAAATGGAAGCATCCGTTTGAAACAGTTGGCTGCTCACACGTGAGGATGAGGATGGCTTGATGTTTCCATGCCTTGATGGCTTTACCTTGTGTTATCACATCCATGTTAGTTGGAGCTACCATGCTGCAAATTGTATGGTCAGGGACCGTACTATATTTTTTTTCCAAATCAGAGATCGGATGCCTTCAGAGGAGCCACATAGTTTTGTTCAGATTGCCCTGAGCAGATGTATCAGAGGGGACAGATGGTTGTACAGTGGTCTAGACATGTTCCTTAGCATTTACCGTAGAGTCACCCTTCCATGCCAGGCTTTGATATGAGCCCATTGAGACAGTTGCCTAGTCTTGCTTTGATTGAGACTATCACAGAGTATTGTTGGTTTACTATTTGTGCCCGGATTCAGCAGAGATCCAGTTCAGAGACAGCCTCAGCAGCAGGTATATGGTGCGGCAGGTATTGCATTTGATGTTTATTGCTCATGATTGTTGCTTAGACTTGTTTATACATGATAGTACACTAACTTTGCATATGATGATTGATTTGGTGATCTAGCTATTGTTATGATATATGATTGGGCCCTTGGTGATGTCAGTCCACCCCTTCCCAGTAGGCCCTTGTATATGCACACTGGGTCACACCCCTACTCTTGGTATAGACTTGGTCACTTAGTCCCCCTTAAGCAGCTGACTTTGGATCCACCTTCACCTTCTCCATCCATGATATACTTTCCCGACTTGGATTCCGATTTGTGACCTTGAGGATCCCTTTCCCCACTGATCTCTAAGTATGCCATGATTCCCTGTCTATTGTGCCTCGGCTCTTTAGTGTGTGAGATGCACTCTCAAACCTGGGATTTGCTCCTGTCGGTTGCCCCCAATGTTGCAATGCAGTTAGGATTGTGTAGCCTCACCGAGTGTTCCCCATTGGTCATCGAAGTATGTATTGCTCACCCCCATTACTTTGCAGTATGAGCACCATGATTATATCTATTGAGATATGTATGTAGCCCAAAAGGGCCTTGATGTAAATTGAAGAAATGAAGAAATGTAAAGCAAGCCAAAAAGGATTTTTGTAAATGTAAATCTAGCCAAAAAGGGCTAAGTATGAAATACATGTCAGCATTTGTAGTGGTTATTTCCTCACCTAGTCCTGCGGGGCAAGGAGGTGAGAGGGAGCAAGGGACAAGCTCAAGATTGTCCCCTAGAGTCTCAAGTTACGGTTTGTCGGACACCCAGTTTGGTGGCTCTAGAAAAGAACCTCACAGAGTCTTCGGGCACAGATGTGAGTTGTGAGATACTTGTTAGATGACCAATGGCGGTTTCCCTGCACTATACCCATTTGTGAGGCACCGCCCTTCCCCGTGTTTTGTCATGGTATGCTTATCTCAGTGGACCCCACTTTCCCAAGTTATCCGAAAGGTCACATGATCTTTATCCTTGTCATCCCTCATCCTTCACCGTCTATTCCACATCACCCAAAGTCAGCGAGGTGGTCAAGTCTATAGGTTGTGCATAGTAGTTGAGTCTTTTGGATGTGGTGGGCCCACCTCACCTGGGGCCTTGTATTTTTCTGAGATTTAATGCAATTTTTTATCACCATATTATTTTCATATTGTTTAGTAATGTACTAACTTGTATAAGGAAGCCTTTCACTTCATGATTGCATACAGGTATTCAGCTAGCACCATTGTTGACCAGATTTGACTTGGTCAAACTAGGTTGACCAGGCCAAAAATGGGCCCGAAAAAATGTTGCGACTAGAATTTTGATTTTGGTCAATTATTATCTACAGGGGACCCATATGAGCTTCCAAGTGACAGAATGCAAAAATATCGAGGCATTTGTGATATTTTTAATTATCATTGGTCATTAATGACCTGTTTTAATTAAAAATCATGGATTTTGGGCATATTATGCCTAAGAGATGGATTGGGGTCGTTCGAGTGGTCATTCCTATTTTTGGGGTCCACGATCACATTGCGGCAGACGGTTCGGCAATTTGGGCACTCTAGGTGGGTTGAAAGCCCAGATTACATCTTCAGCAATAAAATACATGGAAAATCAAAAATTGACAAAGGCAACTATAACAAAGGGCAAAAATCAATGGCTGGCAAATAAAAGGGTGATTCCTAAGGTAAATTGGTAATGTTTGACATGGTATTTGTGCATTGTGGGGCCCTCTCTTGCCCAACTCACTAGGTTGGACGAATTGCCCATGGGGGGCGTTTTTCTCCACTTGGGCAATTCGATTTTGATGTAACATTGTATGTGGGGGCCATGATGTATTAGCTAGGGGTCTAAAACACCATATAGACACCCCCTAGCATGTTGTTTGGTATTTGTATGGGCCCTACAAGAGATCCCCCTCCACTAGTGTGCTTCACTTGGGCAATTCGCACCCCCATAAGGAGAGATCTCCACAATTCGTTTTGGCTGATTGGGGAGTTGATCTCAGCCCTCTATTTTGGATGGAATAGGTTTTGGAGAGTGACCTTTCTCTATAAGAGAAGGCACTCACTCCATTGTTGAGTCTCTTGGCATTTTTGTAAACTTGTGACTTGTGAATAGAGAAGCATTTCTTTCGATCTTCTTGTGTACATGGTGATTAAGTGTTTAGATGATGACTCTTAGCATATTGTTGATGCATTGTTGAGTGTTTGTGCGCTATTTCCATCCATTTCCTTGGCCAAACGAACTACAAGTGAACTGACCAATTGAAAGGGGACGCAACCATTGAGCCTGGCAGCTCCACGTTGCTCTTTCTCTTCGGGATTTCAACAAAAGGGAGTAAAACTTACTTTGTTATCTTATTTCCTTTCATCGTTTGTCGTTTATTTGTTGATTTCTCCTTGTTATTTGCCATAGTTTCTGACTTAGCTCTCTCTCTGACAGGTACAAGGGCACACTTGGTCAACTGGTTGCTGCAAACGTTGAAAGAAAACGCTCAACTGCTCGATACTTGGACTTCAGAATTTGTGTTCATCATCAAGCTCTTCTTCTCCATTGTTTCAGGTAGGCAATCCTCGCTTGTTTCTCTTGTTTCCAATTCCATTGTGAATGCTAGGCTGCAAAACATTAAAGAAAACCCTAAAAATTGATAACTAAATTTCCAACCGTCAAAACCTTTTTTTATTGCAAACCCGCTTTTTATTTGTCCTTAAACGTATAAATCCAAAGTTTTAGATCCATTAGACGTCATTAACCAATAGTTTAGGCACTGATCCACTTAGCAAAAACGCCCACCTGGGGCGTTTTTCTCTTCTGCTTGCTTGGGTTAGTTAGGGGTTCTGGGTAGTCTTGATTTTGGTCCTAATCATGTTTTTATCAATAGATATCAAGATATTCATTGCTAGAAGTACTTTAAAACGAGTATTTGTTGATGCCTAGGTCCGTTTCTTCACTGCTTAATTGTTTTCCTTGGGTAACTACATTTCCCTTCTCCGCTTCTAGCTTATTGATTGTTCTTTGCTCATTTCCAGCCACACGATTGTGAATCTAATCCTTCTTTACTCATCTTATTTGATTGCTGGTCACATCTCAATTATTACGCTTATTTCATACCTGTGTCTAGCCCGTGGCTGAGATTAAGCTTAGGATCTATTTACACTCATTTCCTGTCTTTACTTCTTTCTATCTGTTGGATTTGGGTGTGTTTTGTCTCTCAACCACTACCTGGTTAAGCGGGGTCTCCCCCCTGACTTGGCTAAGTGCCTTGTCTGAAGCGACAGTAGCCTTGTCCGGTGTGACTTCTGTTCCTTGAACGGAGGACTTGGCTATTACTGGTTACACCTTCCTAGTTGTTCACCTCTACCATCCCTGTTGGGACACCTACTACCAAACAGCTAATAGGTGTAACCAACAATAGATCAATAGGGGACATTACAGATGGTATGAGTACTACATTCTGGTTGTATTGCTCAGGGACATGAGCCCTCCCTTTTCCCCTCATGAATGGTCTTCAACAGGACTCAAACTAAAGTCATCCCTTTTTATAAGGGAGGCACTACAATTAGTCTCAAGTTCTCTATCATGAGTTTTCAAGGAGGCAGATGTCCCGATGCATCGTTTTTTTTCCAAGAGCTGCTAAGTATGGAAACATTGGGGTCATTAACTAGATTACAGAGTCTGTACCAGCTACCTTAAAGTCGCTATACTGGGAACATATCAGACTACACAAGTTAACCGGTCAACAAAGCAACAAAAAACATCTATAGAAGGTTTGCTCAGACTTAATCAAGTAAACCATAAAAAATGTAGCTCAGAAATTATTCACTGAGTTATGAATTTTCAACTTTAGACAAGCAGTTTAAAACATGGTCGATAACAAATTTTTTTTTATTACCCAATCAAGAATTTATGTGACTAAGTGTTTCCCTAACCAATCTTTGACCAACTCTAGGGAGACAATCTCGGTACAAGGGAGATTACTATAGAAGCTACAGAAAATCGACTCTCTGTTTGTTCTATTTATTTTACAATGTGTTTTTTCGGGGAAATCGTTGCAACTAGAGACTATATATATTTAATGTGCATAGACAGAATCGATTTATTTGGTAACAATTTGATCTACCATATCAACGATTCTACAACTTTAAAATAAGATTCAATTCATCAATTACACAACGGTTGTAACCCATGATCCCACAAGAGTTTCAATCTACACAGATCACAACGTTTCTTAAATAAAAGCTTTTGTTCACATACAAGGATCATTATTATATGGATCAACGTTGCTTTTAAACCAAGTAAGTTGAATTCAATTACAAGGATCAATCTTCCCACATTTCAACATTTCATTTAAGCAGAGGATTCAACTCAAGTATAGAGAATGACATTCACATAGATCTACGTTGACTTTAAGGATAGAGATCCATATTTATTTCTAGACAGAAGATCCAACTTCATATACCTAAATTTAAATATATAGATTGTAACCCAAAACATATGGAGTTATGATCCTGTATAAAAACTAGAACTCACCCCCAATCATGCAATCGATTCCATAAATTAAAGAAAAAACATTTTAATTAAGTTTAAAATAGTCAGTCCATATAGAAATCATAGATCAATGACAAATAGACTAATTTGATCTCATAGGACCTCCCACCATATACATTTTAATAATTCCCAAAGCATTCACAAAGGTTGGAATAATATTCATCCTACATAAATCTAAATAAGATTTATTAACTAGAGATCGAAGCAATAATAATTACACCGAGACTGAAATAATATTTGAAATAAAGATCATAGCAAGATGATGGATCCTACTTCAAATTCCAAGGATGCATGATAAAGAGGTGCAATTAAAAATCACCAAGCCCCACGGCTTTACAAAAAAATTGGGAACGGAAAAGAATTAGCAAATTGATTTCTAAACAGTGGTTTCAGAAAAACGATTTAGCAAGAATCGACAAGGTTTTCATTGGAGCTTCCAACACTTCTTCTTCTATGTAGTCTACAATCCATAGCCTTGTGACCAAAGTTAGAACAAAAATAACAATAACCATTAAATCCATTTTCATACCTAGGACTTTGGTTCCATCTTAGAGTTATTTCTTTTCTAAGCTTGCTTTGAGGAATAGACCTAACTCCTTGTTGCAATTTTGAACTTCCAAAGTCCTTGTTGTCATGTGCAGGTCCATGGGGATCAACTTTGGACGTTGAAGGACCTGCTTCTGGAGTCTTGGGAGACCAAGTGCTATCTTCAGATTTTTCTCCCTTCTTCTTGTAACCAAGACCACTCTTGTCACATGGAAATCTTTGGTAATCCAAGATCTTGTCAAGGACAACTGAACTGTCCTTAAACTTGACAAAGGCATCAACCTTTTCACCTTTCTTCCTAAGACCAACTACCTCCATCTCCAGCTTTTGGACTATTTGCTCCTTTTCTTCCAACCAATTCTTCGAGATTTCTTCTATTCTCTTGGCTTCCTCCAGCTGAGTCTTCAAATCAATATTGGCCTTTCTAATTTCTTCAAGCTTTTTTGAGTCTTCACCAGGCTCTTCTTGTTCTTTCTTTTGACTGATCAATTATGTCTTTAGTTGTTCAACTTCAGCATCCTTATCTTTCAGTTGATCCCGCAACTCTTCATCCTTTTGTTTGAGCTTTACAATCAATACTCGCATTGTCATGGTCTTATGCTGATATTCATTCAAAGAATCCAAGATTTTCCTTTTGAACCTTGTGGATTCACTATGGTTCAGATTTACTGTGTTCAAGACCTTATTTGCTCAGAGACTAATATTTATCAAAGTGAGATGTATCTCATGTGCAACCTTTGATAGATCCTCATCGTCTTCTGCAAGAACCTTCTCAATTTCATCACACAAGCTATCATTACAAAAAGAATCCATATCTTTACTGAAGTCCACTTCTTGTTTTTATTCTTCGTGATTGACCTCTTCTGGGGGCTTGACATCTGATTCCTGATCCGTCTTTTCAATGTCTGATCTTCCCTTCTTATACCTGCTTTCCAACTTGAACCATAGGTATTTAGCTGAAGTGTGCTCTCTGTAATGTCCCTTGTTAGGAGTTTTATCAAAATGGCAATTTTTCACTTTTTTCCATAGTTAGACCTTTGACTAGTTTTGATCTCTAGGTCCCAAATTTGCCCCAAATGATCCCAAATATTCTGAGAAGGTATATGAATTATATTAGAACATAAATATGTGTTTCAAGGATGCCTTTGGACCTTTAAAATACTTCTGCAAATCCTCTTTCAATTCTGGTCAATGTAGGCAACTTTACTAGTGATTTCCCTTTGACTAGTATTGGTCTCTATGTCTCAAATTGACTCCAAATCCATTCAAATATTCAAGGAAGGTGTATGAATGATATTAGTACTTGAATATTATGTTTAGGGATGACATATGGTCACCAAAATACCTCTACAAACTCTCTTAATATTCTGGACCAAGTATGCAATTTTACTAGTAATTTGGGGTTCAAACCCCCCTGAAGTAAGTACTGAAAATGGCTTCCCAAATGCCTCCAAACCCACTCAAATTTATGAACAGAGGTATGTAATGTGTTAAGTATTTTATTAAAGTCTCATATGCACCATTAATGGATTATTACAACTGTTCTCACCCTCTCCCATTCAACTGCAAAAATCCCCAATTCGATCCTTGGGGAAATGGCACTATTTCACCTCCCAATACAACTAAACTGAGTAAAAATGCTTCAAATGCTCAAGTACAGTACATGAAACTTGTAGAAGACATCCATGGTAGTATATTGATCACAAATATATCATAGAATCATCCATTCATTCGAAATCATCATCAATACATTGGCTCACAACAAGGTAGTGGGGAAATGGCATTGTTCTTCCATTAAAAATGCGATTTATACATTTCTACTTGGAATTTCGACCTGAAACTTTTTGGAGATGAAGAACAGATTATTTAATTCATATTAAAAAATAAATGGGGCATTAAAAGCTTCCCCAAAGAGTACAATAGCTCACCAAAAACGCCCTCCCTCAAGGATCAAGAATATGCCATCAAAACTAGAAATGGTTGAAGGAGTGAGCTGCAATAGAAGAAACCATGAGCTTCCCTGTAGCTTACACCTGCAAATAAAGACTCCATTAAAGCTCCAAATGAAAGGTCTGAATGGCCTTTCCAATTACCAACTTGGATTGGAAATCTTTCACCCTCGAAATTGGCTAAGGCAAGAAACTAGTCATCCACTAGCTCTCCCTCTTCACAAATGCAATTGCAAATTCTACAAATGATCAAAAGATGGTTTCATTATTTGTTATTGACATTTATAAAGTTATAATGTCCTCCATGGGTCGAATTACTTCCAAGAGACTCATGCCAACTCAAGTTGGGAAGAGATTCCAAAAAACTCCACTTGTACAACAATTCCTAGTCTCCCACTTCCACCAAATCACATGTGGAAGCATCTTAGCTGCCCTAACACCCTTGAGCGCCCTCTTGGAGTCTATTTTTAGCCCTGACATGTCATATATGTCATATGGCATCCTTCAGGTCTGATTTGTGTCATAGGTGTCATAGCATCTTCATCATTGTTGTCATAGAGCTAGGGAATCTAGCCCAAGTGTCTCACTAGCTCCAAATTGCCTCTTCCTCTTCCATGGGAGTTACTCTTCCTCTATATTTCGACCTTGGATGAGTCATGCCATGAATAATACCTTTTGGACTCCCCCAAGTATGTTACTATTCACCTTGAATTCGAATTGGTGAGAGAATGATGCCAAATGTAGTGGGGAAATCCAGCCATATGTGGGTCCCACTTCCTCCATGTGTCTTCATGATCAAATGCCACTTTGATTTTCACTTGTATATATTTGTTTAGGTCCTTTATTAAATATTTATTCCATTCTAATGTTCAAACATCATTTATTATCCCCATTATTCCAAATCTCAAAGCTTCCACCTCAAACCTAGGAAACTAGTAATTTCCTCCTTGGCAATTATTTGAACTTTAGCATCAATTTGACAAACTCTACTAAATAGGGACAATGTGATTAGGCCATTGTGACCCAATGCCAAATTTGGGACATTACAAATCCTCCCTTCCCAATATTGCTTGTCCTCAAGCAATTTTAAACATGGGTGTTGAAGAACCCGCTTTCTGTATAATTCTTTGAAGTTGCCATTGAATTGCCCAACCTTGAGTCTTTGAGTTTCCATGAATATTTTAGAGAGGAACCACCATGCTTGTTGTTGCACTACTCTGATTAAAATCACTTTATTAAGTGGGGAATCCATCTCCCATACTACTTGCTTCCCCCCAAAAAATGAAACCAAGGAGAGAAAAATTATTCCAGGGTCCCATTGCTTGTATTGCACCCCAACAATTAAGAGTGCTCTCCAACCCATACCATCAGATAAGATGATTCCTGGATCCCATTTTCTTGTATGCATTCTTCCAAACATCATGAGTACAAAATATATATCATCAAAGTACATAACTACATAATGAAAATGTACATCAATGATATGCTTCATCAAATAGTCATGAAAGTGCTTATACCTCCAAGCAAGTAGACCACCATTTTCCAATTGCATACAAGCTTCAAGTGACCAATCAAATCTGCTCCAATGACATAGGTGAGGATCCCATGTCCTATAATGATGCTCCAAAAGGATGTGATATGCATCAAAATATTCAGCCATGTATTCTTTCATCCAAGAAGTGAATGAAGAAACTCCACTAAAATCTGAACCAAATAATGAGCAGAAAAAACAAGGAGACTTCAAATGACTCAAAGAAGTCTCACCCATACATCCATGAATGTGAGAATCATAAAAATATAACGAAGTATGTGGCTGCCAACAAAAATGTTCTCCAATCATAAATCTATTCTCTCAAGTGTTGGATGAAGTTCCTCCAACATCCAAATGAATCAAGTGTTGAGCAAGAAAAACCATGAGTCTTCAAGTGACTCAAATGCATATCATAGGTGCATCCATGTAGATTTGCATCATCATAAAGTGACAAATAATGTTGTTGCAAATGTGAATAAGAATGTGCTCCAACCATGTCATCATAAAAGGTAAATCTAGGAATTCCATACTCCTCATGTGGCACCATCAAAAAAAACCCGTTGACCCATACTTCATTGAGACTAATACTGCAAAACATGGAATTGTAGGATGTAGGAGAATGAACTAACTCACCCAAATGATCAAAAAGTGCAGAAGTTTCATCATGGGAAGGATCCATGTGGGTAGTATCATGCAGCTCCTTCAAAAGTGGGAAACCTTTTTCATAGATTGGTTCCAATGTAGAGGAATCATGCTCTTCTTTAAAAATTGCATAACCTTCATCAAGAGACAATTCAAGTTCCTCTTCCACCACATCAAGTGTTTGGATCTCTTCAAGTTCATCTTCAAACACATTAAGCACATTCAAATTCTCACATTTCTCATCATCCACCTTGTCATGAGAATCCTCCAAACAGTCTACCATTTGACAATGTGAAACATAGGAGGAAAAACAAGTATCTTGCAACTTTTCAAGAAGTTGCTCATTTTGAATTGTGAGCTTATGAATATCCTCATTATTCTTCAAGTATGCATCATGTAACAATTCATTAAGCTCAAACAAATGGTTTCTATCAAAAATCAAAGACATGAAATTACCTTTGATGTGGCACATTGCTCTTTGAATCTTCTCCATGTCTTCAAGGAAGGATGTTTCCTCCAATGAAGTAGCTCTCCAACAAGAATTTGACACCAATGCTTGAGTGTCATGGAGAATGCTGAGGGACTCTTGGATCTTATTTTCATTCATCTTTAAGGACCCTTCAAGAAAATGAGGCTCTTGAAAATGAAACTCCTCATCTTCTTCAATTTTGCTTGGACCAACTTCATGAAGCTCAAGTGGTGATGGGGAAGTTGATCTTGGTTCTTCTTCAACTGCTACAAGGTCTTCATTATCATGCTTAATGGAACTTGGGCTTGCAGAAACACTTTCAAAAGTGATCTCTATGTCACCAACATAGAGGTGTGAGCACCCATCAATAGGTACTCCTTCATAGTTTAAGCATCCATCAGTAGATGCTCTTTGGTTCATGTCTAAGCTAGAAGGTGTCTCGAAATGATCTTCCATATTTTCAATAGAATCTTCTTCATGCTCTTGTGATGTCTCTTCATTTTTATCCTTCAAGCAAGATGATGCATTTTGCCCCTTGTTTTCCTTATGATCAATATCTTTGGAATCTCTTTTTGAAGAATTCCCAAAAGCTCTCATCAAGTGGGACATAATTTCATGCACACATGTATGATACTCACTCCAAGGTTGTTTACAAGAAGGGCATAAACATTTCTTTACTAACTCCACATCTTCATTTTTGGGCCTATTTTCAAAAACATGTTCAGCAAAGTACTCAAAAGACATGGCATTTTGTGTATTTTTGCTAAAAGCAAGATATTCTTGATATTTTTGATATTGTTGGGGCAAGGTTTTATATTTTGCTCTCCATTTTTGGAACTCACTCATAGAATTATCCTTGGTTGGTGTGACACACTCATATTCATCAGATTTAAAGTCATAAGAATAATCTTCATTTCTCTTGAAGCTGTAAGAAGTGTTACATGATGGCACCTCTTCCTCGTACCATTCACATTTTGCTTCATATTGCTCATAAGCATCTGCATATTCCTCATAAGCATCTGCATATTCCTCATAAGAATTGTACTCATAGGATTCATCATAATAGTAAGACATGGCTGCCTATTATTATTGAATGTATGTACCTAAGCCACAGGTGCAAGGACCATGCTCTGATACGACTGTAATGTCCCTTGTTAGGATTTTTATCAAAATGGCAATTTTTCACTTTTTTCCCTAGTTAGACCTTTGACTAGTTTTGATCTCTAGGTCCCAAATTTGCCCCAAATGATCCCAAATATTCTGAGAAGGTATATGAATTATATTAGAACATAAATATGTGTTTCAGGGATGCCTTTGGACCTTTAAAATACTTCTGTGAATCTTCTTTCAATTATGGTCAATGTAAGCAACTTTACTAGTGATTTCCCTTTGACTAGTATTGGTCTCTAGGTCTCAAATTGACTCCAAATCCCTTCAAATATTCAAGGAAGGTGTATGAATGATATTAGTACTTGAATATAATGTTTAGGGATGACATATGGTCACCAAAATACCTCTTCAAACTCTCTTAATATTCTGGACCAAGTATGAAATTTTACTAGTAATTTGGGGTTCAAACCCCCCTGAGGTAAGTACTGAAAATGGCTTCCCAAATGCCTCCAAACCCACCCAAATTTATGAACAGAGGTATGTAATGTGTTAAGTATTTTATTAAAGTCTCATATGCACCATTAATGGATTATTACAACTGTTCTCACCCTCTCCCATTCAACTGCAAAAATCCCCAATTCGATCCTTGGGGAAATGGCACTATTTCACCTCCCAATACAACTAAACTGAGTAAAAATGCTTCAAATGCTCAAGTACAGTACATGAAACTTGTAGAATACATCCATGGAATTATATTGATCACAATTATATCATAGAATCATCCATTCATTCGAAATCATCATCAATACATTGGCTCACAACAAGGTAGTGGGGAAATGGCATTGTTCTTCCATTAAAAATGAGATTTATACATTTCTACTTGGCATTTCGACCTGAAACTTTCTGGAGATGAAGAGAAGAGTATTTAATTCATATTAAAAAATAAATGGGGCATTAAAATCTTCCCCAAAGAGTACAATAGCTCACCAAAAACGCCCTCCCTCAAGGATCAAGAATATGCCATCAAAACTGGAAATGGTTGAAGGAGTGAGCTGCAATAGAAGAAACCATGAGCTGCCCTGTAGCTTACACCTGAAAATAAAGACTCCATTAAATCTCCAAATGAAAGGTCTGAATGGCCTTTCCAATTACCAACTTGGATGGAAATCTTTCACCCTCGAAATTGGCTAAGGCAAGAAACTAGTCATCCACTAGCTCTCCCTCTTCACAAATGCAATTGCAAATTCTACAAATGATCAAAAGCTAGTTTCATTCTTTGTTATCAAAAGCTAGTTTCATTCTTTGTTATTGACATTTATAAAGTTATAATGTCCTCCATGGGTTGAATTCCTTCCAAGAGACTCATGCCAACTCAAGTTGGGAAGAGATTCCAAAGAACGCCACTTGTACAACAATTCCTAGTCTCCCACTTCCACCAAATCACATGTGGAAGAATCTTAGCTGCCCTAACACCCTTGAGCACCCTCTTGGAGTCTATTTTTAGCCCTGACATGTCATATATGTCATATGTCATCCTTCAGGTCTGATTTGTGTCATAGGTGTCATAGCATCTTCATCATTGTTGTCATAGAGCTAGGGAATCTAGCCCAAGTGTCTCACTAGCTCCAAATTACCTCTTCCTCTTCCATGGGAGTTACTCTTCCTCTATATTTCGACCTTGGATGAGTCATGCCATGAATAATACCTTTTGGACTCCCCAAAGTATGTTACAATTCACCTTGAATTCGAATTGGTGAGAGAATGATGCCAAATGTAGTGGGGAAATTCAGCCATATGTGGGTCCCACTTCCTCCATGTGTCTTCATGATCAAATGCCACTTTGATTTTCACTTGTATATATTTATTTAGGTCCTTTATTAAATATTTATTCCATTCTAATGTTCAAACATCATTTATTATCCCCATTATTCCAAATCCCAAAGCTTCCACCCCAAACCTAGGAAACTAGTAATTTCCTCCTTGGCAATTATTTGAACTTTAGCATCAATTTGACAAACTCTATTGAATAGGGACAATGTGATTAGGCCATTGTGACCCAATGCCAAATTTGGGACATTACACTCTCCTACACTTTCTTTCACTGAGCTGGGAAGTCCATCCATGAGGAACTTCAAGGTTGTAGCATTGTCGTCATTTGCTTCTTACTGTGATGATGCCTTGCCCTTCTTATTGGATGGAGTGGGTGGATTGATCACAATCTCCCAAACACCAAACTTCTTCAGATATACTTTCATCTTTCTCCTCCAACTGAAATATTCTGTCACATCAAGTATAGGCACATCATTGCTTGATGACTCTACTTTTGTCTCCATTGTGTGCCCACGGATCTCCTTCAAGCTTGAAATGCTTGTGACGAAGGCCTGCTCTGATACAAATTATTGGACACAATGGCCACACTGAGAGGGGGGGTGAATTAGTGTGAGAGCAATTTAAACCTTTTTACCTTCTTTTAATCAATCAAAGTATATCAAGCATTATGTTATCAATCACATCATCAAATGCATCAGCTAAATCAACCATGATTCAGAAGCACAATCATCACATCAAGAGAGACACAAGAATATATGTAATTTTGATCTTTATTTATTTACAAGGGAAGACTACAATCTTCTCGATTACAATCAGCACCAACTGATGAAAAGAGTACCAACTCTCATAACAGGACCCAACCTGGTTTTCTTAGCTCCAACTAAGAAGGGTTTGAGGAGTCCAATCCTTAAGTGCAAGATTCCACTTGCAAGATTGATGCCAATCTTTGATTGTCATCAATATGCTGCTCATCACTCAATCTGCTCATCGATGTTGTTGGTCATATGCACATCACTCTCATCAACACTGCTGCAAAACTCTTCTTAATATTCTTTGTTCATCAACACCTTGTCTTCAACCACGTCATGTATGCTCATCAATCCCGCTGCTCAATATATACTGCTGGTCCGACACTACTCATTACTCTTTGCTCATCACTCTTGTCAATCTGCTCATTTGTTGCTCATCGATACTGCTGGTCATCTGGTCAATATGCTCATGTACACATCATCATCAAAAGTATCACCAAGTATGCATCATCATCGTTATCAAGGTCTGCAACATCAGGATCTGAACATGTCATCAAGTCATCAAGGTTTCATTGTATGTGTCATAATTCACTATTTGTACTCCACTGTTTACTCATGTGCAAATATCAGTGTGACTGTGTATGCTTACTGCAGTTATCACTGTAAAATTCAAATGCCCTAGAAGACAGAGATTTTTAAGTGTCTCTTGTAGCCCAAACTTATATCTTCCACAAGTGTTGTGGCTGCCTCAGTAACCACCTAAAATTTTTCCTTTGTATGCCGAAAATCAGAGCTGAATTCTTCACTTGCGGCTGCCTCAGAACTGTGTACCCTACTACGGCTGTCACAGGTCTCCAATCTCCCGAAATCAGAGCTAATAAAACTTCAAACTTATCCCAACAAATGAGCGCATCAGCTTCTTATTTATACTAATTTTCCATGATGTTATCTGAGCCGACCTGTATGTATTTTTAAGATTTTATTTATTTATTTTTATTTTAAAGCATCCTTTTGACTGAGCCGACTTTGTCATAAAAATTCATTTTCAAATAATAATAATAAAAATCTTCCTTTTGGGGTTGTTTTAGCCTTTTGCATATTTTAAGGGCTTTGGACCTTACCCTTAGGGCTTTCAATGCCTCATCATCATAGCTGACTTTGCGTTATCCAACATTTAATCATCAAGAGATCTATGGGCTTCATTATAACCACGTTTCATTAAATATATGATGGTGTTCAATCAAATGACCACAGTATGGGTCATTTGGGTCAAACATAAACCCAACCAGCAAGGGTTCCATCATTGTGCAAGAATTCCACCAAGGGCATCATGGTCATCATGTCTTAGGGTTTGTAAGTCATTAAGTGTCATGTTCCCACACACAACACCTTCACCCATCCTTCAAGGGTACAAGGATCATCATCAAGTGCAAATAAGTGTGTCCAAGTGTCCAAGCGCCATCATATGTGTGCGGGTTCCTTCATCATGCCATCTAACCACATCAAGTGAAAGCAATGGGCTTCATGACCTTTGCATGGGCATCAAGGTCTTCATTAAGGGTTCCAAGTCTTAATTGAGTCATCAATGACCACATCATCACCTTTAAGGGGACAAGGACCATTAAACCATCAGATGTGGGTCCAAGGTCTTCTTCAAGGCTTCTTCAACCACACAAGGGGACCTCCAAGGGTCAAATCCATCATGATATCACATGTGGGGTTTCCAAACCTTCTCCTAGGGTACCGTTGCCGCCTAATACACACCTGGGGGGGACGCGACAGGAAACCTTCAAGCCGCTCGGTGTGTCCTTGGGGGCAAGTGAGAGTCAAGTGCTGTCACCTAATTACTCGACTCCTCCGTCTAGGCTTACTCCTAGCGAAGCCAAGGGGGGGTGGTCCCTATGAAAAATAAACTAAGGCTTTTAATCTATAACAAAAGAAAAAGTATGTTCTAGGAGTTAAAAGACGACGAGATGAAAACAATAACAACTAAGCACTGCTTGCGAATTAAATCAATTAATTAACTCAACACAAGATAGATAAGCATTCATGACATTTATGATTGAAACTTAAAACATGGAAAATTAATGACCAGTGCTGAGAATGTGAAATGCGTGCAATTGTTGTTGTGTAGGGTTGCTTCTGTGGTCTCGGTGAAAGTATTGCAATGTCTTAGTTGGTAAATTTTAAGATTATTAAATGAGTGGATTAAGGAGTGGGTTAATTCTTGGTTTGGCCCAAATTAAACCTAACCTTCGAACTGAGTGCTCTAGCAGCTTTACCAAGTGTCCAACCAGGCGAGGATAGACCTGCTTAATAGTAGCCTGATGACTCTGTAGTTTCCGCCCATGTAACCTCCTGAGTTCTTAGAATTTGGTTTTGATGGATTTCCTATTAAATCTAAGTACCTTGCACCCGTTTCTGATTGGTCCAGCTGTTTCGACTAAGCTGCAACGGCCAAGAGCATACTTTCAGCTTAGGGTGTGGTTCGTTTGATTAAAATGTGTGAGTGGATGATTAATCTACACTAAAACCTAAGAATATATTTTCTTCACACCAAATGGTAAAGTACTTCGGTAGAGCAAGGGGGGTTAATTTTAGGATTAGATTTTAAGAACAGAGTAATGATTGAATAAAACACAAAAGCATATAACAAAATGATAAATGAGTCCTAGAAAGAAGTTTGTGTGCTTGAGTGAGTTGTTTAATTACTACTGCTCAAATGAAACTAATCTCAAACGAAAAATTAGAAAAAGTTGCGAAAAATTAAGAAAAAGGTGCGAATCCCTCCTGGGGGGATTGGGGTCAGGCGCTGGAATTGCCTGTTGAGCTCTTTTTATTTTTTGGTTTACAAAAATGAATTAAAAATGAAACAATGCTTTCCCTTTATGCTTAGGGAACAAGTCAGCTTACCATTATGAAAGTAAAACAAAGGTGCTTGGAAAATTGGTTCTCAGGATGGTTCAGGAAGCTTTCGAATGCTTGCCTTGTGAGTTTTTAGCTTCAACCTTTTGGGAAAATAAATCAGACCAGCAAGCAAGAGTCAATTAAAATGACGATCATAACACTTTACGAGTGTTCTGACAATGCTAGAAATTGCAAAAAATTGAAATTTAGCTAAACTAGTATGTAAAAAAGGGTGCTTTGGACAAGTTTTTGAGTCTTTAATTGATTTTAAAATATTTTCTGATATGCATAACCAAAAAACCAGCGAGCTAAAAAATATGTACAATACTCTAAAACATGATCTAAACCAACTTTTATTCATGATGCATACTATGTCAAAATGTGGAAAAATAAACTAAGTAAGGCAAGCTAGAAACCTTGCCTTCTTAGGATCTTTACTTGCCTCTTTAAGAGATGGCAAGTAAATAGTTTTGGCACTTTGACTTGCTTGAATAAAACTTTTAAAGCACTAAAATTCTCAAAATTTTATTTTTTGATCTAAAGTTTTAAAAGCTTAAAAAAATGAGATATTTTGCAATCTCGATCTTTAATCAAATGAAACTTTAACTTATTTGGATTGCAAGAATTGGATCTATTTAAGATGCAACTTTGGATCTAGATCTAAAGAGTAGAGAGAAAGTAACCGATTTAGACTTAGAAAATGTGGATCTTGAAGTTGAACCCTGGGGGGTTTGAGCGTTAAGTTTGGGCGATGGAGTTGTTTCCTTGAAGGACCAAAGAGATGGAGCTTTGTTTGAAGGTTCTAGAAGATGAGCAAGCTAACATGCTTGGTACTTCTTCCAGCATAGGTTACCTGCAAAAGGATCTCACAACACTTGTACAAGAAGATCAAAAAATGTCTGTGTCTACAAATAAAAAGAGTGATCAAAGATGTAAGTTCAAACAAGAAACTGTATATCTTTGTTAACCCTTATACCATTCAATAAAAACAGATAATCTATAAAGCATTACCTGAGGTTCTTACTGAAATTAATTTCCTTCCAAAGACAGATCTATCTCAACAATATACAAAACATATGAAATCAATACAAGTTACCTCATAAGCAAAGTTTAAAACATCATGCCTCCACAAAACACCTCAGGACTAGCCTCCAAAGCCTTCTTTTATTACTCAAATATTCAGAAAATGATACAACAATACAAGAGCATAGGTTCCACCTTCAGATGGTTTACAAGGGACCTCAACTCCTCAATAAATAACAAAAGGTAAGCAGCTAGGGCGCAAAACCCTAAGGACCTTGATTGTAGAGAAAGGCAAGATCTCAGCCAATGGAGATGCACCTCCTTATTGGCAAAAAAACAAATCAAAATGGAAGCATCCGTTTGAAACAGTTGGCTGCTCATGCGTGAGGATGAGGATGGCCTGATGTTTCCTTGCCTTGATGGCTTTACCTTGTGTTATCACATCCATGTTAGCTGGAGCTACCATGCTGCAGATTGTATGGTCAGGGACCGTACTATACTTTCTTTCCAAATCAGAGATTGGATGCCTTCAGAGGAGGCACATAGTTTTGTTCAGATTACCCCGAGCAAATGTATCAGAGGGGACAGATGGTTGTACAGTGGTCCATACATGTTCCCTAGCATTTACCGTAGGGTCACCCTTCCATGCCAGTCTTTGATATGAGCCCATTGAGACAGTTTCCTAATCTTGCTTTGATTGAGACTATCACAGAGTATTGCTGGTTTACTATTTGTGCCCGGATTCAGTAGAGATCCAGTTCAGAGACAGCCTCAGCAGCAGGTATATGGTGCGGCAGGTATTGCATTTGATGTATATTGCTCATGATTGTTGCTTAGACTTGTTTATACATGACAGTACACTAACTTTGCATATGATGATTGATTTGGTGATCTAGCTATTGTTATGATATATGATTGGGCCCTTGGTGATGTTAGTCCACCCCTTCCTAGTAGGCCCCTGTATATGCACACCGGGTCACACCCCTACTCTTGGTATAGACTTGGTCACTTAGTCCCCCTTAGGCAGCTGACTTTGGATCTACCTTCACCTTCTCCATCCATCCCGACTCATCCATGATATACTTTCCCGACTTGGATTCCGATTTGTGACCTTGAGGATCCCTTCCCCACTAATCTCTGAGTATGCCACGATTCCCTGTCCATTGTGCCTCGGCTCTTTAGTGTGTGAGATGCACTCTCAAACCTTGGATTTGCTCCTGTCGGTTGCCCCCAATGTTGCAATGCAGTTAGGATTGTGTAGCATCACCGGGTGTTCCCCATTGGTCATCGAAGCATGTATTGCTCACCCCCATTACTTTGAAGTATGAGCATCATGATTATATCTATTGAGATATGTATGTAGCCCAAAAGGGCCTTGATGTAAATTGAAGAAATGAAGAAATGTAAAGCAAGCCAAAAAGGCTTTTTGTAAATGTAAATCTAGCCAAAAAGGGATAAGTATGAAATTCATTGTAAAATCCATGCAATGTGTTTGTAAACACACATGGACACAGGTCAACCGTACATGTCGGCATTTGTAGTGGTTATTTCCTCACCTAGTCCTGCGGGGCAAGGAGGTGAGAGGGAGCAAGGGACAAGCTCAAGATTGTCCCCTAGAGTCTCAAGTTACGGTTTGTCGGACACCCAGTTTGGTGTCTCTAGAAAAGAACCTCACAGAGTCTTCGGGCACGGATGTGAGTTGTGAGATACTTGTTAGATGACCAGTGGCGGTTTCCCTGCACTATACCCATTTGTGAGGCACCGCCCTTCCCCTTGTTTTGTCATGGTATGCTTATCTTAGTGGACCCCACTTTCCTGAGTTATCCGAAAGGTCACATGATCTTTATCCTTGTCATCCCTCATCCTTCACCGTGTATTCCACATCACCCAAAGTCATCTAGGTGGTCAAGTCTATAGGTTGTGCATAGCAGTTGAGTCTTTTGGATGTGGTGGGCCCACCTCACATGGGGCCTTGTATTTTTCCGAGATTTAATGCAATTTTTTATCACCATATTATTTTCATATTGTTTAGTAATGTACTAACTTGTATAAGGAAGCCTTTCACTTCATGATTGCATACAGGTATTCAGCTAGCACCATTGTTGAACAGATTTGACTTGGTCAAACTAGGTTGACCAGGCCAAAAATGGGCCCAAAAAAATGTTGCGACTGGAATTTTGATTTTGGTCAATTATTATCTATAGGGGACCCATATGAGCTTCCAAGTGACAGAATGCAAAAAGATCGAGGCGTTTGTGAGATTTTTAATTATCATTGGTCATTAATGACCTATTTTAATTAAAAATCATGGATTTTTGGCAAATAATGCCTAAGTGATGGATCGGGGCCGTTCAAGTGGTCATTCCTACCTTTTTTTGGGTCCACAATCACACTGCAGCAGACAGTTCGACAATCCGGGCACTTTATATGGGTCAAAATCCCAAATTACATCTTCAGCAGTATAAACCAGCAATAAAATACATGGAAAATCAAAAATTGACAAAGGCAACTATAGAAAAAGGTGAAAATCAATGGCTGGAAAATAAAAGGGTGATTCCTAAGGTAAATTGGTAATGTTTTGGCATTGTATTATGTATTGTGGGGCCCTCTCTTATCCTACTCACCTAGGTGGATGATTTTCCCATGGGGGGCGTTTTTCTCCACTTGGGGAAATTCGATTTCATGGTTATATTGTATGTGGGACCATGTGTATTGAGTTGGGGAGATAAAACCCCATATAGAAACCCCCCAACATTGTTCTATCTATTGTATGGCCCCACAATGGGCCCCTCTCCTCCACTTGTGCGCTATCCTTGGGCAATTCGCACCCCCACTAGGAGAGCTCTCCATCATTCGATTTGCTTGATGGGGGAGTGATCCTAGCCCTCCATTTTGGGGGTAAATAAGTTTTGAGAGTGGCCCTTCTCTATAAGAGAAGGCACTCACTCCATTGTTGCTTCTCTTGGCATTTTTGAGACTTGATATTGAGATTATTGAGAGACATTTCTACTGAGTTGCTTGTGTTATGGAGATGAGATCTTTGGTGTGTTGATTGGTAGCATATTTCTGATGCATTGTTGAGTTATGTTGTAGTATCTCCACCTTTCCTTGGCCATTTTGATTTGCAGGTGAAGCTTACCATTGGGGAAAAACGCAGCACTTGAGCCAACAACTCCATGCTAGCGTTTATCTTCAGGATTTCAACAGGGAAGTAAATCTACCCTCGATTATTTGCTATGTTTTTATCATTTGCCATAGAAGCTGATTCCATCTCTCTTTGGCAAGTACAAAAACGCATTGGCTCACTGGCAGCATCAAACGCTAAGGGGAAAACGCACTCTAGCTCAGCAATTGATCTTCAGGGTGTCTTCAACACGGAAACATCTTCATCTTCATTATCCAGGTACGGAGTCCTTGCTTGTTTCTCATTTTCTCTCTCATTGTTGATGTTAAGCTGCAAAACACTTAATAAACCCTAAAATATAAAAAACTAAATTTCCCGCCATTAGAACTTTATTTTTATTGCAAGCCCACTTATTATCTGCTCCTAAAAGCCTATATCTTAAGTATGGTACAATTCTGACTCCATCTACTTGTAGTTTAGGCACTGGTCTACTTAGCAAAAATGCCCACCTGGGGCGTTTTTCTCTTATGCTTGCTTGGGTTAGTTAGGGGTTCTGGGCAGTCTTGATTTTGGTTCTAATCATCTTCTTATCAATAGATATCAAGCTATTCATTGCTAGAAGCTTGTTAAAATGAGTATTTGTTGATGCCCTAGATCCACTACTTCAATATTTAACTGTTTGTCATGGGTAACTTCATTTTATTCCTTCACTTCTAGCTGAACTAAGTGTCCCTTGCTTATTTCCAGCCACAAACACTAATCTAATCTCATTTTACTCACCTTATTTAATCGTTGGTCACATCACTTTATTTCTACGCTTAATTCATATATGTGTCTAGCCCGTGGCTGAGATTAAGCTTAGGACCTAGTTGCACTCATTTCCTGTCCTTACTTCTTTCTATCTTTTAGATTTGGGTGTACTTTTGTCTCTCGACCATTACTTGGTTGAGCGGGGTACCCCCCTTGACTTGGCTACGTGCCTTGTCTAAAGTGACAGTAGCCTTGTCCGGTGTGACTTCCGTTCCCTGAACAGAGGACCTGGCTATTGTTGGTTGCACCTTCCTAGCTATTCACCTCTACCATCCCTGTTGGGACACCTACTACCAAATAGCTAGAGTTTGTGTGATAACAAGTAGCAACAAAATATCAACACCCACTAGCTAATACACCCAAATCCAGTTTACATCCAATAAACATTACACCTTCTGTAGCGTCCCCTTCTCCAATATCTATTGCAGAAGCCCGAAGAACCAATTTATCTCCATGGACTAGAACTTTATGTGGACTAATGTTGCATGATTGGTATCTGCACAATTCTAATTCAAGGTCTATACAGAAGGTGCAAAACCCAAGTCCCATGACCAAAGCTCCATATTCACTAACAGCTAGAGAGATAGGAGAGGCATACGAAGAAAAAACCTATACGTCGAGTCCTAGATATTCAAAGCCCTGCTCAATATGTTCAAATGTATGCTGATGAAAAGCGCAAACAGAAGCAATCAAAGATGGGTTTATTGAGAGAAATCAACTGGACAATGGATATACCAATCAGGTGAGTAGTAAGAATGACTTTGTTCTTGTTCTCACTCAAATACATAGGAACATAAATTCCCCAAGTTTTTCTGATCTTAATTGCAATAAAAGGAAAAAGGGTTGTAATCAGACTCATATTGAAATTGTAGTACTCCAAAGATAGATGAAACAATGAAAAGAAAACCATGTCACTCATGGATGTTTTGGTTGTATACAGCCTGGAATTTTTTAGCTCAATTGTTTTTTGGTTGAATAGTTCACCCATCATCGCCGAGCAATATATAGAATTGCAAATGTGTGAGTGTTCATATAAAATTATTCCAAACTATAGAAGCCTACATTACAAGAATAAAACCATGCATTATAATATTGCATAGTAACCAACCTTTGTTTTTGGATTAATTGATTGTAGCTAGTAGCCATTCGTCACCCTCTATAAAGCTTTTAATAGAATACTTTCCTACTTGATCTCAGGAATCTGATTAGACCATGAAAGTCTTTCAAAAACCTTCACCCCCGGCCCATAATTTTGGTATTCCCCATAGTAATGTGTGTCAAGAGCAAAGTACCCTATCTAAGGCATCCATCCCTCGGGACTAATGAGCTCTCCCAGAGTCCCAAGTATGACTTTATGTAAGATGCTCTGGAGTACATCTTCCATGGCCAACCCAAATAGGCCTTGTGAATTTTTGGGTTGACATAGAAATCCCTAATATATTCTTCAATTCCATTTATGGTGCAGTTGTGGAATACAAACCCTGTGGACTCAACTGGATCTGTTCTGCCTTGTGTAGTGACTCGACCTGATGACCCTTTGTTTGAGTTTCATTGATGTGGATGCACTAGAATAAGAAAATTCTCAAAGATTGTTGTTGACTTTCCAAATATGAAGTCAACTATGCCTTGTACTCTACAATTTTTGTAGAATTGATGAAGAGCTTGAGTGTATAATGTATCCTGGTGGCCAATAAGGGCACAATTGTAGAAGGCAGAGTGATCACTATATACTCTTAGGAATTCTGCTTTTTTACTACCTATCTCTGCTGCATTTTTGAATGTTATATCCAATCTAAGTTGCAGGAAACTTGGGTCTAGCACCCGCTTTAGCCTCAGAAGCTCGCTGAAACTCGGAAACCCGTATGGTACTTGACAGAAACTCGTTTATGTCCGTATGAAACACGTTTCCTAAATGGGAAACACGTTCGTACGGACGGAAACACGTTTCCTAAATGGGAAACACGTTCGTACGGACGGAAACACGTTTCCTAAATGGGAAACACGTTCGTACGGACGGAAACACGTTTCCTAAATGGGAAACACGTTCGTACGGACGGAAACACGTTTCCTAAATGGGAAACACGTTCGTACGGACGGAAACACGTTTCCTCTCTTGTATGGTGCGTTTCCTGCCAAATAAAATCCCGTCACTTAAAAAACCAGGTCGTAAAGTCTCTTTCCGCCCACGGATTTCAGTAATTAAGGGTTAATACATTAAATTTTAAAATAAAATGTAATTCTGGATGATTCTAATTAGGTTGAAGAAAGTTATAAAGAGAACATCACTTCATTCTCTACTCACATAAGCGACTTCAGCACTCAGGTCCTAGAATATGGCAATAGGTCTTGTGCAGATTGGGATGTTGAGTCAAAATTTGTTGAGTTGGACATCTCTCTTGCTACACTAAGTTGAGGAACCTAGAAGTGGAATTGGAAATACTTCTTCCACTCTACATTCTACTGATGAGCGTGCTTCTTGTTCTATTTTTGAGGAAGACTATGAAGATGAAGATGACTATTAGTATGAGCTTATGTTTTACTTTTATTTCTATGTTAGTATGCTCATTGTGCACAGTTTGATACATTGTACTTGTAGCCTCATACATAAAGGCTAATTTTGGATATAAAGTATATAACCTCATTTATGAAGGTTGTTTTTGGATATTACTACTTGCATGAATGAAATGATATATACTTGGGTTCATGAGTAAAATGTGATGTTAGATGTTTGATTTAAATTTTGTTTGTATCGAAGGCACACAGAGCCAAAAGATGGAAACCCGGGATGCCCTTGCATGAAGAAGACAATCAAGATGACCAGCTTGAGGAAGATAAGCCCCCAACAAATCAGGAACAGATATCCACTCCACCTACGCCCGAGGTGCACATGCCTCTTCAAGAACATGAAAGCACGAAAAGCGGCCCTCCACAACGGAAAAAAAGATATCATGAATCTTCCTCTTCAAACTCTGATAAGGAACTCAGCCATGATACCATTGACGCGTTGCAACTGGCCTTAGTGTCCCCAGATTCAGGGGGATGGATACAAGTCAAGAAAAAACAAGGAAAAAAAGGGAAGACCTGAGAATCAGCCCATTTCAGGGGTTTGATTTTCTTCTTTGTAATATCCAAGTCATAGCTTTCCTGCTAGGACACTCTATGGGATACGGCTTTAGTCTTTAGTTGTGCCAACTTGGCTGAGTGTTCTATGATCTTCTTTTGGAAGATAGCCACTCCTTTCCGCCTCACTTGGCCTTCGGGCAGGTAGCGGTAAATAGTTTGTAACAATATTTTCTTTTTAGGCAATACAAGGTTCTTCACTAGCTTACAAAAAAAAAAAAAAAATGTTTGTATCATTTAACATTTATCACTTAGCAATGTTGTTTGCAGCTAAATGTAATTAATAATTTATGACTTATGTTTTATAATAATTTTATCATTGTTCATCTATATATATATATATCACGTTTCCCCGTTTCCAAAATTTGAGGGGGTCCCGTTTCCAACGTTTCCTCGTTTCCCCGTTTCGTCCCTATTTCCCCGTTTTGTGCAACTTAGTATCCAATGCTAAGAAACCGTTAGCATTTACAGTTGTAATTGTGAAATCAAATCAGTTTTCAATGGTCACTCTTTTCCAGATCAATCATTAGTTTTTTCCAATTTTTTGGTTACTATTCTCTGTTTTTGGGCCAACATACTGTCACTCATTTTTCAATAGCCCAACTATCTCATTTTCTTGTCAATCCATCCACTATTAAAAGTTTTTCGGCTACCCCAGTGGCAGTACTTTTTGGTTCATCATTCACCATTTAACTTTTCAAAACCATTTCATTTCCCGGTCCTCAAATTCACCACCACTCATTATTTTCTTTTGGAAATATCAACATGATAGCAGTTGAAAATAGGAATCAAAATGGAATAACATTTTGTTTCGTTGTAGAGACAACATGAATCAAAATGGGACTCCTGTTCACATGCATTTCAACATATACTGCATACTATCTAGACAGTGATTGTTTGAGTCTACCACTTACTATTTTTTCAGCACCAAAAACTGTGGTAACTCTCTCTTAATAAGATCTCTATCTTGAAAATTATGCTTTTTCATTCTAAAAAATCATTGAAACTGGATATCAAATTTTCAAGCACAAGCTCTCTTCCTCTATGAAAATTCATGTTGAAACTTTTTCAATCTACTCAAAACACATCTAAGATGTTTTATTAAACAGAGCAACTGCAAATAGAGTATACTGGATATCCAAAAATTTAAATTCTGATATCAAATCCATGAAAATGCATCATAGAATGCTTTTGGGGTGTTGCAGAGGCTTCGGAGATAAATCTGACTAAGTTTAAAGGCCTAAAGCTCTTTTCTTGACAAAATTCAGACCCTTATTAATGCAGTTGCACATGGAAAAGGGCAACCAATATCTTTGCTCACAATTGGTTCAAGTCAGGTCTGGCTTAAGGGACCAAAAACTTCATTTTTTCACATTTTTACCATTTCATGCTTGCTGGAAATTACATTTAAATTCCTGTTATGATTTTTTTCTCCATATTATTCACCTCATAAATTTTCATTTTTCATCCTTGCATAGTTGCCTAAGTACCTAACTTAGATCATAAGCTAGGAAAAAATATAAATTCTGCATTTTGTAAATTAAATTTAGTTTCCATTTTGTATTTTTGTGCAATTCCAACATTTAAATTAATTCAGAAATTTTAATTTCTAGATTGCATTTGAGTGTAAATGATTCATTTGCAGACATAATATTAGACACTTTCCACATTTATTGCATTCTGAATTTTTTTCATTGATTTCTGTTGTAAATTTCTACAATTTTACATCATATTTTATTTAAAAATTGTAAAGTTTAGATTGCATTTGAGCACTTAAGATTCACTTGCTCAAAGTTTATCTCTTTGTAAATATGAAAATTACAGCCATGATAACATCATTTAAATTCAGATTTGTAACAAGTCTAGGTATTTCACACATATTCATTCTATAATAGACTTTTGTCCTAGTTGGTACATTTGAAACTTACCTTGCTAAAACATAGAACCAGATTTCAAACCAGATTTGACTTTAGTCCAAAACTCTTCATTTCAAGCCCTAAAATCTTCAACTTTGACTTATCTTAGGGATACCCTCATTTTTATAAAGAAGAGCTAGACTAAAGTGAGAGGAAGACCTAGTATGGTGATAGTGGATAGCCTTCCTGAGTTAGACAAAACTAACACCTTGGGGCTTCTGACTTTACACTTTCTGGGTGCTAGATTTTGTTGTAAAATTTTGGCTTTGTTGTTGGGGATAAATTCCTTTTCGCTAAGCTTAGGATTCGTAGATTCATAACCTTTGATGTGCACAAACCATAATTATAAACAATAAATAGCTTATCTTGTGACTCCATTGTTGAATAAATTGTTCTTTGTAGAGGTGAGGGCATCCAACACACATTTACTCACCTTGGTGACTCCAGAGTTGAAATATTAGTAGGAGGTATGGTGATTATGCATTGTCCGAATTTATAGCAGGATCTCATATTGAATATTTGAAGTGAAGAGTTATGATTCCATCCAAACAAAAATTTTGGGAAAATTTTCTCAAGAAGGGAACAAAAGCCAAGCATTGTCCACATAATATAGCCTTCAAAGGCTTCTCCAAGGGGTGCACTCCAAAGGAAATGTGTTCATGAGGCAACATGTCCTCCAAAGAGGTGACTGCTCCACAAAAAATGGTCCACATAGCAACAAAATGACCCTAGATGCCCTCCAACGGAAAAAAGTGCAAGGGGATGGCCCCATCTAGAAGGCTCCAATCAAGTTGTCCTCCAAATCGGCTAAGGCCCACAAGTAACCTCCAATGCAAAGAAACCCTTCTTACTCTCCAAATGAATATATTGACCAAAAGGAAGGGCACCTACTCCAAATATAGCAATAAACCATCACCAAGGTGGCTGGTTCACCACATCCTCAAGAAAAAGTCTCCTCCAGGTGCAAATCCTTGAATGCTCAAGAAAGAGTCAAAATCCTTGAATCCTCTGATTTGGAAAATGATCTATTCACACTTGATTTTCACCAGAACTACTACTGATTTACCTTTCAGGACCATAATCTTAACCAATCCTTGAAACCTATAATTTGGAAAATGATGTGTTCATTTCATTAATTTTCACCATATTTTTCCCTATATCGCCACTTCTAGGAAATATGTTGTTAATCAACTCCATTTCATCCTTGGGTTCTCTCTTTTTTACTGTTTTCCTTAACATTCTTATTTGTACTTCTCATATTGGAAATGTTAGACAGCTATCCCATCCATGTCAATGGCCATATAATCCCTACTTCTAGAAACATTAGTTATAAAATTTAACATATTTAACATGAATTCTTTTCTGTAGGCGCTTAAGAAGATTGAGAAGCATGGTTTAATGCTAATTTCTGTTGATGTTTGAACTTTGACAAAAGTAATAGAAGCTATACTGGTGTTCTGAGTGAGCGAGCTCACGAGCCATTTGTTACACAAGGCATTTTCTTATATGGAATTTGCAATTATCCATGCTTAATCATTTTATTTGAATTTTTTCACCCATAAGTTTGAAGTTTTAGATGTAGGTAACATTTTATTATGGCCCAGGTTTCAAGGGATCAAGATATCTCTATCTTTGATGATTGCCTATAGATTTCTGCCAATTCAAAGTTGTTGATAATTTCTGTCGAGGTTTGATATCTCTATTATTGTTTGATTGTTTACTTGTGGGAGCATTACCATATGACTTGTCCCTGTTCTAGTGACTCGGATATTTTAACATCAAAATTAAATATCAAATTTGATGAACCTCTCATTGATTTCATTTCATCCGAGGCATCAAAGAACTATATCCCACTCTTTATTTGTTGCTCTCCTAAACAATTTATTAGTGTCAACGGTGCTAATGATGATGCCATTTTTGGTTAAGCTTTTTCCTGGGCCTGGAATCTGTTATATATTGTTACTGTCGATTTTGTTACATATTTTCCAGATTACTGTGTCACCATGGTTTCCTTGTGGTTGTTACTATGATGAGGCTTGTCAATATTTGTTACAACACCAACTGTTGTTGAAGATGTTGTATATATTTTAGTGATAAAGATGTCACGTGCACAAATTTTGATCATCCGACCTTAAATTGCTGGAAAAAATATGCAAGAATTCAGTTTATCTGAAGAAAACTTTACTATATGTTAACATTTTTTTTGTTTTGGAAATGCTACTTATAGAAACTTATAGTTGTCCTAAAGCTAGTCTGCCACACTATGAGGAATGTTTCTATGCCTTCAAAATCACCCAAGATTTGCACCTGACCTCCGCACCCACTTGGCTTTTAAACCTGGGTCTCCATGCAAACACAAGCCCAATCACCTTGTTGCTTTCCTCTAGACCACACAGTGACACACCTGTGGGATTTTGACACAACTTCGATAGGAAGAGGTGCAGGATTTTAGTAACTTAATATAGGAATAGTAGATTAGTCATCTAAATACAAGAAGTTACCAGCCAAATTAATCATCCAGAACAAATTGAAAGTTGAATAGTGGCATGCTGAAAAGTCTCGTGGAGCATTAGTTTGAACTCATCTCAGTAAGAAGCTACTTTACTAATTCTAACATATTTGTGAATTTTTCTTCTCTGAGAGGAATTAGAAATGAATTCAATATTTTACTCCAAAGAGCTAGGGCATTCTAGGAAAACCATGATTTATCTTGCAATGACCCTTTGAAGTGTGAAAACCCTCAAATAAATTAGGGCATTTCGATAAAAGGCCTCCAGTAAAGTCAAACCAAGGTCAACATCAACAAATCATTTCCAACATGTTCATACAAGCTTGGTGCTCCATTAATTGGTGACAAATGTGTCCCAAGAAAGTGGCATATGTGTAGATCACCTCTATTGCTCCTAGGGTGTTGCATCTTAGATGTTTCAAACACTTTAAACCATGCAAAAGGAGTTAGTAGGAAAGGGTATTTTTAAGTGAGTAAACCATGCAAAAGGAGTTAGTAGGCAAGAGTATTTTCACTTGTACCTCAGTCCATCTAATGAATCATTCTGCAAGCTCGATTTTGTGATCAAAATCATGTGCAACTCTCATACAATTTGAGGGGTAACAACTAATTCAAGCTTTTTTTATTTACTCCACTATAAATTTTTCTAACCCATATGTTGCACCTTTAAATTTGTCCCAGTTGTCACTATGTTTGCATGACTACTTTCACTTAAACTTGACTACTGCAGTGTAACTTAACGCAGCTTTGGATGATGATTACCACTTTAGTACCTTGTTACATGGTTATTTGAACCTTAACTTCTTGTTATAAGATGGTTTTTGGTTACATCCTCATCATACAGTTGCAACCTTAAATGATGATGAGTTTAGATCTGGATTATAACCTTAATGCAAATCACAATGTTAACAATTTATTTTGTGATGGGTTGAGGTGCATATTCTGAGAACATATATAACTATTATAAGTTATTACGTCACTTGCAAGAGTATTAACCTAGAGAAAATATTGATGCAATAACAATACAAACATGTTGATGATATTCTTGATTTATTATTTGATTGTTACATTCTGAATTGCTTGTGCAAGTTTATGCATATTCAGGCAGCCTTTGGCCTCTGACTTATCAGCTTGTGATTTGGTAAAATATCTTTAAATTGGATTTCAGTATTTCTTAATACCATCCTCTATCTCTAAGGATTGTAGTCAGTATGGGAAACATGAGAAGTATGGAATTTCAATGTGTCCAAAAATTAATTATAAACAATCACTTTCATACAAATTTAAAGTAGCTGAGGTGGTTTCCTTCTGTATTTTGGTGTTCTCTTCACTAGACTTTCCTAATTTATGCTTCCAGCTGTAAACTGCAAAGGAAGGATTAATTAAGGTCTATGGTGCTCTTATCACATTTGAGAAGGAATGCTTACAACTCCAATTTCAGGATATACAAAAAAAAATGTGGATTTCACACTATCACAATTTTGATTTTGCTTTGCAGATGGGAGATTTGGGGACCTGGCCTGTGACACTCTAGCTGGTTGCATATTGAGTGGGTTCTTGTTTTTATGCGCTGCAAAAGTATTTGGGAAAAAAATTTGACCATGTAGCAGTGATTTTAGTAGAGTTGGTGGCTTGTCTATTGCCCACAGTGATATCCCATATGGTGGTTATGCTACATAGACTCTGTTGTGTGGTGGACACTAATTTGGACTGAGAGAGATGCCCACATCTTGCACTCTAATCCAAATAAGTATCCACCATACAACAGATGTATGAATCATAACCACCATATGGAATATTGTTGTGGTTAATAGACAAGCCCCCAACTCTATTAAAATCACTACTATAGATCAAATTTTTGGCCCAAATACTTTTGCAGAGCATAGAAACAAGAGCCCGCTCAATACAAATATTTTTCACTTTTGAAGGATTTTTAATATGTTTTTTCTCCATTTTTTGTAGAGAACCTTATAGTATGGCACTCACATAAAAAAATAGCCCATAACTGTATGTTATTCATCTATTCACATAAGGTACCATTTTTTATGGGGAGGTCCCACTTTCCCCATCCATTCCTATGGCAAGGGAACCACTACTATGTCATTTGGTGGGTCCCATGCCAGACCTTCCTCTAAATAGCCCTATATCATGATAAAAGTGGTCACCCTTATGTCTGAATTTCATCCAACTGCTTTCAAGTCCATGGTGGCTTACACACTCTCCTTTGTGTTTATAGACAGTCATCTGCCCGATGCTTTCGAATGTGTTTTCTTTCTCTATAATTTTTTTGAGGCATGTAGATCGTGGTATTTAGGACATTCTTATTTTTTTATTATCTTTGAGTCATCTTTTATGCACATATTAGACAGACACACAAATCTTTCAACAACCTTCCGTTTTTTTCCAATAACCTTCGAGTTTAATAGTGGGGTGAAAGCTGTCATTATGGCTTATCCCCGGATCCTAGGCCATCCTTTGATAATATTACAGGTGCTTTTATGTTCATTTTGGGTTTTCTTGTATACATGTTTTCATGAAACAGGGTCACCTTCAAATTTTTGTATTGCTTAAAAAGACCACCTTCATGTTTCTTTTGCACCTAATGTTAAGTTGTTTTTCTTACACATATCTGAGAAATTGGGGTATTTTTTACAAGTGCAGGGTATCAATTAGTGCTGCATCTCATTTTCCTCCAATCTATCATGCCAGTTTAGATTTTTTCGTCTCACTTTCAAGTATTTTGTTGCTTAATATAGATGCCTTCAATTTTTTCTACACATGAGGGTGGACTATTTCTCAAGCCTAAATTTGAGAAATTGGAGTTTTTATAATACACCAAGCTATTGGAAAGAAGTATATGTTTTATTCTTTTAATCTATCCATTCATATTTTATTTTGCACCCACCATCAGTTTTTAATGTCCATAAGTCTCTATCGTAGTTAATTGTAGGTAAGGTGAAGGTGCAGTACAAATTTAGCCCATATATGAAAAATATTGCTTTCTTGACCTTGAATGCGTGGTTGGAAAGTGTTTCATCATCATTTTCATTTTCCTCCAGATTCAATGAATACTTAGCAACTTGAAGTGTCCTTGTGTGTGTTCCTTGAACAAAACATAACTATTTGATAGGTTAATTTTTGTCTTTTTTCAAATTTGTATATTTTGAATTACTTGGCAGCAGAGAATTGGATTATTTTGCTTCATATTTCCTATCAAGTTTCTCAAGTCTATCTTTCCAACAACAGTTAGGATAACCTCTCTTCTCAATTTAGAACCATTCTTGCACCTATACTTCCATCCTAGCATTAGAACTTTCTTGTCTATATGCCAATTTTATGATATGGGAAGGATTACTTTTATATACTTTACTAAAGGTCATCAACAATATTTCCTCCAATAAGAGGTCAAGCGATATCAAGAACGGAGGCAGCAATCTAACCAAGAAGATTTATTTCACTGTCCCTTATTGCCTATGAGGAACAAATTGTCGATTAAGATGCTTTGTTCTTTCAAGTTTCAAGTAAATGTTATGTCGTTTTATTCTTTTTTTTCTCCATATTCATAAACAATTTTCTACTATTCCCACTGTACATGATTCCTTTTCTTTTTGTAATAGGTAAATGTCCCTTTTTCAATGCACTGGGCTTAATCTTTTGATTGGATGCCATGACCAAGGGGCATACATAAATTAAAATCAACCAGTTCATGCATCTGGACTCTTCCATTGAAATACTTTTTAAGACGGACTTGCTAGGCTGAGTTATAATAAGATATCACTGAGTGACACATAATTGGCTTCACCAACATGACAAGGTGTTCATGGAGGGTTGGACTTGGGTCTTTATGAAGAAAACTCTTTTGATTTACCACTTTAACTCAACTCACTATATCTTTGTCCATGATTCTATCATTTTTTTCAAGCGATATTATTTTATTTATGCCAGTAATTTAACTTTAATTCGAAATCCCATTGTATTTGAAGGCACATTTTATTGTATTATTTTTTAAGAAAAACAAAGTCAATTTGACCACGGCATTCATATTGCTTGCACTTGCTTTCCGATCCACTCTCCTTTCTGGATCAGATCTCTTTGTATATCTCTCTCCTGGACCAACTCTCCATCCATGGAGTTAGCTCCTTTTGGTTTGGATTTTAGGTTAGAGTTCCACTTCTTGCTTTTTATAGAAGCCAGTTAGCACTACCACTTTGCATTGACATCATGTTACCACATAGTCCCATTGACCTGCTTTAGTAGTCATTTTTTGGACATTAGTATATTTATCTTATCTTATTCCCTCTTATGAATTTATGAGTTGCATTTGATGTTATCCCGTGAGTGATCTGCCATTTCTCCTTGATAGGTCTCCTAGTTGGATAATATGCTAGAGTCGTAATTTGGTACTATTTAGATGGAACTGGGAAGCATGGCCTTTGGTAAGCCTGGAAGGAAGATAAAACATAGGATGAAAGAAGGTGAGGAAATGAAATAAAACAAAAGGAAGGAATGATGAAGAAAAAAGGGAGGGGATGACTAGTTAGAAAGGAGATGAAAAATCATAGGGGATAAAGAAAATGGAATTAAATGATATTATATTAGTGTCCATGAATGAACTAAATAGGTCACTGCAACTAGGAGGAACAACATTTGGAAGCTGCAGTAAGGAGTTCCTAGAGCATCTCTTAAGCAGTCCTAAAATATTAGGTTAAGCAGTCTATGTGTTACCCCCTATTTGCAGGGGTGGTCGCTTGGAATTTTCTGGGCTAATTCTGGAATAATTGTGGGCAAAAGAGAAGCAGACCTGGGCATGTTCTAAACTTCTGAGGCTTAAAAATATAAAAATAAAAATGATTATGGACAGGTCTGGGCATGCAAACAGCCTAAGCCTAGTATATGTATCCCACCTAGTATGTAGAGTTTTCTATTGGAATTGGAAACTATGCCATCGCCATTGCTATCTTTGAAAATATGAATGTGGCACTACAATGTTGGTTAATGGATATTGCAGTAGAAGAGGATCTATAGACACACACAGTGTCAGTATATTTACTATCATAACTGGGTATTTGATCTACATGTGAGAGGAGCTAAAGCATATACAAATTCATACATTCAGTAAATGATAATGGGTTGGATTCCAAGAGTGGGTTGAAGATCTTGTCTTCATTCATTTGAATCTTTTCCTTCTCTTAAAAGAAAGAAGTATATTCATGAGGGGATTCAAGGGAGTGATGCAAATCTTGAAGATTCTCGTGGGATGATATTTCCTACTAATTTCCTATGTGGTTGTTGTGGCCCCATGCATGGCCCATGAGCTCTACAGAAAAATGTTATGGCTCAAGACCTTCAATTTCAACCCTAAATTTTTTATGATCCTTGAAGACCATCCATGGTGTGATAAACCTTGAAATAAACACCACATCTCACGCATATGCCAAAGATTTCCTTTGTAGGACTTGTGTGGTGGTTCAAGGTCCCATGTATGGACCATGAGATCCAAAGACAAATGTTATGGGCCGATAACTTGTATTTTTGTATCAACCCTGGCTTGGACACCAGGAAGCATCCCCATTGTCGGATCGTATTGCATTGACATGATGAAGATTCCATTTATAAGGTATGCATGGTGGTTTATGACTCCACAAATAGATCATAATCCCTATATATGAATGTTATAGTGTATGCCCAGGTATTTTAGCATCAAACCATGACATAGGCATTGAGAACCATTTCTAGTGCTTGAAAGCGGGAAATGTCTATCATATCCCACTTGTAGGTTAATGATTCCTCATGGAGGGTATGTGTGGTGGTTTGAGGCCTTGCAAATGGACCATGGGCTTAGAGAAAAATGTTATGACCTAAGACCCTTATTTAACCATATATAATAACATGGGCATTGAAAACAATCCCTGGTGTGCCCTTCCTCAAAATCTTAGCCTATTGTGCATAAATTGCATTGCACGTCACTTAGCAAAACCCTAGTTTAGAAAACCATCAAAATATACAACTTTCGGTCCACAAAGCCACCGGGAAGGGGTGTCCCTAGCGGTACTCAAATGTCATGAATCCAATGGAATTGACGGTTTGTCCATCAGAGCCACAATTTTCGACTTATTGTGAGTTTCATCTTGCTTCCCAAGGCCATTCAGGGACACCAGGCAAATTGCAACCGGGGGTATAAAAACCAAACCGAGCAACGAAATTGAGTTTCATTGCCTCCTACAAGTATGTTTGGGAAAGGACAAGATGACTGTGATGGCCACCCACTCACTCGGTACATTTTTCAAAATCTTATCCTATCGTGCAAAAATTGCATTGCACGTCACTTAGCAAAACCCTAGTTTAGAAAACCATCAAAATATGCAACTTTTGGTCCACAAATCCAGCGGGAAAGGGTGTCCCTAGCGGTACTCATAGGTCACGAATCCAACAAAACTGACAGTTTGTCCATCAAAGCCACGATTTTTAAGTTTTTGTGAGTTTCAGCTCGCTTCCCAAGGCCATTCAGGGACACTAGGTAAATTTCAACCAGTGGCATAAAAAGCAAACCGAGCAACGGAATTGAGTTATGTTGCCTCCTGCATGTGTTTTTGGACAAGGGAGAGATGAGTACGACTCCCATGCACTCGCTCGAAACATTTTTCAAAATCTTATCCTATCGTGCAGAAATTGCACTACACGTCACTTAGCAAAACCCTAGTTTAGAGTACCGTCAAAATAGACAACTTTCATTCCATGAAGCCACCAAAAAGGGGTGTCCCTAGTGGTACTCGGATGTCACGAATCCAATCGAACTAACGGTTTGTCCATCGGAGCAATGATTTTTGCATTATTACGAGTTTCATCTCGCTTCCCAAGGCCATTCAAGGACAACAGGCAAATTTCAACCGGGGACATAAAAACCAAACCGAGCAACGAAATTTAGTTGCGTTGCCTCCTCCAAGTGCGTTTGGGAAAGGACGATATGACTGCGATGCCCACACACTCACTCGGTACATTTTTCAAAATTTTAGCCTATGGTGCAGATATTGCACTACATGTCACTAAGCAAAACACTATTTTAGAAAACCATCAAAATAGACAACTTTCGTTCGATGAAGCCACCAGAAAGGGGTGTCCTTGGTGGTATTCGGATGTCACGAATCCAATGAGACTAACGGTTTGTCCATCAGAGCCATGGTTTTCGAGTTATTGTGAGTTTCATCTCGCTTCCCAAGGCCATTCAGGGACACTAGGCAAATTGCAACCGAGGGTATAAAAACCAAACCGAGCAACGAAATTGGGTTTCGTTGCCTCTTGCAAGTGTGTTTGGGAAAAAGGATGAGATGAATGCGATGGCCACAAACTCACTTGATATATTTTTCAAAATCTTAGCCTATCATGCAAAAATTGCATTACACGTCACTTAGAAAAACCCTAGTTTAGAAACCATCAAAATATACAATTTTCGGTCCACAAAGCTAGCGGGAAGGGGTGTCCCTAGCGGTACTTGGATGTCACGAACCAACAGAATTGAGTGTTTTTCCATCAAATCCACATTTTTCGAGTTATTGCGATTTTCATCTCGCTTCCCAAGGCCATTCAGGGGCACCAAACAAATTTCAACCGGGGGCATAAAAACCAAACCAAACAACGAAATTGAGTTTCGTTGCCTCCTTCTAATGTGTTTTGGCAAGGACAAGATGATTGTGATGCCCATGCACTCACATGGCACTTTTTTCAAAATCTTAGCATGTCGTGTAGAAATTGCATTACATGTCACTAGCAAAACCCTAGTTTAGAAAACCATCAAAATAGACAGCTTTCAATCCATGAAGCCACTAGATAGGGGTGTCCATAGCGGTACTCAAATGTCATGAATCCAATGGAACCGACGGTTTTTACACTGGAGTCACGGTTTTCAAGTAATGAAGAGTTTCATCTCACTTCCCAAGGCTATTCAGGGACACCATGCAAATTTCAATCAGGGGGCATAAAACCAAATCGAGCAACGGAATTGAGTTCCATTGCCTCATGTAGGTGTGTTTGGGAAAGGATGAGATGACCATGATGTCCACACAGTCGCTGCCCACATTTTTCAAAATCTTAGCCTATGGTGCAGAAATTGCACTGCATATCACTATGCAAAACCCTATTTTAGAAAACTGTCAAAATAGACAAGGTTCGGTCAATGAAGCCACCGAATAGGGGTGTTCCTAGTTATATTCGGATGTCACGAATCCAATTAAACTGATGGTTTTTCCATTGGAGCGCCGATTTTTGAGTTATGGCAAGTTTCATCTCGCTTCCCAAGGCAATTCGGGGAGACCAGACAAATTTCAACCAGGGGCATAAAACCCAAACCGAGCAACAAAATTGTGTTATGTGGCCTCCTGCAAGTGTGTTTAGGAAAGGGAAAGATGAATGTGATGCCCATGCACTCGATCCCCACATTTTTCAAAATATTGGACTATAGTGCAAAAATTGTAATGCACGTCACCGAGCAAGACCCTAGTTTTGAAAACCGTCAAAAATAGACAACGTTTGGTCAATGGAGCCACTGGACATGGGTGTTCCTAGTGGTTTGTCCATTGGAGCCTCGGTTTTCCAGTTATGGTGAGTTTCATCTCGCTTCCCAAGGCCATTCAAGGACACCGAGCAAATTTCAACTAGGGGCATAAAAACCAAACCGAGCAACGGAATTGAGTTCCATTTCCTCCTACAATTGTGTTCAGGAAAGGGTGAGATGAATGCGATTCCCATGCATTCACTCGACACATTTTTCAAAAGATTAGCCTATCGTGTTGAAATTGTACTCTGCACATCACTTAACGAAACCCTATTTTAGAAAATTGTCAAAATAGACAACTTTCGATCCATGAAGCCACCTGAAAGGGTTGTCCCTAATGGTACTCAGATGTCACGAATCCAATGGAATCGATGGTTTTTCCATCGTAGCCATGGTTTTTGAGTTATGGAGAGTTTCATCTCGCTTCCCAAGTCCATTCAGGGACACTAGGAAAATTTCAACCAGTGGCATAAAAAACAAACCGAGCAACGGAATTGAGTTATGTTGCCTCATGCATGTGTGTTTGGTCAAGGGAAAGATGACTATGATGCCCATGCACTCGCTCGACACATTTTTCAAAATCTTAGCCTATTGTGCAAAAATTGCATTACACGTCACTTAGCAAAACCCTAGTTTAGAAAACTGTCAAAATAGACAACTTTCGTTCCATGGAGCCACCGAAAAAGGGTGTCCCTAGTGGTACTTGGTTGTCACGAATGCAACGGAACTAACGGTTTGTCCATCAGAGCAACGCTTTTTGAGTTATTGCGAGTTTCATATCGCTTCCATTCAGAGACACTAGGAAAATTTCAACTCGGGGCATAAAAACCAAACTGAGCAACAAAATTTAGTTTCGTTGCCTCCTCCGGGTGTGTTTTGGAAAGGACGAGATGACTGCATTTCCCACACAATCACTAGGTACATTTTTCAAAATTTTAGTCTATGGTGCAGATATTGCACTGCATGTTACTAAGAAAAAACCTATTTTAGAAAACTGACAAAATATAAAACTTTCAGTCCATGAAGCCACCAGATAGGGGTGTCCCTGGTGGTATTCGAATGTCATGAATCCAATGGAATTGACATTTTGTCCATCAGAGCCATGGTTTTCAAATTATTGTGAGTCTCATCTTGCTTCCCAACGCCATTCAGGGACACCAGGCAAATTGCAACCGGGGTTATAAAAACCAAACCATACAACGGAATTGAGTTTCGTTTCCTCCTCCAAGTGTGTTTGGTCAAGGATGAGATGACTGCGATGCCCACACACTCACTCGGTACATTTTTCAAAATCTTAGCCTATCGTGCAGAAATTGCATTGCACGCCACTTTAGAAAACCCTAGGTTAGAAAACCATCAAAATATACATCTTTCGGTCCATGAAGCCACTGGGAAAGGGTGTCCCTAGCGGTACTCGGATGTCACGAATCCAATAGAATTGATTGTTTGTCCATCGGAGCCACAGTTTTCAAGTTATTGTGAGTTTCATCTCGCTTCCCAAGGCCATTTAGGGACACCAAACAAATTTCAATCGAGGGCATAAAAACAAAATCGAGCAACGAAATTAAGTTTTGTTGCCTCTTGCAAGTGTGTTTGGGAAAGGACGATATGACTGCGATGCCCACGCACTCACTCGACACATTTTTCAAAATCTTAGCATATCGTGAAGAAAATGCATTGCACGTCACTTAGCAAAACCCTAATTTAGAAAACCATCAAAATAGACAACTTTTGGTCCATGAAGCCACATGACAAGGGTGTCCCTAGTGATACCTAGATGTCACGAATCCAAGGAAATTGACGATTATTCCATTGGATACATGGTTTTCGAGTTATTGCGAGTTTCATCTTGCTTCCCATGGCCATTCAAGGAAACAAGACAAATTTCAATAGGTAGCATGAAAACCAAACCAAGCAATGGAATTTAGTTATGTTACATCTTGCATGTGTATTTAGGAAATGGCAAGAGGACCACAATGCCCATGCACTCATTTCGCATATTTAGAACATCTTATCCCATTGTGCAAAAGTTGCACTGCACGTCTTTGATCAAAACCCAATTGTAGAAAACCATCAAAATAAATAATGTTTGGTCCACGAAATCACCGAACAGGGGTGTCCCTAGAGGTGTTTGGATGCCAAGAATCCATCGAAATTGACGATTTTCCCATCTAAGCCTCATTTTTTTATTTATTGCAAATTTCAACTCTCTTCCCAAGGCCATTCAGGGATACCGAGCGAAAATTCAACAAGGGGCATAAAAACCTATCCAAGTAACGAAATTGAGTTCCGTTGCCTCTTGCAGGTACTTGGATAACATGAATCCAACGAAGCTTTGTAAGCTTTGCGATTATTATACCAATGATATGATTAATATGTTAAAAACTATATTTATGATAATATTCTTTTAGCCATGTTTATGAGGGGATACTATCAAGCATGTTATTGCACCGAGTGAAACGAGATGCTCTACAGCCCAGTATGGGGGAGATGTTGTAACGTTTGTGATGTAACGTTTTTGATGTAACGTTTTTGATGTAACAAAATAATTAAAAAAATTCATGTCGGCTCATTAAATAAAAAATTATGGAAAGTATTTAAAAAAAAACCATGTCGGTTCATAAAATAAAATATTATGAAAAGTATTTAAAAAATAGATGTTCGTTTATAAAATAAAAACTTAAAACTTAAACCCGGATCTATCAATCAAGAGAGATCAAATTTCTTGAGTTTAAATTTAAAAAAAGAAATACACCTCAAGAAATTGGATCCCTCTCGGTGCTTGATAAATACGGGTTTAAGATGGATCTATGCTGGTATTAAATTTACTTTTAGATTAAAAATGTAAACAATTCATGAAGTTGATTGAGAGATGAAAACCATGGTTAATATGCTTTTAAAGATATAGATTGAATAACCTATTATATAAAGAGATTTAATGATATAACAACTTTAGGCAAAAAATGGTTCGAAGCGAATAATATGTGATATCATATTCTTCTTCACTTTATATATAATCATCGGGATGTCTATTTTTCCTTGCCTCTATGTCTTGTTCTATTGTGATATGAAAATTTATGGTGTACATGTGTGTGTATGTGTGAGTGTGTATGGTTGTGGATACAATTTATATGTGTGGTTACTATCTGTTGATGAGATTATGTTTATATTCATGGTTGGAAAACTCATGAGAATGCATAAATTATCACACTAGTATTTGCAATATAACACAAAATATGCATTATGTAATGAAATTAATACTAATGTTTTAAATTGATTATTTCTTGTTGTTTGCAGAAAAATGGTGAAGATGACTCAGATGATCTAGATTATGTTGTCACCAATGTACCAGAGAAAGATATTGCTGATAATGATGCAAATGGATTAGATGAAAATGATGATGAATATGATGTTGGGATAGATGATGATGAGGAGGAGGATGAGGATGATGATAATGGTGGTGATGATGATGATGATGATGGTATCCATTGATCCTACTATTGAGATTGTAGATATTTATTGCTTTCTCGATGCTACTAGACACGTATTGTTATTTTGTGATGATCCAAGTTCATATTAAATTTTGGGTCATTTTGATTTGTATGGTGGATTTATGTTGACATATAAACTTTGATTGCCCTTGATCATTTTGACATTTCTATATATAGATATTAAAAAAGATATTTCTTGTGATATTGGTATTTTCACTATATATATCGTTCACTTGTTCTTTTAACTTTAATATGATGATCTGTATGATAGGTTATTGATGTGATGATGCTTTATAATTTCACTTCTTTTGATGAAAGATAATGGTGATGTTATTGCTATTATATTGTAAATTTATCTATATTGGAATTTGTCGATGATCTTTTCATGGAAAATTAATATATATGATGATGTTACTGCTTTGGATAAATGTTGTTTGTTTATGTTAAATTTCTTCATAAATACTATGCAATTAATTTCAATAATGGTATCTACAATTATTTTCAATGTTTCATTATGTTATTTCAGAACTTGAATTGAATTATATATGAGAACTATTGAAATTAATGAAATAATTATAATAATTTGATATAATTAGAACACAATTGGATATAGTTGTAGGTGTTAAATAGCAAGCCTAATGTGATGCTAATAAGGAAGAAAAACTAGAAGTTTAAATGGAATCCCACTATGTCATAGATCTAGAAGCAACATTGGATACAATACCTAGCGTTAAGTTGGAAGTCAATTCTGATGCTATTTTCGACGTCAAAGTAGAATCCAAACCAAAATATAAACTAGTGGCCAACAAAGAAGCAAAATTAGATGCTTAATGGGAAGCTAAATGCAGCGTTCATGAGAAAGCAAAACAAGAAGAAATTCAAGGAGCTAAACGGGAAGCAAAATGTGTCACTAGTGTGGGAGTAAAAATGGACGCTAAATTGGGCGCTAAAGTGGTAGCAAAACATGGTGCTAATGTTGACATCAATAGAGATGAAAAACTAGGCGTTAAAAAGGATGCAACACTTGACGCTAATGAGAAATCCAAACATGGCGTTGATATGGTAGCAAAATAAGATGTTACTTTGGATGAAAAACATGGCGCTACATAGGAAGCAAAATATGGTGCAACAATAGAAGAAAAATTTGGCGCCATTTTGGTAGCACAACACGATGCAAAAAGGAAGGAAAAATTGGTGCAAAATTAGAAGCGAAAATTGGTGCATATTGGAAGTAAAACGTGGTGCAGAATGGGATGCTAAAGAGGTAGCACATATGGATGCAATATTGGATGCTAATTTGGATGCAAATATGGCGCGAATGTAGATGCAAACATAAATGCTAACATGACGCTTTTAAGGATGCAAATAGGGTGCTAATGCAGACGTCATTTAGGAAGTAAAAGAGGACGATCTCTATGAAGCAAAATATGATGTTATTTAGGAAGCAAACCTCGACGTTGTTTAGGAAGAAAAATTGGACGCTATTCTAGAAGCAAAAAAATGGGCACTATTTTAGACAGAAGAAAGGATGTTATCTAGGAAGCAAAAAAATATGCTATTTTAGACTCTTTACAATTTGTCCATGACGCGTCCCATTTAGCGTATACTTCGACCACTCAATGAAAACAAAATTTACACTAAAAGGGGACGCTAAATGGGATGTTAATTCTAGTATTTGTTGTAGTGGGATCGTGTTCAATGTGTGATTCCCTAGACTACCACATAGGGCCTACATAGGGAATGTTTATCCTAGTAGTGGGATATAGTCAACGTATTGACTAGCCTAGACACAAAGAAGCATATCACAGTGTCTATAACCTCTGTTTTGCTTCCCAAATTGTGATAAAGCCCTTGAGAACCATCCTTGATGCGTAAAACCTAGCAAGATTCACTTTACGAGGCCTCCGTGGTGGTTTTGGATTGTGTGTGTGGTCCATTATCTATAAATCCTATTTTAGGCCCTAAGATGTCGATGTTCCTCCTCTCAACATTCCCACGACCCCAAGAACCGTCCCCAATGCTTAAAATTACCTTAAAATGGCACTCATACAACACTTATAGGCCAAATATTCATTTAGAAGGACTGTGTGGTGATTTTTTATCATGTTCATAGTCCATAACCTGTAAAATCCTCTTTTAGTCCCTAATATTGTGGTGTTCTACCTCAAACCATCCACAAGGCCCCAGGTTAAACCATTCATTTGCAACTTTGACAACCTAACATTGCAAATAAATCAAGTGAGGCCCATAATATTCACAAAGGAATCGAACTCAGACTTGACACAAACACGAGATGCATTGTTTAAACAAAGATCTCTCCTTTTGAGAGATGTTAAGGGATGCAATTAGAGGTAAGGTTTATCTTGAAGGATTTTCTATTACTCTTTAGGTATACTCCTCACAGTTCACATTATCCATGTACCATGGCATTTGTTGATTTAAGAAACATTTGATTATAAAAACAAAAGAAAAAAACTACAGTTGTTGTATAGGCTACCAATGACTATAAAGATCGTTAAACATGATTGCGAATTCGACTGGCTTTGTTAGGAGGATTAATAGAAATGGTGGTGTTATTACATGTCTAATCATTTGAATGGTACCACCTTCCAGTTGTAACCATTGTCCTCTCTATTTATGTCGATGTCACTCCAAGTGGCATCCCATAAATGTGCCACCTACCACTTGTAGCCATTATCCTCATCATTTTTGCAACATGACGATCTTTATACTCATGGGTAGGGTACTTCCTATTGGGGTTAGAGATCTCTTTCAACTATGGTTTCAAATCCATTATGTTTTTATTTGCCTCAAGCATGGAAAATGGTTAGTAAGATCATTGAGCAATGATTATCTCCTAGTTTCCCAATAATGCAAGCCTTTGAATCCACTCCTTACTCTCTTATATAGTAACACATCAATAGCTATGAGTGTTAACAATGAAAGTAAAGCAGAGTATTAGTCCACCAACCATAAGTAGTTTTAGTTTATACTCCAAACAAAAAGGTGGTTTCAACTTCAATCCCTTATTAAGTGTATTTTCACTTACAACCTTGTCTAATACAACACCATACCACATTTTAGCCTCATAAAAAAGAAAAGAAAATATATAATTTATTATAATGTCTAATTATTCAAATAGTGTATATATATATATATATTTTCCTGGGAAAAAAAGCGTAATTTTATTTCATCAGTGGTGAACAAAATTACATTCTGTATATGCACATCCAATGTCCATTGCTGGGAGTTGCTGGCCTGTTATCAAGACATATGTCTTCTTTATGAGCTCTATTTTACGGAGCTTTTACAAAATAGAAATCTGATACAAAATAGTGCTACTATGGAAATCACAATAAGAGTTTCGGCTTCCTGAGCCTCCAATGAAACTTAGAAAAGATGCATTATACATTTTTCAAAATAGATATCCTAAACCATGCGTAAAAATAAGGTAAACTTAAAGTAAAAAGTAGAAATAGAGTTCATTGCAATGTTGAGATCCTGTTATCATTCTATGAACGGTCTGTGGTAGTAGTCCTGTGATGTTCCATTCTGAAATTCCTTCACCTTCCAAATCCCCAAATCCAGTTGCAGGCCCTCCTTTGAGGCTTTGTCCGCCTCCTTGTTGTTCTCCCTATAAACATGACGGCAAGAAAAAGTATCAAATGTTTGTTGCACCTCCCTTATGGCCTGTAGGATATTTGTTAATCTTAAATTTCTGCATTGTTGGGTCCCTTTTATCCAGTTTATAACATTCATTGAATCACCAAATATATTGAGGTTTCGACATCCCTTTTCTGCTGCAAAGATTAAGAGAATTTTTAAGCTCAACAGTTCTGCAAAGTTGTTACCACCCTCTCCCAACCCCATGGTCAGTTCAAAGAAGTGTGACTCAGAAAGAAAGAGCAGTGCCCCTCCCCCATAGAGATTATTTTGGGCTGCACCATAAAAAAAAACCAGGGTAAAGTTCGATCGATCTCCACCTCTAAGACCTCCCTTTGATTTGCAGCACTAACATGTTGTGGAAAAGCAGTTAAAATGCCACATGAAAGAGTTGCGGTAATCTTTGGAGTACAAGCTTTTTCTGAGAAAATATAGTTATTACGTGCTAACCAGATTGCCCAGCAAACTAACAAAGGAAGGGCTTTTACAGGTTTTAGAGGAGGCGTCGAATTCCAGTTTTCCCAAGCCTGTGATGCCGAGTTTCCCGTCCACATACAATTTATACCCGTTGCCCGAGAGTATTCAACCTAGACTTCTTTAGAGTAAGGACACTGGATGAAGAGGTGAGAGACTGTTTCTTCCATTGATTTACAAAGGATACACCACCTCAGTCCATGTTTGTTCTTTTTTCTGTAGGTTGTCCCAAGTAGGTACCTTATTTTCCAAAGCATTCCACATAAACAAATGAGTTTTGGATGGGCTCTTGAGCCTCCACAATTTCTTCCACCACCACACAGGCTCCCTATTGTTCTCATGAGCACTGAGAAAAATATATCCACTCTTCAAAGAGTAGATTCCAAGGGGATATCCTTCCCACAACTACTCATCTTCCTTGTTCCTCAATAAAACGTGTGTTCTATTGAGTTCCAGTAAAAGGCATCTTGAGACATAACCATCTGATCTGGTTCTGGGAGGCCTAGTGAGTTCACCATTCTCCAAGACTGTACCCAAGGCCTCTCCTGGACCGGTTTTGCGAGTTGGGACAAAAAATTTATACCCCTTGCCCGCAAAGCTGCCACCGTCTGACTCGACAGCAAATGACGCCCAGCACAACCAACCCACGGATCTTCCCCGACCCTGAGTCTCCTCCCATCACCAATGTTCCATATTTTGGATTATTCCATACATGACCAACTTAGTGAAACAACATCAAATATAGAATAATAATCTTATTTTTTCATGTTCATAACCTTTCCAAGCCCATCATCAAAACTCGAGAAAAAATCAAGAACAACAAACACAAAAGAGCTATTGGATACGATAAGGAAGTGACCTTTCATATTTTGGATTATTCCAAACCAATCCAGAGTCAAAGTTTTGGATTCCTTCAATAAGATTCAACTTCACCTATTCCAATTCAACATTAGTGCCAACATTGTCATCGAAACTAAAGAAACCTGCAAGACTAAAGATTCTCTATGGGTGGATCAATTCTTGGTGATGGTCATCAACTGCCAAGAAAATATATCAATCATACTGAAGAACTCAATCTCAAGTATTAACACATATTGAAGTAGAAAGTCTTATGAATCCCATATCAAATGTTCAGATTGCTAACTAATCGGACTTCTATTGTGTGGTAACAAGCAAGCTTGAGCCACAACTAGAACTAGTGCTAGTAGCCAGTGTCTCGAGCTAGAGCTAGAGCAAGAGCCACAGCTATAACCAGGAGATAGAGATAGAGCCATGTTTTAGAGCAACACTTGTTTGTTGTCATCCTAAACCACAATCTACACTTTTTTGTGGTCATCCAAAACCACCATTTAGTAAAAGACATTAACTTTTTCTAACTAGGAGGAAGCGATTTGGATTAAGTTAATGATCCCTTAGTAAATTCTCATTAATCTACTTGCAACAGATTTGGTCAAGATCCGATAAAATCTGGTGAATTGCTTTTGCAAATTAGTGGAACAGTTAAGTGATTAGAGGAGGAATAAGTTCGAAGTTGTAGGGCAATCAAGATTAAATGTGGTTTGATGACATCCTCATACTGTGAGCACGTGGTTTTTCCTCATCTTTACAAGACCGGTTTCTACCAATTCACGACGGGAATTTTGCGTTGTTCTTCATTTCTGGTTAATGTATGAAACTACACACTTTAGGTTTTGTTTCAACAATATTCTTCTCAAGAACAATGGAGCATTTATCCATGTTATTGTAGATTGTTTGAATTGATGACTTAGGACATATAGATAATTGAATAGGTAGTTGATTCAACCATGCTTGGTATGCTTCTTATGTTAGTCAATGGCTTACCTTACCAATCACAAAGCTAACCCTAACAATATGTCTAACAATAACGTTCTTATCTCCTTAACTCGGAACATTCATCTCCTTATTGTATTATAAGTCTAACAATAACAATAAGGTCTCAACTAGTCAAAAGAAAAAAATAGGAAACTATCTCAACTACTCCAGAATAAGGAAATTATAAAGTTTTGTCATTCAAACTCACAATAATTTGTAAACAATACAAATTATAATGTCATGTATCCCATATGAGAAAAAGTATGAGCTAAAAATATATATTTATAAGAATCCCTATCAATCAGTGTGTTTATTAAAGGATATTTATTATTGTAATGTCTCACTGAGGGCTCTTCACTCCCTTGCCTTGTCGTGAAATTACACATGAAAAATGGTATATTGTTGGTTGTTAATTCAAGAAGTGTGATGGATTGAATTTATATTATTGAATGAAAACTTTATCTTTGTTTCATTTGTTCTCCACTCCCATTGTTGTTGAAAGTGTCCAATGGTTTTGGGTATCATAAGGCAATAGAAGCAATTGCGAACTCCACATTTTACATTTGGCTCATTCTATCCAAGATATTTTATCATATCTACAACCAACCTTTGTATCAAGCACCGGATGAAATCAACCCCTTGACTTTTACTATGGATAACACAATGAAAAGGGTAGTGGTCATTGTAGCCATTGTTCTTGTATTCAAGAATCCCATTAAACCTCTCAATGCATTATGTTCAATGATTGTTATATCGGGGCCTTCTTATACACCCAAGCTACAAAGAAGTCCAAAGCAAGACCTTGTTGATGTACAAAAAGCTTAACAATCCACTAAACCTATTTGTAGGCATTAATATCTAACACTAAGCACCAATAAGAGATAAACTAGATGGAGAATAGAAGCAATGTTATATTCAAGCTCCCTATATTTGACCAATGATGGAAGAGCTTGTGTAATTTGATGTATAGGTAGGCTTGGCCCTTCTAAGAATTGCTAATCATCTTGCATATTATCTTTTCTTGTTGATAGATGGGGTTTTCATGTTGTTTTGGAATAGTTTTCAAACTTGATTTTTAGTCTACTCTTTACATGTATAATTTAGCACAACTTCAATTGGACATTTACTTTTCATTGTTTCAATTGTCAAAGGCAACTCAAAATTCATAAAACATTAATTGTTCATTGTTTCAAAGATCAAAGGCAACTCAAAATTCACAAAACATTAATTATTAATTTTTTCAATGATTCAAAAGAAACTCAAAATTCATAAAATATATAGAGTGCATTGCAAGTGACAAGCATAATATTGCAACAACTATTTTGTTGGTTATTTCACATCTAACATACAACATATAGCAGATTGCCATTTGAAACATAAATGATTTATCTTCAGCAAACTTTTTCAATCCAATGCCTAAAGGTGGATCTAATTGATCACTAGGAATTTTTATTTTTTTTAACAAAAACGTATATTGTATTAAAAAAAAAAAGGGCGTGGTTTTGAACCAAATCAACTTAGTACAATCGAATGCCAGATTGGCTTTGAACATATTCAGCTGTGCTTAGCAAAGAGTCGATTAAGACCAAATAATGAGTGAATTTGTGAATGGGAGTCAATTCATCTTTCATCTCTTTCTAAAAGAACTAATTATAAATAAATCGATTGAATAATGCACTCAAAGAGTTTCTATTGAAGTTTTAAAAAAAAATTAAGATAAATAAATGTAACAGACTGTAGACGTGCAAGAGCCAGTATTCAGATTCTGTCTATGAATATAAAATAGGCCTTCTGCATTCCATAAGTTTGAAGACAGACCAAATCCTGAGATGAAGCTGCACTGAGGAAGCTGAAAGTAAAGTCAAAGATGAAAGTAACTGTCATAGAGTGATCTGAATACTTTGAGGAAGAATCACTCTTCTGCACTATTTCGTTTGCTGGAAAAAATTAAAACACCGGTCATCCCAAGTCTTCCTTCTGGGGTTCCGAACTTCTACTTCAGCTATACGAGTTCGGATAGTATTTAAGCACCAGTTAAAGTCGAAATATTCATAGAATGCTGCCTCTGTATCCTTCATTGAGTGAACTTGTATCCTCCTAAACGGTCGATGGGGATGATCCAGCCTGAATTCGCTCAGAATAGTTCTGATTGATCACTATGAAATTAGACCACTAATCCTATATAAATAAACATTCCCTTATGTAGATTGTTATTATCCTTGATTTTCTTATCTAGACAATTAAATCCTTTGGGAGCAATTTGCATTAAATTAAATTAGGTTTTATTTCTAATAATAAGCAATGAGAAAAAACAATAACACATACCATTCCTTTCATGTAAGAGAATCAATGTTTATATTTTGTCTATACTCAATTACCAGTGAGAATTTCGAAGTCGTGTTAATCAACAAGTTATGATCATGAATGTTTATATTTTGTTTACATAGTTGGTCTCAAATTATTGAAATCTAAAAAATAATAAATAAATCAAGACAAAAATATTCCTCACTCAAAAAAAATTACTAACCATTTAACTCATTCTATTATTAATTATTATATAACATAATAAAAAATAAAAATAAAAATCAATTTTAAATATATTAATATTCCAATACACATTGTTTTTCAATACTAGACTACACTATTCTAAAAGAGACCCTTCACAATCAAAGAGAATAATTTTAATTCTAAAGATTCTAACATAACATTCTTTTGTACTATCACATGATATTGTAACACAACATTCTTTTGTAACATCACATACATTTATTTTTGTACCATCACATACATTTGTTGGTTATTTTATTGGAAGATAATCAACGCTCAATATGGAGGCAACATTGAGATATCAATATAAAGCAACATTGAGATATAAAATGTCACATTGAATGGTTATTTTATTAGAATATAATCAACTGTCAAGATGGAGGCAACATTGAGATATAAACTATGCCACATTGAATGTTTATCCATACAAAAGTCTTTTCATATAACATCCATGTTTAATTAAGATTTGGAATCGAGTTAGACACCTTTCCCCTTAACAATGGTATTAATTGCACTACATGAACTTCTATATACATTTCCTTGGCCACCATGAAGAGTGACGAGAGAAAGCAGTGAGACGCAGATCAGATACATGTGTTTTTTGGAAATTCGACATGGATGAATTATTAGTTTTGGGGAGGGACAATTGATAACACGGCTTACATCATTCATTCAATTAGATGGTGATAGCAATATTAAAGTTCTTTGGCCCAAGCAATGATCACCACTCACTTGGCAGCATAGATATAATATAGATATTTATATTTTTTAACTTTTAAATATTCACAAAATGTTATCATTAAAATGTAATTGTCAAGATAAAAGTGGAATTTCAATTAGAGTAATTAATGCTTAAGCTATACTTTAATTTTTAATAATTCAAGTATTAATTAATTATTAATATAAGAGTGAAATTATAATAGCAAATTATCCAATGATAACTTAAGTCTCATACTATTTGTAACTTCACCATCACAAGACAATGGCCACATTATGTTAGTTTTTCATATAATTACAGCATTATAATTCAATTGCATAAGATCAATAGGATCACTAGAAGAAAGAGAAAGCACGGAAACAAATAATACGAGAATTTATCCTGGGAAACCCAATCGGGAGAAAACCCAGCAACCTTCGTATAGAGATGAAGAATTCTTAGAACATAGTACAATGATGAGAGAGATAAAGGTGGAAGAACTTTCTAAGTAGAAACCCCAAAACATCTTCTCCTAACTGAAGATACTTGCCAAACTAGCATTTTTCCTAACTATAAAAATACATTTAATAATTATTTTCTTTACTTGATTTTCACCCCAAGGTTTACATTGTTCTTTCTAGGGTTTACATGATTAATTACATCAAGATCAACTTTTATAGGAGGTACAATCAATACAATAAGAATATCTTCTGAAGTTGCACAAAATCCAACACAATAGTGAATCTTCAACCTATATATATTTCCATATAAGTAAATCTCAACACAAACTTAAGTCATTCAACAAATTTGTGACTATTGTTTTATGTAATATTCTAAATGTTATGTTACAAATTTGAGATATGTTTGAAGTTTCTTATTATGAATAATGAATGTTACTTTTAAATTTTGAATGGTTTGTATTTATAAAATGTCACTTCCTTATTTTAATTTTAATAGATTTTTTCACATATTTTTTCAATACTGAATTATATTTGTATCCATATTTATACTACTCGAATATTACTACTATACTTTACAATGTCCACCTAAGCATCTTGATCTAATTTGATTTAATGCTATGCACTGTAATGAAGCGACATATGATTTGATTTGATGGATGATTTAGTGCTATGCACTGTAATGAAGCAGCATATGATTTGATTTGATGGATGTGCTGTAATGGAACAGCACATGAAAAAGAGAACCGTGCTATTAAGCAACCTTGATGTTCATTTATTTGGACAAATCTAATCAACAAAGTGGCAAAACCTTGACTATTAGACAACCTGATATTCATTTGTCAGCTTACTGACAAAATGCTCCAGCCTCGAAAGAGAATGCTACAAACATGTTTGAACACTATATGCTTGAGGATATCTATACAGAATGATGTCCAGAAAAATCCCATCTCACATGGTTTCCAATACGCGATGAGTAGGACCAACACCATCCCAACTATACTATTTCTTGAAGTCCTTTAAGCTCGGAATAAATAATGGAAGATAGATGTCCAGAATGGACACTGATGTCCAAGATGCGATGAGTAGATCCAACACCATCCCAACTATGCTCTTTCTTGAAATCCTTCATGCTTCGACTAAATAATGGAAGATGGATGTCCAGAATGGACACTGATGTATTTTATCAAGATCTACATTTTGTGATCCCTCAACACTGCCCACTTTATTTGTATATGGGGAAGTTTCAGATGCTGGTCTTGACACCCCGGGGTATGACATCCAAAAACTTTGAATATAGTTAGTGATAACAAGATTGAAAAGCCCACCTTATAGAGTCCCTAATACAAAATGAATATAAACAATATTTACCATCCCAACTATGTTGTTTCTTGAAATCCTTCAAGCCCAGAATTAAATAACGGGAGATGGATGTCCAGAATGGACATGAATGTATTTTATCAAGATCTAAAATTTGAGATCCCTCAACGCTGCCCACTTGATCTTCCTATGAGGAAGGTTCAATTGTTGATCTTGACATCCTCGAGGTAAGCAGAACTCCAAAGGCTATGAATATAGTTAGTGGCAATTTAATATGGTACAGATTGTACAATGCATTAAGACTGGTCCCAGAAAATGCCGATATCTTCGTTATCTGAGGGAACCTCAAGCTTCAGGGACCCCCCATGTACATATGTAATTCATCCAAATAAGTTGTCAGTGGCCAGCAAAGAATGTCCAATCGTTGCAAGATCCACCTGGATATCATGGTCAACACATGCAGAGCTAAATAAATATCTTATGGCTGCACAATCAGAAGTCACATCGAAATAAACAAGCGAGCTTACAGTTCACTCTCGAATCTTGGGAGAAGAAAATTCCTTCATGGCATGCCATATGAAATCCAAAATGACTCTTTGATCGATGCCTATATTATATGCCCAGGTCAAAAGATGGCGTGCAGAGAAAATCCAGATCGACATCATTTCTATTTTCTTCTTTCTTTTCTTTCAAGTCTTCAGCAAACGAATAATCTTTGCCATTGATGCAATTTTCTACAACAGATGTCCTACTTGGCTGTTTGATGCTAGTGGCAATGTCCAAGTCCAGATCGTGAGTATTGGGAAAACGTGATTTTACTAGAGATGTCATCTTCCCTGCCCCAGCATCCATTTTTTATCTCAAACGTGCCATCTCAGTAGCTTCTGCTTCTAGAGAATCAAGGTCAAGGCCCTCAAAAAGATCATCATCAAAAGTGCGACCCAAGGACTGATTGGGCTCATTTTCTATAAATGATGAACTACTCAAATTCTCTCTCAAGTTTTTCACTAAAAATGGTGGTACTTGGCTCTCAAAAAAATTGACTTTCCAGTAAAATCAACTAGCTGAAAACTTAGTTTTTTTTTTTCTAGATTCCATCTTACTGTGTTTTTCCTCACTTGAGCTAGGCTGGAGTTCAACTACTCTTGAATCGTCAACAGCATTGTATAGTCTCATAGAGCTGAAGGTTTTATTATCTGTATTCCTAATCAGAGTTGGTGCAGACGATGTAGCCAAAGATCTTGTATCAGATCCAATATTGTTATCTACAGAAGCAGTAATACTTTCTGAAGGATCTGGACTTTCACTTCCAGTAAATGCCTGTGGCCGACAAAAATGAGCCCAGGGATTCAACTCTTCATCTAATGGCGACTGTGTGAATAAGGATCTCCTGTCAAGACAGATCACAGCAAAAATTTAAAATCAATGAAGTCCATTAGTCACGCTTAAAGAAATGTGTAGCTGAAAAAGTAGAAGGCAGCAACAAGTTTATGAAAGATGATAAATTGCTCCTTTGGAAATAGAATAGGGAAAAGAAAACATAAAACTATGAACCAAAAGCTTTCTTTATCAGTCTAAACAAACCTGTAGACTGCCATTATGTCAACCTGATCGCCTTCAGATTGAGTAGATGTTGCTGTTGGTTCTACCCTATCGTCTATAAAGCTATCTGATTGCGATTCTCCTTCATTAATGTCAGTATCATGTTCATCAACCTCAAAGAAATACATTTTGCTACCAATGAGAAATAAATATAGAATGATCAAATCAACATTTCTTCTAATCATATTTGAACTTGTAGCAAATATAAATTTCCTGGGTATTTAATAAAGCAGAAGTGTTCACAACTCAATCACAACACATATAAAGAAACAAGGAGTCGGGCATCAAAGTCATTATCTTACTATGCTTCCTCATCAATGAATAGCTGGGCAGAGATCTTTGAATGTTGTTTTGCTGCAACCAAAAACCAAACCTTTAGTCCAAAAATAGAAAATTACACTACTTCATTCAGTTCTCACCTCTATATCGAGACAGAGGATAAATAAGAAAATAATACCAAGCTGAAAATAGCTGACCTTTTGAGAGCTTTGATTTCCTTTGTATACTATCATTGGTAATGTCATGTTTCTTCTTTATTGTATAAGGTATCTGAGATGGAGATGGAGATGCAGAAACCTGAGCTTCATTGTCATCTTTGCGCTTGCATAGGCGTTTAAATTTGCATTGTCTTTGAACAGATTTTTCTGTTCCAGCAGTGCTTAAATGCCAATCTTCACTACAACTATTGCTCATTTGAGTGATCAATGGTGTAGATTTTCCTTTCACTGTAGAGGATTTTGAAATAGAGTGATCAATGGTGTAGATTTTCCTTTAATGTAGAGGATTTTGAAACACTAAGACACTCAAAATTTAACTGTTCTGCATTATCTGGTGAACAGTTTCTTGTAGTCAAACTTTTCAATTCAATGTTGTTTGACATCACTAACGCTGGTGAAACATCAATTCAATGTTGTTTGACATCACTAATGCTGGTGAAACATCAGCAGGAATAACAAATTGATTCTCCCTCGGAATCTTTCAGATTTCTGTATTACTATAGTCACCATGTTCATTCATGCCCTTCTCACGGAGATATGTGACCTGTTCGTCCCATGAAGATGCTATAATGCCACGGGAAGGGGACTTAGAATAGCTTCTAGTTTTATCAAAAGCCAAATTAGAGATAGGTTGCTGCAGAGAATTTGTTATTGCAGTGGGAGACTCTGGAACAATATCCCTTGCAGCAAGGTTTGTCACATGTGAACTTAAGTCAACATAGTTTGCATCAGCAGTAGATAAAGGTTGAAATATATTTTATTTCAAATCATGTGTAAAGTTTTGAAAACAGCTATCAGGTGTTGCAAGCACCACTTCTTTAGGAATTTCAAACAATTTATCACTGAATGGGGGCGTTTGAACATCTGCTCTTGCATCATAAGAAGTAACATTCCTCTCACCTCTAGGAGTTGTGCTGACAGTTCAAGAGAATCAATCACATTTATAAGACCATTAGGAGGACTAAAGACCTTGCTCTGTTCAGGAGTCATCTGCTCAGGAGAAACAATCAGGTTTGCACTACTAAGGGGAGAGCTGACATTTAACATCCCAGAAGAAACTTTCTCCTTTGAACGATTAGGAGTCATACATTCAACATGTTCTGAATTACCTATCCAGATCCTTAAGGGAGGGGAAACTGGCTTCTTAGAACTTGCCTCTAGTGAATTATTTCCATTTATCAAAGTAGCAACTCTAGAAAGGTTATTTAACAGAGGAAGACTTGGGCGAGACAAAATTATAACTCTACCATCTTGATTCACAGATACAAATCCTGTATTGTAAAGACAACGATGCAGTGAGGTTTTGCAAGAACTTGAGACATTTAGTGATGCTTCTTTATCATGTAAAGTTGCATCTGAGGACTCCTGCTTTGAGGCTTCATCAGATAAGGATTTGTTCTTTGATAATGATTCATCTACTTCACAAGAATGATAAGAAGCATTGACTTCTTGAAATGTTTGTTGTGAATCACTGACCACCTTTCCAGATTGTGTGGATGGAATGCAAAGTTGAATGTGATGTTCTTCAGAAACCAAATCATCAGGCTCAGGTCTATCAGCTGTTATTCCTGAAGACAGTTCATTTCATTACCAGATTAAACAAAATATTCTGAAGAAAAGCATCTCCCTTCTGTAAAATAAAAAAATGTTTAAAAACTACATTGAGGTTTAAGTTTATGAAGCTAATATCACACCGGTATAAAACTAACTTCTACTCTCATTCATACGGTAGCTTGTCTAATACCCATGAGCCAATACAACCAACAAATGCACTTTACAATATTATAAACAATTGAACACAATAACTTTGTGGTTAAAAAAATGTGGAAACACAATAGACAAAGGCGGATCTGAACCACCTCAAATATCATTATTTATGAGAAAATATCCATCATAAACAAAGCTAATACACAAAACCATCAAGTCAGACGATACAGAAAGTTTGCCAAAACCTTCTTCAATTCAAACAATATGTACAGGATAAATTTTTGTGCATGGGCTGCTTTGGGTAAAAGTCAGTTGTTTAAGCCTCTGCAAAGAAAAATCAATGATCTAGAGCTCTGGCCACTCATTTTGGTGTATTTGCAGTAAGTTTTGCAAATTGACACAAAAATGGAACGTTTTTCAAATCACTCCAGAAGTTTCTATTTGGGATTCTTCACGTGAAGCAAAGGATGTTGGAGTATTGTTGCTAGTAATCAAAGATGATACTTGGTTTTTTAACTTCGAAAACATACACATCAGTCGAGCCATTGATTCAAAATCCAAATGACAAACCCAGTGATTATATCATACAACATAAGGAAAATGTGAAACTTTTCCCCTTGGGGTTAGGGCAGCTACTGATTCCTCTACAAATATTTCCCTTTGATTGCCTAAGTGCTCCTTGTTTATTCCAGATTTCTTTTTGATAATCATATGAGTCATGTTTTTCATCAAGATTTGTTGCATGCAAACTGCTTGAAGAATATGATAATTTGTCGAGCATGGATTTTCCTTGTGGTATGAGTTTAATGATAAATGAAACAGTAAACACAATGTGTATTCACATGAAATAAGTAAACACAATGTGTATTCACATGAAATAAATAGGAGAGCACATAAAAAATTATGAGTATGAAAAGAAGCCTAAGTCTTACTACGAGAGCTATCAGTTTATATGTATATACAAGGTGATTAACATAACATAGGTATGAAGCCCAACTTAGACAAAAATGCCTCTATTCGTGATAACACAATTTGTTAAACTGGGGCCCTCTTATGCTAAAGCACGTTGCATGTATACATCAAGTGGAGGCATCTAGCCTTGTTACCACCTAACATGTAGGGATGACTAGAGACACTTCCAGCTTGTTCAAATCATGGATATTTGATAGAGACATTTCCAGCTTGTTCAAATCATGGATATTTGACAGACACTTCCAGCTAGTTCAAATCATCATGTTATGTGCCAAAGGTTGATGGGGATTTTTAGTTGATTCCAGTGTTATGACATATGCTATACTTGTTGACACATAAGGATTGCCTTCTTCTATGCGGGATATGACCATGAGGGGTCGTTGAAGTTGCTCTAAAGTGGCTCATGTACTTTAAATTGTTGTTTCGTAGATAAGGATGTATCATGGTGTGGCCATAATTTCCTTTAAAAGTGTATCATCTTGTGAGTCAAGTGTATCCCTAACTATTTAGGTAGGTGTAACACTCATTTCATGTGATTTCACACTTTTTACCTAGCCATATTTCATGCTATGTCATTCCACTAGCCTTTTGACTCATTTTCATCAAGTCCCCTTTCATAATTGACTTAACATATGTTATGTTCTAAGGTCTCAATACTATTCCCATGTATGAATGCCTATATCAAAACAAAAGTGTCAAAGTACTGTACAGTTTATGCAACTAAATTATTAATGTTATATACATGAGCAATGCTCCCTTGCAGAAAGCCAAGTTCCCTACGTACCAGGTTATCAAAACCAAATCTAAAGCAAAGGGACTAAGTGAAAAAAGGCTAATAATATAAATAAAAGAAAAAAAAATAAAAAATAAAGGGGTCGCAAGAAAGAGGTGCAAGGAAAGGGTAACTCAAGAAAAATCACTCTCGTCAAAGGCTGTAATATCCCACGTGGTCTATTGCATGAGTTTACTGTCCCTTGTTTTACTGTAGGTGCTGGTTTACTTTGGTTTGTTGGTGGTTTTCAATGTTTATGGGATAGTGGATTATCCACACATTAATGGTACGTTGTATTGAAGTTAATAAACACATTAAACCCCATGATATCCAGCTTGCCAGCTATTTAATTAAATAAGAATTGTGCATTCAAATCTGATAATAGTTATTGCTTCTAAACAGTCCCTAGTAAATGTAAATCAGAAATAGCATAACCCTGACCTTAAACAGTGGAGAGGGTGTAATGTAATGGCTGTAGCAGCTTATAGAGAAATTGATCCTGAATATAGAGCTTTTAAGAAGTAGGTTGTCCAAGGAAAGACGCCTAAATAGGTTGAGTATGAACTCCAATAAGCAGGTACAACCCTCAATAATGAAGATACAACTTCCTTACAACTTCAGCAGTCTTGCATGTATAGATTGTGACCTCTCCACAGGTATGTAATACACTGAAATGGTTCACGCCTTTATGAGAGATGGAATGATTCTCCAATCAATGATTGGCTGCCAGGGTATTGCTTTGCTGCCAATAAAGGTAAGACACTGCCATACTCAATAGATCATGATCTTCTTCACTGTAAATAGATTGCTAAATATGCCCACGCCTTCACTAGATACCCACGCAGCAGTTGAGAAAGAGATCATTGCTCCACACTTGATGATTGCTTTACCCTAGCAGTGGAAAATCCAATGATTCACTGCATGTAGATAGAGTTCTGAGCTTGCTACTGTAACAAGAACAGTGCTGTAATGATCATACCTTATTATAAAATTGATCGTTGCCTTAAATATCAGTTTCGGCCCACAATTTGGATGACAAGTCTTCCTTCATGAATGCGCCCCCATTTGTACTCAGGCTTTCAAATGGGAGAATGCTCCTCCTTAACAAATCCTGCCTGCAATAACAGTCAACAAGAATGTGGATTCTGCTGCCCCTCTTATGAATAAACTTACCTCCTTGATGAATGGATGCGCCCCAACCTCAAGGAGAAACCCCGCGCTAGAAAGTAAGAGAGTTTGCTGCCCCAAACTCTGATGGATACACCATTGTTCAATGGGAAGTATTGGTTGTAACTCCTGCGCCCTTTATACTCAGATTGCTAAGAGAGGAAAATGCAGGAGGAATGCGCTCTCCCTGATGTGTAGTATGATGCGCCCTCCCAAGTCTTCACTGCTTTGGATGCTCTCAAAGCCCGAGGAAGAATGGTGAATACTCTGTAATATTGAAGAATGTTGATAGATCTGGATAATATATCCATTAAACTTGGTTAGGATGTATAGATTTCAACATCGCACAGTCCCGACGACACACTTCAACTCACGCGCATGTGAACTGCCACGCGGCCATTCAAAAGCAATGGCGGGCCATTCTATGCTTCTATTCTGTCCGTATGCGAAGGAGTGACATGACGATGAAGTACTTATTATTACCAAGTCTCCCGTGTCTCGCACACAATCTTCATTTTCTGCTTCTGCTTTTCACTTACAGACTAGAAGGACGAGGAAGAACAGTTGGTTGGTTGCTCTTTATGTATTCTTTCCTTTTATGTATTTTGATCAAGTGTGGTCTTCTTTCGAAGTGATACTTTGAAGATTAAGAGACTTAAGAAATATTATATAAAGCTTTTGTTATTGGTAATATTCTTTCTTTTTTATGTATTTAAGAACGAACATGTAATTATACGATGAATCCTACCTGAGTGATCTATCCAGATGAAACCTACCTTCCCAAGAAGTAATTTAGTGCATCACCCCCAATACACAAAATCTCTTAAATGACCCCAGAAGTAGTTTAATGCATGCCCCACAATATACCAATTCTATTAAATGATGTGGACATGCTCTGCTTGCACTAGAGGGTGCTCCGTGTGAAAATCCTCACAGTAGATCTAAGAGATGATGTATACCTCACAAGAAAGTAATTGATTAAGCAAGAAAATAGAAGAAGAGTGATCAATGCAGTATAATGAGCAACAAAATAATAATACAGTAGAATTCGGATAGAAGCAAAAATACTTCACACACACTAATTAATTAATCACAATATGGACAAATAAATCGTACAATGCATGAGGATTCAAATGCCTAAGGTGGCAATTCGAATTAGCCTTCATGGAGATCAAAAGATCACTGGAGTGTCATCGGAGCACAACTAGTAGTCTATCTCATCGTCAGTGGAGTCATCAATGCTCAAGTAACTGTCAACCATCAGTCAAACTGAGTCTAACTGAGTGTGGTAGGTGTAACTGAGTGTAATTGGAACTAACTGAATGAAGGAGACTTAGTGGAGGGCGCATGAGGAGCTAACTGAAGTTAGAATGGGTAGTCAAGTCTCACTGGAGGTCCATCGGAGTGATACAGTCAGTTGAGAGTCAGTCAAACCTAAAATCAAGGAGAGAACTGAAGATAACCGAATGGTAGGTAAGGAAGGGCGCATTTCTCATGCAGTAGGTGAAAGGAGGTCGCACTAAGCTCTAGGAGGGCTAAAACCGAGTGAAAAGAAGCTCTGGGGGCTAGCTAATTGAGGGCTGGGTGCTGGGACTGATGACTGGGATGCATGCAAACCCTAATAAAAGTGCATGCATGACTGAAAATGCAAAGGATGGAAATGCTAGTAGGACTAGGATGGAGTATAGGAATATCCTAACAACCCCCCTTACTCCATCATGGACCTTGGTAACTAGGACCAAAGGTCACCCAATACAATGAATAATAACAGTCAATAAACCGAGGAAATGGGGAAAACCTCATGGGAAAAATACCCCCCCTCAAAATAGACTGTAAGGCACACACAAAAATAAATGCTCCAAACTCAAGCAGGTGTGATACTTGGTCATATGTTTGGAGGTATCTTCTTCTTGGGAAGAAGTGGATCATGCTTAGAAAGCATGTGCTTGTACTTGCTCTTCAGATCGAATGTGATGAGAACAAATCCAAAAGTATGAGGATGATCCTTGAACTTGTGATTCGAATCAGCTGAGGTAGGATAAAAAACATGAATGTGCAGATAGTCTTTTGTCTTCTCCTTCAAACCATCATGGGTGAGATTATGCCAAAAAGAACCATCACATGATTGCTTGAAATCCAAATCAGATTTAAGACTTGAATAATAGTTTCTTGAGATCTCCTTTGAACCAGCATGGGTGAGATCAAAACTATAATATGCATGAGAAATTATCCCAAGTAGTGATTGCTTAGAATCCAAATTAGATCCAAGACTTGAATCATGGTTTCTTGAGATCTCCTTTGAACCATAAGAGGTGAGATCAAAACCAATAAATGCATGAGAAGTTATCCAAAGCGAATGGCAATGGTGTCTTGAGATCTCCTTTGAACCAGCAGGGGTGAGATCAAAACCATGATGTGCATGAGAAATTATCCCCAAGTGAATGGCAATGGCCATATTCTTCAATAACCTTATGAAAGCATGGAATAATGATCATATAGTAGTAAATAAGAGGTGATTGCTTGAGGAGAGAGAATGCATTACCTCCAATAGCTGATTTGACCTCCGAAACATTCAATAGATCATGATGCAGACCAACAGACTCTGGTGCAAGAGAGGATTTAGGACCTTTTGCAATATCTAGAGTGTGAGCTGGCACAGAAAGAGAAGAAATTTGGAGCATGAGTGTAGAATCTGCAAGTTCTTCTTCTTTGTGGAAAACTTCAATATGAGATGTGTTTAATAATGGTTCATGATCAATGAGATCATCAAGGAGGGTGAATGCATCACTTTGCTTGCTCTTGAAGGGGTTTGGACCAAATCCTTCATTCTGTTTGCCAAATCTTTCATCCAGATGGGCCCATAGCTCTTTTGGAGTTTCAACATCATCAATGATTTGGTACATTATGTAATCAGGCATAGCAAGCATCATCCTTCCAAAGGCTTGGTCACCTTTATTCAACCAGTCAATCTTCTCTTCAGAGGATTCGAACGCTCTTTCAAAATAACAATCAAAGAGATCATGGCTCTTCAAATATGCTATCATTTTTGGTTTCCATTCATCATAGTTGAATGAAGAAAGATGAGTGATTTCTTCTGAATACATTGAAGCTGTAGAAGACCTGCAAAAACAATAGAGAATATCTGCAACTGCTACTGCTGCAATAATGCAGAAACTGTTGCAACTGCTGCACTCGAAATCTTGATAATAACCTGCAAAAAACTCTCAGGAATGGAGATAAACAATACTCTCAACATGCTCTGATACCATGTGAAAATCCTCATAGCAGATCTAAGAGATGATGTATACCTCACAAGAAAGTAATTGATTAAGCAAGAAAATAGAAGAAGAGTGGTCAATGCAGTATAATGAGCAACAAAATAATAATACAGTAGAACTCGGATAGAAGCAAAAATACTTCACACACACTAATTAATTAATCACAATATGGACAAATAAATAGTACAATGCATGAGGATTCGAATGCCTAAGGTGGCAATTCGAATTAGCCTTCATGGAGTGATCAAAAGATCACTGGAGTGTCATCGGAGCACAACTAGTAGTCTATCTCATCATCAGTGGAGTCATCAATGCTCAAGTAACTGTCAACCATCAGTCAAACTGAGTCTAACTGAGTGTGGTAGGTGTAACTGAGTGTAACTGGAACTAATTGAATGAAGGAGACTCAGTGGAGGGTACATGAGGAGCTAACTAAAATAAGAATGGGCAGTCAAGTCTCACTGGAGGTCCATCAGAGTGATACAGTCAGTTGAGAGCCAGTCAAGCCTAAAATCAAGGAGAGAACTGAAGATAACTGAATGGTAGGTAAGGAAGGGTGCCTTTCTCATGCAGTAGGTGAAAGGAGGGCACACTAAGCTCTAGGAGGGTTGAAATCGAGTGGAAAGAAGCGCCAGGGGCTAGCTAATTGAGGGCTAGGTGCTGGGACTGATGACTGGGATGCATGCAAACCCTAAATAATGCATGCAAACTCTAAAAGTGCATGCATGACTGAAAATGCAAAGGATGGAAATGCTAGTAGGACTAGGATGGAGTATAGGAATATCCTAACACTCCGTCCATTGGGTTTCTTCCTTGCTCCATTTATTTCATGTAGGTTGATCAGTTGGGACAATATTACGAGCAAGTCTAATTCCTTTCTCGTCCTAGCTCCGTAGCATCATTCCCGGGTTTCTCGTCTAGGATGCGAACCCGACATGCCTTCACAATCACTAGGAACATCCACACCAGCAACCTTTGTGGCTCGCCTTTTGTTTCTCCTTTACTACATTCCATCTCCTTTGTGGGTATACAAAAAATTTGAGAAAACTCTTTGTGTGTGCTTAATAAAAACATAGTGGGTTGGTAATGACAACGATACTTTCTTTCACATGCTTCTTGCTGTGTTGTATGTGTAGCTTACATCTTATGCATGGTGGGATGGTAATGGCGACGATAGTTTCTATCACATGCTTCTTGCTTTGTTGTGAGTGTAGTTTAAATCTAATGTATGGTGGTGCCTTGCCTTGCTTGTTTGTTGAAGTAGTATTGACAATGGAGAGGATGACTTTGAATAGGTTGATGTGCTAGTAGCGTGTGCTAATCTTTTTACACTTGAAATTCTTTCTTTGTTAAGTTGGGTTTCCCTTTTTCAATTGGAATTTCATGGGATAGTCGTTGCTTTGTCAAAGTGCATGATACAAGGAAGTTATCATGAAGGGCTAATGCTTGTTGTCTAACAATAAATCCTCTTGTTGATTTGAAGTCCATGTTGATTGCAAGAAAGGATTTCCTCTTCCCACCACAACAATAGAGCAAGTGATTTACAAATGTAGATAGAGGTTGTGGCCCATCTTTTGCTAAACTAGGTGGAGAAAATGCAAGGAGCCTTAAACTCTGCCAATATTCCGAAATCACCTAATAACGTATTAAAATATCATATACAGTCACCAACGAAAACATTTTTTATTTTTTATTTTTTATTTTTCTATAGTAACCATATAGTAACTCTCATCATAAGTTGTGACCATCCTCTTGCGGATTTGGGTGAAGAAAATGTAAAGATGCTTGCACACTCAATGTTTTGACCTCCCTACTTAGTGCAACATAAGCGCCTTCACCCTATACGCACAAGAGTCACAAGGTTGAAAACTAGTTAGAAACTATAGTGTGAGTCATTTATGTTTTGCCTATTTATGTCTCAACAATCCATTAATTTATTATTAGGTTTAGTCAATTTGTTATGTAGTTTTAAAGTTGTTTATGCATTTACAAAGTGAGTGTGAAATAGTTTTACCCTCTTTTAACATAATAGATTTAAATTGAATGTCATGTTGTTTTTTAGTTGAAAACACGTCTCCGTATATTTCTCTAACTATACTTATTCTATCGGTTGAATAAGTATGTTAGAATAAGCACCTTGAAATTATAGTAGCATCCATAGTTGTCTCCACCTTAAATAGCTAGGGATAGGTCCTGTGAATGCTAGTATTATAGTTTGGAGGCCAGCTTTTAGGTAATCCACTCCCACATTTGAGTTGGAGACACATAGATAAGTGGACAATGAAGTGTTTCTATAACATAGGATGGAGTTACTTTATTGTGGGAGAGGGATTAGGAGCCAGGCAGGAGGGAGAGGACTCGTAGGATTTCCACCAACGGGAGAGAGCATTTCTATTTGCATTAAACATATAAATTTTCCTTTACCCCCAAAAATATGAATAACATAAATCTCTCAACATAGATCCTTAGATTATTACTTTTAATAAAAATTAAATTATTTTATTATATATCTTAATCATATATAATGTGAATATTCCTTTCCATTAATCTTCCCTGTAGACTCATCAACCAAAACAAGATCATAATGGGAATTGAAAGCGAGGTGCACTCTATACTTGTTAGCTTAAATTTTTTAATTAATATAAAGTAATAATAAATTTAATGTGTTTTTATTATTAAAAAATGATATATATAATGTTGAGAGGTGCCCTCTATACTTGTTAGCCTAAATTTTTTAATTAATATAAAATAATAGTAAATTTAATGTATTTTCATTATTATTATTAAAAAAAATGATATATATTAAATTTGGCAAACATAAACACAATTACAAATACAAGGTATATCTCATTTGATATTTTTTATATCAAAATATGTGTCGTTTGATATTTTTATGTTTTTTTTTCTAAAATTGTATTGCATGAATTTGATGCATGTACCATAATTATTAATAATAACAAATCAAACAAGAGTAATAGCTGCAAAGCAGCTAGTCCGTGCGATAAAATTATGTTATGTTTTGTATAGATAAGATTATGTTTTATTTTGTATAAATAAGATTATGTTGTCTTTTGTATAATTGATGTATGACATTATATAAATTATTTTATATAATTGATGATGATACTTTATCAAAAACTAAATCTTAGTTTTTAATCTTTTTCCTATTTTTTAAAGTTTTTTAATTCTAATAATTAATATTTAAATTTTTATTAATAATTAATGTCTTTTAGTAATTAATTAATAATTACTTACTAGTTTTTTTAAGATTTAAAAAAATAAGTTTTTAGTTTTTAGTTTTTTTAATATTTTTAATAATTAATAAAATTTTAGTTGTTTTAAATTTTAAAATTAGTTTTTTATTTTTTAATAATGGCTTATTGTAATTATATATTGGTACTTTTTAAATATTAATAAAAAGAATTAGTTTTTGTTTTTAAGTTTTAAAAATGAGTAATTAGTAGATATATTTAAATTTATAGAATACAACATTAAAGATAATTATCTACAAGAAAGAGAACTTGAAATAATAAAGTTAAAGATCTACAAGGAAGATAAATTATTATAACTTAGAGGTAAAGATCTATAAGAAAGAGGAGTGATCAAGTGCAATTACACCGAACATATTAGATGTGAACACCCTCACTTTAAAAACTCCCACAACAATGCACTTAAAATTAATTACTTTAAAATACAAACCAATCATTAAATAAAATATATATACTCAAAATTTTAAAATTAATTTAATATATAACTTTTAGATAAAAAAATTATTACAATACTAATTATTTAAAAATGAAATTGTTTTATTAAACTAATTACAACTATATTGAATATTTATATCAATAAAAAACCACCTTTTATCTTTCATTCACAAAAAAAAAATTACATATCATATAAATTAATAATAACATATGTATACAATAGATAAAATTATAATATCAAATTTAAAAATATATTATATAATATGAAAATTCGTAATAAAATTATTCATTATATATTTTTAAATGTTTTAATATAATAGTAGTAATAAAATTATAATATCGTATTTAAAAATATATTATATAATATTAAAATTAGTAATAAAATTATTCATTATATTTTTTTAAATGTTTTAATATAATAGTAGTAGATTACTTATTTTATTTTAATAGTTATATTTATTTAGGCATTAGTTGTTATAATCTCTAGTGAGCATGTATAAACATAATATAGTTTATATTAATTTCATTTGATTTGATAAACATATCTATTAAAAAAATATCAAGATTAAATTTTAAAGTTATGGAGAAATTTATAATTGTACAAAATATTGATTTTACAATCTCTATTTAATCTTGATATTTTGATTAAATTTTAAAATTATGGAGAAATTTGTAATTGTACAAAATATTGATTTTACAATCTCTAAGTTTCATTGCCTATGTCATATTGATCAATATGAAATTATGTTTTATAATGAAGTAGATTCACTTTTCAGAAGTTACAAGTCTCGGTTACAAGTAGATTCATATTAATTAAAACGCTGCCACTTTCACCTTTGAAAACTTTTAAAAGGCTACCCCATGCTAAGCATGAAACTATTTCGGAGGCATGAAGAGTTAAATTCCATGCATTTAAGCTCTGAAACGCATGTGAACCGTCTATATTATTTTGAAAAAAGCACAGGTAGATGGTTTATCAAAGGCAATGCAACCATCGCTATTGACAAATGCCACATTTTCCCCTGCATATTGCATATCACACCTGGACGCATGCAACCATCGTTGTTGACAAATGCCGCATTTTCCCATTCATATCACAACTAGACGCATTCATTATTAATGAATGGAATTCTCTGAGCCGAAAATACCTAGTGTTTTTCCAGTTGGACAATATACCTAGGCAACAATTCAACAGAAGAAAGAAAAAAGACGAGGATTTTCGTAGTGAAGTGCTTGGTCTCCACTTGCAATTCGTATCACCTGCTCAATACGTTCTCTTTCTCATAGATGTCCACGGACATGGAATCGATCTCCAGATGGAGCTCAAGTTCCAATAGGTAGGCGAGGAGGCCATTGCAGATCACGACTTTCATAAGCATGTGGTGTTTATGTCATGATCATGGGGTATGCAATTACCCTCCAACGCTCTTGAGGGTTTGTCGTTTGTTTTGAAGCTATTCTTGCCCCCTCCCGTCGAGGTTGCTTAGCGAGCAAGAATTGTTCACGAGCATCTTGGTTAAACATATCTTAAGCATGCCTGCAAATCTCAGCAAGATGCCGAAAATATCATTCATATTTTTTATACCAGGCCCCTATCCCTCGACGTAGAGCTTTGGGAAGAGTTTTTCAGGGATGATGCACGATGGAAAATTTTCTATTTATGTCCACACGTCTAAGTTGAGCACATTGAAGACAGCATGGAAGAGGCTTCGTTTTGCCAACAACAAAGGTGGATTGGAGAAAGATTTCTATGGAGGACACTGAGTATAAAGTCTCTTCGAAGTATAAGTTGGAGAAGAAGATTATAATTTTAGCTCAGTTGACACTTTTGCAGCAGAGGATATTTTTAGCTTAGCGGACAGTTTTGCAGGTACTAGACGGCAAGTATGAATGACGACCAGCTTGGTTCATTTTTTGACGGCCTGTGCAAATATTTATGCTTCAACAAATTTGCGGTGATTCCTGCGATATGAATGACTGGCTTGGTTCATTTTTCGATGGCCTGTGCAAATATTTATGCTTCAGTGAATTTGAGGTGATTCATGTGATCTTGTTGCAGCACAAAAACCCAGAGAATGTCATTTCAATAAATTGCGTGTTTGAAACTTGCAACATAGTGTCACTTGGTGAGAATGTCAACTTGGTATCTATTGAACTTCAATAACTCCTAATAAGTATATGCAACTGCATACTATATCACTGCAACTATTCACAGTTGAACTCCTGCAGAACTTTGATGCAGTTCTAGGAGATGTTGCGATTTTGACAAATCAATGGAAAATTGTGGACTTCACACAGCCTTGTAGAATCAGGCCTAGTTGTAGTGGTCCCTGTGAGAGAGATAGATTCCAATGCATGGGATTTCCTACGCCCATTTACATTAGAGATGTGGTTTACGACTAGTGCCTGCCTTTTTGCTCATCGTAGGAGTTGGAGTTGTTATATGGATTCTGGAGCATAGAAGTAACCAACAGTTTCGAGGGCATCCAAAGCCGCAAGTTTGTCATGATCTCTGGTATGTGCAGTGTCATGTATCTCTCTGTGTGACTTTAATTTGATTTCTTGTCTATGCAGGTCGATCACTTGATATAATTAAGATTGAACTGAATATACTACACTTCAAGTGTCGGGCATATAATATGTAATAATTTATGCAATGTGAACAAATTTTGGAAATCCCAGGCCAACTTCCTCGTCCTCCATGCCAAGTTTCTCTTCCTCCTCCATGCCAAGTTTCCGAATAGTAGGAAAATGGACCATGTAATTATTCTGTAATTGTAGCTGCAATTGTAGAGGAAGATATTAGCAATTATGGGTTTATTATTTGTTGTATTGGTTAACTGGTAGCAATTACAGCTACATCATGGAGGGATCCGGAGCTTCATTCAAATTCATGGGATTTGTGGAGCTAATCGTTTTACGGGTTTACGTGTATGTCATGGAAAGTTGATGAAGGGGTCTTCTCAAACATATGAATACATAACACTGCCAGGTCACGACATGCACTCTTTTCCTCCTTTTTATCTCTTTAGTTTTAATAAGACTTCGGATTGTTCTTTGTATGGGTTAATGCACGTGTATGATTCTTTGTATGAATTAACCTATGTGATATGCAAATAACAACAAATTCATTAATGATTTTTCTAATATTTAAAAATTTAAAGTAAAATGAATTTATGTTAATTATTAAATAATCATTAATATTACTATTACTTTTACCATAAGAGTTGTGTGAAAAATATTGTTATCTTTGGTTACAATACGTCAGTGAAAAAAAAGTCAACTCATCTTCATAATGAAGTTGTTTTCAATAAATCAATGTAAAAAAAAGGTTTTTTCAATCTAGTTATCCATGCATCTCTAAAAGTTATATAGTATTAAGTCGTTTCAGAGTTTTTGTTTATGTCTTTACCATCAGAATCCGTAAAAGGTAGAAGCCATGTGACATTGAATGTCAATGTATCACTTCATTAATGAATTGAAAGTTTTATAGTATTAACTCGTTTCAGAATTTTTGTTTGTCTCTACCATAGAATCCGTAAAAGTAAAGCCGTATGACATTAAATTTTTGTTTCTCGTTTCAGAGTTTTTATTTATGTGGATGAAAAAGAATCCGTAATCTACACCGCGGCTTTGACCTTGGCCTCGGCAGCTCCCGTCATCCGCTGGCAACTCCCATCATTGGTTGGCGAAACATCATTGGCTTTGGTTGGACAGGCACAATCGGTTCCTGTGGTTTTCCACCAAGTCGTACCTCAAGCTCATTAGTCATGTAGCCCTTTCCCAAAACTCCAAGAAAAAGATTTTTAGCCTCCTCAGCTCTCCCTTCATTGCCGAACCCCTCTATCAGTAGATCATATGTCGCATCATCAGCCTTCTGGCCTCCATCCACCATGGATTGGAAGAGCTTACGAACTTCTTCCAATTTGCCTTCTTTGCATAACACCCCAAACCATTTGTTATAAACACCAACATCTGGCTTAAAGCCAACTTCCATCATTCTGCCAAAGATCTTCAAGGCCTCTTTGAGTTTACCCAATTTCGAAAACTCGTCGATAAGCATTGCATATGTAACCACATCAGGATCACGTCGTTCTGCCACCATCTCGTCAAGCAACCTCTCAGCATCTGCGATCTTACCCTCTCTGAAGTACTTATCCAAAAGTGTGTTGTACGCAACAGTAGCTGGCGCGCATCCTTTTTCCATCATTGATCCAAAAAGCTTCTCAGCCTCCTACAATTCCCCACGGTCAATATACCCACTCATCAGAATGGCATATGATTCAGCATTGGGGCTCAAATTCCTCTCTTTCATATTTTCTAAATACTCTAAGGCCCCCTCCATTCGACCAGCCTTGCAAAACCCATCGATCACGGCATTATACGACATGACAGTCGGTTCGAACTTCTCCGGAATAAAGGCAAGAACATCCAATGCCTTCTGAATCTCCCCTGCCTTGAAAAATCCCCGAATCAAGTTACAAAAAACCGGCTCGCTAAAGATCGAACCCCGTCTCCTCATCTCCAAGTAGAACTCCTCCGCCTGCTGAATTGCTTCCCCCTTGACAAAACCCTCAATAGTAGCAGCATAAGTAGGAGGATCAGCCCCATGGAATTTCTCTAACATTTCCCTAAAGAGCCTCATGACTTCCTCATACTTATTGAGCCTAAAATGAGCCTTCATTAAATGGTTAAAAGTCATGGTACTAGGTGTCATCTCGGCCTCGTAGATGGTTTTCTACATATCGAACGAGGCATCCATGTCCAGTCTCTCGCAATGGGTGCTCAAAACAATGTTATATGTAACGAGATTCGGTATAACACCAGCCTTCTTGATGAATTTATAAAGAGAAACAACATTATCGTGCTCACCTGCTCGATGTAGAGTGCCAAGAACAGAATTGCAGGTGAAGACGGTAGGACGACAATTGGAGTACATAGCGTGCTTGACGCCGAGCGTAGCCTCGTCGAGCTTTCCTGCCCGACAGAGTGTCTATATCCGATATTAAATGTCAATATATCACTTCATTAATGAACTATAATGATTGATATCCACATGGCAATTTTTAAAAAATTTAAATTTATTTTAATTTTAAATTATTTTTAATATCTGACAATTCCCCTCACACTAGGGGTATATTGTCAAATCAATCTTCTTAACCAATAATAAAAAAGAAAATTCAAATTTCCATAAATTTATAAATCTTTTTTAATTTCCAAAAAATTTAATTTAATATTTATATTTTTTAAAACTTTATAAAACTTTTGATAAAAAGAGTTGTTAATCTAAAGTGTTGACCGGTTAATCTAAAGTGATGACCAATCCATTGCTAGAATCCCTGCTACGGGGAGGGATGAGGGTTTCGCTCTACAAACCCTGGAATATGGTGGATCACAGAGCCGAACGCAGATGACAATCAATACGATGGGGGACTGGGGCTATGTAGGTGACGCTGCGGTATAGCTGGTGCTGATGTTTGTGGTGGTGTGGGTTTTGGGTGGATGACATGCGCTGTGTCTCTCAACTAGGCTCGCTCTTTACATACTGGTGTGGTATTAGTTCACTCAGTTGGTTAAATAATTTTTCTTTGGGGTCTACCTTCTAGCTGGAGATAGCGACTGCGGTAACACATGGGGGCTTTTATGAACACTATTTGATAGATGGGTATAGCTCCGGTTGATGCATTCATAATGGGGTTTCGGGTTTTCGAGTTTTCTGCTCATGGCCGTTCGTGAAGTGTTGGGTTTCCAGCCTCTTTTAACTGGGGTTGGGTTTCTTGGGGAAACTTTCCCCTGTCAGGTGTTTTCTGCTATATAGGGGTCCATTATCTTAGCTGTCGGGACGGGTCTCGGTCAGGTGCCGCATTGGGAGTGTTCCCCTGAATCGTGCGGGCATCATTCACCCTTGGAACTTTCTGGATTCATAGGTGTCCGGTCTGCTGGTTGGTTTGTGGCGATTCCACGAGGGTTCTCTTCTTCCGGTTATCTGGGGTTCCGGCTTTCTTGGTCCCTGTCCGTTTTTAGGCATCATTCCCTCTTGGATTTTGCCGGTTTCTCTTTTGGGTCTGCCGTGGGCTGGGTTTTGTCCCATTCTGTGGTGGAATTGCTCGGAATCCCATCTTTTCTCCGGTTGTCTGGCAGCTTCGTTTTGGTGTCTTGTGATTGAACGGCTCACACCTGGCAATGGGTGATCATGTGGCAGAACCGCAAGCTATGGCGGATAACTCGATGACTGCTTCGGAATACTGGATGGAAGAGGCAGGTTGTTTCTTGCCGGCATCACATTTCCGGGATAAGTTGCATGGCAAGCGCCAACACGCCTCGGGCAGTAGGCAGAGGGCGCCACGCGCTAGACATGGGGCCATGAAGGGCCAACTGCCATTGACTGGTGCTCCTGGGGTGACTTCGGGATCTGACCCATCCGTTGATAGTATTCGGGCTTGTCCATCTCATGCACAGGGGAAGAATGCGAGACATCCCTCTCGCGCTGCTCACCGGTTGAGCGAGAAGTTCTGTTGTCGTCCCGGGGAGGTGTGGCTCACTATGGAACGAAACCTCGGCTTGGAAGAACTCGTTGAGTTCAACATGACAGCTCTAGTAGGGAAATTCTCTTATTATGCTATGGACCGTAAAGACATTGTGAGTTGGGTTGCCGAGAAATGGGGGCCTATTGTGGGATATACTCCCCAGGTTTTCGCCATGGCCCATGGATGGTTTGGATTCAAGTTTAATCAGGAAGCACACTGTAATACCATTTTAGCACAGCTGTGGTTACATGGTGCGGGTAGCCTTATGCTACAGAAGTGGTACACTGACTTCGACCCTGATTCGGACACGGTCCGCATGCGTCACTTGTGGGTGCTTATTCCTGGAATGCCACTTGCTCTCTAGAACCGGGCCGCTTTTGAGGCTATTGGCAATAGCTTGGGCAGGTTTCTCCATGTGGAGGAGGAACATCTCACTGGTTTTGACAGGCGTATGGGTCGGCTCTTGGTGGAGGTTGACATATCCTTGGGTCTCATTGATGTTCTCCTTATCAACTGGCGCAGCCGTCAGCTTGATTTGGTCATTGATTATTGGGGCATCCCCTTCCGGTGCTCAAACTGCAAACAAGTGGGTCACTTATGGCGGCAATGCAAGCAGCGGTTCTCATCTGGTCGTCCTGTGGGGGCGGACCCTTTTTGGTCCTCGGATGATGGTAGTGACAGGGATGCGGATACACATGGTGGACTTGATGGATTCTCCAACAGGATTATGTCTCCGGCCGTGGGTATACTGGGTAAGCTTGAATCCAATGACCCTTCCTTTTATCATTCTTTGAATGAGTTAGACATTAAGTTTATTAATGCTTTGGAGCTTAATAATGGGAATAATGGAAACTATTTGAGTCGTTTATATCCAAAGCTATCATCTGCCTCTAATTCTGAAAGGGAACCTATTGTCGCGTCTGATAATGCTTCTCCCGCCTATGATGTTCCTCTTACTGGTGGTACTTCTCCCATGGGTAACACGTCAGACTTGCCCATATCGCCGGTGGTGTCGGCCTTTACTCATAGCCCTGCTGTTATCCTCTCCTCGGATTGTGAGGAGATTTTTCCTATGTCTGAGCCTGGGGGGAGGGGTCATTGTCATCGGTTCTCCCGGCCGTCACACAACCTCATGATTTGAAGACTATGGACCGTATATTACACATCCCATCCTACTCTGAGATGGTCCAAAAAACACCTCTTCCTGTTTTTTTAAATAACCGGGTTATTGTTGATGATGGTCCTTGTAATACTTCTGTGGCTGATCCCCCGGACGCCGCGTCTTTAGCTCCTGATTTGATGGTGCATAACAATCCATCTGCTGACATTTCGAATACGTTGGGTGACCAATGTATTGCGAAGGGGGCTCGGTTGGGCGGTTTGGCGGCTGACTTCTCCCCATTAAAAACGAGGAGTGCCAGAAAAAATAAAAAAGTAATCACTCTGGGGGGTTCTGACAAAATCGTTCCGAATAATCCCATCTCTCTGGATACCAGGGCTCTTAGAGGAATCAAAGCCCTTGCCAGGGGTCGTTAATGATTTTTCTCTCCCTAAACATCAAGGGTGTGGGGGGGATGCCCAAACAACTGGCACTCAAAAGAGTCCTTCAAATTGTTAATCCTGATTTGGTTTTTTTACAAGAAACTATGGTTTGTGGGGAGAAAGCTCGTATCTTCTTTAACAAAATTAAGCCCGGGTGGTGTATGTCTTCTTTGGATGCGGTTGGTCTTTCTGGTGGGCTCCTGGCTGCATGGAACCCGGGGGTCCTTAAGTTGGAGCCTTTTAATATTTCGCTGGGAATACTTCTGACTGGCATGTTCAGGGGCTCTGAACAAGTTATAAATATTGTAAATTGTTATGGGCCCTACTGCAATAGGGAAGCTTTCTGGGATCTGGCATGTTCGGGACATTTATTGGCATTGGACAATCTGATACTTGCTGGTGATTTGAATTTTACATGGGGTGCTGAAGAGATCTGGGGTAATGCGGCCAGGAGAGACCCTCTGGGGACTTACTTCAGGAACCTTTTTTCCACATACTCTCTGGTTGATGTGGAACCACGGCCTTTGGCCCCTACATGGTCAAATGGACGGCTTAATGAGCACTTGATCTCCAAACGACTTGACCGTTTTTTGATTTCTGAGACACTTTTAAGTTCGTTTCATACATATAGATTGTGGAGTATGCAAACCCATATCAGCGATCATACTCCCATTATTCTGCAATTTGAAACTCATGCAAATCACCGTATATATCCTTTCAAATTCAATTCTGTATGGTTACAAGATCCAGAGTTTGATGTGGGTGTTTGCTCTCTTTGGGCAGATTTGGATGTTACGGGGGAGCGGTCGGCCATGGACAAGCTGGCGGTAAAATTGGGGTCTTTAAGGGACTTTACTATTAAGTGGGATCAATCCAAAAAAGCTGAACAGACCTCTGAACTAAACTTGCTGGATTTTGAAATTGATGATCTTAGGGGCCAATCCCTGAGAACGGGGATCTCCTCATCTGCTCGGGATCGACTTACATTGCTAGAGGAAAGAAAACTCAAGATCCTCCTTAATCAGGAAGAGTCTTGGCGTTTAAAGAGCCGAGCTATTTGGCTCAAAGCCGGGGATTTAAATACGAAGTTCTTCCACAGATTTGCTAATGGCCGCAGAATACAAAATAACATTTGGGATCTTAATGATCATGATGGTCGGCGGATCCGTGGTGATGGGGATTTGAAGTCTGAGGCTTCTCGTCATTTTTCGTGATTATTATACTGATCCTGAAACTACTTCTTTGCCTGTTCAATTTAAACTTATAAAGGAATATCCCCGGATGTTCTCTGATGCGGCGGGTGACAAAATTTTTGAGACTATTTCCTGTTTAGACGTACAGAACACTCTTCGGGATTTTGCCAAGGACAAATCGCCGGGGCCTGATGGGTGGACGATGGAGCTGTTCATACACTTTTTTGATATCATGGGGAGTGATCTCAGGGATGCTGCAGATGAATCACGATCATTGGGTTTGGTCTCTGGGGCGTTAAATTCCACTTATCTGGCTCTGATCCCAAAATCAACACATCCTGAGAGTTTTAATGATTTTCGCCCGATTGCTCTGTGCAATTTAGTATACAAGATCATTTCTAAGATAATTGCACAACGTATCAAACCAATCTTATCTTCATTCATTTCTATGGAACAATATGGTTTCTTGGAGGGTCGTCAGATTCATGACGCCGTTGGTGTGGCACAGGAGGTTTTCCACAATATTAACCAGAAGAAGATGGAGGCACTCATACTACAACTGGACTTGGTAAAAGCCTATGACCGTGTCAATTGGACCTTTCTCAAATTGATCCTTATACAAATTGGTCTCCCATGGAAGGTTATGAAGTGGATTATGGCATGTGTTTCTTCTGTCAACTATGCAGTACTTATTAATGGACAACCGACTGAATTTTTCAAGGCGTCTTGGAGCCTCCGGCAGGGGTGTCCTCTTTCTCCCCTTTTGTTTCTGCTGATTATTGATGGGTTGAGCCTCTCTATTCACAAAGCCAAAAACGAGGGCGCTATTGAGGGCATCTGTTTGGTGGCTGGTGTAACAGTTACCCATTCACTGTTTGTGGACGATGTGATGCTCTTTGGGCTGGCAACTCTGGCTGAATGGCTACAGTATAAGCGAATTCTTGACTTCTTCTGTCTGGTTACTGGAATGCTCATTAGTTTGGTGAAATCTTTTTTTTCTGAAAAATTCTCTGGCGGAGGTTGCGGAACATGGTATCAGGAATATTCTTCCCTTGGAATTTAAGGAGTTATCTGAGGGCTCCAAATATCTGGGATACTTCATAAAACCTGCAAGTTATAGGATCAATGATTGGATGTGGCTTGTTCAACGTTTCGATAAACGCATCAGTCATTGGAGCCTGCGTTATCTTTCATTGGGTGGCAGGATTACTTTGGCAAAGGCTGTGCTCCAGAACTTGGGGGTATACTGGTTTTCCCTATGTAAAATATCGACTACAATTATTCACATCCTTCGGGGGAAATTTGTCCGCTTCATATGGTCTGGTGGGGGTGAGAGGCACAGGTTTCATTTGATTAAGTGGCAATGTATGGCACAGCCATATATTCTTGGTGGCTGGAATGTGAAGAATCTGGAGCTGTTTGTGAAGGCCCTCCATGCTAAGAGCCTGTGGCGTGTTTTATTCAATAACTCAAAGTGGGGTTGTATCATTTGGGCTAAGTACCTTAAACATGCTTCGGTGGCGTCCTGGTTTCGGTTTGACAGACATCCGGTTAATGGTACTTCAAATATATGGCGCGGGCTTATGGGTTCTTTCTCTGTTATAGCAAAATGGCTAATATGGATTCCTGGCAATGGTAGAGATATCAGACTTGGAATGGATCCTGTTATGGGGGCTTCTCCCACGTTTTATTTCACTCCTGAGCTACTTGCTCACCTGCATGCTCGGGGGATTTTTAACTTGTCACATGCTGTCTCCTTCTACAATGGGGGTTGGATCAATGCTCGTCAACTTGGAATTTATGGGGCGATGGCTTTGGAATGGACCGAATACACGAAGCTCCTCTGTCATGCAAACATCCTGTTGAGCGACTCCCCGGACAGGTTAGTTTGGTCTTGGGATGTGGCCCGTGGAGTGGTCACTTCAAAGCTTGCTTATGATTCTATGTTTGCTGATTGTAATCCGATGGTGGAATGGTGGCACCCTGTCATTTGGAAGCTTGCCCTTCCTCCAAGGATCAGAGTTTTTATCTGGTTGGCAATGGGAAACTATATTCTTACCTGGGATAATCTCTGTCGACGTGGCTTCTCTGGCCCTGGCTGGTGTTCTTTATGTTGTTCACACTTGGAATCGGTTGATCATCTCTTCTCCTCGTGCCCAATTATTAATGAGCTCTGGACGCTTATTATCAACTCGGTTGGTATATCTGTGGCCTGGCACTCGTCTTCTTTAATGGATAGCTTTGGCCGATGGTTCCGTGATTCCCTCTCCATCCCATGGTTGGAACTGCCGTGTTATATGATGTGGGAGTTATGGAAGGCCCACAACTGCTACGTTTTTTAGGGTATTTCTATAAATCTGCATTGGTTATGCAGCCGTATCATTGCTTTATTCTTGGAGAAGCATACTGTCTCTGTCCTAGGGGGTGGCAGGATTATTTCACGTTCTGGTTACCGTATTACTCCTCCGGTATTGATGTATCCTTGCGGATTCTTTGACGGGGCTGCGGTGAATGGGGGTGGAAACTGTGGGGCGGGTATGGTGCTTCATCTCAACTGTAACGTTTCCTATAGAACCCATTTAAATTTGGGGGGGGGAACAAATACTCGCAGTGAATTATGTGCCCTCTGGTTACTTTTGTTCTTTGCTCGGCGCTTGCAGGTCTCCTCACTCGTTGTTATGGGTGATTCTTTATCCATTATTTCATGGGCTTTGGGTTCTTCCTCACTAAATGTGTTGATCCTCACACATTGGATGGCTGCTGTTAGGAAATATATCAATGACTTTCAGCATATTCACTTTACCCATGTTTACCGCGAGTTAAATCGGGAGGCAGACATCCTCTCCAAGATGGCTTTGGGCTTGCGGTATGGTATTATCTTTTGGGAGGAATGGCATGAGGATTTACTTTTCTCTCGGGGATCGGTTGATCTGCTTTGGACCTGACTCTTTTGTTCCGGACATGTGGCTTGTTTTTGTTTTATCTCTCATGTTTATATTCGACTATATATGTGCAGGTACTTAGTGGTCTTCCTCCAACTGCTTGTTGGATTTTTGACTTGGTGGACTTATGCGGCTCTATACTTTTTGTTATTTGTCACTTACGTCCAGGCCATTGGCTGTTTTGGACTTATATGGACTTTTTATATGTATTGTGTCATGGCGATTTGTTACTTTGCCATCTGGGGACTGTTAGTTTACTGGTTATGCAGCTGTTGGGAACTGATGTGGTTTTTTGTCTGGTTATGTTTGGGATGTGGGTGGGATCTTGGATTCTATGAGGTTATCATGGGGCTTAGCATGTGCCCGTGTATGTTTTTCACTTATGATGACTTGATGTATGTTTTCCTATTTACTATTTCGCGGTATTAGTAGTAAGATACATTTTCATATGAAAAAAAAGAATCCCTGCTACGCAAGGACTAATAAAAAAAGTAACGATAATAAAAATAGGAGTCCATTAATATATTTCCAATCCCGAATCCTGATCGATCCTTGTGCGGGCGACGCGGTGGTTAGCACTAGCAGCTCTCCATACGACCTTGGAAAATTTTGGCGGAAGGACAAACCCTCCCTTGCCGGGCAAGTAATATGCACCCCGCAGCAGATTGATTAATGCTGCTGCAGGGGCTCTGACATAGCCTTAATGCTCCGTAACTCCGTGTGTATGATATTTCACGATGAGAAATTTCTGGTGATTATCTGTTGGGGCAGTCCTCCATGCCATTGGCGATGGCCATGGGCCATGGCCATGCTCAATGCTCATGATCACAATCCCGTGAAACTCCATCCGAATGGGCCCAAACAAATACTATGCGGTCAGCATTAATGGTATGCCCGAATGGGCCCAAACCAATACTATGCGGTTAGCATTAATGGCATGCTTATTTCAAATTTGAAATTGAAAACCCGCCCAGTCCAGATTGGGATATTGAATTTGTGAACCCGCCATGGTCGAATTTGGGGGTATTGTTCAGTCCTGTAGTGGCTGCCTATTCCACCACGGCAAAAACCCGAGCGGGCAAGTCATAGCCTGCGATTGTGTCTTTTGTTATGTGCCCCGGATTTCTTCTGAAAATATTGGCCACAGGAGAAGCCGGCATGGTAGGATTGAGCCATGCTCAAAAAGGACGCACTACTGTGGCTTCTGTTTAGTCACGGTGACCCAAAACTCGATTGAAGATACTGCTTCATGTCGGTTGATCAATAGAGGAGTTTCAGCTAGATAGCCATACCTCTTCACCGCATGTTGTTTTCAAATAAGTTGCATTCCATCCTCACTCAAAGACGGTACGAGTCTCTATTCCAAAAGAAGAGCTTTTTAATCGGGCACAAAATCGCTCGGCGAATCGCTCGGCTAATTCTTTTAAAACTTAGGCACACACTTTCACACAAATTTTCATATTCGATTTCTGAATTTTTAATATCCAAACTTGAAAGCATTTAAGAACCCCTTACCAGCTGTAAAATCTGTTCCATAGGAGGGATAGGGTAATGCTATTTTTATGAAGCCTGGCTAAAGTTTCTGAAGTATAAACATAATATGATTTAACCACTTTTATTTCGGACTAGAACCAGATTTGCCATCCAATAGATATGGCGTACAAGAAAGATAATCTTTGCATCCAGTAGCTTATTTAACTCCTCTAGTGTTGACTGGCTTCTGTTTAGTGTTGATTGTCCATAGAGTGTTGACAATAGCTTGTAATATACCAGGAGATGCCTTGTGCGGTGTGCAAGTATATTGCTGATGCTGTGTAGTGCAAACTGCAAACGCGGTTCTATGGTATTTTCTCAAGCCATTTTTCCGCATATGCATTTGAGTATTTTATACTTGGGAGTTTATAACTTAAGCATGCTGTAATGAATGTGAATTTGACAATGTGGAATGGTAATGAACAGTCTCTACAATTGATGGGCGCTACGAATACTGTGGTGAGAGGCATTACTTCCATCAACAGCAAGCAGTTCCATGTATCCAACACCAAGCAGTTCCATGTATCCATTGCTGCATCTAACAACGTCCTGGCAGAGGGATTGACTATTCGTGCTCCAGCGGACAACCACAACACCGATGGAATTCACATATCTTCTTCTTCCAATGTTAGTCTTTGAAATGTCAACACAGGAACGGCTGGATCATATTTCCCATCAGCGTTTTAAAATATATTGTTGGAGGAAGGGGAACTATTTTGTTAAAGATAAATCTTTAACTTTGGCTGTGCAGGAGATGACTGTATTGGGTTTTTTTGGAAGGAAATTCCGCTCTTGCCATTAAACAGGTTACTTGCGTACCAGGCCGTGGAATCAGGTGAAATAGTTTGATAAAATTTCAGTAGGACTGATAATATGAGCATTCAATGCAATGCAGTGACAACCAATTTGGGTTATTATTATGCAGTGACAACCGATTTGGGTTATTATTATGCAGTGTGGGGATTCTTGGGAGATATCCTACTCGTAATGGAGTCAGCAACGTCATTGTAAATGGAGTTTCTTTCTCAGGCACTGAAAATTGAGTTAGAATCAAAACATGGCAAAGAGGAAAGGGCTTCGCCAAGGGCTTAACATTTGAGAATAGATGGATGAACAACGTGGGGAATCCAATCCTCATTGACAAATTCCAGTTCCCAGGTTGTACTGCTAAAGTGCTCATCATTCTACAGCTATCTGAACGTCTTCCTTTATCCTATTTTAGTGCACTTTTCTTTAATGAGAAATATTTTTTACACATAGGACACTTGAAGCATCATATGACCACTGAAGTTTCGTAGCTTATTTTAAAGTTCTGTAACATACTTTGTTGTTAATTGGAAAATGTGACTTTGAGTTATGGAAATAATGAAGTTCAATCTCTTTTCCAAATCCTCTTTGGTTTGTTAAGGGTGAATACTTCTTCTATTGAATTTAATATGTTTGGATTTTAGTTGGTCAAATTCCTTATGGTTTGATTTGAAAAAAGGGCGGATGCTTCCTCTACCAACTTTAATATGTTGGATTTGTATTATTTATCTTTTTATTTGAATTTGAGTTATGAAAACAATGAAGTTCAATCTTAAAGTTAATTTTTGCAAACATTTTTTGGGTTTGTAAAAGTGAATGCATTCTCCTAAATGGCAACACATTAACAAAAGTCCGCATTAACATTGTAAAAATAGTTCTACTAAAAAATTAGAATAAAAACTCTCTTAAAAACGTAATCTTTGGAAACATTTTTTGGGTTTGTAAAAGTGAATGCATTCTCCTATATGGCAACACATTAACAAAAATTAGCATTAGCGTTGTAAAAATAGTTGGACTAAAAACTTTCCTAAAAGCATTATACTACAAATAGAATCAATTTTAAAAATTGAAAAACTAATATAGATAAATAATAGAATAAAAAGTACAAAAAAAGATAAAAATAAATTAACACAAGAAACAACAATAAAATAAGAAAGTAGAAAACGGTTCAAAGTATCAAATCTTAAAGAAATAAATAAGAAAGAAAAACTAATTAATAAATTATTTAGACAGATTTTTTAGTAAAATAATATAAAGGCTATAACCTATAATTATTGATCCAAAAGTAAAACAAAAAAACTAAAATGAACTAAATAACCTATAATTATTGATTCAAAAGGGAAAAAAAATGAAATAAAAATGCTAAGGAAAATAGAACACTCCAAAAATGAGATCAAGGTGAAACGAGAAGATCCTAGTCAATGGTAATAATTCAAAGATTAGGTGGATCTTTACATTGATATTGGGACTACTTAAAACAAATGTTGTAGACATCTTTTTTGGTTTGGTTTTTGGATTTTCAATTAATATACCATATACATTAACTAATTCTATATATACTATAGTCAAAAATCTTATGCATTCCACGAAACTTTTTGTTCCATTTCAAAGTTAAAAATTAAAATTATAAGATAAATGATATAATTAAAAATAGAAAAAGAGATAAGAATAAATTAACATAAAAATTTCACCAAATAAAATAAGAGTGCCAAATAAAATAATAGTGTAGGAAAACGTTCAAAAGTTATAAAGAACAATACCCTAAAAAAATAAGGAAGAAAAAAGCTAATTAAATAAATTAGTTAAATAAAATGATGTTTTATTAAAGTGATATGTCGAAATGACCTATAATTACGAGTTCAAAAGGCGTAAATAAATAAACTAAAATGAAATAAATGCCAAAAGAATGAGAATGATACAATAAGGGGATGAAGGTGAAAGAAGAGGATGCTCACCAATGGTATTAATTATTGCACCAACTACTTTGTAATAATATTGAGCATAACTTTACACTTATCAATAAAAATGTACTTTTTATATATGAAATTCCAAAAAATAGTCTTATATTATTAAGGGTGTACAACTTAAAAACAAATGTTTCTCATCCTCAATTTAGTGTGAATTTGAGATATGGAAATAATGAAGTTCAATATTCATGGAAAAATGTTGAAGAGTTTAAAGTTAATTGTATCAAGTTCCCTTTTACTTTGTTAAAGGGGGAATGCTTCCTCTAAATGCCAACTCTAATATGTTTATGCTACTCTTCCTTTAATTCTCTCCTACTCCTATTGATTGGCTTAAGCTACTTTCATCACTTGCCACTAACAAAAGCATTCCTTGACATGGTTGTACACCTTGTTTTCTTTATTTGCTAAATTATAAATAAAAAAATGTACTTGTAGGAGCAAGGAAAGCCAATGCAACTTATGGAATTTAAATGTCATGATCCAATCAATCGCCAATAGTGATAATTTTTACTCTCCCTAGTCCTCTCCTTGGACCAATAAGGTATATCACACCAATAAAATATATCATCCTAAATTAAGATTTTAAAAAAAAATATGAGAAAAATTATCATTAACCTCCACTCTATCACAAATTTTACAAATTAAAACATCCCAAATCTGTTTTGGGTTATATATATGAGATGATGGGTGGAACTGGAACTTGCCCATTGCTGAAAAACTCATCATCCTCACCAACGATTCCTTTTTTTCAAGAAAAAAAATAGTTACTTACTATTCTGTTGGAATCAAAGATAACTTATCATCAATACATATCAGCTATGAACTATTATACAAATCCCAAAAAGACTCTTCTAGAGACTACAAAGACAACCCTTCTACATAATTTGCATCATGACCAACATTACAAAATTAGTATAGAATTCCAAATTCAACAACCTCACGAATGGTTCCAACCCTTTTGGGATTGTGAATAATAATTATTTGTAATATCCTAGAATGCCAACCCCTTATATTTGACCAAGTATTTTTGTAAACATTGGAACCTATGTTTGAAGGTACTACGTACTTGGTATATTATTATAATTTGTTGAAAAATCTGCTTGGGTTATGTGGGCTAATCGATGAACAAGAGGTCTTAGTTTCTCTATAGGGAAGAACTATGATAAACAAAGAAGATTAAGAAGACTTTAAATAGAAAATTAATTAAACTTAAATCTAAACAAAACAATAAATGAATAAGGAAAAATATAGAGAAAACAAATAAGAATATGAAAAGACACTTCTGGAATATGCAATATAAAGCAACAAGAAAATCCATGTTTTAGCGCCACGAGTTAGCACCACCTACATTTTGTGGTGTTAATGTGGTAGTATTATCACCACTTACAATTTTGTGGTGTTATGATGGTGGTATTAGCACCAGTTACATTTTGTGGTGATAAGGTGGTGGTATTAGCACCACTTATATTTTGTGGTGTTAAGGTGACGTTAATGTTTGTTAATATTTTTGGATATGAAGTTTATAGTCATCAATATTAAGATATATGCCATGTTGACAAGTACCATAAAGTGGTGCTAAGCACTTATTTGTCACATGGACATGTAGAAATAGGATTTAGTTATTGGATTTTCATTATGGATATTAGTATCAATATTAAGCTTCGATCATGAGACATGGATCTCAGATTCATGGACATGGTTGTAGGAGAAAACCTCTACTTTGGGCCCTAAAAGAAGCTTCTAGGAATATGGGACCAAGAAAGGCACTCAAAGGTCATCACAAATCTTCCTAAGAGTATTATTATCATGTATGTATGGGTATTGACACCATTATAATATTTTGATCGCTAAGGACAGGTCGAGTGGCCTCAACATGGTTGAGCGAGGAAACCCAAGCCTTATGAAAAAAGTAGCTTCTAGGCATCTAGGTCCAAGAATGATGTGTTGAACCAACATAAATGACCTATTGAGAGGACCTTGTCCTTTAAATAAGGATGAAAGGAGAATCTGTATAAAAATAGAACTAGGTGTGAGTCTCATGGGTATAGGCATGATTAAGGGAGGAAACCTAGGCTTTCTACCCTAAAGGAATTCTATAAGCACATAGGATTAACAAATATATCTCAAACCACAACATGTAACCTCTTAAGGGTATCTTTGGCCTAATATTGGGTGTATTAATGTCATTAGGATGTTTTAAGCACTATATATATATGTGTGTCCCAAGGACATTAACATATTTGAGAGAGGAACCCTAGGCCTTCACCCCTATTTAAATATTTTGGGAACAAAACAACACCTCAAACCACTACACATGACCTATCGGGGGTATTATTTCCCTAAAATTGTGGACCTCAATAACATTATGAGGTTTTTTCTAGTATGTATGGGTCTTAGGGTTTTATATAATTCGTCGTGGGAGAAAACTTGAGCCTTATGCTCTAAAGGAATATTTGAAATGCACGCATAACACCCAACACTATCCTTGATATTTGAGTATTGAGTATTGGCATAATGATGTGAGGAATCATAGGACTTAGGCCCTAAAGGATGGTTCCAAGCATATGGGGCTAAGATCAATCACTCAAACTATCATATAGAACCTCTTCAGGGCATCATTTTCTTACAAATGGGGATATCCATGAAATATAATATTTTGATTACTATATAGCCATCAACATGATTGGGTGAAGAAATACATGGATTGGATGATAAAGGAAGCTAGATGCGCAGTGATGGCTTGGATGATAAAGGAAGTTCACTTGGTCACACAAGTCATGTTGAAATCCTTTTATACCCATGCGACTCTGCAATCATGGAACTCATCTATATTCATGGTCAAGCATTGACTTACGCAGCTCTAGGGTGGCATATGAAGCTAATTGAATTTTTGATCTCAGGAATGCATGGTCCTTAGCTCCCAAAGGTTTCATCAAGCACATGGGAGCCCACTAGTGAATGAGGGGCATTCACATTGAAGCTCTAGAGTTCACCATCAAAGCTTAGGAGATGTGGTTGCATTATACAAGAAGGAAAACATTACAAGGTTATGACGAAGGAGTGAACTTGGAGATCTTACATCTCTCTTCAATCATCTCTAACATCCATTGCACTCATGTTCTCAAAGTTAGAGAGAACATTCAAGGAGGAAAAAAACAACCGCAAGGAGAGTTTTGGAGCCCACTTGCTTCCATTAACCCTTATCAAGAACAAACTACATGTTTTTTTTTCCATTCGACAATAATATGAGTATTGTTGCTTCCCCTCATTGTTTTTCATTTTGAATGATGATTTGTGGTTAAATTCTTAATTTAGTTGCATTTATGGGCATGCGCAAACTAATGAGGGTCACTTTTGGTGCGTTAAATGCAATAGAAAACTGAAAAATTAGGCATCCCTCAACTTACTTGGTTTTTTTGAGATACTTACACACGATATCTTGCATCGAGTAAAAAATATGAAACTTAGGAAATTGAGTCATGTTTCCAAATATATAAGTTTTAAGTATCGAAAATTTACATAACTATGTCAAATTTTATTTTTTCTAACAGTCACTTTTTATTTTTTTGAAAAATAATAAGGTATATGTTTTTGTGGGTATACGGAAGCTTCCGTATATGCGCAACTACTGTATATGCGTTGTGCATATACAAAAGCTTCCGTATATGCACAATAGCTTTCGTATATGCCTTGTGTATATATGAAAGCTGCGCATATACGACGGTAGCAGCTGCGTATATACGATGATAGCAGCTGCGTATATACGGAAGCTTCCATATATGAGCAACTGCATATATACGGAAGATTCCGTATATGCGCAGCTGCGGATATACAAAAGCTTCCGTATAGGCGCAGATGCAGATATACAAAAGCTTCTGTATATGTGTAACTACGTATATACGCTGCGCATTTACGGAAGTTTCTGTATTTGCGCATATACACAAGCTGCGCATATATGGAAAAAGCTACGTATATATGGAAGCTTTCGTATATGCGCATATACACAAGCTGCGCATATATGGAAAAAGCTACGTATATATGGAAGCTTTCGTATATGCGCAACGCATATACATAAGCTTATGTATATACGCAGATGCTTCCGTATATGCGCAACTTCCGTATATGTACAAGGCTTCTGTATATACGCAGCTTCTTTCGTATATACGCAGCTTCTTCCATATCTGTGAAGCTTCTGTATATGCGTGCAGCTTATTAAAAAATTCTCAAAACCTGGAATATCACTAAGCTTCCTCGTCATACTGGTCATATCCATTCTGGTCGACTTTCTACTGATAGCCCGATGGTATGGTCTCGGCCGTTGCAGGGCTGGATGAAGCTTCTGTATATGCGCAACTTCCAAATATGCCCAGCTTCCGTATATGCGCATATACGGAAGCTTCCGTATATGCGCATATATGGAAGCTTCCGTATATGCGCAGCTTCTGTATATGCGCATCTTCCATATATGCGCAGATTCTGTATATGCGCATATACGGAAGCTACACATATAAAGAAGCTTCCGTATATGCGCAGCGTATGCGAAGCTTCCGTATATGCACATATACGGAAGCTTCCGTATATGCGCATATACGGAAGCTTACGAAAGCTTAGAAGCTTTCGTATATGCGCATATACGGAAGCTTCTATATATGTGCATATAAGGAAACTTTCGTATATGCGCAACCTCCGTATATGCGCATATACGGAAGCTTCCGTATATGCGCATATACGGAAGCTTCGCATATGCTGCGCATATATGGAAGCTTCTTTATATGTGTAGCTTCCGTATATGCGCATATACAGAATCTGCGCATATATGGAAGATGCGCATATACGGAAGCTTACGAAAGCTTCCGTATATGCGCATATACGGAAGCTTCTATATATGTGCATATAAGGAAACTTCCGTATATGCGCAACCTCCGTATATGCGCATATACGGATGCTTACGGATACAGAAGCTACGCATACGCTGCACATATACGGAAGCTTCCGTATATGCATAGCTTCCGTATACGAAAGCTTCCGTATATGCATTGCGCATATACGGAAGCTGCGCATATACGGAAGCTTCCGTATATACGCAGTTGCGCATATACGGAAGTTTCCATATATGCGCAACAACTTTCGTATATACGCAGTTGCGCACATACGGAAGCTTCCGTATATACGTAGTTACACATATATGGAAGCTTCTGTATATACGCTTACGTATATACAAAGCTTCCATATATGCATATATACGGAAGTTGTTGCGCATATACGGAAGCCAGCGCATATACGGAAGCTTCCGTATATGGGCAACAACTTCCGTATATGCTTTGTGCATATACGGAAGCTGCGCATATTCAACTGCGTATATATGAAAACTTCCGTATATGCGTAGTTTCCGTGTATGCACAACAGCTACCGTGTAGTGTATATACCGGTATATACACCAGTCTATATACCAGAATAAACACTGGTGTATATTTCGGTATATATACTGGTGTATATACCAGTATATATACTGAAATATACACCAGTGTATATACTGGTGTATATACCGATATATACACCAGTCTATATTCCGGTATATAGACTGGTGTATATACCGGTATATACACCAGTCTATATACCAAAATATACACTGGTGTATATTCTGATGGTGATGAAGATGATAATGATGAAGATGATGATGATGGTGGTGGTGATGAGGACGATGTCAATGATGATGAATGATGATGATGATGATGATGAAGATGGTGATGACGATGACGATGACGACGACGATGATGATGATGGTGGTGGTGGTGGCGGTGATGACGACGACAACGATGTCGATGATGAGGATGAGGATGAGGATGAGTATATTTCGGTAGGATGATGATGAGGATCGGGATGAAGATGATGATGATGATTTACACGGTATATACACCAGTGTATATTCCGGTATATAGACTGGTGTATATACCGATGTATAGACTCATGTATATATCGATATATAGAATCATGTAGATACCGATATAAGTAGGACAAGTATATAGACTAGGGTATATACCGGTATATACACTAGTGTATATACCGTTATATACACTAGTGTATATATTGTTATATACACTAGTGTATAAACCGATATGCCTATATACCAAAATATAAACCAGTGTATATACCCATATATACACCAGTCTATATACCGAAATATACACCAGTGTATATTTCGATATATAGACTGGTGTGTATACTGAAATAAACACTAGTGTATATACTGGTATATACACCGGTGTATATTTTGGTATATACACTGGTGTATATTCCGGTATATAGGCATACTAGTGTATATAGCATACCAGTATATACACCAGTGTATATTCCTATATATACACTGGTGTATATTCCGGTATATAGGCATACTGGTGATAAGCATACCAGTATATACACCAGTGTATATTCTGGTATATACACAGGTGTATATTCCAGTATATAGATTGGTGTATATTCTGGTATATACACCAGTCTATATACTGGAATATACACTAGTGTATATTTCGGTATATAGATTGGTGTATATACATCGGTGTATATATTATTATATACACCAGTGTATATTTCGGTATATAGATTGGTGTATATACATCGGTGTATATACTATTATATACACCAATGTATATACGAGTATATACACCAGTGTATATACTAGTATATATGTATATATACTAGGTATATATTGGTATATATACTAGTTTATGCACCATTCTCGTAGACATCAAATTCTTTGTGCTTCCTCCATGTAATATCCCGCTTTCTCCCTTAGGATTTATGCAACAAAAAGCACAATTGTTGTAACACCCCATTTTTATATCCCTATTATTTTTGGTAAATATAATTGTACCGAGTGAAATGAGGTGCACTACATCTCAGTACGGGGGAGATGTTGTAACGTTTGTGATGTAACATTTGTTACTAACAAAATAATCAAAAAAATTCATGTCGGCTCATAAAATAAAAAATTATGGAAAGTACTTAAAAAAAATCCATGTTGGTTCATAAAATAAAATATTATGAAAAGTAATTAAAAAATAGATGTTCGCTTATAAAATAAAAACTTAAAACTTAAACCCAGATCTATCAATCAAGAGAGATCAAATTTCTTGAGTTTAAATTAAAAAAAAGAAATACACATCAAGAAATTGGATCCTTCTTAGTACTTGGATCCTTCTTAGTACTTGATATATGGAAGCTATTGCGCATATACAGAAGCTTCCGTATATGCGCAGCATATATATGGAAGCAGCTGCGCATATACGGAAACTTCCGTATATGCATGCTTCCATATATCTGCTGTGCATATAGGGAAGCTTCTGTATATGCGCAATAGCTTCCATATGTGCCTTACACATATACGAAAGCTGTGCATATACGGAAGCAGTTGCGTATATAAAGAAGCTTCTGTATATGCACTGCGCAAATACAAAAGTTTCCATATATGCGCAATAGCTTCTATATATGCCTTGTGCATATACGGAAGCTGCGCATATATGGAAGTAACTACGCATATACGGAAGCAACTGCGAATATACGGAAGCTTCCGTATATGTGCAACTTTCGTATATGCGCTACGTATATACGGAAGCTTCCATATATGCGCAACAGCTTCCTTATATGCCTTGCACATATACAGAAGCTTCCATATATATGCGCTCTATATATATTGAATAAAAATGCATGTGAGTTAAAATAACATGTGCATACTGAAGCTTTCATATATGCGTTGCGTATATACAGAAACTTCCGTATATGCGCAACAACTTTCGTATATTCCTTGCGCATATACGGAAGCTGCTTATATACCGAAGCAGTTGTGTATCTATGGAATCTTCCGTATATGCGCAGCTTCCGTGTATGTGCAAGGCATATACACAAGCTTCTGTAAAGGCGCATTGCATATACGGAAGCTACGCATATACAAAAGTTTCCATATATGGGCATATATGGAAGCTTCCGTATATACGCAGCTGCACATATACGGAAGCTTTCGTATATGCGCAACTTCCGTATATGCACAAGGCATATACGAAAGTTGTTGCGCATATACGGAAGCACCTGCGCATATATGGAAACTTTCGTATATACGTAGCTGCTTTCGTATATACGCAACACATATACGGAAGTTGCGTATATACGGAAGCTTCCGTATATGTGCAACAACTTCCGTATATGCCTTGTGCATATACAAAAGCTGCACATATACGGAAGCAGCTGCGTATATACGGAAGCTTCCATATATGCGCAACAACTTCTGTATATGCCTTGCACATATACGGAAGTTACACATATATGGAAGCAACTACGTATATACGGAAGCTTCTATATATGCGATGCGCATATAGGAAAGCTTTCGTATATGCGCAGCTTCCGTATATACACTGCGCATATGTGCAACAACTTCTGTATATGCGCTGGGCATATATAGAAGCTTCTGTATAATGCGTTGCGCATATATTGAATAGGAATGCATGTGAGTTAAAATAACATGTGCACATTTCTATAACACACATGCATTCCTTTGTTAATAAAAGAAATAAAAGGGCCCACGAGCCTCATTCTTTGGACACTCTTCATCCGTGATCGGCTTCTTTTAGTGGAACAATGCAAGCATGTCTTGGTGCCACCCAAAACCAACTTCAAACAAATCCCATTGTCACTCATCTATCTATTCCTTTAACTCTTCATTTTTTTCTTTTATAGCTTGTTTAATTTAATTAAAAAATCGCAATTTTAAAAGAATTATTGTTTTTACATGCAAATTATTTGTATTTGATTACAATGACAAAAGACCCCGAATCAAATCCACAAGCAAATCTTTCGTATATGCGTAGCTGCGAATATATGGAAGCTTCTGTATATGCGCAGCTTCCGTATATGCGTTGTGCATATACGGAAGCTTCTGTATATGCACAGCTTCCGTCTATGCATTGTGCATATACGGAAGCTTCCATATATGCGCAACAACTTATGTATATGCCTTGCGCATATACTGAAGCTGCGCATATATGGAAGCAACTGCGCATATACGAAAGTTTTTGTATATACGCATATACGAATGCTTGTATATACGGAAGCTTTTGTATATGCGCATATACAAAACCTCCTATATATACACATATACAGAAGCTTTTGTATATGCACAACACATATACGGACGCTGGACATATACGAAAGCTTCAGTATATGTGTTGCGTATATACCGAAGCTTCCGTATATGCATAGCTTCAGAGAGAAAATTACATACATTTAGAGGTTGAGAAGCTTCCATCATTAAATGTTGGGGTGGTCATCAAGTATAGAGTGCACTAGGAAGCCCCCATTCCCCCTCACCTATGGATTCCAAGCCCCCCATTCTCGTTAGTTGTCTATGTTGAGCCAAATATTTTATTTATTTACAATGATGTCTAGAGACCACAGTCTCAACACCTAGTTCCCTAATAACAAAGAAAATGTCAAGTACATATGATCAAGGGCTCAAATTCGGGGTATTACATTACATAATTACGTCGTTACATATTGCGGTAAAAAAAGAGGTGTTAGATGGGATCTAGTGTTCCACAAATGAACTTGTCTCATCCTTGATTTCTCGTAGTGAGGCTTGGATGGTCTCTGTAACGTCTGCCTCAATTTTTTCTAGACTTCTAGTTAATTCCAAGCTTGTTCTTTGAAAATTCGTCTATAGCTCTCCTTCCATGTTTCCCACATAAGAAACCCAGGAACTAACTGCCAACCCTGATTCAAAATATTATTCTTGAATATGTTTTCCCCCAATTGGTGATTGTGTCCTATATTTCATCTATGTTCCAATCAGTATGTCGAAAATGTCAGCTCCTTTGTCCCATAAGGTCAAACTAAATCGACATTGGTTAGAAGATGTTCTAGAGATTCAAAGTCCTCCTAGCACATAACACATTTGGATGTCCCTTCAAATCCTTTATGCATGAGTTCAACATCCTAGGACTTTTACCTTGGTATTGCTAGTTATCACATTTTGAGCTTGTGTCTAAACATAGCACGAGGTTTTCACCAGTCACCTGTCGCAAAGAATAATATGCATTAGCTCATAATAGAAGCTAAGTAAGCCCAGGTCATGGGTGGACCTGGGGACCCTTCACATATGTCATAATCATCAAGTTCAATTATGGACAGATGTAGCAAATCATAGTTAAACATGCATAGACTTTTGGACAGGAATCGGCTAATGAAACAAGACCAAAAAACAAACACAACATTCCTAGTAAAGGAGTATGAAGCAAATATAAGCATAGGGAAATCATATCAACAACTAAAGGTACAAGCAAGAAAACCATACCAGGTCGATACTATGCAAATGATCGACGTATTGATCACAAATAGAACATAACCAAACATGTTATCCCTAGTCTTCACTCAGTGCTGAAGTTAATTTTAAGAAAATCTTAGGTCTTGCATTTAAGTAAATCCCATACAATTTTTTTTAATTGTATTTTTAGGGACATTACATATTTTAACTGTAGTGTCCCTTTTTAAGAATCTGAAAAACTAGGAAAAATTGCAAATTTTGGCCAATTCAACCCTTAGACTAGTATTGAATCAACTACTTCAAAATGGCTCCAAATGGTTCCGAATTGGGTCTAAATGAGTTCGGAAGGTATTCAGACATGTAAATGAGGCTGATGGATGCTTGGACACTCTTAAAACACTTATGCAACATTCATTTATAATTAGGGGAAAATAGGAAACTTTACTAGTCAAATCGAGGTTCAAAACCCCAAGGGTAGGGGACAAGGATGGCTTCCCAAAAGCTGTAAGGCCTTCCCAAATTTCAGAACAAAGACATGGTATTGATAAAGGACTTCAATGAGCTTCCCAATTCATCATCAATTAGTTTCTATAGGCTTTTGCAACTTCCATAAATCAAATGTTTGTATACTAGCTTTAACATAGGGGGAAATGATAGTAAATCTTCACAAATGGTTATGAAACTTAAAAATATTGCTCCAAATTCTTCTCTAATTAATATGAAACTTCTTTAGCATATTAATGTCTCTCCATACAACAATAATATATCAGATTTTGACTCAACCATTTGAATTTGATACCACTTCAAGTGCAAATAATAAGGTATCGAGGAAATGACACCATTTATTCATAGTTTAGCATTTGTACATAAAATCTCTTCGAGTTTCGATCTGAAAGTCTTCTGAGCAGTAAATACAGAGTATGTATATCATATTACAAAGATATGGGGCCTCAAGAACTATCTCAAAGATATCATCACCTCACCAAGTGTTGATCCGAATTGGGTTTGAATGAGCTCCAAAATGTCTCTTCCTCTTCCATGGGAGTTACTCTTCCTCTACATTTCGAACTCATTGAGTCATTCCAAGTATTATGCCCTTCCAACTCCCCCAAGAATAATGGACTCCACCTTGTATTTGAATGGGTGAGAGTGCAATGCCATGTGGCATGGAGAATCTAGCTTTGTGTGGGTCCCACACCACCAATGTGTCTCCATGACCAAGTGCCATCTTATTTTCTCATTATAACTATTTATTTATCCCCTCTTAATATATTTATGTCAAGCTAAATTCCATTTGGGGTTTATTAGTCTCATTATTCCAAATTTAATGTCTCCACCCCAACCTAGAAAACTAGTAGATTGGTGGGATTTTCTCTTCTTGATATTTATTTGAATGGGGACGTTACATTAACTTTTATGAATGAATGAATATTGTCAATGTTAGTTGGTAATATTAAATTAGTAGTGACAAGGTTTTATGCTCACGTGGTAGTTTATTTGGTTTTGTTTTATTTTTTATGAAAGGATGTTGTAAAGTTAGCTGATAAAAATAATTTAATATACAAGGTTTTATGTTTGTGAGGTTTGAAGTTTAAACCAAGGGAGGGATCTCATTTAATATTATTATTAATACCAATTTTTTTTTTCTGAGGAAATTAATCACGAGAAACCCGTGGGGCACTCCCTCTCATTTTAGGATGGTAACTAAGGTAAATCATCGAAGGAAACCAACTTGTGGACTTGACCATGTGACCTCTTGCTTGCAATTCAAAGTACTGAGGCTAATATCAAAGTATTTTTATTAAAATATTATGTTTTAATGATTTAAATTTGTATTAATATCAAAATATTTTTAATAAGAATATTACACTTTTTAAAATTAATATCATAGTCGAGTGAGTTTGCTACATAAATTTATATATAAGTAATTTAGTCATCAAAGATATTGGATATTGTATATTTATGTAATCAAAATACCTAAATCCTTTTCATGTTTGGTGGTAATATGTTATTATGCTCATTAGTTTGTGGAGCCAAATATTAGGTGGTTTTTATTCATTGCATCATAAATTAAAATTTTAAAATTTTAAAGTTTGAATCATTTAGAGTCGTAAAATAACAATATGAAACCACCATATTTTATATAAATATGTATTAAAAAACCCACCATGGAGTAGTTGTGTTTAGAAACATGAATATGAAATTACACAACACAAGAACATTATTCAAATAGTTTCTCTTTATCATAAATTAATCCATAGACTATGGATTTATGTACTTGAGTGTATAACCAACATCTTTAAAACAAGGTTCATTCAATGAACTTTGATAACTTAGAGTGACTCCAAATGGGTAGGTAAATATGCATTTCATACACCCAACTTCAGAATCTATTTTCCATTAGTTCAAGCATTTGAGTACATAACCAATATCCTTAAACAATGTTGATTCAATGAACTTTGATAACTTAGGGTGACTCCAAATGATTAGATAGATATGCATTTCATACACCCAACTTCAAAATTTATTGTCTAGTAGTTAAAGCACCAACAATGGATGAACATGCTAAGTATCATGTTATCCACCAACGTGCTAATGAAAGTGCCAACAATAAATCAATGTGCTAGCCACACAATGTGCTCTCTACTTAAAGTTGGTTTTGTATATTTCAAAAGATTTTGATAGATTTTTTAAAATACTGTTCACATACATTGACTACATAAACTTTCACATAATTACATATTTACATACACCTGACTTTTTCTATATGTAATTTTGAGAAATATTAATATTTTTTAAACCAATTCATCAAATCATATAAATATATTCAAGTTTAAAACTATATATAAATATAATTGTAAATAATCTTTACAAATATAAAAATTAATTTTACAAAATAAATAATTGTAAATATATCTTTACAAATATAAAAATTAATTTTATAAAATAACGTTATTATTTTCTTACACATAACTAATCCTTAATCCTTAAAATTTATTTTTATACTCAACTATTAACCAAATAAGCTACAGTTTTTAGCATACTTAAAAAGGAAAAAGAAGAAGAAGTATCACTACAACCTTTCGAAAAACCAAATACATACTTAAAAAGGAAAAAGAAGAAGAAGTATCAATACAACTTTTTGAAAGGTATCAATTTCTTATAGAAGAAGTATAAGTAAACGAATTGGTATTGAAGATTAAAATTAAGTTTATAGAAATTTGTATTTTTTAATTATAAAATAAATTCCAATCTTTCAACATCTTTGATAATATTTTTGTAATAACTTTTACTTATAGTTATATTATAAAAGGTATCATTACAATTCGATATTTTTTTAATAACTTTTACTTATAGTTATATTATGAAAGGTATCATTACAATTCAAATATCATTTATTTGGAACGCGTTATTTTTATGAAATCCATACTCATACTTATATTCACAACAACATACAGATCAATCAACTATTTGGAATGTTTTACTTTTGTGAAATCCATACTCATAGCGGTAACAAGATACAGGTTAATCTAAATTTATAAGTTGGGCACATTGTAAAAGTTAAATAAAAGCAATTAATAGTGGGGAAGATTCAACGAACAGTCCAACCTGTCACATATCAAAAGCATTCGAATCTCCGAAGGCAGAAACAGCCAAAGCCAAGTTAAGAGCCACCAGCCACCTCTATCTTGTTTGCAATATCATCACTTATCATTACATTGCATCTTTCACTGATACTGTTGGCGTTAAAAATGGAGAAGAAGAAGGTCTTAAGATCCTATGCACTCACAATTCCATCTCCGCCTTTGTCCATCACATTAAACGCCTCCTTCAACACCCACATCTGAGCATCACCAGTATGTGATCTTCTCTCATTTATTTCATCAATTTATTGAATGATTTCCGCCAGAATCCTGTGAAAATCCTCAATTCCACAGAGTCGTAGTGTTGTGAGTGTCCGCAGTGGATACCGTGCTCTCTATTTCCTCTCTTCTCAGCCCCTTACCCACGCTGAAGCGGATGCTGCTAAAGAAATCCTGGAGATCCGAGAGACCGATGGCATCCTGGTTCCGTTTTTACAGGGATGACACATGATTCGCTGATCAAACAACAAATAGTATTGAACTCCTGCCGAGATTAATTGAGAGGCCAGGATCAAGAAGATCGTCGTTCGCTCTATATAAATATCGTTAGTTGAGAATAGAGTGAAACTTGGGGATAAGGATCCATCTGGTGATAACATTTGCTGTAGGAAACTTGGGATCAAGCAGGCCACAACACACAACACATGTGGAATGTCATGAATTTAGTCATACCAAACAACAAAGGTACAGCCATTTCCACAACCTTATAACGACAAGCAGGTCGCATGAAGCCTGTTGAGACGACCCTTGATTTCCTTCACAAAAATTATGTACAAGTTCTTGGCTCTGTGTTATCTGGACAGTTCACAGTGGCTACCACTGGAAAACCCTTCCAGTGACATCTTGAACTTGTTCCCCGTGCTACCTCCACATTCTCTCTTCGACATGTCTTCTCACTTTTTTAAATCCACTAAATCCTGGGCGGGCAAAAAAAATACAAATTTAAATCCATGGCGTGTGAAACAATTCAAATTCAAATTTAAATCCGTGGCACCTTGACAAGATTCAAATTTTAAACTTGCGATGACTGTATTCATTGATGTCACATTGGGTCATTGGTAATTTGGTATCCATCCAATCTAACTGGGTCATGGGTCATGCGCGATGGTATGAGCATCCTGCATTGAGCATAGAGATGGTCTATTGCATGTATGATAGATGATAGATATGTAGATGTGCCGGTATCTCTAGCCGGAAAGTTATGGCTGTGCACTGAGCGTGAAGTCACATCAAAGCCCCTGCAGCAAACTTAATTAGTCTGCTGCCGGGTGCATATGGCTTGCCCCCTTGCCGAGTCCTGACGACACACTTCAACTCACGCTCATGTGAACTGCCACGCGGCGTCGCGGCCATTCAAAAGCAATGGCGGGCCATTCTATGCTTATGTTCTGTCCGTATACGAAGGAGTGGCACGTCGATGAAGTACTTATTATTACCATCGATGAAGTACTTATTATTACCAGCTCTCCCATGTCTCGCACACAATCTTCATTTTCTGCTTTTGCTTTTCAGTTACAGACTAGATAGAAGGACGAGGAAGACCAGTTGGTTGGTTGCTCTTTACCCACAGACTAACAAGAGGGAAGGAAGGCCAGTGAGTGAAGCAGTAAATCACTTCGTTTACTGACAGTCTGGCACGATGGAAGAAGCTGCTCGGTTTCCCAGGCGACTTTAACAGGCGTCCAGTTTGGCCTTGCATCATCCAGAGAAATTGTAAGTGAATGCACGAAATAGAGAAGAGTAGAGTAATGGGAACTCGAAATTGTAAGTGAATGCACGAAATTCTGTGTCAAATAATCTATTTTAACTCAGTTGAAACTCATTTTCATGCCAATTCAGTTGGAAACCACCCTTGAACTCTCAATGTTAAGAATGTGTGTAGGTAATTCAAGTTAAACAAAATATAGCACTTGTTTTTTCATTTTTTGGTTGGTAGTACTCTTTTTAACCAGTTATCAGCCTTAACAACTCTCTCATTCTTGGTAATGAGCAACGTTAATTTTCTTGTTCTGAGCATTGAAGATTCTCGACAAAACCTGAGGTGGGGTTGGCTGGGGTGGGGTGGGATGATGAAGGTTTAATAAACTTGTTTGATCAATTCACGAACTAAACTGTTTTCCTGGAAAGTTTACACCCAAAGACTAAATAATTGACATTGTACGGGAAAGGGCTCTTTTCTTGAAAGACAGAAACCAGGCACGATCCAGGGTCATTTCCCCAAAGTAGCAACATGCATACATTTTAACAGTGGACCAGAGAATTGCCAATTCCACAGTAACTCTAAAAATCAGGGTTGTTGTAACTTCTCTGAAGTTTCGTAGAAATTTAAAATTTTGTACATCGTCTTCATCTTTTAGGTTATTGCAATAGGACCAGCCTTGCTTGTCGCATCACTAATGTGAAGGATGGTGTCGTCATTGTCGCAGATAGTTTAGACTACAATACGCTTTTTTTTTCCATAAAGGCAGTGAATTCCGATAGCTAGTATTAAGTTCTAATTTCACCATAAGATGTTTATAGTTATTTATTCAGAAAGGTTTAACGCGCATGAGAGTATTACTTAATTGGAAGCCATGTTTTAAAATATAAAGGATGGTGCCTCCATTGTTGCAGATAGTTTAGACTACAATACGCGTTTTATTTCATAAAGACAGTGAATTCCAATAGCTAGTTAGTAGTAAGTTCAAATAGTATATTCCTAGTTATGTTTACCTGTGGATTGATTATTGTCTTTCTGCAGATCTGGGCAATGGCTATTGGCAAGAATACAGAAATGCTGGCAACTGGTGGCAGTGATTCTCTTGTCAATTTGTGGCATGATTGCACTACTACAGATGAGGAGGAGGCTCTGCTCAAAGAGGTATGCTGGGTGATTATCAGTTTGAAATTTAAGAATGCTAATATGCAATTTGTAAGTATCAGAATTGTAGCAGTGATTTTGATTACGGTGAATTTGTCCTACTTGTGTGGTTTCTCAGAGTTGTCTTTTCTGAAGAAAGACATTGATTCTTGTTATTTTTTTGTAGCCTTAGTCTAATATGCAATCCTTAACTTATTTTTCTGGTACATTTTTGTTAAAAGTATACTTCTTGATATATGCTTCCCTGGTTCAGGAGTAAGCAGCATTGAAAGACCAGGAACTAGTAAATGCTCTTGCAGATACTGACTATGTGAAAGCAATTCAACTTGCATTTGAATTAAGAAGACCTTATAAGCTCCTTAATGTCTTTACTAAACTGTATGCAGAGAATGTGATCTCTGTGAATGAGATGCTTGCTCCTAGATGAAAGTTTGTAAGGTTTCGACCTTTTTAATCCACTAAGAATTCCATGCAATTTTATAGACCCAATGGAAATAATCTATGATATTTTTAACTATGAAAAGGTCTTATACACCTATGCATCACATTGACTAGTTTCATGGAACCATGTTGACCTTCATAGTGGAAATGATACCATGAATTCGGGCCTTACTGCGCTGAAGAGTTGTAGCATCTTTCCACAAGCATATTGGTATTGGATAGGAGCTGGTGCTTTGTTGGGATTTACATTACTCTTCAATATGCTTCTTAACTTGGCTCTTGCATATCTAAATCGTGAGTTGTTTCACTACACACGGTACCTGCCATTCTCTTTTTGTTCATATTTATTTTACCAAATCTTTTCCCATATGAAATGATATGGGATTTGTTTGTGTGTAGCTCTTGGGAAATCTCAAGCTGTCATTTCTCAGGAAGTTTTTAAGTAAATGCAAACCCAACAAAATGGTACAGGGAAAGGGCTCAATACAAGATTATCAAGCTCAAGAAAGGGATCTTTCTCACATTCCATGTCTTCTGCAGATGCAAATAATTCTTGTAAGAAAGCTATTAACCATCTCTTGCTCAGATTTTTTTGAATAAATTAAAATTTAAAGGGTTTAGATAGAAAATGAATTCCATGTTTATTAGTTCTATAACAAATTCCTCATTGTTTGGTTATGCAGCTAAAATGCAGATCAAACAAATGAACAGCCAATCAACTAATCTAGCAGGCGATAATGGGCTGGCTTTGGAGACTGCAACAGGAGTTGCTCCAAAGCGAGGAATGATTCTTCCATTTCAACTACTAGCCATGTCTTTTGAAGATGTCAAACACTTTGTTGACATGCCCCTGTATGGAACTTGAGCCATGAGACTAGTCTATCATGTGATCCAGCTATTGCCAATTTTTAGGAATTCTCTTGCTTGAAAGGTTTGGCTGACTAATCCTGGATTCATCTGCAGGAAATGAGGGAACAAGGAGTTACTGAAGATAGACTTCAACTGCTCTGAGATGTTATAGGTGCATCTAGACCTGGTGTTCTTACAGCATTGATGGGGTCAGCGGTGCAGGGAAGACAACTCTCATGGATGTCTTAACTGGAAGGAAGACTGGAGGATATATCGAGAGTGATATCTAGATCTCTGGATTTCCCAAAAAGCAAGAAACCTTTGCTCAGATTTTTGGTTACTGTGAGCGGAATGATATACATTCTCCACAGGTCATTATTCGGGAATCAGTGTTATATTCAACATTTCTCCATCTTCCAAAGGATGTTGACAAAGAAACCAAAGTTGTATGTCTACAAAACTAATCAATTTTTCTTATTTGACATGGTGCCAAATTGTCATTTTACTGACCTGCAAAAGATTCAATTTACAGTCCTTTTTTTATGACGTCAAAGGACTTGTGGAATTAGACAATTTAAGGGATGCACTGGTATCCTACCTAGTGTGACTGGATCGTTAACTGAACAAAGGAAAAGGCTAACAATAGCTGTGCAGCTTGTTTCATATCCTTCTATAATTTTCATGGATGATCCCACTTCTAGTTTGGATGCCAGAGCAGCTGCAATTGTTATGCGAACTGTTCATAATACAATATATACCGGAAGGATTGTTGTCTGTACCATTCATCAGCCTAGCATTGACATCTTTGAAGCCTTTGATGAGGTAAACCAAGGTCTAGATTCTAAGATAACTTATATTGTTTCTTTCAGAGTGGTGTTGATTTATGACTGACTTACCATAATGGGTTCAACTATTGTCGATGAAAAGAGGAGGGCAAGTCATTTACTTCGGACCACTGGGCCGGAATTCTCATAATATTTTTGAATACTTTGAGGTAACCACTTGGAAAAGTCCTGCAGTCAAAGAAAAGGATTACTTTGAACAGAGCACTGCTAATTTATTGCCTAAATGTGAGTTAATTTTCTTACTTTCATCGTGACCAATTGCAGGCTATTCCCAGAGTACCAAATATCAAAGATAAATACAACCTAGCTACATGGATGTTGGAAGTTAGCTCTATTGATTTCAAACATCATTTGGAAATAGACATTGCAGAGCATTACAAAAACTCTTCTCTCCATAAGTAAGCATTAAAGTCATCCATGTTTTAGCACTAGAATCTTTCTGCTTATAATAGCTATCATTACAACAAGTCTACAAGATACAAAGATATCAACTTCAAACTCACATTCTAACATTTCATCCCTTTCCTTGCAAATAAAGGCGGAACAGAGACTTGGTTAAAGAGATCAAAACTTCTTCTCCAGGAGCAAAGGATCTATACTTTGCTACCTAGTACTCACAATCTTTCTTCGGATAGTTCAAGACTTCAAGTCCTGTTTGTGGAAGCAGTGGTGGAGTTACTAGTGAAGTCCAGATTGTAATGTTGTTCAATACTTCTTCACATTAGTCTGCTCTCTACTCTTTGGAACAATCTTTTGGAAAGTCAGCACAAAAAGGTATGTACTTCAGATTTAACTTTGTAAGACAGAATACTGCCCAAAACATTAAGTTGCTTGGATAGGAAAATCACCAAAATGTTTGATGCTCTCATTTTGTATGATATAAACTCTTCTCAGACACTAAGAAATAGATTAACTGCATATCAGGGACAACATCAATGATCTCTTTATCGTTGTGGGGACGGTTTAACAGTATGGAGACATTACTACCCCAATAGACATAATGGGTGTCGGATCAAAACCACTGAATAAATTTGAGGACTACTTCGGATACAAGCATGATTTCTTGGGTGTAGTCAGAGTTGTCCTAGTGGGGTTTTATGTTTCCTTTGCAGTTGTGTTTTCTTTCTGCATCAAGGTATTGAACTTCCAACAAAGGTGAAATGGACAGGAGTGGAAAATACATAATTCTGTGATTGGGCTATTTGAGTTTTTGGTTTTTAAGTTCTTAGAGGATCTCCCTGAAACCTGCCATTGTGGCAACTAGCAAACTCCATCTCCTATGATGGAGAATAGATGTACATAATATTTACCAATATGGTATGCGGTCGATTTACAATTGTAACTGCTTCGGTCACAAATTTGTACTCTTTATCATTTGAATTAATTTGTAATAAAAAATATTCTTTTCATGGAAGTGTTCCTATAATGTTAATTTAAATATATAAATATTAAAGGAAGAACTGGAGTTTATCACTTTTCACATATGGGGAATTGACTCACACATATGAGGAGATTTTGGTTGTTGGGGACTTTATTCTAGTTCTACTATGCTTAAGAGATAGTTAATTCTTGTCTCACATTTCAGTAAAATCAAGTTCACATTTGTACTGTTCTCCCACCTATAAGTGAAACCATTTCCTCCTGACTTCCCATGAGTTGAGGATAGAGGAAGTCCATGTCCATGAATTCCAAGTGCAACTTACAAGCAAGCCACTAGCAATGCCAAAACAACTATACTGAAATTTACCAACTAATGAAGATATCTATACCCAGAAGTGACCATCTTGAGGATGTGAGGTAAATGGTATTGGTGCTTGATGCAACATGGATGATGTTGTAGGTTATCTCGTTATATACTGAAATTTACCAACTAATGAAGATATCTATACCCAGAAGTGACCATCTTGAGGATGTGAGGTAAATGGTATTGGTGCTTGATGCAACATGGATGATGTTGTAGGTTATCTCGTTATAGTTCCAATGACTCCCTTGCGAGTTTGATCAACACCCTAAATCAGGATAATGTCCTTAAGTGTCCACATTCTTGGCGCATGAAGTCAAATTCAAGGTGTCAATTTGACATTAAGTTTCTATGTATAGCTCTGGATTTATTAATTCCTCCATGAACCTGTTTTACCAAACTTCAACTTTGCAGAGTGAAAAATGTATTCTTGAAATTTGTGTCGCTCAACTAATATATGTAAAATGGATGCATGATGTCAAGGACATAATAATGTCAGAAGGTTGAAGTTTGCGTCTCAGGTCAAAATGTATATATCAACAGTCAACATGCTTATAAAAAATTCATCTTACTTGAAGCTGAGTTATATGGCTCCTTCTGAGAATATCGACAAGAAGGGGAACTACACCGGATTGAATGACTGCATAGATTGGAGGATTAATTACTGCACAATAAGTGCTCGATAAAATAAAATCATGAAATGTGTAAGTTTTTTTATTAAAAAAACAAAAAAAAACTGACCGATAGATAACATCTTTCGTAGGTGAATCGCAGCAGTCTTCTTTGCTTGAATATCTCTGGCCAAGTCTGAAACTCCACCTATAAATATTTCGCATCAATCTAAACCTTGCATTTCAACAATAACATGATAGTAATAGATATAACCCCACAAAAAGGTTATTAAAGTGCACATCAAAGTGATGTTTAGATATTACTATATATATTCTATCTCCCAATAGTTGTTATAAAAGGTATAAAACCATATAATGAATTACAATATTTCGAAATGTGGAATATTTTATGGTCTTAGAAACTAAGACAATAATATAAGTGTCCAGTTCCCCGGCATGCCTTCACAATCACTAGGAACATCCACACCAGCAACCTTTGTGGCTCGCCTTTTGTTTCTCCTTTACTACAATCCATCTCCTTTGTGGGTATACAAAAACTTTGAGAAAACTCTTTGCGTGTGCTTAATAAAAGCATAGTGGGTTGGAAATGACAACGATACTTTCTTTCACATGCTCTTGCTATGTTGTATGTGTAGCTTACATCTTATGCATGGTGGGATGGTAACGGCGACGATCAACCTATTCAAAGTCATCCTCTCCATTATCAATTCTACTTCAGCAAACAAGCAAGGCAAGGCACCACCATACATTAGATTTAAACTACACTCACAACAAAGCAAGAAGCATGTGAAAGAACAAGGAAGTTATCATGAAGGGCTAATGCTGGTTGTCTAACAATAAATCCTCTTGTTGATTGCAAGAAAGGCTTTCCTCTTCCCACCACAACAATAGAGCAAGTGATTTACAAATGTAGATAGAGGTTGCAGCCCATCTTTTGCTAAACTAGGTGGAGAAAATGCAAGGACCCTTAAACTCTGCCAATATTCCGAAATCACCTAATAAAGTATTAAAATATCATATACAGTCACCAACGAAAACATTTTTTATTTTTTATTTTTCTATAGTAACCATATAGTAACTCTCATCATAAGTTGTGATCATCCTCTTGCAGATTTGGGTGAAGAAAATGTAAAGATGCTTGCACACCCAATGTTTTGACCTCCCTACTTAGTGCAACATAAGCGCCTTCACCCTATACACACAAGAGTCACAAGGTTGAAAACTAGTTAGAAACTATAGTGTGAGTCCTTTATGTTTTGCCTATTTATGTCTCAACAATCCATTAATTTATTATTAGGTTTAGTCAATTTGTTATGTAGTTTTAAAGTTGTTTATGCATTTACAAAGTGAGTGTGAAATAGTTTTACCCTCTTTTAACATAATATATTTAAATTGAATGTCATGTTGTTTTTTAGTTGAAAACATGTCTCCGTATATTTCTCTAACTATATTTATTCTATCGGTTGAATAAGTATGTTAGAATAAGCACCTTGAAATTATAGTAGCATCCATAGTTGTCTCCACCTTAAATAGCTAGGGATAGGTCCTGTGAATGCTAGTATTATAGTTTGGAGGCCAGCTTTTAGGTAATCCACTCCCACATTTGAGTTGGAGACAAATAGATCACTGGACAATGAAGTGTTTCTATAACATAGGATGGAGTTACTTTATTGTGGGAGAGGGATTAGGAGTCAGGCAGGAGGGAGAGGACTCGTAGGATTCCCACCAACGGGAGAGAGCGTTTCTATTTGCACTAAACATATAATTTTTCCTTTACCCCCAAAAATATGAATAACATAAATCTCTCAACATTGATCCTTAGATTATTACTTTTAATAAAAATTAAATTATTTTATTATATATCTCAATCATATATAATGCGAATATTCCTTTCCATTAATCTTCCCCGTAGACTCATCAACCAAAACAAGATCATCATGGGAATTGAAAGCTCTCTTACAACTTTATTTTTATGTCCTGAGGTTCTTTTTTCAATACTCTTCAATACAACAGTATAATGTTGAGAGGTGCCCTCTATACTTGTCAGCCTAAATTTTTTAATTAATATAAAGTAAAAGTAAATTTAATGTGTTTTTATTATTAAAAATGATATATATTAAATTTGGCAAACATAAACACAATTACAAATACAAAGTATATCTCGTTTGATATTTTTTTTTTATGTTTTTTTTTATATCAAAGTATGTCTCGTTTGATATTTTTATGTTTTTTTTCTAAAATTGTATTGAATGAATTTGATTCATGTACCATAATTATTAATAAATCAAATCTAAAAAAGGTAACGATAATAAAAATAGGAGTCCATTAATATATTTCTAATCCCGAATCCAGATCGATCCTTGTTCGGGCGACGCGGTGGTTAGCACTAGCAGCTCTCCATACGACCTTGGAAAGTTCTGCCGGAAGGACAAACCCTCCCTTCCCTCCCTTGCCCAAGCAACGCCGCCGACGACACACTTCAACTCACGCGCATGTCAACTGCCATGCGGCCATTCAAAAGCAATGGCGGGTCATTGTATGCTTCTGTCCGTATACGAGGGAGTGGCACGACGATGAAGTACTTATTATTACCAGCTCTCCCTTGTCTTGCACACAATCTTCATTTTCTGCTTCTGCTTGCTTTTCACTTACAGAATAGAAGGACGAGGAAGACCAGTTGGTTGGTTGCTCTTTACCCACAGACTAATAAGAGGGAAGGAAGGCCAGTGAGTGAAGCGGTAAATCACTTCGTTTACTGGCACGATGGAAGAAGCTGCTCGGTTTCCCAGGTGACTTTAACAGGCGTCCAGTTTGGCCTTGCATCGTCCAGAGAAATTGTAAGTGTATGCACGAAATAGAGAAGAGTAATGGGAACTCGGGTCCTTGTTTACAGCAATTCTGAGTCAAATAATGGTTATTGGTTAATGTATGTTAGGAGGCTCACCTTTGACACTCAACAGAACATACGACTACAAAATAAACCCTTACAACAGAGTTAGCACACAATGCAGCCCAAGTTAGATCTATGGCCTTTGACCTGTAAGATGATGGATTCTGACTTTTCCTCCCCACAGTAGCCCTACTCTTATGGTTAGCACTACTTATGGTTCATTTGTCCTTCCATACACTTGATCATCATCCAATGGGCACATTGAATGAATCCTTAGCGCTCTTGAGCCCTCTTATCAGTCGTAAGAATTAAAAGTTTAGTATGCCGAACCACGCTTGAGATTGCTTAAACAAGTACAATGGTGCAGCTCATGCCAAGTTAGGCATGGGCTTTTTCCTTCACCCTTAGCAAGAGTTTCTTGTTATTAATGCAGACTTCTTTGATCCTGCTTTAATCATAACCAAGGGTTAACGATGTATATGATTTGTCATAAACCATGCATGAATTGTATGTACAATTCCCAAGTATAAAACATGTATGACATCAATGACTTGTACTCATGCTATATTCTCGTCGAGTGTAAAAATTTATTATGGTAATCATGTGCAAACATTTGTGCATTTCCACCAAGCATTTGTAGCTTATCAATTTCGTTGTCTTCCGAGTGAGTGCTTCATTTATGGATTTAGGCCTTTGATTGATGTACAATTTCCTCTATAGACAATTGACTTAATGGGTTAGAGCTTGTACTTGTTATTTGAAGTTGTATATTTTGTTAGTATTTTGAAGATTTTGCTAAAGGGTCTTGAATAATTTGGTCCTCAATTGGACATTTTATTCTTCTTGAATTAATTGTCTCGAGGACAAACCAAAATTCCACATTTTGACTTATCGTTCAAATTTTGTGTAGGTGAACCATCTATTTGTTTTTAATTGAGGAAATATATCTTTCATGAATGTTGGTTAAAAACATTGCAGAGTTATTTTCTCATTATTGTTTTCCTTTCTTTTGTAAATCATTAATCTGTTTAGTTATTCCTTAAATAAACACTTTTTACTACTAGGTATTTTGTTTGGACCTTCAAATTTGTGGTGGCTTTGTTCTTCATATTAGTTTTACTCTTTCGACTCATTTAGTTAGCTTTATACCCTAAGTCCTTTTGTCAATTATAATATTAAAAGGGGAATATTCTCAATAATATTTTGAATTTTAATATTGTACATTAGTTGCTCTTCAAAGCGATGGTGTTTGCACCAATTCACATAAATGTTTTCCAAATAGTCAATGATAAAATTGAGTACATGAAATATGATATAAACAATAAAAAAGGTGAACCACTAAGGTTGTGAGGAGTCATTGATAATGGCATCTCGGGTATGTGGAGCTAATATGGTGTATGAAAGGGTATGGCAGGAGACGTACCCAAGTACCCGGTTCTCGGGTATGTGGAGCTAATATGGTGTATGAAAGGGTACGGCAGGAGACGTACCCAAGTACTCGGTACACGTACGTGTACCCTACCCTCAGGTACGGGTACCCATGCTACATATCCTTCTGTGTACTCTCTCATAAGGATCAACACCCAAGCATGGTTATAAATGTACTTGGCTATTTGAAAGACCTATTTTGATATAAATTTCTTGATATAAAGATAAGCCAAGGTTTCAATGAAGAGAGTTTCTACAACTTCGAGGGAAATGTTCCCAAAGCTCAGGGCTTTAAACATAGATAGAATAAATGGCCATTTAATACAATTTTAAGTTTTCTAAAACATAACGTTGATAAAAAGTGTATACATACCAAGGGTACAAACCTAATTCATGCATTTCCAAAGTTTCAAGTCATTGTCCAATCACATCTCTAATTTAAATTGGGCTTCAACAAAGAGAGTGCCTACAAACCCCAAGGAAAAAGCTCCTTAAGACCAAGGCTTTTAAGTTTTAACATATCTAGAATAAATGGCCATTCAACTTGATTTTGAGATTCCTTCAAGCCAATTTTAATAAAAGTTGCATCCGAACCAAAGGCATGGATCTATTCTAAGAAATTGTCCAAATTAATTATCCTCTAATGACCTCTATTGACTTAGGATGGACTATCTTAGGTAGAATATGTTTTATGTGGATTGTAAGGGTTTTGGCCAAAATATTGCTAGAAACATTATGTTTTATGTGTATTGCAAGGGTTTTGGCCAAAATCATGTGAGAAACATTAAGTAGAGTTATTGGTGTCTAGTTTGTAATCATCTTAGGGTCATCTAGTTTCCACATGGATTTATTGAAATATTAGTTGACAATAGCACTTCAGGTTTGCTTTTTGACAACTTCCTTAGACACCCTAGAGAACCTTGGACCACAAATACCCATCTTGCTCCTATAGAAGTTGCATCTGAGTGACATGTCATCAATCATTTTCGTTAGATTTGTTGTTAATTGATTAGTGAGTTAATGCCTCCTCACACACCATCAGTCCAAGAAGCACCATGCAATTATGTCTAAGACATATTTGCATGGCCATTCTACATTCCACTATAGGCCCATGCAATTGGAGAATCATTTTTATATTGATTTACAAACTCCTCAACAACTCCTCTTCTTTATCGAACAACCTTAATTATAAAATTTTCTCCATAGGTACTGTTATCACATATATAGTAGCCGGGCTACCATACATTATTTTTCTGATTCCAGTACACTATTCAGCCAGTTCCCTTACATTGAGATGCTGAGATGAGCATCTATTTGGATCACTATCAGATTTTGAACAACAGTATATATTCCCCATGCCATGATTGAGTCTCAGGACACTCAGAGAGATGACTGAGATAGCCATTATACCATTTGTACAGAGCAGTCAGTAGTGCCCAGAGTTACAGCAACAGTTTCAGAGGACAGATGATGGTACAGGTGATGAGCATTCAGGTATATGACTCAACAGGTATATCATTGTGTTATGGTTATATTGCTTTTATATTTATTCTTATAGCATGTCTTAGCACCTAGTGTCATGATCTGGCGATCATATAGATATGTGGACCTGGTTGATCTTATTATATATATTATATTGTCCCTACTCAGACTTAGAAGTTCACTAGTCATATGCATTAGTTTTACCCTCTTTAGGGAGAATAGAGGTGATCATTCCACCATACCTTAGCTTGCTAGTGTTGGCTCCATTATTCATTGTCTTCATCCATCCATTGCATACCTTTTAGTTTATTACCCTGACTTACTACTTGACTAGTGACATGGAGGATCTTTCCCCCACTGTAGCCTCTATATTGGATGAGCTTCCCTGTTTATTGTGTCTCGGCTCTGAGTTGGTGACAAAACTTACCTATGGTGAGTTGGAGTTCCTTGTGAATTCCCCCTAGTTACTAAAGTTGTGTTGGCTAAACCTGAAACTTTTAGTGCTTCCATAAATACAAAATCTGGAAAAATGAAATGCTATATCTTGTATGAAAAGCCCGTTCATGCAATGTGTTTTTCAACACACATGAATGAAAAGCATTCCAAATGAAAATGGCCATGAAAATAAAATGTTATACCTTTTGGAAATGTAAATACCTAGGTAAACAAGCTGCCTGTGACACACCTAGAAGTGCTTAGGTGAACAAGTGCCTTAAAAACACACCTGCAGCAGAAAACCTTAAATAAATGTAAATCTATGCAATGTGTTTATAAACACACATAGATCAAGGCTATGGAAACTTCAGGCCCAAAAAGCAATGGAACTTAAATGCTATATCTAAACGATTGTTGGCCTCATTTGTATTATGGATTGTGCGAATCTGTTAAAGGTGAATAAACCCTCTTTGAACAACTCATCCATTTGTGAGACACCGCCATTCCCTGTGTTGTTGCTCATTCAGTATATACTATGGTGTGTATTCCCTTTCCCTTTGCCAAAGTGTCACAAAGTCAAGACAGTCAAGTCATCCCTTAGCCTAGCCAGTTAATTTAGCCTTCACCCTTCACTAGCAAATTGATCACAACTATGAAGTGAGTATGGTCCTGAAAGTCTAGTCTGAGTAATAATAATAATTAATGACATTATATATTTGGATTTAGATCGCCATTAATGATTACTTTGTGTTATAATTGTTATTTGAATAAGTTGTAGAGCATGCATTAACCTTTGACACTTTGCGGCAGCTTCTGATGATGGTCTGAGTTATTTTTGGTTATGTTGACTTGGTCAAACCTAGTTTGACCAAGGTCAACCATAGGACATGAGATGGTTGGACCTTGTGATGATATGGATAGATGATATATGGTCTATGTACATGTACATGATGATTCTATGCAGTAGATACAGGGTTATGATGATGATTCATGGTTTACAACATTATTTAATCATTTACAGATTATTATTATTTCACATGTTCCGGTATATTGGATATATTTTATGATCATGCAGAGACTCATATGGTGTATGAGTACACATCTTGGATGGATTTGGACCTTTTGAGTCCAATGAGACAGTCTGTTTTCAGTTCCAGGCACTTACAGTGATGATTGAGCCTCAGTAGGCTAACCCAATGCAGTTTTGGTCTGTCAGAGCAGAGAGGATTTTTATTCGGTTGACCTAGGGCGCTGTGGTTGGAGGGGGTGGTCCAGCCACTTGTTTTTACCATATTACCCCCCTCCCGGACACACAGGTTCCCTCACCTTGACAGCGCAGGCACTCCAGGAGGTAGTTTGGGGCAGTTTCACGCTTCCCGAGGCATTTTAGGATTGGTAGAAATGGCTATTGAGGAATTCGATTTGGGCTACTGAGGCAATGTCTTGGCATGGGATGATCAGTGATGATGTATTGATGTCTTCCACACCTCCTCCAACAGTTTCAGCTTCATCGGGACCCTCATCCATCACTTATGGTACTTTCTGATGATTTCTGAGGTCTTTTGAGGCCTACGATTTGTCCATAGAGGCACGATTTGGTATATTGATGAATATTTTATTATTATTGTGCTATGGAGATTGACCAAGGGTGGCTAAAATTACCCCTTGGACCCACCATAAGCTTCTTATTATATTTTGTCATCATGATTTGGTGGGATTCCCCTCTTCTAGGACGATTTTGTCCACTTATGTTATATTTTATGAGTGATCCATGTATTTTATTGTTGAGCTCATCTCAACCATTGATTAGACATTTGTATCTTTTAATCTTGTCCACTCATTCAAAAAGTGGTTAGGATTTTAATGCCTCTCCTTCCTATTTAAAGGAGAGAGCTTCTCATTGTAAGGGGTCTTTGGCTCTTGGATTATTGGTATAGAAAAACTTTCTTGTGGTTTCCTTTGCATCTGGTGTTGTTAGATGGTGATTGGAAAGTCTATTGCATCCTAGCATTTGGGAATTTGTGGTAAGATCTATTTTTTTGGAAATCTTTGTCTTGTCTACAGGAGGGCGACTTCAACAAGGGCGATTTTGCAAGGCTTCTTCAAATCGACTTTCTTGGCATTTGCTTGTATCAGGGGGTTATCATTAGTATCATTGTGATCTATGCTATCTTTCTGTTACTTCTCTTGTGGCATTAGTCTTATCTCTTGATTGCATCAAATCTGATATTGTTGACGTTTGTTGTGCAGGAGAGAGGGTGCATTGGCTTCTTGGACTAAATCGACTTCATAGAAAACTACCTCAAAGCTTCTCAAATTGATCGGGTTTGCATAGATCATCATCATCAAGGCATCTACAAGCTAACCCAGGTAATATCCAAAGGTTTGTTTCTCTTGTCTTGATCCAATCCATTGACATAGCTCATAAATTGATAAAACCCTTATTAATTCAAACCCTCATTGTTACATTTTCTCAGATCTACTAAGATCTAGTGGGTTGTTGGGTATAGTGTTGAAAACCCACCTCTATAGTATCCACGGCATCCTGGATCTATAGTTTGGTGAGGATTGGCCTCCATTTGACCCCCTTCCCAGGCCAACTTAGCCTCTCCAAGTGAGGTCGCACTCCTTCGGGAAGGTGAGTTACCCTAGATCCAGTTGATGGGTAGTTGAGATCCCACTTGTTTCATGATCTACACATCCAATAACCTACCCCCAGGTTGTCACTTTTTTTATTTCTACCTTGTGGGTCCTATTCCACATTTTAAGGGATTTAATCCCCATTTTGGACCACTTGGTATCTTTAAACTCAGATCTAGTAAGATCTAGCCATCAGATTGCCTTGAAATTATAGATCCATACTCTCATTTGCTTAAATTACTTGGATCTAAAGTTTGGATGTCATTGGACTTGTCTTGATTCATTTATCCCACTTTTTAGCCTCCTTGGGTAAAGTCGCACCACCTTGGAGATTGGAGTTGGTCCACTTCTAGGACGTGGGTACTTGATATTTTGGTGGATTTGGAACGGGCATAATTCAAAACCTAGGTCTAGTATGTCACTTTGTCAAATCTTGCCTTGGGGATAGCATTCCTTGTTTTAAGGGATTGTGGTCCACTTAGGTCAAACCTTGAATCTCTAGATCTAGACCTATTCATCCATCAAACCTTTAATTGCCCACTTGTCTCATGCAATTGGAGTCATCAACCACAAGTTAACTTCACTTTGACTCCATTATCCCAATTCCCAAGGCACTGGTCTCTCTCCAAGTCAATTTGACTTTCCTAGATTGTTGGATTAACTTGTAGTTTGATCCTTGCTTGGTGGACTAAACCCTTTGATGTCATCATATATCATGATCAAGCTTGTCACTTGTACTAGTTAGCCCCAATTCAACCCCTTAACTACCCTGCATTGGACACGGTTCCCAAGGTAGTGGATTTTCTCACATTGACTAGTACTGTGATCCCGAATCTTATCTTTAAATATTATAAGTCACTCCCACAGCACCAATGAACCAAAGCTATACTCATTGAACCCCTCACTTGTCTTGTGACTTCATCCTAAGGTCTAGGATAAACCATACACCTTACTTCACTTAGAATTAACTTGATTTGGTGTCTTGGTTTTGATCTCTCCTTTCGGGAGTAGATCGGGTCTCCCCCTTTGTTGTCTGGGCTAGATAACATAAAGCGAAGGTTGCCTCGACTGGTGTGACAACCATCCATTAGAGGTCGAGGTGATCGTGGTTGCACCTTTTGAGTTGCCCTTCCCTATTGCCATCCATTAATGGATACATCCATAGGGGTAACTACAGTTTAGGTGATAACAGGTACCTTAATGGCCACGGTTTTGATGCATTGCTACATCAATTTGTCACCAGTTTTAATCCAATGCAATTGGGTCCTTAGTTGAGTTGTCTCTTTGGCTCAACAAACCTCTTTTTAGTGGGTGACAAAGTTTGGTATCTTAGGCTTGTTTGTCCTTGTCACATGGGTAAGAATGGAGCAAATGAGGAATAAACAAAGTTCATTTTTAATAGCCTTACAGTGCTTATGATGCATAATATTTGTCTTAATGAATGTATCCAAGGAAGAAATCCATTTAGCATGTGATAGCGGCCTCCCACTAAGGTATCCAACCCTCTTTTCCATCTAGACTTGGAAGAAGATTCCAAATTATTATAAAATGGTTGATACAATTCTAGGTTTTGAGACGTGACACATTCAAAATGAACATGATTTTGTGAATCCTTGTTTTTTTGACCAAGAGAATGAATGGAAAATAGGTTAAGTGAGAGTGCCCTCCCCCAACACCTAAATATGCCTACTTTCGATGCAATCAAAATAAAAGGTCTTTTGTTTAGTCAACATAGCAAGTGCTCATCTTTTAAGGCCCCGTTTCAAGCCCTTACGAAATTTGGACTAGGTAAACCATAACTCTTCAGAATCTCTGCATCTAAATGTGTTAGGAACTTAGGATATAAAACCCTAGTGTGGCATGTAGAGCATTCACTGTAGCTTTTTCACCCTGAGGTAGTTGAAGGGGCAGTGATCCTTCTTTGTCATCCTTGCGTATTGCATGAAGTTAGGAAATTGATTTGCAACAATACCTCTCCATTGTGGTGAGATTGAGACAATTGGACACTTATTTTGGAACTGCATGTATGTTTAGTATTGTTGGGATTTTGTTTGGGACATTGTGCATCATCTCTTTTTTGGTAAGATCTCTTGGAAATCAACATTGTTAGGTGATGCCAACTCCATTGGTCCTATACATTTCATAGTTCTTGGCATTGTATATTTGTCATGTTATATATTTTGTGTTGTTTTTGTGGTAATTTGTTTTCTATTCCCCGTTTGGGACACCTTGCATCATCTCTTATTTGGTAAGATTTCTTGGAAATCAACATTGTTAGGTGATGCCAACTCCGTTGGTCCCGTACCTTTCATAGTGCTTGGCATTGTATATTTGTCACATCGTATGTTGTCATGTTATTTATTGTGTTGTTTTTGTATTAATGTGTTTTCTATTGCCTATGTTAAGCAACGCCTTCTTATGGAGGTATGTTTAGAGCAGTGTAGTTAGACTCAGACTCTACAAATACTTGGTTGGCTTGGGACTCAGTAGACTCGGCAACTCAGATAAGACTGGACAAATATGAAAAAATACCATATAATGGTATCTTTTGTGCACAAAAAAACATACATAATGACATTTTTAATCCATCTAAGTTATAAAAGCAATTATATGCAGAAATTCATTAGATCATCTCATAAAAATTGATAATACAACATTTGACGCTCAATATTTGTATGCAAAATAGTGAACTGAAAGATGATTCCTTGAACACATTCCAAAATAGTACCAAGTTCAAATAATAACTCAAAACATAACTAGAAAAAAAAAATAGTGTCTCCAAGTCCAAACTCGAGTCTCGTGCATGACTATGAGTAGTAGAACGCCTAGTATAGCCCCTACTAGAGCTAGTGCCAACATCACTAGACTGAAAAATCAATTGTGATGCAGGTGTGTTCGGCATTTCCATTTCAGAAAATGGTACACCAGAGGGACTCTCGGTCTCTTCATCAAGCCAACCCAAATCAGCAGGAGCTTCATCCTCTATTACCCAATAAGAGACTAGATCAATCTAATCCAATAAAATTGGATCCAAATCCTTTGCCTGCAACTGTTTTGTGAGCATCCGAAGGTTGTAGTATATGCAGACCAACTTCTCCAACCTCTCATGCTCCAACCTGTTGCGCTTTTTGGTGTGGATGTGCTTGAATACTAACCAATTGCGCTTACAACCTGAAGCACTACAAGGATGACTCAGGATTCTGATGGTGAATTCCTGTAGTTGTGGTGCCTCGGTGCCATAATCTAACACTAATGGGCTGTTATAAAAAACAAACAAACAAAGATTACTAGTTTTGCATTGTCAAACTTGAAAAATAAAACTAGCAAAATAAAATTTAACGATTTATGAATTGAATCTTACATGGCATTTTCTTCTCTCTGAGACGTTGTGTTGAGCTAAATCCAAACATACCAGATGATTCCTTGTACAAATTTTGCCGCATATTGATTTGGTCTTGAGTCTCTTGATTGGGGTACATCCTCTCAATGCATATCATCGCACCTCTCATCACCTCAAGATCTTTTTGAATTTTAGACCCATCATTGTAGAATATGCTTGGATTGAGATATGCTCCTGCTGTATGCAATGGTGAATGTAGCTGCCTGCCCCACCTGGAATCAATAATATACCATATAGGGAGAGATTTAGATTCATCCCCTTTATAGAAGACCTCGATGGCCTCTTTGGCTATGTCCAGCCCCTCATAAACATACCCAATTGGTGGTTTGTCACCATCGATGATCCTCAACACTTTCACAAGTGGTTTTGTCATGCTAAAAATCTCAGTGACTTCCTCCCATAAACTATCTCTATGAACAGACAAACTCATAGCCATTGCATCTGGTTTTGTGTTGTCCTTATAATGTATCCATTCCCTGCTACTAACCATCTGTCTCAATGCTTGGTACTCATTAAGAAGGCTTTGGAGGGAGAGAAAGTTTGTTGCAAACTGTGTGATAGTAGGGCGATTGAACTCACCTTTTGTCTAAGTTGCCAAGAAACTTGGGTACGGGGACGGGGGCGGGTCTTTCATGTCATAGTCACATTATACATGCATATTTCAGATTTCTTCATAAATTATGAATCATGATTCATAATTCTAAATTCAATGATTAATTGGACAAGGAACATTCACATTGAAAATTTGAAAAATCATAGACTCATAGTAGATTTCAAGTGGAAGACTCGAAGTTACATAAAATTTGATAAATCACTGTATTAGGTAGTTGTAACAAACATTCATATTGTAATTTGAAGGTACACTTGAAATCCGATTTTAAACACCTATTTGTACTACTGTTACAGGCAATAAAAAGTTGCAAATGTATTACTGGGTTGATGTGAGTGTATTTATTAGTATTAAATACATATGTATATTTTTTATGTGCACATTTGGTAGTTCAATTATGTTCCATGAGTGTTGAAAAAAAAACCATAAAAACATTCCTTGTAAATCAATGCAAAATCGGTCTACCAGATTTGGACAATATTCAGTGGAATTTGAACAGTGTTGTAAAGTGCTTGACATAAGTCCTCAACTAGACTCCATACGCAGTTAGCAAAAATTTAGTTCAGATTTGGTTGGGGGTCATTATATTTTCCCCAGTGGATTTGCATTTTGCTAAGTCGGTCGTACCTTGGAGTACCCAAACACGGGGTACGCTGCAACATTTAACCTATATGTACCCCTTTTTTATAATGGCATCTCTGGTATGTGGATCTAATATGGGGTACGACAGGTTAAGACAGGAGACGTACCTTACGCGTACCCAAGTACCTGGTACGTGTATGCATACCCTACCCTCGGGTACAAGTACCCATGCTACATAGCCTTCTGTGTATTCTCTCATAAGGCTCAACACCCAATCATGGTTATAAATGTACTTGGTTATTTGTTTGCACTCATGAACCACATCTTGCACCCACTCCAACTTCCCGATGTCCTCCAAAATCAAATCTATATAGTGGGCAGCACAAGAGATCCAAAAAATAGTAGGGTATTTTGCACAAAGCAATTTACTTGCTGCCACATAATTTGCAGCGTTGTTTGTGATTACTTGGACAACATGTTTGGCCCCTACTTCTTCCACAACCTTTGCTAACAATGTAAATATCAGATTTGCATCTTTCACATGTGAAGATGCATCAACAGATTTCAGGGACATTGTTCCTTTAGGGAAAGCCACAAGAAAATTTATGATTGTTCTAGTCCTCTGATCTGTCCACCCATCTGGCAAGGTTGTGCAACCTGTAAACTCCCATGAGCTTTTAATGCTCTCGAACTGTGCCTTGACAAACTGCAACTCCTCATCTAGATCTTCTCCCTAAGTGCACCATAAGAGGGGCCTTTGTATCCAGAGCTAGCACTAGCAATAACATCTACCATGGGTTGATAAAAAGGATACCTTGCAATGTTGAATAAGATTGTCATGGTACCACAACCTCCTAACTACCATATCTGCCTCCTTCCTTTTCCTTTCATTAAAGCTGTCCAAGGTTGGTCGAGATCCCGAGGTAGTACGAGGAAGGAAGAAAGGTGAGGTGATAGATGGACTTGGTGCAACACTTGGTGCAAAAATTGATGAGCAACTGCTTGGAGGTCCCATTGGAGATCTACCCCTCCCTGCTGCTTCAAACCTCAACCTAGATCTCTTGGCATTTTGTTCTTTGATTCCTTCCAAAGGAATGTGCATTTCCACTGTGACTTCTTCAGTGCAGCCATCACAAGCTACAACATCCTTGCACACAACTCGAGCTAGGTGGTGTTTTAAGCTGTTTATGCCCCCATACATAGTTGTTGGACAGTAGTTGCACTTTACTTGATTGTCTTGCCCTGGGACCACCTGGACACAATGATCCCATGCTTTGTCAAGAGGCCTTCTAGGTCTGCCCTTAGGTGCCATGGATCTGATAGTGGAAAAGGAATAAATTAAAATGAATTTTGTTTATAAATTAAAATGATTTAAAAAAAAAAAATTAAATTTAACTCATTTTTGGCAGGCTTGTGTAGGCAGCCACAAGGGAGCCTATAGGCCTGTAGGTTGTGATGGAAGCCTACACGGGCCTGCCAAAAGCCCATTTTTAAAAAAAATTAATACAAAACTTAAAAACATTAAAAAGTTAAAACAAAAATAAATTAAAACAAAAAAAACCAACTTGAACTTTGTTGATAGTTGAACTTCTAGTTTCCAAATTAGCTATTAAGAAGTTGATGATTGTGTAATTGGAAAGTTTAGATGTGTATGTTCAGAACAATTTTGAAATTGGAAGATGTGCATCAAATTTCCTTAAAAATTCATCTGATATGAATGTTTGAAAATACATTGAGTAGTAGGGCAACGTGAAAACAATCAATACTTGATTATATTCTAAATCAAATAACTTTTTTTCTTAATTTTTAATTTTTACATATTTTTGTTTAGAGGAAAACCTCACAAGATTTGCCCCCACATCTTTCCTAGAATTTGCAGATGGAGGGCGGCTCAACCACCAACCACAATAATAGTTGGTAAACTTGAGGGACTTAACAAATTTGAGCCTATGACCTATGGGCTTCTTGTCAACAAGATGCCTTGGGTAGTTTAGTCGATCGAGCCAACTCTTGGGCTTATATTAACTAATTCTTACAAAAATGGCGTAGTGGATCAGATAGATTAGATTTATGGCAGACACGGATGACAATTGTCCTTTCAACTAATTTGAAGTCTTTAAAGTTAAGACTTCATAACGATGTCCTTAGTCACACTGTGGCTTAGTAGTTGGGATGGGGCATTGTCATGCAGAGTCCAGACAACTCAGTTCTAACCCTGATGGGTTTAGAGTGTGTGTGTTTGTGTGTGAGGGACAGTGTTTAACCGCTTGGAGTTAGTTCCAATCTAAAACATGTTCCACAAGCCAAATTAGTTTAAGTGGATGATAATAGGACACATTATCCTTTTATATTCCATAAAGCAAGTCATTTTAAAGTAGACCCCTTACATAACTCAAATGATTTGGTAACGAGGAATTTTATAGAAGTTGCTAAAATTAGTTCTCCTAAGATCTTTTGGGATGGGGTGCCACCACGTAAACAGGGATAATGCCTTGTGTGTGTGTGAGGGAAGGTGTTTGACCTCTTGGAGTTGGTTTCCCTTTGTCATAAAAGTGATTTAACACATTTCCGACAAGCCAAATTGGTTCAAGTGGATGATAATACGATACTGTAAGTGGACGAGAATAGGACAATTTATATTTTTATAGTTCACGAAGTAAGTCATTTATTAAAGCAGCCCCCTTACGTAATTCAAATGATTTGAATTTGCTAAAGTTCATTCTTTTAAGTTCTTTTTGGGTGGCCACTGCCAAAGATGATTTGCTGCTGAAAGCAACTCCCTTACATAACTCAAATGATTTGTTAATGAAAGATTTTATATAATTTGCTAAAGTTCATTCTTTTAAGATCTTTTGGAGTGGCCGCTGCCAAAGATGATCTGCTGCTGCTCTTTCCATGGTTTACTCAAGAAGACAATCTTGGTCGTTTTCAATCTTTTCTTTTAAAGACTGTTGATGTTTTAGGTGAAAAAGCTTGTTAAATATCCAAGTGGTGCTTCTCTTTTTTGTTTGTGATTGTCATGATGAACATATGTTTGCAAGTGACAGGTTGTTAGAAGAAATGTATCCACTCGGATAGCACTTTCACTTTCTGTAAAGGTTGTTAGATATTTACAAGAAGAAAATTTATGGGGAAATGTATGTGAATTGATCAAGCATAGTGTGTAATTTATCAGAAATCCTTATATATATGTAATTATAGTTAAGGAATGTGGCTTTGCAACATTATTCTAGAATTTTGTAAGTTGCTAAAATTCATTCTCCTAAGATATTTTGGGATGGGGTGCCACCACGTAAACAGGAATAATGCCTTGTGTGTGTGTGAGGGAACGTGTTTGACCTCTTGGAGTTGGTTTCCCTTTCTCATAAAAGTGATTTAACACATTTTCGACAAGCCAAATTGGTTTAAGTGGATGATAATAGGATACTTTATATTTTTATAGTCCACGAAGCCACGAAGCAAGTCGTTTATTAAAGCAGCCCCCTTACATAATTCAATTGATATGAATTTGCTAAAGTTCATTCTTTTAAGATCTTTTGGGGTGGCCACTGCCAAAGATGATTTGCTGCTGAAAGCAACCCCCTTACATAACTCAAATGATTTGTTAATGAAAGCTTTTATATAATTTGCTAAAGTTCATTCTTTTAAGATCTTGTGGGGTGGCTACTGCCAAAGATGATTGCTGCTGCTGCTGCTCTTTCCATGGTTTACTCAAGAAAACAATCTTGGTTGTTTTCAATCTTTTCTTTTAAAGATTGTTGATGTTTTAGGTGAAAAAGCTTGTTAAATATCCATGTGGTGCTCCTCTTTTTTGTTTGTGATTGCCATGGAGAACTTATGTTTGCAAGTGACAGGTTGTTATAAGAAATGTATCCACTCGGATAGCGCTTTCACTTTCTATAATGGTTGTTAGATATTTACAAGAAGAAAATTTATGGGGAGATTTAAGTGAATTGATCAAGCATAGTGCGTAATTTATCAGAAATTGTTATATATATGTAATTATAGTTAAGAAATGTGGCTTTACAACATTATTCTGGAATTTTGTACCTTAACCAATCTTTACTCACTACACATATTTAAGTCCCACTTTTATTTTGGTATTTGCAGAGTAAGGTGTCAGTCTACAGAATGTCTTCTATTCAACATCCAACTCAGCTTGTGAATGCTCGACTGGGACTCCCAGTTAAGTCTGGTAAATGTGAAACATGTGGAACTGAGAAGCTTGATGAATGTGATGGTATGTACTATGCAGTATGGTTGCAAAATTCTCAATCATTTGATCATTCTATCACAATATGTTAATGATTATATTAATTGGCAGAAAACCTTCACTCTAAATGCAGCGTGATTTACTATTTCTAGAAGTTGAAACTGTTTTGCAGGTCATTTTGGACACATTAAACGAATTCTTAGCAAAATATGTTTAAACTGTTTTTGATTGAAGGAGCTAAAGGTAATCATTTGACTAAAGTAGATATGAAAAGATGACATGACAATTTCTATCATTCTTGTTTTGTCATTTCCTTTGTGTTTTTTCTAGATTTTTTATTTTCTTTTGTTTTATTGGAGGAAGGGTAAAGTTATACACATTTAATTGTTATGGAATGATTTAAAGCTCAATTATGTGATTCATAATGATTTCTTTTATCTTGCTTAATGTTTACAAGACATGATAATATATTGCTTCACGTTATTCTAACCAAGATGGCATTCAATGTACATAGGCACATGTGATTTAATTTTTCAAGAAGTGGTAGTGACTACAGATGATGGATGGCGGCTTTCAAAATAAAAATGATATAAATGTCTTTTAAAGTCTATATTTTTATGAACTATGACGTTAACCTCTTTAAAAGAAACAAGAGAGAACACTACCACTAATAGCATACACTTGCGAAACTTCTTAAGGTCGAAAGGAATTGTCATCACCTAGCATGGCCACTTATGAGTGGATCCTATTGAAGAATATGCTTCTCCAATTACTTCTAATGAACCACTAGATATGCATCTCTAAATCTACACGCTGAATGGCATCTCTTGCCTCAATGTACGCAAGCATCATCTTTGAACCCTGTTTGTGACAGATGCATGTGGATGTTTTATCGAGGCATGCTTTGACTTGAAGGCCTTCGTTTTGGCCTTTAGGTAGGCAAGTAGGCACACTCGTTTGCACATTATATTGTCCTTATTCTTTCTCAATGTAAGTAGCTTTTAAAAAAAATAAAATGTTATATTTTCTTACATTTTTTATTGTCATATATAACTTTTGCAATCTGATTTTCTCGTATTTCGAGGCCTAGTATTGAATTGTCTCTCTTTTGAATTTGTAATTATATTTTGGTTAGAGATAATAGACATCTTTGTCTCGTGTTCCTTGAGAATAAAGACAAAGACACCTTCATTAGGGTCAGTATCCCTCATTGAATTGTGGAATCTCTTGCTAGAGACAATGCTACCCAGTGTAAAGTTCTATCAACTAGGAGGCCTCTAGGGTGCTCACTACATCTCTCCTCCTTACGATATCCATCCAACTAAGAGAGAGATTGGTTTCGTTCCTCTTGTTATTCTTGATATGCCATCCGCTAGAAGACCCCTTGTTTCGAGGTGTGTGGAAAGCATGCCCTCGACCTTGTGGGACGTGTCTCCATGGAACATTGGACAATATTTGTTGTCATTCAAGATACTAGGTAGATTGTGTATGTTTGATGGCTCAAGGACTTGTGGATGAGAGAGTGAAGGATCAAGTGCACTATTGTTGAAGTAACTTCCTTGTTGAGAATGGTGATACATGCATGCATTGTTGGATCTAGATTGTTGTGGTTCGAGAACACATTGTTTTTTGCATTGTCTTCATTCAATGCACATTTTTACTTGATGGAAAGCAAGACTTTGTATTACTTTGTCCTCATTAGATTTTAGTTTACAGATACTCGATTGAGTGAAAACACTGTTCATATGTGCCCTTTGGGAGTGAATGAAGATATCCTTATCGCCATTTTTATTGGAGAGCTACATCAATGGTTATCGAGGCTAGGAGGATCAAGGCAAGATGTAGAGCAGTAGAAATTATCTATTCTAAAATGGTCCTTTAATGGTTCCATATCAATCACAATTGGTTGTACCAAAACATAACCATCTTATCCAGACCAAGTAAGTTGTAGAAACTATTTGCAACTTGACTTAAGTAACTTAACCAATCAATGATAGAGTGAGGTTCACAAATCCCCATTTTGTTGTCTTATTTATGCACCACACACTTCTCTTTGATTGTAAGATTTGTATCCAACATGGTTGATTTTTATTTGCCATTCTATTAATTGATTTGATTATTTGTTGACTTGTTAATTGAATTAGAGTCAATGATGTTGAAAAATTTGAACTCTTCTACCATTGACACAAAATATGTGTTTGTTCAGTAAAAACACATTTTCTACATCTCGACAGTGCAATAAAACTTATGTTGAAACATGAGGACTTCAGCCCTTCCCCGAGTTGTAAAGATTTCAACCTATTTGTGTACCTCACCACCCTTCATAGGCCTTTTTACTCTATTGACCAAATTGAACTCCCACAGCTAGCATTTTCTTGTCTTGCTTTTTTGTAGAAACAACTTACACTCAATTTTTTCCGCATGCTATTGTTCTCAAGACTTTTCCACAACAATAAATAATCAAAATAAATCTTCTCTTGCTTAACTTCCTTTCTTTTCTCAATGGAGGAATCTACTCCAATTCCACGTCCTTTTAAACTTTGGTGTGCCCGAACCATAGTCTAATCTCGATTGCTCGAATCAGTTCATATGTGAAGGTTGAATCAGGGTGGTTTTGATCCGTCTGCACCCTCATTTGGTCATCTTATCAATTAATATCAATCATTTATTTTCAATATTTTTTATATATATTGTAGAATTCCTTTGTCATTCTATAATAATAGGAACTGTCTATTACATTTGGTATCAGAGCCATTTATTTGGCCAAATTTTTTGAGTTAATACCTAAAGCTGCCAAATCTAAAAACCAATAATTCCATACATCCGTCCTTGCGGCCGTCAAATTAGTGTTTGTATGATTCATTGAAATTGTGCTCTATTCGTACACTTGTACACATTTTTTGGTTGTACATTCTGTCATCCTCCAATTAGCTACCCGTAGATAGTATGATTCCTCCCCGATACAACCACCAAATTGCAATTTGTACTACGTTCGTATGATTTTAATTCCACTGTAGCTGCCCGTACATTGTACTACCAAGGACAATAATCTTGTAACAATTGCATTAATTAATCCATACAACGGTGATAGATCCATATGATTCTGTACAACCACCACTCAAATTAATTCTTGTTTCTGTTGTTTGTGGCTTCCGCTGTATGCCCATACATCCATACAATTCATTCATAAATTAGTCTGTCGCTATTGTACGACACCACCACTAGCTGCAATGCATGCTTCTGCTGACACAAATCCGTTCAAACATCTTATCAGCTGCCATTCGTTCGTACAACCACCCTTTTTTGTGAGATGTTGCACCTCAACTATTATTTTATCTTTTTTGGCCTTTTATAATTCAAAGTGTCTCGGTTATAAGTGAAGTTATTTAAAAAAAGAATAAATTAAAAACTTAAAAAATAAAAAAAAGGAAAATTAAGTGGGTCCCGCAAGGAAGCCACTACTAAAAAGAGTTATTATGACAGGGTGCAAGAAGATGACCATCTTTAATAAGATAAAGCCAATTATGTGGAGTTGAAGATAGAGTTGGGAAAAAATCGACAAAATTGTGGACAAATTTGACAAGTTATTTGAAGATTCCTGAAGACAATGGCTAGAATTAATAAAGAATGCAAATATTTGCTTCAAATGCAATAAGAGATTGATTCCAAGACATCTATGGGAGTTAAAATCCAATAAGGATAAGGTGTAAATAATAATTAATGAACACAGAGGAGGGATTGACCAACCAACTGAAAGTTGAGTTGAGTTATCGATAGAACTTGAAACTTACGAAAATTCAGCAGTAACTTCGAACTCATCGACCACAATTGATGAAAGAGGTCAGGGTAGAACGAGTCAACCCAATATATTTAAGACCAAAATAACAACTATTGAAAAAGTATCACTAGCATCAATCTCATGCACACTACCAAATATGAATGAAAATGATGTGTCTAAAAAATGAATTATAAGTCTATTTATTGAAAGGAGCAAATACAAGAACCACCTAGAAAGTATACTCAACCCATATCAAGAAGATTGACAAGATCTAGGTCCCAATATAAGGGCAAAGCAAGCCTACAGTTCCAATTGCAACCATGACTGCGAAATCATAACCCAAGATGTTGAAGCTTAAAGGAATCATAAAAAATAGAAGCATAATGATACTTGTATATTCTGGCAGTACTCATAATTGTATAGACATCAATGTTGCTAAACAACTAAACCTTTTTGTGTACTCCACCAGGGAGCTCACACTTACGGTCACTAATGGACAAAAGTTCAAGGAAGTAGGAAGATGTTATAAAGTCTCAGTTCAGATACAAGAACTAGAACTACAAACAAGACTCTATGCTCTACCACTCGAAGAAATGGATATGGTACTAGGTTTGGAATGGTTGATGCAGTTGGTCACATATTCCACCAACCTTGAAGAACAATTCATGGAGTTTATGTAACATCCCCCTCGCCCTATCCGACCATCGGGAGGGGACGTTGGCCAAACCTGGGCTTTCAAATTTTACCCCAAGTCCATAATACATTTTTCCAACAAATAAAATGTGTGCAGAACATAAATAAACTTGCACAACGGAATTAAAAACCTTTCCACACACATCTACCATTCAATTACACAATCACAACATACATGCATGAAATAAAAATGCATCAGAATCAAACGCATAAGATTACTTATCTTTATCCAACGCAAATCCAAGCAATTGGCTGTGTAAGAGCGCTTTTCCACCCAACCATAGAACTTGTCCAACCTGTACTATTTCAGCTCCCAAGTTCACCCCCAAGCTGGGCTATGAGTCCACCAAGGCGAAGGAAACACATATGGGCTTCTATCTCTCATCCCACAACCCGTTCTGCTCTCTGTGCTTTGTCAAATGCTCATACAGAGCTCTTCAAGGGTCTCACTCAGCTCTCCCAGCCTTGGCTGGTGACTTCTCAAGCACCTACGAGCAGCATAACTCTATGGGTAAGGTTCCTAGCTTGCCCAACCTCTTGCTCACATACAACCAATGAATTTCCCTCCCCAAAAACGCAGCTCTGCCCTCTAATTCGGATTTCTGGGTTTAGCAAACAGTCTAGTCACGGACATGAACAACAATGGGAAACTCTCCGTAGTGTAACAACATGCCTGACTGGGAATAAGAATGGAATGGAATGCCCTCCAAAGAGTGTTGACTCCAAGGATTTGAGGTAAGAGTGAAAAGATAGTTGACATGTCTTCTGACCATAGAAGAAATAGGACAACTGACAGCTGACATAATTGTCACAGCCCCATGCTTCAATAACTACAAGAAGTGACTTTTCCCAGTAACCCCACACGTGCCTTAATGATTGGATAAATAGTCAAAGGAGGAGATAATTGGCTTATTCTCATCACATGGCAGAATTTAGGTGTGAGTTCTAAGGTTGACACATGGCAGCATAGGATTGGGTTTCCCATAAGCCCCCTTCCTCTTCCCCTCTGGTGGAATCATAGCCCCTTTGGTGCTCTTTACACAACGATTGTTGGACCATTTTATTATTTATGCACATAATATTTACATATACTCTAAATTGACATAAAATCCAACCAAACACTCCAAACATCACACATGTCTATCCATTCACTAGTCGGGCCTTGGCCTTGAGCTCCGCACTAGGAATTCACACCAGCATATTTTCATCATTTACATTTTAATGCAATGGGGTCAAAATCGGGATATTACAGTTTAACTGGGAAGTCAACATTATAAATGATATGGTGTTGAAGGGCCCACTCTCAAGAAAGGTGAATTACAGCTAAATAAAAAAGTGCAAGAAGTACATACAAAGTTACGAACATTCAACAACGGAAGCAAGTCAAGTATGTACCAAAGAAGCATCAAGGTTTTGCGATAGACAACCAGATCAAACGACTTCAAGATATGATTCAAACAATACAAAGGAACTGTTATCACACAACTTGTAGTTGTCCCTAAAGGTATCCCATCCGAGATGGCAAAGGTGTTGGACAACTAAAGAGGTCACCCAAGAGATGCCACGGTTCCCAATGCAAGCTGGGTGTCACAATAACCAAGGCACTCTTCACTTTAGATCAAGACTAATCATGATCAAGGGGGGGACCCTAGCCAATCAATGAAAACTAGCTAACCCAAAGACTCCTAGGGAAATGTGTAAAATGAAAGAAGGAGATCAATGGTGAGTTAGATCCGTGAAGATTAAGTGGACCCAAGGGTTAAGGTATGATTGAATAGGCTTAAAGAGTGACAAATGATTCAACCAATGAAAGACAAGGGCCACTTCTGTCACCAACTTAGAGCCGAGACGCAAAACAAACATGGATGCAATCCTTTATGATTTGAGATTCTTCTTTTCACTAGAGAAGTGTTCATCCTTTATGCAAGCTCACTGTTGAGAATTTAACCATATAAGTTAAGAAAAAGAAACCATTGCAGCATTTCGCTGAGTTCCTGGTTCTCAGGATGGTAGTGGAATCTAGTGTTGTAAAGAGGTTGTTGTTGTGCTCATGATAGTGCAGGAATCAACATTGTCACCTCTGTTTGGTGTAAGCTTCCTCATAACTGCTATGTAATTTGAAGCAATGCTTAGTGGTTTAAATGTTATGATGATCTAATGTACTCTACTAAGAGATTGTCTCAGCTAGTATTTGTTCTTAAAAATTCTGAAATATGTGTTTATTCTACAAGGTACCATTTTCATCCTTTCTAATGTTGCTTATTTGAAACTTGCAGCAGAAAGAGCCAATTCGACAACTTAAGGTTAAATATGGGGTTTGACAAGGAGCTAAGGTCGAGTAAGAGGCATAGAGCTGAACTGATATCCTCAGATATTCTGTTGATAAACTGCCAGTTACCTAACCAATCCACTACACATGAAGGACAACATCATTCAGAATCTGTTAAAAGGAGGATGCCTGATTGCAAGACAGGTGTAAGCCATTAAAATAATGATATCGAAGATGAAAGGAAGAGTTCCACTAGAAAAATATGTGGTGAAAAGTCTAAAGCTCCATTTGGAAGGCAAAATTCTAGTACAATAAAAGGTAATCAAGGGAATGAAACTAATGGAAAGACAGAGATCATGGAAATGAATCTTGTTAAACAAGAAATGGGAATAGGAAATGAATATGCATCTGATGAACTGTCTCCTGAGCAGAAGCCATTTCCTGTTGTGAAACCTCAGAAGAGTAAAATGCTTGTTTCATCACTGGAAGAGGTTTCTAATGCATCCTTTGATCATCTAAACTCCGAGAGTAGTGAGGAAAAGCTGTTGAAGTATAAAATGCAATTATATGAACTGGAAGAATTTGTAGCTAATCAAGGTGAAACTCTTGGTCCTGGCTGGAAAGTACAAATATCTCGCAAGTTCACTTATTTCATATCACCTGACAAGAAAATATCCAATTCAATGATGTCTGTTGCAAAACACCTTAAAAAAAGAAAAGATTCAAAGGGAAAGGAAATAAGTTAGGTAAAGAAGAACCAAATGGCGGTCTGTCTACAGCTTCTGTTTGTTTGAATACCAGTGGCCCCGAAGGAGAAGCCGTGCTTGGAAATTTGGCAGTGGATCAGTTTCCCGAGAGTAATGATCTGGATGCTAGACAATCTTCAGTAGTCAGAGGTTTTAGAAGGCAACAAGAAGAGACGACCTCTGTTATAGCAGAGCAAGGACCAAAAGTGGTGGCAATTCGATTGTAGGGGTATGTCCAAACATTATTGTAATGTTGAAATAATTATATCTTGTAGAATCTAGAAAGAATACCTAGTTTCCTTTCTGGCATTTTTTTTTGGAGTCAGTTGAAGGGGTGGTGGGAAAGGGAAGGGGAAAATTTTAAAGATTGCATCAAAATACAAAATTGGCATCGCAATTATTTTATTATCAACCATTTATTAGTGATACTCATTTGAATAATCACAAGAATGTGCAATGCAAGACATTTTGTTGATGTGAATTTAGTCAGTTTTATTTTCATATTAGGACACATCCTTTTATTGATATATGTTGTAAGATTGAATTACACACAGTTAATCAACGATTACTGTGCGTTGCATGGATAGCTCGATGGTGCAGAACGACTGGTTATCCAGTTCATAAGTTGAACGACGGAGATTGGGCATGGTTGTGATCGACGGTTGGGGGACCACATCGCAGTCAACAAGTTCGTACACTGAATCGTTTATTATCTATTGAGATGGGCCCTGGTTCATATGTCTATGGTCATGTGCGCAAAGACTGAGTTTCTTGATCAGTTTTATGGTGGTTGCGATGAAGGCTTAGAGCTTAGGTAAGGGTCTTATGAGGTCCACCAAGGATTTGATGTGCAAAAGGGCTAAGTGTCGAGGAATGAAGGCTTAAAACATAAACGAAGTGAGCGCTATATCCATAAGGCGCTAATGTTTTAGTGGGAAGAATGGCGGTGGCTGCTAAATATGGAGGAGTAGCATTAGTCATAGTTACTAATCCAACTCTGTTTTATACACTGTTTTATGTTTAAAAGAGTAGGCCCGAGAGGCTCATTGTTATTGGTTTTTGGCATTTATTGAAGAGGTGCTTAGCCTAGACGTAAAATATTGCTTATCTACACTCGAATGATCCTCGTATGATTGGCCTTGGAAGGAGATAGTCTATCACATTTTAAGCCCTGCAAACATTAAGAAAAGTCGTTCACACAACAACAAATAGAAAACCATTCACAGAAGCCATGAAAAGCAGCCATTCACAAACTGCACGACATTTACTTATGCAACTTAGAGATTGCACATGCAGGCTTGGAAATTTAACACTTCCTAGATTAAGATTTGATTGACAGTAGTTTACATGTGCTCTGGAAGCAACCACAATGGCCCTTGTAAGGCAAGCATAATTACATATATAATTGATCTCTTTGTATACTATATTATGCTTGGTACGATCGATTCAACTGCTCTTAAACTACTCTACTGCTCAATTGGTCCTGCTCACCTGTATACTTGATGGATTTGCTTTCTGGGGCCGTTAAAGAGGTAGCCATCTTCTCACGATACTCAAGGAAGGAGAAGTGATTCCTTAATCAAACCATCACCACTAAACGTGCCTTGCTCTTAGGGAAGGGAAGGAAGACCTGAGAAAGCGCAGACATATTGACTTGGGTTGGGTGGGAGAGCTAGCCAGCTGGGGAGAGGATGGAAGCAGGAAGAAAAGTAAGATGAGGCCGAGGCTGAAAAACCAACTGTCTCCTCGATCTAGGCGAAGTGATGGCTTTAAAACCAACCGTCTCCACTGCCATCTTTGGCTTTGTTCCTATACTCTTTGCGGCTCACACCTTTGTGGGTTTTCCATCTCGATCTACAACAACTGGGACTCTGCGATTGGATATGGCTATGTCCCTGATTCTGCAGACCTTCTGCCCGGATCCATATGTGTAATTGCACCATGACGGCCAGTCAGCGACGTGCGATGCAACAAGTACAATGGAATAATGCTCCGAAATGAAGTAGACTCTCTTTATCGGTTATGTATGGGGACTTATCCTCTCGGCAGTGATGTGCTCCTTCTCTCATCTGCCCCCCACCCAATAAATACTAAGGTCCTTATATATTCTCTCGATTATCTTGTGAACACAAACACAGAGAAAGTTCAAAGAAGAAATTATGTTCACTCACAGGGAAAGGCCACAATCTTGATATCAAGCAGTGGAATGGCCGTTTTGGTAGAGCAATGACTACAATTTTCAATAGCTAATCATTGCCCTCCTAGACTCGAGAGAGCCCTCACGGCGTTTGCACCCTCTGCTCCGTCTCCAACTGTCATCCGAAGAACCCGGCCCACTGTCATCTGAAAAACCCGGTCGCCGAAGTGCGGGTCCCCACGCCGTCGAGACACTGACACAAAATCGGGATTTTGCAGACAGATATCCCCACGTCAACCTGCAGTTATTGCATGGAGATTTTGAACATTGAGAAAAGAATGGAGTAGCTCCTACGACTTGTGACTTCCGCTCCCTTCTGTGAACGCTGCCCTCCCTTTGCACACCGAAATCGGTGATCTTCTCCCTTCTGCACTCCTGCCCCTGCAAGAACTCGAACACAGCGGAGTAGGAAGGGTATGATTCCTTCCAACTACAGACCCAAAAGTTTTCAAACTAAACTTGCATAGGTGTTCAATTTCATTGCAAGTATGCATTTGAAGACATTTGAAAACTTTATATCTCTATTGATGATGCACTGCTGGCAGCATTTGATATCTCTATGGATGATGCGCCACTGACTACATTTGTGTAGCTAATGCAACCCCCGTGCTGTTTCAATTGCTCCCTTATACCTAATTGATCATTCCAGCACCATAGCCTTGGTGCCTGTTTGTCAAAGATGAATGTACTTTGGATTTAGACCTCTAATGCTCTATTTGTCCACACAATATGGAAATCAAATTGGAGTTTCAGTAATTGACTCGAACATGAGATAAGCTCTTAGATCTAAACAAAGCTTCACGCTGCCAGTCCATGACGACGAGCAAGTTTAGAAGCTGTAAAAGAAAACTCAAGCTCAAACAAGTTGTCAAATAGTTTATTAACCATATCCAAGGCCTTAATTTATTCCTAATCATAACAAAAATTAAAAAGAGGTGCAACATTCTGTTTTCAGAAACCTCTTATTATTTGGTTGAAGCTGGATCTATCGTTAACAAAAATAAAAAAGGAGTGCATCATTCTTTTTTGAGAAACCTCTTATTATTTGGTTGAAGCGGGATCTATCTTTAACAAAAATAAAAACGGAGTAAATCATTCTTTTTTGAGAAACCTCTTATTACTTGGTTGAAATTGGATCTATCGTTTTTCCAGAAACCTCTTATTATGTTGTTAATGATTTCACTGGTATTCATTTTTGAAAAGCTGGAGACACAGTGTACAGAGTCTTATTCTCAACGTTGAGAATAAAACTCTTTACTCTGTATCTCTAGTTTTGCAGAAACCTCTTATTACTTGGCTAAATCTGGATCTAAATTCAATTTAGGTATTGTACACTTGAGACACTTTATAGTTTATTCTATAATGCCCTGCTGAATAAAATCTACTGAATAAAATCTGCTAAATAAAATCTGCATGGTTGTTGTAAACTGTTTACAGAACAAGGATGGCTATATTTACAGGTAAGCTCATTACTTTGATTATATTTTTCATTTTAACATTTATCCTCAATTTTTAGTGGAAAAATGATAAGGATTTACAACAAAACGGGTGGCATGGCCCTCGTATGATGGAATATTTACAATCTGATGTTTATATGATCCTAGGATTGTTTTGATAGTTGAAAGTTGTCAAGAACTATTACAATTTGTTGATTAATTGTCTTGCATTGAATTGATTTATCAACCACAGAGCTCTGGAGCAACTTTTGTGGCCTCTCAAATCCATCGTTCCCTGCTCAAAACTGTGAAGAGAGTTGCGGTTTCCCCCTATCTATCAACTCAGATTTACTACACACCTTCCATTTGTCCTCGTGTAGCAAACATGCTTTGATCAGAATCATACATTTAGTCTTCTTGCTAGCATTTTGGTCCATTGTTCTCATCAAATGGATAAGGCGTACGAGCATACTAAGAAATGTGAAACCTCAAAAGCCATTCCACATATGTGTTGCAGTGAGAAATACTATTTTGGGTGCGATCTGTCACTCTGTCAGTTTTCTAGGCTTTGGTTTGCTGTCACTGGAACAATCTGGCGAGGACTGGGTTCTATGCCTTTCTAAAAATACTTACCCTGTCTTCTAAACCACTTGTTATGTATGCCTTTTATTGGATTTTCAGAAGGTAGACAATCAATCAAATATGAAGGTTTTGTTTTGGTAGGAGCACTCTTTATTGCCAAAGTCATATAGAGTCCTTATCTCAAAGGCAATGGTATTTTGGCACTAGACGGATTGGTCTACAAATGCGCTCTTCACTCATTTCAGCAATCTATCAAAAACAACTAAAGTTGTCCAATGAAGCTAAATAGGTGCATACAGCAAGAGAAATCATGAATTATATGGCGATAGATGCTTATCGTATTGGGGAAATTCCCTTCTGCTTTCATCAGACTTGGACAACAGTACTCAAGCTCATATTTGCTTTAGGCATCCTCTTCCATGCAATTGGATGGGCCACACTTTCAACCTTGGCAGTTATCAGCATTACCGTGCTTTGTAACTCTCCATTAGAAAAGTTACAACATAAGTTTCAAATTGAACTCATGTCAGCCCAGGATCAGTGGTTAAGGGCTAAGTCACCGGATTCGGCGATTTTCTGCCTTGAAAATCGAAAATCGCCGAATTTCTGTGACAGCCGAACTTGTTCGTTGAAATTCGCCGAATCTGAAGGGCGATTTCGTATTTTTTGCTGGGCGAATTAAATCGGCGTGTATTCGGCGAATATGTTTAAAATCGGCAAAAAATCGTTTTTAGAAATCAGTTTATGGGGCTCGCGTAACCCTAGTTTCCTATACCTCCATGCGAAGTTATCTTCGCTGCTAATTATGTGCGTTCCACTTGCTACGCCTGTCGTTGCCGTCGTTTTGCTGTAGCCTCTCTCTGCGTGCGAACTCGAAGCCATCCATCCCGATCCGGCAGCTGTTTGCATATTGCAACTTCAACGTGACAATGAGAGGGCCGCCGACTGCTGCGTTGCAACTTCAATGTGATAGTGAGAGGGTCGAGACTCCGGAGTCCAAGTCGAGTCACGAGTCACGAGTGCTGGCGTGGCTGCTATGTTGCATTGTGCAGTTGAATGCTTGGAGGGCCGCGTGAGCAGTCTGCAGACTTGGAGTGCAGAGTCTCCCGATTTAACATTGGAGTGAGGGAAATATTTTAGTGAAGTTTCTTTTAGTTTTAAATATTATGCATCAATAAAGAAGTCAATTAATAAATAGACAAATGAAAATTATTTCCGGTACATAAGTTTTTTCAATAAAAATATTGATTATAAAACTTTAAAAAAATTACTTTATTTTAAAATCATCAAAATCTCAAAAATTAAAATCTTTTATCTAATTAAAAAATAAACTTATAAAATAAAATTTATCCACTTATTAATTCACACATTATAACATTATAGAACATCATAACATTAATTCACACATTATAACATTATAGAACATCATAACATTATAGAACATCATAACATTAACATTATAGAACATCGACCTATCACATTAATAAACTCAATCATATGATTAGCAAGATGATAATTTATTACATTACTCACCTCGAAAATTTTCATATATTTTTTAATTTCCATATTTTATAGTCATTCAAACTTAATGCCGAATTTTATGCCGATTTTTATCGCCAAAATTTCAAGTGCTGATTTTTTGCGGAATTTCAAGGTCATCGAATTCGAACACGAACTCAAACCAGGTGACTTAGGTTAAGGGCCACCACAAAAGCTTTGGTGCATATATATGGAGATTAATTTTAAACAAGGCCAAAAATTGGCAATTTGTGGAGAAGTTGGATGAGGAAAATCAACTCTTTTAGCTGCAATATTTGGAGAAGTACCAAAGTTGAGGGGCAGTGCAAGTAAGAATTATTTACCCCCTTACCCTAACATTGTTAACCTTTTAAATTGATGGATTCTCTTTCTCATGTTCTCAACCCTACTTCTGCAGTTGCAAGTTTGTGGCACTCTTGCATATGTTTCTTGGACTGCATGGATTCAAAATGGAACAGTACGAGACATCATACTATTTGGGCATCCCATGGACAAGCAGAAATATTAGGAAGCTATCCTAAAGTATTCGCTGGATAAAGACCTCCAGAATCTTCCCTTTGGTGATCAAACTGAAATAGGAGAAAGAGGTGTCAATCTCAGTGGTGGCCAAAAACAACGGATACAGCTTGCCTGTGCTTTATATCAAGATTCTGATATTTATCTTTTGGATGATCCTTTCAATGTTGTTTATGCTCATGCTGCTAATAGCTTGTTTAAGGTTAATATCGTGATTTCCTTTTGATATAAAGATTTTCAGATTATTATGTGCCTAGCACTTTTGTATGTTGCCCCTTTCTATAGTAATGATTTTCGTTTTGTCCAAATTTCTGATATGCTATTAATCATAGATTTTGATGTGTAGGAATACATAATGGGAGCACTGTCAAAAAAGACAGTAATCCTTGTAACACACCAAGTTGATTTTCTCCCTGCATTTGATGCTATTCTAGTTAGGAAACAGTTGTCCTAGTCTTGAAATATGTTTGTTTGCTCGTATGCAACTTTTTGACAACGTTTTTCAATGGATGGCACATGATTATAATTCTTGTAATTTTGACATATTTAATGTTGATAGTTTTGGCAAATTTTCTTTGAATTTCTACACTAAAATCTCTCTTTTGCAGTTGATGTTGGATGGGGAGATTCATCAAGCTGGGCAATATCAGGAACTACTGGTCTCAAGTGAGGCATTTAGGGAGCTTGTGAATGCACACAAGAACACTGTTTCTCAGCAAATCAGTAGTTGATTCAACGTCTGGAGGTATTGAGTGCAATTGTTCTTTGCTCCTCTGTTCTTTCCCTGGTCCTGCTCCCAAAGGGTACTATCAATCATGGTTTGCACAATAAAACTAAAGGTTAACTGTGGGAGATTCTGCTATTACTGGATGTTTATTTGTATAAGTCTTAAGATAATCATGCCTAACAATTTGAACTGGTGCAGGTTTTGTTAGGATAGCCATATCTTATGGTGTTTCATTGGACATATCATTGGTATTTAGTATTTAAAACCAAGGCACACTAGCAAACTACATTGTGTCTATAGAACGCATCAAACAGTACATGCACATTCCTAGCGAGGCACCAGTAGTTATAGAAGATCTCAGGCCACCAGCTAATTGGCCCTCACATGGGAAGGTGGAATTACAAGAATCAAAGGTGCCTAAGTTCTTCTTTTTGACAAGATAACTGGTTAACAATATTATTTTTTGTATTGAAATTTGCATGGTTATTGATGATTGCAGTCAAATATATTCGTTATGTGTGCATATTAGATATAGATCCAACAACGCCCTTGGTCTTGGACATTACATGTATATTTGAAGGAGGGAAAAAGATTGGCATTGTTGGTTGAACAAGAAGTGGGAAGACCACTCTCATTAGTGCTATACTCTCATTAGAACAAGAAGTGGGAAGACCACGTTGGAGGCCAACCATACTTACTGATAAGCATATATGTGGAAATGAACCTTTCCACAAGCAAGCTGGAGAAGAGGATGCAAGTCAAATGAAATATTTCCATGAGATCTCCAGTATCGATCAGATATATGTCTTTGCACTTTTTCATCGAAGCTTTAGTTTTGAATTCATTTGTTTTGCAGCGTCTGTACCGTTTTCAATCAAAATTTTATTTTGGAGATTTTAAAGTTGTAATCATGCCCATATTTTCAGATATCAATGTCCCCATTGACAATTGAGGATTTCAACCTTTTTGCTTCACCAAGAAAACTTTGTAGGACTTTACAACAACAGTCTTCCTCTGAATCTTCAAGTGTGAAAGGGCATGCTAGCAAACAATGTGAAAATGACAAGTTGGACACTTCAAGCGACGAAGACTCGAGTGAAGCAGATGGCCTGACTTCCAACCATACTAATTATGAACCAAGTAAGAGAATGCAAGGGAAGCTGACTGTTTCTCTGAAAGGTGGGGCATTGCCAACTGTCCAAAGAACTGAATCTATGTCATCAACTTTTTTTAGTCATATTTGCATGGATGAAATCCCAGAACCACAATTAGCAAACGTCATGCGAGTACATTCCCTTGAAAGAAGTGCTGGACAAAGAGATGCCAGCCTAAAAGCAAAGAGCCTTACGGTTATTTTGAGATCCATCTTTGCTGTGTTGTTTTTTTCTGCACTTCTGATGATTGTAAAGCACTTGAAAACACAGGAGGAACACCATCTCTTGGTTCAAACATAGAAGACTGCATGAAGATTTTCGGACAGATTCTCTGTATTAGCAGATTCAAAGTCTGCTTAGTCTCTGTTTCTGTGCAATTTGTTAGGACACATTGTACCTTATTGATGTTCTTCTCATCTCTAATGAGAGGCCAATAGAAAAGGTTTATGGCATGCTTGTTATTTCATTGATATAATTGATTCATGATTTTCAGTATTTCCAAAATACTCCTTTCAAATTTCTATTTAATAAAAGGTATAAAGCACATCATAGAAAATGGCAGCAAAGGCACATTGCCAAGAAGTTGCAAAAACTTCAGAATTGGTGGTGTGTACTACAAGTCCAAAATGCTCTAAAAACAGTTGTGACCCCTATTAATGGAGAATGACACAAACAATATTAAACATAAAGCATTAACCCTTGGTCAGCTAGGAAGCTCATTGCAAAAATTCCACTTGTGCATTGTAATGGTGGAATGTAGAATAGTTACTTAATTCAGTCAGTCAATCTTGAATCATGAAATATGGTTTGTAGTTTATATGTCTTGGACTTGATGATTAGCATATATGTTATTTTATTTTTTAAATGGGGAGGGATTTCTGAGATTGTATTATCAAGCTTTCATGTCCATTACTGCATGAATAGCTGAGGAAAGCCTGCTAGTAAATGTTGATTATTTAAAAGAATTAAGAGTCAGGACACTTCATCATCTTCTGCAATATGGTGGCAATGAAGTACATTTGAGTTTAGCATTAGATATCAGAAACACAGATTATACATTTATATAAAATTATACAAATTATATTGGGACTTTTATTTCACATATGTTATCCATGCTACAAATCGCAATTAAGTGCCTGGAGTAAAAGAAAATTTTGGATTATAGTTCACAAAGGCCAACCATATATGCATGTGATGCAGGATCAAAAGATCTAGGAGTTTGTTATAGAGATATCCCAATATGTTTTAGTGAGCCATTAAGAGGATAGACTTGAGTTTCTATATTTAGAAATCAGTTGCAAAATTGCAACAGTTTGTTAGTGAGCTGGAAGTAACATTGCCAAGCAGAAATTTGCAAGCCGGTGGGCATTTCAAGGTTCAGCTTGTTAAGTTAGTTAGTCTGAGGGTCGATTGATCACACACATAGTAGAAGTAGGTCGGGGTTTCAAAAGTATGTACAATTTTTTTTATGAATGAGGAAAAGATAAATTCCTGCTATCTCTGGTGTTGGTGATTCATTGTGCTTACTTATGTGTTATGAATGCATGAGAATCAAATAGTAATCTTATTTGAATTCTATACATAACCTGATAAAAATGCAGAGTAGTTCTATAATTGTGTGATTGTATATTGATTGATTGTGTGTCTTGGTTGTGGCAAATAAAGTTACACTTAAAATGCTACGGGGATTACAAACTCACCATAGGTTCATAGACAATGTTGTTAGCACCTGGTCCATCAACATAACATAAGGATATTAAAGGCCCTGTTAAATAAGTAAATAATTGTTTTGATATGGTTGTATTCCCCTATGCCAAGCAACTGTTCAAGGTGATTGGCATTATTGCAAATAAAGTGGATGATTCGATTGCAAATTCATTTAAAGTATGGGTTCCAAGATATGACACTTCTCCTTTACATGATTTAGTTTGTGTAAGCAACATCTACAAAACATGTCTGATATGACTCTTCTCTTTATAGCTTGTTGTGGCAATTCTCTGGAAGAATTCAAATTGAAGAGTGAGATTGAGGATAGAGATTGGTATCTTTCCCATCCATTTCCACCAATCAATAATTTCCCAAGGATTATGGTTTGAAAAATGAGAGGACCCAATTGGTAATTTTGTCCAAAAACGTTTCATCTCTGAAAGACAATGTGTATGTGCTTGCATATAAAGTTTTAGACATGAACATCAAGAGTATGGGTTTTAAGGAAAACATGAAAGCTTTGCAAACAAATTGAAGATTGGCTTGCATACTTGGAGTCTCAAGATTTAAAGGCATGATGAGTCTCAGTTGATAACTTGGAAGAGAAAATGGAATATGAATGGGGATCAGATGCTGAAAACAATGAAGATGTCAGCGACAATTTAACATAATCAACACAAATAACTAGTCAATAAAGATGATAATGAGGGGTGCTCCTGCCAATGCATGTGGAGTGGAAGTAATCAGAGGGTTCAAATTAAGTTGATACCCTTATAGCCAGGGCCTTTCTTCTCATCTTCTGAGTGAAGTCCTGAGAGTGTGAACCGTCACGATTGAAATTTCTAAATGGCCAGTGCAGACTTCCCAAGCCACAGTGAGAGTATGTAGGTGCCTAATAAGCACACGATTAAGTTGGATCCATGAGCTTTGACAACAACTCAAAATCATAACCAAAATTGAATGGAGTGAAATTTTTTCCTTTATTTTATTACTCTTTTACTTTTATCTATTGGTTTGGATGTCTGGCCTTGAGGTAAAAGATTGATAAGAAATTGTATATCTGGCCTCGATGTAAAAGATTGATAAAAAGCAAAAGCCTGTGCTGATTCATTTTTTTCTTTCTTTTGTGAACTTTATATAAACAGTGTAATCCAGTTATTCAGTTATATATTGTGCATGTTACAAGTCTTCATTTTTTTTATAGAGATTTCCTTATGTATTTTAATTTATTTCTTGCTTTTTAACTCTTGAGCTATGGTTGAATTCCACCCAACAACTTTGATCCAAAGTATTTTGGAAATCATTGTCATTCTTAGAGAGTGTCATCAAATTCATATTCCAATACAGTAGATAGTGAGGCCTTACTAAACGTTGCAAGTTTAGATGCTTTCTCTCATGCACTTGAATGGTCTCTTTCAATCAACAAACAAAAAATAACAATACGTTAGTGATGGAAATTATGTGGACTTAGTATCACATGTAATGTTTATTCTATAGCTTAGTGCCCACTAGATAAATCTAGTTTCCTCCAAGCTTATAATAAATATTCTCCCATGAGACAAGCATGCAATTCCCAATGTGATCTTCTGGTAACCAAGAATCTTCAAGGTTTGATGATGTTTCGGTTTCCTCCATTTCAGGGACATAATAATTTGAAAACCTTTATATCAAAATGAAATCACTATATTAACCTTAAACAAGTTACTAGCAGTATGAGCATCAACAACACTGAAAGGATCATCCAAAAGATAAATATCAGAATCTTGATATAAAACGCAGGCAATTTGTATCCGTTGTTTCTAACTACCATTGAGATTGACACCTCTTTCTCCTATTTAAGTCTGATCACCAAAGGTAAGATTCTAGAGGTCCTTATCTAGCGAAGACTTTAGGATAACTTCCTGATATTTCTGCTTGTCCATGGGATGCCTAAATAGTATGTTAACTCGTACGGTTACAATTTGAATCCATGCAGTCTGAGAAACATATGCAAGAGCGCCACAGACTTGCAACTGCAAAAGAAGGGTTGAGAGCATGAGAAAGAGAATCCATCGCAAGGGATTCAATTTAAAAATGTAGGGGATTCCGTTTGCGGGAAGATGGGGTGCGGGCATTCAAAAAAATCTCCGTTTAAAAATGCATTAATGTTGACGCCGATGAGCTGACAGATCTAGATGAGCGGACGAACCTGTCAGCCCAAGGCGGCGGAGGGTAGATGGGGTCTCCAGTCTTGATGGGCCCGCAATCTTTGAGAGAAACGTCGACGAACATAAAAGGGAATGGAGTAAACGGCGGGAGGAAAACGCCGTGAGGTGGCTCGACTCTCAACGATGCAAATCGTCGAGAGAATAGCCCACTCCTTTGTGTTCTTATCTTACCGTCAAAGAACGTTATGCCTAAAGTTGTGGCCTTCAATAATGAAGTTTTAATGAGAATTAACCCTTAATAATAAAATTTTAATTATAAATTACTCTTTCATAAAGTTTTAAGTTAAAACTACCCTTTTAACTCATGGTTATTTTAAAATTTACTATGATCTTTCTGAAATTTTATATGCATACATTGATAGATTAAAACATTTGTATTCTAAATACGATTATCTATTCAACCTTTATAATTTCACTTTGATTTTATGGCTTCTTTATGAAAGTCATCTAGTAAAATATTAAAATGGAATATGTAAAAAGTCTTGATGTGAGTTATAGAAAATTTATTATTTTAATTTCAAACTACAAAAGATATACAAAATACAATAAATCTTCCTTAAAACTACAAAAATAAAAACTAATAGAACAAAATAATAAAAAAACAAATACAATTTCCTATAAAAAAACAGTTTAAAAAAATCAGAACAATTTTAAATTTATCAAAAGCTAAAAGATATCTTACTGTAAATTGTAATCAGCTAATGTCAAGGGACATTAATCTACTCCTTTGCCATCGAAGGAGATCACCTTGAAGCTGTTTGCAAGTCAAAGTTGGGAGTCAGGGAAGGAGATCACCTTGAAGTTGTCTGCAAGTCAAAGTTGGGAGTCAGGGAAGGAGATCACCTTGAAGCTGTCTGCAAGTCAAAGTTGGGAGTCAAGGACTTTCGCCTGATCAAGTGATTCTGAAGTTCAATCATAGTCTGGAAAACTATGACTTTCCCATTAATCCGACCAAGCTTATGAGATTCCTCGTTAGATAAACTTTTTTATACTACTATCTTTATTCAAGTGCCTGACCTCTCCTCTCATAGGATTAGCACTTTCAGTATTGATTCGCCCGACTCCTCCTTGCTTGTATTGATCGCTTTGGGCAAACTCTATCTCTATTTCCCTAATGAGAAAACTCTTTGCATCAAGAGAATAGAGGCCCAGTAGATAAATGGAACCTTGGCCAAAGTATTGACGAACTCGCTTAACTTGATTGGGAAATTAAAGTTATTGAACAAGCCAACCAAAAAAGCAGGCATTTAAGATCACTCTTAGGAAAGAGTTTCTCCCCAATTCAAAATTTTTAGTCAAGTAATTCAATAAAGCATTCAAGTTGAGGAAATGTCCCACTGGAAAGTTGGTTGGAAGGTCAAGGAAATAGAATATATCCCTTTGGTCGCTAGTCACTCTGTCTGTTTGGGGAAGGATGACAACAATGGCCTCCGGGCTGACTAAAATGACCTTCTTACAAGGTAGTTTTTGCTAGATAACCCCAATTGATTCCGTCCTAAAGGATTTTACACTGGAAGGAGGTGATAATAGTTGGTTTACCTTGGGATGGAGAGGGGCGAGCGTGAACGGTCCCCTCTTAAGAAAGGGATGACTCTCCACCCGTTCTACAAAAATCAGTGATTGAAATTAAAACATAAATGGGGGTTCAAGTTTCTTCAACCAGTGCTTGGCTCTGAGATCTTAGGTCCTAAATACTATAATAGGTAGCCACAAGTTTTCTAAATGGTCCAAGACTACGGATAAGTAGCTGTTGCTACAACATTAATTCCAGCATAATGCGTCATCTACAACATTTAGCCAAACCAACTAACAAGTAACACTTAATGTGGCAGAGTGGATGGAGTTAATTTTATCATCAAACACCCCTCTACCGCTAGTACAACAATGGTGTTACACAGTCTGTATAGCCTATGAGATATGTCCATTAAAGTTTTGAATTTGGGATTGCTAAAGGGCCAATTTGCCAATGATTGGACCTTTTACCACACCTGTCAATCATTGATTCCAGAAGCTACATCCTCCCGTCTCCGTTGATCCCATTGTACACCTGAAAGGAAGGAGGTACAACCAACTAATCGAGGAGACATGAATTCAGTTGATGGTTACAGTGATCTGATTGAGGAGACCTTAATTCATCTGATGGTTAATGCTGCATTTATCTTATTTACTCCCTTCGCGCCCATTTTTTAATTTGATAAAACTTACCATGATTCGTATTCGTGACTTATCATTTCAATGTCCAAGTTGCCAACTGTAACACTTTACAATCCTGGTGGACGGACCAGTAATAAAAGATTAATGACGGTTATGAAAAATGATCAAACGTCAAAAATACTTGTAAACTAATTGTTTACCCGTTCGGTCCGACATGTTCATAAAATTTTTAGGCGTATTTGACGGGCAAAATGCTAGTAAAATTCCAACCCTGCGGGGACCCCATCTCGTCAGATAGATCTACGTGAACCTTTGAACCTCTAGGCTCTCAGAGCGTCTCTGACAACGGAGTTAATTATAAAAATTGTTTATACATATTAATATTATTAATGATAATCTTAATATTTAAATTTAATTTTTTTAAAATAAGTGTTATTTATAATTTATTAGTTAATATTAAATATTAAAAATATTTTAAAAGTAATGTGTTAATTATAATTAAACATAATTTATATTTTCATAAAATTTATATTTTCATAAAATTTATATTTTCATAAAATTTATATATATGAAAATAAATAAATATAAAAATATATTGACATAATATATATTATGTTTCTTGGAAGTATGATTAACATAAATTATAAAGAATAATATTTGAAGTTTTGGTTAGTAATTAGACATCTTATCATCTATAGGAATTATAATGAATTCTCATTGATAGTCATGATAGGAAGAAATCTGATGAAGGAACTGTGATCCATTCTATTGGTACGTCTATCTTAGATATCTTAGAAAAGATATTGGATTGACGAGGTTACTGGCTTGCTTACTTGAATAAAGACATTATGTTCTTTTAGCACTTAAATACTCTGTGTTGGCACAACCATGGCCGATGGATGCCTGAGGCACAACCAGATTATGGTTCTAAAGTGCCTTCTCTTCTCGGCATCGAGGTGATAAAACCCCTTAATGATTAAGGAAACAACTATTTATTATTAATCCATTGTTGAATGCTGAATGAAGACCCTTATTAGTTGAAGAGAGATAATACTTGAAGTTGCTCCCTCCATTGTTGAAGTTGATGCTCCTACCCTATCAATTCTCTCGGCTTGTAGTGGGTGTACCTCTTGTTTCATCTGTGCATGCGTTCTAGTAGGGGGGAAATCATGGGTATATAAATTTGGACATGCATTTGAAAATGCACTAATATCCAACCATAATTATCTTAATTTTTCATTCAAGACCACTGTACTTTTCCCCATAGTGGCAGGAAATTTGGAGAGGCTTCACAGTTTCCATCAAAAAGAATCCCTTAAAAGCTAGTCACCTCTAATGAAATAATTGCTATCTGGCATTCTCATAACATCATTAAAACTGAGCTTAGATTATAGCATCACATATGCGTTGGTTTTGCTATAAAACCTTGAAATGGTCACAAGGACAAAATGTCCTAACAATTTAGGAATGGGTCAGCTTACTAAGAAGATATAATTATAATGAGTTCCCATTAAATTCTTCGTGAGTAAAATGTTGGATGCTTTGATATCTCTATGAATAATAAGTCTTTAACTCTCATGAACGTAAAGAAGACCTGAGTAAAATGTTGGATGCTTTGATATGTTGTGACCAAAGCAAATTTGTACTGCATGTTCCAATCTAGAAGATGAGACTTTGTGACTGGATAGAACAATCCAAAAAATGATAAAGCAAAACTAATGAATACAGGAAGTGAAAATACAAGTATTGATTCTGTTAAGAGTATTTCTCGTTCTATAATAACCTAACTTTATACATGCCTAATCAGAAGTAAATATCAGAATATGGACATACCATATGATGCTAAGCTTCCATGGGGGAAAATTCAAAAACAACAGTGCAGTCCACCTTCAATACCAAAGCCAATAAGACGAACTTTGTTGGGATGGTTAACATGCACAACTATCCCAAGCTCTGTCAAAAATTCATTCACCCTCTGCTCCTCTTGAAATTATACACCAATTTAAATGATATAAGAAACTCCATTAAATCTTAATGTTCTATTTTCGAGACTAATTGTCTTTACCATTGAAATTATACACCAATTTAAATGATATAAGAAACTCCATTAAATCTTAATATCTTAATGTTCTGTTTTTGAGACTAATTACCATCATACATTTTCTGTGATATTAACATTACAATGAAAAAAAATCCATGAAATCTCAATGTTCTATTTGAGACACTAACGCTCAAAGCTTATTTATTTTTTGCAGTTTACTTAAATAAAAAAACATGTTTATACCTATTTATATTTTAAAAGAAAGTCAGACGAACACCTAATAACCCGATTCCCCAAATGACTCATTTTAAACTTTATTGTACTTGCAAAGTCAGCATTTACTTTGCTTGTGGCCCAACCAACCGGGAGTTGAGATTAGTGCATATAATATTAAATTGGGAGTTGAAATTACTTTAATTTGTCAATTTTCTTCCCAGAAAGTGATACCTTTTACCAAATTCAAAACAAAATATCATAAATACTGGGACCTTATGGATATATTTGGAATGATTGAAGGTGTAAAATTTTAAATTTAAATTTTGAATAATTGCCATAAGATTAAGATTGAGCGAACTAATACCAAATTTAAAACAAAATATTACAAACATTGAAGCCTTTGGATATATCGGGAATGATTGATGCTCATAAATTTTTAAGTTTAAATTTTGAATAATTGACATAAGATAAAGATTGAGCAAACAACATTGCCATGCTATTTATTGAGATTGAAAAAATGAGGCAATAATGCCATATTTTTATTTTATTTTGAAGAGGACTGAAAACTATATTAAAAAAAAAGTGGGTGAAAGAGATTGTTGAGTTACTAATAAAGTTATTAAAAGAAAATCAAAATTTACCCACACCTGATTACCCGATTCCGAACATAATAATGCCATGCTCAACAAACCTTGTCAAATTAAACCTAACCTGCCTTGACCAGATAGGTTAATGCATAAGTCCAACTCTACCATGCATCCTTTTTATTTCCCTTTGCCTCCTCATCGATGTAAATCTGAATTATCCGAATCATATAATATAAAAAAAAAACCTAAAAATTGTAAATCTAATGTAAATCATCTTAATCATATAATATAGGAAAAACCTAAAAAATTGTAAATCTAATGTGCAGTCAATCATATACTTAAAAACCTACCAAATCTAATTTTGAAAAACCAATAAAATCTTAATCTGAATGGGTGAATGGGTGAAATTTGGTCAGAAAATATACTAAACCTACAAAATCTAAAAATCTAAATATGAACATGATAAATTTAGAAATCTAAAAAACCTACAAAATCCTCATTCTAATAGGTCATTAATGACTACCAGTTCTTATAATGGTGGTGGTAGCCCATTTTAAATTTTCTATATTTATTTCTTAAAAGGTGTAAGTCCAAAACAACCAAATTCTTATATGAGGTACTCTTTTTCATTAACCATAATGTAAATATATGTCTTACTAGGATCCCCATAACCTCTGAAACGAAGTAGCTATAAAAGAGAGAAACTTAAAAAAACAATCATAATAGAAATTAATTCATTTTCTAAAACTAGCTATAAAATTGCTCTCTAAGTCAGCCTATTGTCAAATTATCCTCATATGCTAACCTAAAGTGCTCAAGGAAAGGTAAGTGTCATCATCTTATTTGACAATTAATTAGGATGAACTTGAAAAATATAGATTATGGAGAATTGAGCTACTTTGTATAGTTGTATGTGTTGTCTCAACTCAACTAAGAGTACGGATTAATCAAAAGAGAAAATTGAGACCGAGAATATAAATTAAAATAATCATCAAATATTATATTATTTTAATAAAAGTTTTGATAAGAGAAAGTTGGAAAACTAAGAGTGTACATTTGATTGCTAACTTTTAACAATTAACTATGAAAGAAATAAAAAATTTAAATTATTGGACATTGGCAAAATCAAGTTAGATACTCTTTCTAGAAGTTAATTGTTTATGTCATTATTTGTCTTGAAGGCACTTTCATCCTAAGTAGATAAAAGCTAAAAAGAATGTACGCTATTAATTAGATTTTTTTTAGTATATAATTAATAATTTGAGAGTTGCAAAAAAATAAGAAAATAAAAATAAAAGAAATAAATTAGTAGTGAGCAATAAAAAATAAAGGTAAAAATTAATTGAAAAGTAATATAATAAAAATCTTCAAAAGGAAGATGCTTCCAGCAATAACATTCAAAAAATTGTGAAATGGGTAGATGTGATTATGAGGGCGTCCCAATCCAACGTTAGTTAGGAACCATTTTCCAAATAATATAAACATGTTAGGAAAGAGATATAAACATGCAACCATGGGCTGTTACATATATGCTACATATATATAAGAGTTTTTTTTCCATATAGATCATTAATAAAGGTGAGATTGTAACCATAACCTGTTTGTAAGGAGTTTGATTAGTTTCACAAACGTCAAAATTTAATCGATTTATATAATCGTTGTATTGGCACTTTGGAATCTATATGTAGAAAAATATACAAAATAGTCCCAAATTAATAAATTGCCGTGAACTAACTCATCACAATCAAGTGCTATTATATCCTACACAAATCCTAAGGTCAAAATAACGTACACATATAACTGCTAAAGCTGGGTTTATAAATAAATCATATGTTTACGAGTTTGTAACTAGTTTTACCCATGTTTTAGAAGATTATGTTCATTGATCTTTTATTAGATTATATAGAATATTATAATTAATTGAATCAAACATGATTTAAAGAAACTAGTATACTATTTTTTTAATAACATTTCTCAAACTAAAAAATATTGATTGTATTTATAATTTATATTTGTCTTATGTTTATCATTTTAAGTTATAAATTAAAAATAAATTAAGATTAATAAAAAGGAAACTAATAATAATAAAATATATATAGTGTAAAATAAAATAACATAAATCCATTTTAATGTATAATTTTTAAAACCAATAAATTTGTATTGATATTTTTTTTAATAATTTTTAACACTACACTATCAAACTGTAACAAATAGCTAACTACATATTATTTGGAAAAAGTATTGTAAACAACCTAGCCATCTCTAGTTCATAAGGCCCACAAGGTAATAGAGTGTTAAATGAATAAACGTAAATTGACCTCATAAAAAAGGTCCACTAGTCAGTGGTTATGGCCTCATTAATGAAGTCCCACTAGGTAATTATTATTTTGGTTAGTTATAAACTATATATAGTAGTATCCCAACTTGTTTCATCCACTTCTTAGAGATAATACCAAACCAATGATCACTGAATCCCTAATAAACTTTCCATCTCTCCCTACAGGCTCAATACTGGAGTATCTCCATTAACGATTTCCCTATCGATTTACCTTTGCTCAGGTAAGGTCCGGTCAACCCGGGCCTGACAATGCCTTCCTTTATTATAAGACGGTCAATAATAAAGTAAGGTCAAGTTTTAAAGTAGCATGTGTTAAGAAACCAAGAACAAGGAGCTAGTTTGTTTTAATGGCCAAGACAGCAAAATACCATGCGAATAGCATGAGCTAATGAAGCCATTTGCTTCGACCCCTTACAGCCCTATTCAAGTAGAGGATAAATATATGTGATCGTAGTTTACTCTGCCTGTGCTTCATCTTGTGAACTAACTTAAGATTTACGTATAGCAAAGCGAGCAAGTTAGTTAGCTGCTATGATGCCCTGTTTAGTTTACAAGTAGTTAATTTGTCCAGCGACACGACTAACCACTTTTTAAATAAAAAACAAGGATATGAGACGCAAAGAGCATCCCCAGGCCTTGAATGACCAATAGCTTTACTACCTAGGGGAGAGGAATCGAGTCTCTTTAAAGTGATTCAAGTTGCAATTCCTTATATTATATATAACAGCGCCTGCTACTCTTATATAGGCATAAACCCATAGCAGCTGCCGCCATTAAATAAAACTAATAAAGATAATAATTCACCCATTATATCATCCGGATAAACGATATATATACCGAAAATTTAAAATTGACAGCCAATAACATTGATTCGATTAAAATTAACATAATGGTAGTGTAATCTAGAATCTTGCATGGGGAGCATGGGAAGCTCCGACAAGTCCTCCCTCGCCTCGACTAATAAACACACTCCATCCAGTGCTTAAAATATAAGGGGTAAGTAGCAATACCTGATAACTAAGTGGTATAGAGCTATAGGTCTAGTTCTTGCAGGTGGGTAGGTTGGAAACAAGGTAAGGTAGAGACATGAAGAAAGACCAGTTAGAATAGGATTTTTTAAAAATGAAGCGCACCAAATCGAAGAAGATAATGCAAAAGAAATCTTCAATAAAAAAAATCTGTCTGACACAGATTATGCCTGAACTAAAAATCCGAACATTACTAGAAAATTCATATATGCCGAAACAATGCAAACTATGCCACATTAAATCAATCTAATCTAGATTCCAGTTTTTATACCCATGCAAATTTGTTTCTATTTCATTGAGAAGATATGTGAGGGAAGTGGTAGATTCATTTACCTATTTCATTTTCTTTTGCATTTGGGTGTGTAGGCTGTATAGACGATCCAACAGTTTCATTTTCTTTTGCATTTTGGACGCGTAGGCTGTGCAGACAATCCAACGTCTTCAATTGCTTCAACACAGTGCCAACATCAATTCCCTCCTCAGTTAGTATACAATTATGCAATTAAAAATAACACCAAGAATACAAAAGCTCTAAATCTAGTTTCTATAAATGAATTGAAATTCCATTTGTAAATGCATCGTATAAAATAATCAAATCAGAGAAAGGAAGGAAAGAAATAAAGGGATATCACTAGTGATTTATTAGAGTAAATTAGAACCACCAAAACATCAAGTCGTCCGTTACATTTTTGTGAAATAAAGTTTAAAAGAGTAGGTCCATTTACTTGTTTCATTTTCTTGCTCAAATATCTTAGCCACTGCTACTTCTGGCCTTGGTGGCTTGTGTTTATAGGTCCTACGGTCCTAGGAATTATGGGTTCAACCGGTCTGCCTAATTGATTATCCCAATAGTGTTCCTCTCTCCCCAAGCAAGTGGCGAAAAAAGCAAATGCAAAAAAAAGAATATGCCCTGGACCTCGACAAAAATGGGTCTTATATAGGAAAAAAATGCATCTGAGATCGAAACCTGGTAAATGAGAGAAAAAGAAGAATATGCCCCGGACCCTGGCAAAAAAGGGTATTATATAGGAAAAAAATGCATCCAAGATCGAAACTAGGGATGATTTTAGGGGCGAAATTTAGCCCAAGGGCGAAATTAGAGGGGTCACAAGAAAATCTAGGGCGAATTTTTAATATAGAAAGGGTTTTTTGAATTTTAATAAATTATTAATTAAACCTTTAACTGTAGGAAATCGATTAGCGAAACCGAGGAGAGAGGGAAAAAAGAACTTAGAATTTTAACCATGTGAAATATAGCTGAAATGGCGAGTTCGCCCCGTCTTTTTCGTAATGGAGGGGATTGGCAGCTAGTTCGCCCCGATTTTTCATTCATGGAGGTGATTAGCGGTTTGCTCGCCCAGTTTTTTCATTAATAGAGGCAATTTGCAGTTAGATCGCCCACGATTTGTGGACATTGGGGATTTTGACTTCCAGATTCAAGGTAAATAAGAAATTCGGTGGTTTCTGAACTGCAGATTTCATGGTAAATACAAAATTCGACGGTTTCAACTCTTAGATGAAGATTTTGATATTCCAAGTTGGTCCACATTTAGAAAAACGTGGAATAATCTACTAAAATGGGGACCTTTTTTTCTATATAATGTTGCAAGAGTCACCTAAAAACCCACATGAAGAATCATCATATCTTTGCATGAAGGTTGAAAGTGGTTGAGTGGAAAGCGATTTGACAGTAGCTGAGTCGAAAGCCATTTGACAATAGCTGAGAGGCTGAGTGGAAAATCTCTGCATTTGTTCAAATTTTCCTGGGGTCTCCAATTTTTATACAGGTTAGTTTTCCATGGAACCAGATACTATTTGTTATTCAAATTTGAGTTCTCAACTTCTATATATCCTTCAAGGTACATTCTTTATATAGTTAGTAATTTTTTCCATGCTCTGTACCCAAACATTTAGTCCAGCCTTTTGAGGCTTTCTTGGATTTCAAAACCACTTTTATACAACTGCGTGTTAGCTTTCACAATGTTGGTCATCACTGTCAAAGACGAAGTTGACCTTGCCTTCTAGTTTTTCCACACAACACTCCATACTATTCCTTCAATTGGGCACTTTCAGCTTGTTTAGGAAAGCATTTTTTTACCAAGCATTTACTTTCTTTCCTTTTGTTGTTGAAGGATTTTCTCGTAATGACCTATTTTTAGACTAATTCACCCTCCAAACTTCACCTTATAACTTCATCCTTTTATGTTCTCTATGATGTGGCACAGAGTTGTTGTTACCTTAGTGACTACACGATTTTCATGTGGCGTCAACAACTAGTTTATTTAATCTCTTACACACCATAGTCACTCTCCTTGGCTTACTTTGTCAATGCTACGGTGACCAGTCTGAAAGAACAACCAGAAAGCATTAAAGTTTGAAGACTAGAATTGGCTGGCATGTAATCCTCCATAAATCATTCTATCTTCTTCCATTAGATTGAATGGCATTACATTCTTATGTATTGGAGTGGTCACTTCATAGAGGATATTGTTGAAGAGCATCTAGATTGGGAGGGTTGTTTTCTAAGCATATGCTTTGTCATGTTCCTTTTAATTGCAGTGAATTTCCTTTTGTCACTTATTTGCTTCCATTGTTCCTGGTTTGTTCTAGATAAAAATTCATCCAAAAATACCTATTACAGTGCCTCAAGGCTCAAAGGAAGTTATGAAAGCTATGGTTCCAATTTGGAAAAGAAGCCATTTTTAGCAGCTAAATGGACTAGATACAAGAAACTCCATAGCAACCATGAGTCACTCTCAAGATTAGCTTATAGAAGTGCATAATTTATGGAGTGTTTCACTTGAAGACAATAGATTAAAAGGTACATATCTATATTTTGATGGAGGATTTTGCTTCCCATTTGTAAAACCCTATTAATATTCCATTGCTAGGTACTACCAACAGCCCTAAAAAATTGAATGACAAATTCATAGATTGCAAATACATAGGAAATCATTATCTTCATTATGGACAATAATTTCACATATTTCTTCTAGCAAGAGAAAAAATCCATCTTATTAAGCATCATATACTCCTATAACAACGGATATAATAGTCCCCTATTCAGATTATTGTATGAGAGCGAATCCTTTTTACTATAGAATGTTATGGGATGAATTTTTATGGCATATACTTTCTATTCTTTATAAGGTTGGCCACATGTTAGTGATTGGAATGTTCATGCCTTGCAAGTGTTATACCCTTCATCATATTCCTTTGAGGAGAGAATTCAACCTTTTGAGGGTTGATGCATATCATTATCTTATTTGGAGGTTGCTTACAGGCTTGGTAGGATTATTTACGCTACATTAGGAGGGCCCATCCCCCTGAGGGATTTCAATTTAATTTTGGAAAACACTCTAGGATGAGGGTTGTTGCATGATTTGGGTTATGTTTTGTCCACTTGGAGGATGGTCTATGCCCTAGTTTGAGGATTCATCCCACTTGGATCCATTCCCATTTAGAGTTTTTGACTTGCTTACCCATGGCTTAAGGAGATCAAGACCATCTGTTCATGTGATAAGTTAGTTTGCAAATTGATTTATGTGGAGATCAACTCTTTGAGGGAAGGGGGGGGGGGGGGGGGGGTTGGGGTATTTCCCACTATTACTTCGAGGGTCTATTGCACCTAATTTTATGCATGCTTTATCGAGTATGTTTTAAGTTTTTTTCCATTCCTATCCTCATTTTATGACCATATCTTTATTCTGGACATATTCTTATTGGGCACTAGCTTTGAGAACCTTTGGAGGCTAGATGATGGTCTTTTCTTGCTATTGGTTCCTTATTTCCTAGAGGTTCCCTCTTTCCTTGTGCCTTTCCTATCTTGGAGGTTATCTTATCGAAATGAAGACCTTTTACATGGCATGTGATCCTTATTTCATGGATCTCACTCTCAACATCAAATACTACAATGAACTTGTTGAGACTACAATGAAATTAAGTTGGGGCTCTCCATGTTGTGCTTCATTGTCTACCCAAAACTACTGAGAGTGAACATAATGATTTGATTTAGGGTATCATGGAAGTTTTGAATGCTCTAAAACATGCCTTCAAATAATGGACATTTGAAGGCATGTTTCAAATTATCATCCCTAAAAGTGATGAGCCCTAGTCACCTACAGGAATTATGGGCTAATCCTAGGCACTAATGGGCACATAGCAGCAAGAAAAGAACAGCTCTGGACAATAAACAACCCTAAATTTTTTTCTCACATTCAAATCTCTTATATGTTTCTCACATTCATCTGACAATGCAGTGTTTTTGTTTTCCATTTGACATTGTGTGACATGTAACTCTCCTATCTCAACCTGATAGTTTTTCCACTTTTATGTCTCTTCTTGTAGTTTGGTCTTCATATAAAAGGTTTTGAAAGTCATGAAATATAAAAGTTGCATGAAAATGAGAACTTGGAAATATTACAACACCACCCTACGGAAATGTTTAAATTACAAAAAGAGTGATACTTGGGTGGATACAATTTGCAGACCTAGACAACTTTTAAGGCTTTGATATGTTCGAGACACAAATATTGTGAAAGACACCCTACACTTCAAGAATTTTATAATATGGCTATGCTAATGTCAACAAGCACACAAAAACTAATAAGAAAACAATAATTTGGAGTCTAAATCAACTCCCATGTCAACATATCCTCAACTTGATAAAAACAACTAAAAATTCTAGTGCATTGAGCTAGTGAATCATGATATTTATGTAATACATATGGTTCTATGCGAAAAAAAGTAGATAAACATAATACATAGGCTTGAACTAAACAATTGAGTCATTAATTGAAGCTACAATTGAATTAGGTGTTAGCAATACAAAAGATGGGGAGTAAGCACTGAAGGGGAGGAAAGTGTCCTTGTCCTCCACAAAGATCTCATATTACTTAGAGAAATAAATTCTAGGAGTATCCTCTCGATTCATATTGGGCTAATTTGACCCTCCGAACTTCACAGATCTCACACCAGCTCTTGAATCCAACAATACAAACTTTGACTATTATTGTGGATTGCATTGTAGGTTTCTAATTTTGAGTTTGTTTATGGATTTGAAGAAAAAATCCATACTATATTTACATGTACTAAGGCATCTTAAATGCAAGTGTTGTAACCATATTCCTTCAAAGATGTGTAAGCCAAGGATAAATTTCTTTGATTCACAATCAATGCAAAAGTCTAGTAATTTTTTAGCTGGAAAAATGGAAGAAATGCTTTGGAATCCTTGGAAGATCACAAGGAAAATGCATTGATATGCATGTTTATTAGCATATGTCCCTAAGCATATGGTCTAGTTCCAAAATAAAATAAAATTTGACCCAAGTAGTCACTGTTAGTTTTTTTGTAGGTTTTTTTCATCATCTACTTCAAAAATCCGGCATCAACAACTAGTTTATTTAATCTCTTCAAACATGATGGGGGAAAATGGGGGGAATAAGCCAGTTTATTTTTTATTTTGGTATCCAGTGAGTCGTTACCTTTGAACATGGAATATGTCCGCATCTTGTCTTGCAGTCGGGTATTCAGTATGTTTCTGGGTCATAACTAAAGTTGTGAGTTGTCTTCCTTCTTTGAGTCATCTAAAGAACACCTCAGTTATAGTCATGCCACGTTTAGTTTTTTGCCTTTTTAAGTCCATGCTGCCAAGTCATATGTCATGCCGTTATATGTTCAAAGGAAAGTGTCAGCTTGAGTCAACTTTTTGCAATATCGCCAGCCTTTACATCCTTATGTCAGTCCATACTCATCTGATTCATTACTTCATCCTGTCGGTTTCGTGTCGATGATGTGGGATTCATTATGACCCTCCTTCGACGAGTCTCTTCCTATCGACTTCAACATATCATCCAAGATTTGGACTTAGGGACCATTTTAGTACCTTGGTACTTGCATGCCTCAATGGAAGGTTTCCCTGTATTCGATAGTAGGTTTTCATCATTGGCATTTGATCGAATGATATCGTGGATGTTCGACGTCAACTCATCTATTCACATTTCGTCGGGATGCATTATGATACCTTGGGGATCATTGTCATCATTGGTTATTTCCCTCGCGCTTGTTAATGGTTCACATCATTGACCAGTAATCAAGTGGTTTCTCCCATGTTCGACTTCAACACCTTGTAATCACATGGTTAGATTCGTATTGATTTGGGATCGGGTAGAAGACCCTGGATGTTTCTGAAGTTTATATCCAGGTTGCAATGGCGATTCATTGACTAGGTTTCCACATGGACATCATGTTGGTGATCTCACTAGTGTACTGTCACACATATCCACTCTTGTATTGGTCATGGTTGTGCTGTTGTCATATCATGGATCTATGCTTGTGATCTAGTAGCCATGATTTCAGTCATGTGTTGATTCAGTACTATCGCGGATCTGTGATGTATTGGTCGACAACCATGCTTTAAGTCAGTTGTTCCGAGCATGGGTATGCCCGCCTCGGGGATGATACAGGTATGTCGATCTAGATCTCCTCCGACCTTGCTTCCAGTTATCCCTTGAGAATCTACAAGTTATTAAAGTGTTTCGGCCATCAAAATTTTCTAACCTCACACTTTAGGGGGCATCTGTTATACCTCATTTTTCCATTTTTGGTGATGTAAGATTTACCACCATGGGAGATGTGAATTTCATGATCTCCAAAGTGTGTTAAACCCATTTTTGTATGATAAATTCATTATACACCTAAGTTGGAGAAGTCACCCAATTTCTTGGAGCCGAATCCCACCTCACCTAACCACTTTCAACCATTCATGGAGGAATTTTTGCGCCCTGCTAAACTATGGAGGTGTGAAAAATACCAAATTGTCGCGCTTTGCGAGCCACTACAGGGGTCCGAAAATTACAACTATGCTGCGCTTTTCTCAGTGTCTGGGGGGCGATAATTTTGGTTAGCGTGTTGTGCCTTAGATCTAGGATCCCTCATCTCGAGAATCTCATCATCCCTTCAAAATCCAATTTTGCCTTTCCTTATGAAGAATGTTGGGAGATATGAGATCCATGATATCCTCTCTTGATCCACACTCTTGTCCATGGTGGTTGGGATTTCTCACCCTATATCAAGGCCATTTCTCTTTGGTTTTGGGATTAGACACATATAGGCCAAGTCTGAAATATAGTTGCAGATCTATTTGTGAAGGAACCCTTATGTTATCAAGGTTCTCAAAGGTGGCTTGTTGAAATTTTTAGGAGGAGATGTTGCCGAGTTTACCTCAGGTATAATTATTTATTGTACTACTTCTTCTTTGTCTTTCTTAATAATAACTTGGCCTATTCTCCCATGTCATGTCTCTACCATTTATATATGATATGTTATATTAGATCTCGTTGATGCGCTCGTGTTTGGAAGGTTGGTTTCTATCTTATGTTGCAGGTACACAAGCCTTGGAAATCAAGATTAGAGCTAGAGCTTGGACAATCTCCAAATCAAAAGGTAAGATATTTATCTTTTTCCTTTCATTTTCATATTTGAATACTTGTGCATGCTTGATCTAGGAGTTTAGGATTCTATTTGTTTTCTTATGGTCTTGGATTTGGTTTAAGGGAGCCACTTTGTTATCCAAGGGATTTTCATCTTATTCGTAAGAAGAAAATCTCACCACATGGGGAAGGCTCCTTGTTTGTTTGTTTGTGTGCAGGTTTAGAACACATCAGATGTGTGAAAAATATTTTTTCTTAGGATCACAAGCCACAACAAGGAGGATAACCAACTAGCCTAACGTATTTCCCATCTCTTATTTTGGTTAATATTTGAATATTAACTGAATTTGAGAATTATAGTACATATATTCTTCTATCTTTCTTTGTCAATGATATAACCTTAGTCATTTGTAAGTCCCTAGTCATTCATAAGTATTTCTATCAACAAGCTTGTCTCCCAAAATTTCCCTTACATTTTTGGTATATCTCAATTATGGAGGATATTGGGAATACTTTCGGAAATTGCAAAAAAACATATTTTGAGAGAGACATAACAAGGTTATGCACATATGCTCATGTGTGTGTTGAAATTGACCCGAGTAAGAGTTTTGTGGACAAAATGATTCTTAAATGGAAAAAAATTAGATGGGCTCGGGCTTTGGATTACAAGAATACAACATTTCAATTTAGGATCTATCATATTCCAGGACATCTATAAGATTCTTGTCGTCGTGCATGAGCTCATCCTTCACAGAAAAAATGGACAAAATCTAATAAAAAGTTGGGCATTTTCGTCAGATGAAGATGAAGAAAAGGATGATGAAAATCAATGGACAATATATTTAGAGAAGGTCGATATTGCTTGTGTAGAAGTGCCAACCTAGTAACCATGGCATATCTCAAAGGATAAATCAAAAGACATAACTATTGGGATATCCTCCTCAAGGATGGTTGTACATGCTATTCCTCTTATGGGATTGGAGCGATTTCATGAAACTAATAGCTCTAATTCCAATAAGGAATTGGTCCCCTTTTGATACTTGATCTCTTTCTTTTTGAGTTACAAGTAGCCTTTGTGGATCCTTCTTTAGGGGAGTGGCACGAGGTTACAAAAAGAAGGGGAAAAAGGGTAGGATTGATGATTATTTCTTAAAGACTAAGAAATGACATGTATATTACCTATTTAATTTTGTTCTTGTTGGTGCAATCTTCAACTATATCTACATTATATTTGTAATGTGCTTAGAGCACATGAAGAATGTGTTTTTCATTCTAAACTGGAATAGAAAATTGCAATTTTTTTTCTTGGGAACAACTATCATTTAGTACATATTAAAAAATGGGTTATAAATAATAATTATTCAATTCTCACACATCTAAACTAAAAAAAATACATAGTTAGGTTGACTTAAATATACATGTCAATGTCAACTCAAGTGGTACACCATCTTCCCGCACGGGTGTGGCTCATTGGCGATTCGCTTGATATGAAGTCACATGTTGTAAACAGAGGTCACAAGTTCAAATCACACCCGGGCTTACCTGTGTCCCATGCTTGCAGGCTGTTGTGGGGAACCTAGGGGTATAGTGGTAGCCATATTGGATCCCTGGACCCAGTTTCACGTGAGTACCATCCCAGTCTCCAGTTGCCGATTTCCCTAGTGAAAAAAACAGTAAAAAAAGTGGTACACCATCTCCATGTAACTTGAATGGTAGTCCATCTCCACGATAATAGATTTATGAGTGATATAAATGAGTAGAATATGTCTATATATTTTAATGAGTTGAGGCATTGCATTGAGTAGAAAATTTCTATTGTTCCTTTGGGTGGGGAACTGCAACATATCCATGGTCAAAGAAAAGTCCACAATGATATGCAATGTGTTCATGGTCCATGGGTTGAGTTGAACTTGCATTTCAACACAATGTGCCCAATAATACCTTTGCTTACATATGCATAAATACATATCTTGTAGTAGGTAGTAAAACCATACATTGGTTTCTAAAGCCAAGGAGATGTAAGTACCCAAAGAAATGACAATATGGTTAAAGTTGCAAAAACCTAGCAATATTATTGTTAAAGCTTGTATTGAATTTAGAATACCATACATTCATAAACAATCCACCCACTATCTAAAAATCAAGGTGTATTAAGAGCAGCTAATGTTTTATCACGCGAATATAGACAAATCATATTGTTTTTTCCATATGCCTTGTTCCCTTTTTATCAATGTTAAATTGTTTTTAAAAATAAAGAATAAGAGATTTTATAGTCATAAAAACTAATAGAATACAACAAAAAACATACATATTAAATTGTTCTTTCATATTTACACATCCATACAACAAAAAACAACACCACAATTTTCTTAACTAAAAATTAAACATAAACTCAAACTGATAACAACATGAACATTAATCAAGGTCTATTCCATATATACTCTTTTCACGTTGAACTTTTATTTTCACAATGACATTTTATTTCATTTTCACGATAACATTTCAATGATTTTCACGATGGCATTTCATTGATTGAGGCGAGTCATTGAGTAGTGAAATGTGATTTACATCAAGAAAACACTCCCATTTCATTTCAAAATAGATGTTAGTCACAAGTCCTTCTCATCCGAAACGTTCCAATTCTCGATGGATGTAGGTAGTGGAAAAAAGCAAAAAACTATACAAATCGATGGATGTAGGATGTAGTTAGTGGCAAAAAGCAAAAAGTAGTATTAACCGTTGGCTGTAAGTAGGTGGTAGATGATCTGAATATAGCTTAATTTGGTGGATAAATAGAATACAAATATGTGTTTATTTGATACTTCTAATGAAACAGGGGCATGTGGATCGTTGTTTACAATCCCACTTTTTGCATCTCTATCACCTCTGTCATTCTTGTTATTTCAAATGTATGACAAATTTTAGCTTTTAGAAATAATCTAAAATCTATAAGAAAGTTATCTATTTCATTCTTTTGCATGGTATCAATTTTTCCATTTGTGTTGTGACTCATTGCTATCAAAATAAGAAAATATATCCTTAATTTTAATGAGGTGCGTCATAAAATACTCAATATTAATAATTATTCTAATGTACATATACTGAAAACATAACATATCAAATATAACATGTAAAGGATATTATTTATCACTTGTAAAGTGTAAACAAATTGTTATATATTTTCATCAATACTTCTTAGAGCCAATAACATATAGCAATTAAATATAATTGAATATGCAATTGATTGACAATTATATAGAATAAATCTAATATCTTAACATACTTGATATATTTATACTTAAATACACCCATACAAATGGCTTCAAAGTTTTCATAATTGATTTCAATTCTCAATGAAATATAAGTTAACATTTAAAATTCTGAGGATGAGATATGGTCATTTCATTGATCTCAAGCATGGTAACATACAAGATTGAGGGAAAACTTGAATACATCCATGTTTTTATTTCATGCACTGGTGCATATAATAATCTCAAATGAAACAAGATTGCAACGTCGTTTTTCCATTTTTTATTGGTGTGGAAACACACTAATAACTAGTGCATCTAAAAACATGAAAGCACCACCATAGGTGTTATAGAATTATTAGGTCCCACTGCATGAAATATGGTACAATCCCTTTGTCCCATCTGAACCATTCAGAATTCTTCTAAAAAAACAAGTTTTGCTTGGTCCCCATGGTTTTGCTAAAGCAACCTATAGGGGTAATTCCAAAAAATGCAAAAAAATAATAAAGGTGCAATGAAGGTATGCTCTTGAGTCGGTTTCTAGTGGTATGTACACCTAGATATGGTTATGTCCTGTACCAATTATCTGAATCACATTTAATAAGTATAATTTAAGAAGGAATTTGCATGGAGAAGGGTAAACACATTGATTGAGTATCCTCATGTTGGAGGATCAAGTAGTGAATTTCTGAGGCTTTTATGCTCCCTTTCCTAACAAAAACCCTTATTTATGATAATCTTCCCTTTCGAGTCCGAGTTGGGGTCTCAATTCCCTAGGATGATCCCTTCCTTTCAAGATCGAGACTCAAAAGTGGATTGGTTATATGCTAGTGGTCTAAGATGGGGGAATCCAAAACTTGGTGAGGAGGTGCCTCAAGGGAATTCAAGTATAAATACCTTGTTGTTCGCTCCTTGTAATAAAATGAAGATCTCTCCTCTTTCCTCCCCCAAATTATGTTAATTGATTAGTTGATTTAGAGGTGGAATTGCTTTATGTGAAGAGGTTGGTTATTTCAACTAGTTATAGTTTTTCATTGTATTGATTATATTAATTAATGGTTAAAAGGATATGAGAAGGGTTCTTTTTTTAGTTTTGTGTAGGTTTAACATGGATTGGACTTGAAGGGCTTACGACTTGGATTTGCTAATTTCAACAAGGAGTTTATCCAACTACCCTAAAGAAAGGGTTCTTTTTTTAGTTTTGTGTAGGTTTAGCATGGATTGGACTTGAAGGGCTTACAACTTGGATTTTATAATTTCAACAAGGAGTTTATCCGACTAGCCTAAAGTACCTCTGAACCATTTTTCTTGCATAATTTCTTAACAACTAATGGAATTTGGAAAGTGGAGTTGTTGCTTTTTGAAGTTTTTTGTCAATGATACAACTGTGGTCACTAGGAATGTTTTTCGTGAACAAAAGGTGATGAGTTAGATTATGGGTGCATTTAATTTATTTATACTCATAATAGGGAATGTTTTTCGTGAACAAAAGGTGATGAGTTAGATTATGGGTGCATTTAATTTATTTATACTCATAATAGAGTTTATACTGTGTATATTTAATTTCAATACATTGATGGAAACTAGATTGCTTATTATGGAAGTGCATTCATATTACTGTGTTTCATCTACATCAATGCACTACCAGAGCATGGTGAATGTTGCAATATCGATACATTTGGTATACCTATATCCATGGGTGCATGAAATAAACTAAACCACAACAAAAAAATGGTTTCCTAACGTTGGTTGAGCATTATTGTAATGAAAAATATAGGTAACTATTGCATTGAATATATAATAATGCATTAGGCCATCTACTAAAGCACTATGGTAATGACATTTTAAAAATGACGATTTTTATAAAAAAAACGATGGAAAATCAACTCATTTTAAAATGTAAATAAGGGTGCATTTTAAAATATTTAAGCGCCAATACATTTTTAAACATAGTGCACATGATGGTTAAAGTTGCAAAAACCTAGCAATATTCTTGTTAAAGCTTGTATATTGGGGTTGAATTTAGACTACCATACATTCATAAACAATCCATCCACTATCTAAAAACCAAAGTGTATTAAGAGCATTGGGGTTGAATTTAGACTACCATACATTCATAAAAAATCCATCCACTATCTAAAAACCAAAGTGTATTAAGAGCAACTTATGTTTCGTCACATGCATATAAGAAATCATATTTTTTTTCCATATGTATAAGAGATTTTATAGTCATAAAAACTATTAGAATACAACATAAAACGTACATATTAAATTGTTCTTTCATATTTACCCATCCATACAACAAAAAAGCAAAAACAAACACTACAATTTTCTTAACTTAAAATTAAAACAAAACCCTCAACAAATATGGAAAAAATTGATAAAAGGAAATTTTCGAAAAAATATGTAACTTATCACTCAAACATAAACTCAAAGCCGACACCGAAGGATAACAACATGAACTTTAATCAAGGTCTATTCCATATATACTCTTTTCACACTGAACTTTCATTTTCACAATGGTATTTTATTTCATTTTCACGATAACATTTCAATGATTTCCACGATGGCATTTCATTGACTGAGGTGAGTCATTGACTAGTGAAATGTGATGTACATCAAGAAAACACTCCCATTTCATTTCAAAATAGATGTTAGAAATACAAGTCCTTCTCATTGTAACGTTCCAATTCCCGATTGATGTAGGTAGTGGAAAAAAACAAAAAACTATACAAACTGATGGACGTAGGATGTAGGTAGTGGAAAAAAGCAAAAAACAATATTAACCGTTGGCTGTAAGTAGAAGGCATATGGTATGAACCGTACAATTTGAATGCAATGCAATGCTTTGATCTCATGTAGGTGGACACTAATGAAAATGTTACCTAGTCTTTGTTTGTCCTTCCTCTTCTTCGCCCAACGGGTGGCAAGTTTGTTTTGGTGTATGTTAGCCTGGATTTTCTGGAGAGAGGGAGGGCGTACCTGTTGTCATTTTTTACACTCCATGATTTCCCCATGTTGTAGCTTTAATGAATGTTTATTTGTTCAAATGATATCGTCTTTCATACTCTCATGGTATATACTTTGCTACTATGAATTGTTTCTCATCCTCTCAAAATTTGCAGTCGAGGACGAGGACGAAGATGAGCAGTCCCTATAGTCCATCTTCATCTGTGACAAGGATGAGCGCCCCAAGATGGCTTACAAAAACTTTAGCAAAGATATTCCTATCATCTTCCTTGCGGGCATTGCCGGAGAGGAAAGGGGTCGCGTGAGAGACGAGGTGAGCAAGGCCTATTCTGAATGGGGAATATTCCAAGTGGTTGATCATGGTATTCCCAAAGAGTTGACCTGAAGTCCATGACGCAGCTCTATAGGGAATTATTCGCCCTCCCAGTCGAGGAGAAGCTCAAATATGACATGAGAGGTGGAAAGCATGGAGGATTTGTGATCAACAATCATCTCTGGGGCAAAAGTGTGGAGGATTTGTGGTCAGCAATCATCTCCAGGGTGAAAGTGTCCTCGACTGGAGATGACTGCTAATCACATATCCTCCTCTTTAATAAGAGATTTTATAGTCATAAAAACTATTAGAATACAACACAAAACATACATATTAAATTGTTCTTTCATATTTACACATCCATACAACAAAAAAACAACACCACAATTTTCTTAACTAAAAATTAAAACAAAACCCTCAATAAATATGGAAAACATTTGATTAATTTTTTTTCCCAAAATTACATAACTTATCACCCAGACATGAACTCAAAGGGATAACAACATGAACATTAATCAAGGTCTATTCCATATATACTCTTTTCACGATAACATTTCGATGATTTTCATGATGGATTTCATTGATTGAGGTTAGTCATTGAGTAGTGAAATGTGATGTACATCAAGAAAATGCTCCCATTTCATTTCAAAATAGATTTTAGTTACAAGTCCTTTTCATCATAAAGTTCCAATTCCCAATACAAAAAGCAAAAACCAAAACTATGCAAACCGATGGATGTAGGTAGCGGCAAAAAACAATATTAACAAACCGATGAATGTAGGTAGTGGAAAAAAGAAATATTAACAAATCGATGGATGGAGGATGTAGGTAGTGGAAAAAGGAAATATTAACCGTTGGTTGTAGGTAGGTGGCAGATGAATTGAACCGTACAATTTGAATGCAATGCAATGATTTGGTCAGTAGTCATCTCCAGGGCAAAAGCGTCATCTCCACGACGAAAGCATGGAGGATTTGTGGTCAACAGGGCGAAAGCATCCTCGACTGGAGAGAGATATGCACTTGTCTTATCCTCTTCACCAGAGGGATTACAATAGGTGGCCTTCCAAGCCTGATGGATGGAGGTACACCCCATCCATCCCCTGCATGCCGGTATAAATTGATTTCTATTTTGTCTAATACTAATTGAACACTAATTGATGTACTTGTAGGGAGACTCTAAATTGATTTATGCTTTGTCTAATACTAATTGAACACTAATTGGTGTATTTGTAGGAAGACTCTGGATAAATATAGAGAAACCCTCATGGGTTTGGCATGCACTCAAACACAACACAAAACATAAAAACAAAAAAATTGTTCTTTCATACATATTAAATTAGAATACAACACAAAACATACATATTAAATTGTTCTTTCATATTTATACATCCAGTACAACCAAATTTTCTTATAGAAATTAAAACAAAACCCTCAACCAATATAGAAAAAAATTGATAAAATAAAATTTTCCAAAAATATATAACTTATCACTCGAACATAAACTCAAAACCTACATTTTATTTCATTTTCAAAATAACATTTCGATGATTTTCATGATGGAATTTCATCAACGCTCCCATTTCATTTCAAATTTCAATACAATTTTTCATTTTATTTTATTAAATTTTTTCTAAGTTTCTATTGGACAATAACCATTGATGGGACTTTTTTATTATCATTGAGCACATTGTTTAAAATTCAAAAAATAAAAAAAATACAATACATTATATTCCTTACAAATCCTTATAAATATTTTACTGATGTGACTTATCTGCAATTTCCATAGCCGTTAGCGAACATTTAAATTAATTTGACACCTCCACACCTCCTTCAATTGACACGATGCTCATATGAAGGTTTACGGTATGCACGTGGACTGCCACACCTCCTTCAATTGACACGTTTCACACTTCCTTCCTTCAATTGACATGATGCTCACCTGGTTAAATCTTCATTCTCACATCGGATTTTATTAAAATGTGGCTAAACCAGGGTATCCTACCTAAGCTCTTTAGTTGCAGTCTACCTAAGCTCTTTAGTTGCAGTCTGTCAAAGTATCTACATGTATTGATTGACTTAATATCTTGCTCATATGTTGTATTTTAATTGACCGTATTTATTTGTTAGTAGCACTAGTACTCACATGCTTATTCAGTTTTCCTTGGGGTTTCTTTCAGATTCGCAATGCTCTTGGAAGCCTCACGAGTGAGGGATTTTTGGTTGTTCATGGAGATAATGTCAAGAGAATCTGAGACACAAAAGTCTCCATCGAAAGTAGTAATCATTTATGCCACTGATTTTGTTTATTAATCATTAAGTTATTGAGATATCTTTTTCAGGAAGGTATTGGTTACCTCTGTTAGTATGATTCATGAGGATTTTCTGCAGTGCTCAACCTAAGTCTTGTAGCATGTTCGAGTTTATCAAAAAGGAAATTCTTTCTAAAATCTGAAGGTAGTGATACCATCTTCGTTGAGATCTGTTACAAGATCAATTCTCTTCTTTGTGCAGATCCCAAAGTATCAATCCAATGGATCATGATTTGAAGCTACCTAGACCATTTTCATTGAGATCGGCAATGAAGTAACTAACATTCAGAAATCAATGACATTTTCAGGTAGAAACTTCATAATAGATGACATAAGAATTTGATTCTACTTCAAGTTAACTGTAGCCTCGGATTTTATGCTAGCATATGTCCTTTATACTTGTTGCAGATATATAAAATATAGATTTTCTAAACTATGTATGCAATAGATTATCTACGAATTTTTTTATAGTGACTTCAACTATTTTGACAAACTTTATTCTATGTTTTTTTGTTCTTCAACGTAACTGTACAATCTCTAAGTATGGTACAGTTCTTACCTTAGCTAAGAGGTTACAAGACTAATAAGCATAGTCCTGTTTATTAAATTTGTGCTACCAGGTCAAATCGAATATGGTTACTAAAGCTTTTAATATAATTAATAAGTCTATTTCCTTTGTTCGGATAATTTTTAACCATACATAGTGCACTGCCATCATCTTACCTTGTGAATCATAGTTTACCACTAAGTGTTTTATATTAATTACTACGACCTCTGATTACTGTTTCATATACTACCGATTACATAAGCAGTATAGATTACACCCTGAACTAGTTCAGCTGTTATTTATTGTACCGATAAGCATGATTAATCTGGTACTAAGCTGCCTCATAATTACAGTAAGGACTAGTACTTACCTCAGGTTTGCTTCCAGACTCAGAAGTGGCTCTGGATTCTATTTATTTTTGGTATGTCATGGGCAATCTTTTCTAATTACTAAGAGATATATCGGCATTCTTCAAATTGATAAACTAAAAACTGAAAAATGCTATTAGTACTGTGTTTAGTTATGGTGAGCAAGAAATAATTGCTTGTATTGAATTCGATGGGTGTGCCACTCGGTAGTTATGGCCACCCACACTATTAAATTATTATATGTTTTCTGTGGAGATCTTTGTTTTTCATATGTTATTTCTGTATGTATTTTCTAAATTTTTAAATTGGGTCTTCAGCTTTATAGAATGCACAATCATTCTCTACATTTTGTTTATGCTAGGTCTGCAATGTAGAGATACTGGTTTTCTTCAACTAGGTTTATGATTTTCTTTGGTATGCCTTATTGCGCCATGCTAGATAGACTCAGTCTTATATTTTAAAATTAAGTTAAATTTTATTATTTATTATTTATTTTTTTTCTTCCAGTTTTCATATAAAACAACCTTAAAAACAACATCATGGAAATTATTTTTACTTTCCATATACACATAGTATTATATTGTAGTGTACTGTTTTTTAAATTTATGAAAATGCTATGGCCAAACTGGGTAGCTCCACGAAATTCAACTTCATCGAAAATATGAAGAAATTCAACTTCATCCAAAGTATATTAAAAAAGGGTGGTTGTTATAAAATTAGGTATGGTTATGCTTGGGATGTAGTTGTCTCGTTGCCTTTCCACCTCCTATCTTTCCATTTTCTGTAAAGGTTGTGGTAAATCCTTGTGAATCCTGACTGATTCTATCTCTACTGATCCAAGACATTGTAAAGCAAAAGAAGTTTCTAGAAAGAAATCATAGCGTTTCCTTACGCAAAAAGTATAACACAGCTCACGAAGTCCTGTCCTAAAAACAAGAATAACAAGGGTTTGTATTTCACATATAGTATCTAAAGAAATTGAATAATTTGAATGTCATAAGGGTATTTGTATATGATGTTTTGTTTTTAGTTTAAAGAAAAATAGTATAAAATATTAATAAATTTTCATTTTATAAAAAATAAAAAATAGAGAATATACATATTAAATTTATGAAATGTTCTTGACAAAGATTAGTTTTTATTTATGACGAGTATGGAGAACTTTTTTAAAACTTCATTTTAATTAGTTCAATGTAGTGCTATTTATTGTTTTAATACCAAAAATTTGGTAATGTTGAGTTACATTATGTATTCACTTTAACCAACATATGATATCCATAGGAAATACAATAATATTTTGGAAAATAGCAAGAAAAAAAAGTACTTCAATGTTATGCAAAATACGGAATTTGAACAATGTCAATTCATTAACTTTGTACTTACATTTTTGTGAAGTCGTGAATAACAAAATGTGTTTTTGTAAGAAGGGATAACCTATTAAATAAATATTATATGTTATCTAGCGAAATCCTAATACTTGATGGGAATTCTACATAAAATAATAATAGAATAAAAATTTTAAATACTTCCAAATCTATTTACAAATAAAATTTAGATGTTATATGCCTAATCTATTTAGAAATAAAAAAAACTTAATTTAAACACTTCCAAATTTAGATTTTACCAAAAAGAATTGTTAGATCCCAACCAAAACCCACCATAAACTGTTCCCCTTTCAAATATTTAAATGTTTTTAATAATATTTAAAATATAAATATTTCTTATATATACATATTTCATGACATAAAGATGATATATTTATATTTTAAAACCGAGTTATTTAAGTCAACTTGTTATGCTTTGTGGAATATTAGTATATGCAATGAAGTTTATATTTTAGTTTACATTTTTTTTAATTTCTTAATATTAGAAATTTTGTAAAAACATTAAATATATATCAAGAATTAATATAAATTTTTCAGAGATAAGTTACCATCTTATTAAATACTTTTCAACATGTTACATTTATTTATTTACTTATGACATTTTACAACTTTGTTAATTTTTTAATTGAAGATAAGTTTTAACCTTAATTCTATTGAAAATAAGTACACTTTAATTTTTTAATTTATTGAAGGAGTATTAAAAGATCTTATTATTATTATTTGTGTTTTTATATTAATACAATTTTATTAACTAAATAACATTATTAATATAGATATCGATTAAATAATATTAATTATTTTCATCCCTAAACTTCAAAAACTTCCTCCCAATCTTTATAAAGTTAATAACTAGCCACAATTAGTGTGCAATTTGCAACATTCAATAAGCATGTGGCACTGTAATTGAAACCATTACACTATTGAGACAAAGTGCAGAAAGAAGAGTTCTTGAGTGTTAGGTATGCAACCGAGTGCTCTAAATGGAAAAAAGTTGGGATACGAGAATTAAGTTGTCTAAGTGGGTTTTTGGCTCGGTGACCCAAAATCTTAGTACATTATCATGAGGCCATGATCCTAGTACAACATCACGAGGCCATGATGGGTGTTGCATTTTGAGCTTTGAGGTAATACAGGACGCAATTCCTAAATTTTTAAAAACCTGAGATCTATTTATAGACACACATATCACAATACCATATTTGAAACCTATGTAAAATTCAATAGATTCAAAATTAAAGGGTAACAAAAAATATTCAAAAATACATTCCTCTAGTCAGCACTTAGTTAAATAAAACATGTAAAACATTAACTAACATCAAGATTATTTTCCATATTAAACTATAGAAACAATTACTTAAAACTTTGCATGAAAAAACATTTACTTAAAATCACACATCACAAATTAAAAAAACAATAAATTTAAATTTTTGCATAAAAAACAATTTAAACATACACAAAATCACATATTTCACATAAAAATAACAAAAACAATAACCTCATATTTCTTGTGATCAATATCTACCTAAATTCACATATCACAGAAATATGTGTCCAATAACATTATATTATGAACTTAGACACGCTGTGAATGGAATCAAAGACCTGCCTTGGCTAGTGGAATGTTCTGCAACTGAGCTACATGTCTAGTTTATAATCGGTAGCCTTGTTTGAATGTATAGATTAATAATTAACACTAGCCCTCAAGGCATACTTGGCTTACGATCTGTTAGCCACTAAACTAATTTAGCTATGTTATCATGTTTAAATTTAAATACTAAGACTATGATTCAAACCAAGGATCTGTACCCAGTGAGTGTGAGTGTGCTGCTCTACAACTAGGCATGACATTTCATGAAGGAAAAACTTGTTTTTTTTATGTGCTATGTTATCATGTTTAAATTTAAATACTAAGACTATGATTCAAACTAAGGATCTGTACCCAGTGAGTGTGCTGCTCTACAACTAGGCATGCCATTTCATGAAGGAAAAACTTGTTTTTTTATGTGGATCTCTATTCCAATATGAATTCCATCAATGTAAAAATAACCATTTGAATTTAAACCTAGCAAAACTTGCAATGTGCTAAGAAAAACAAATATTTTTTTTTTAAAGTTTTATTGGGTCGCCAATATTGAAGCATCAAATTATTGATAGGAGAACCTGTAAATGATAAATGGTTGATTTTGAATCTTTAAAAGACATGTTTATTCTTACCAATGCAAAATTTTCATAATGCCCAAAAACACGCGCCCATAAATTTTTGACACATTTGAAAATGCTAAAATCGAAACATGCTTTGGAATGTACTTGATTTGGAAGTAAGTACTATATAAGTTTATATTGAAATTTTTTACCTTTATTCAATGTGGATAAATATGGAACTTCATATCATATTGGGGTATACTATATATCTTCAATAATCACTAAAATCCCTTTTGAATGCATTTGCATTGGACTGAAATTGTTGTTTCATTGATGGTATGGAGTTATAATTTTGATATTATTGGTTTTCATTGATCAGAACATGGGATTAAATCAAATGTTTTTTCCCTTGACAAGCTGTAGTGGCAGTGTTAAAAGATAACATGAATATCCATAGTTATTCAAACAATTGCTTGCATCAGATGCTTCCCATTTCTTAGAATTAACCATTCAAGGATAAATCCCAAATTATAATACATTGTCTACATCATTGGTGAGTTCGAGGTTTCATTTGAAAACTATATAGAAATTCTTACGCTATATTCTTAAGCCGCCCTTTAGGAATTTATAACCTCTAGTTGCTATGTGTTGGCATTCTTCTTTGCTTAACAATTATGATCCATTGCATGAATCTTCCATTTACAACAATAAGTAATTTTTCCTTCTTAGGATCTAGTGGTTCCATTGTAAGATTTTATTGAGAATCTCTACTGTGCGAGTCGTATAAGTCCAAAAAGTGTATGGAAATGAAGAAAAGAACAAGATAATATGCACAAACTCTTGTGGTTGATAAAAGCTAGGGAGCGCATGATGAGAATTGAGACTTGTGCATAGTTGATATTAGTGTTGAAAATATTGGATAGGATAGGAATTGAACTCATGACCTATGGGTTGGATTTATCACTAAGTCACATACCCTTTTTATGAGGGAATATTAGTTTGGAATGTGGTATGATATGCCAACACTAAATTTATAAGTTTTTTTCAGTGATTTGCAGCTCACCAATGTCTTCTTTTATTGTTAAAAATCAAAGCATGATAAGCAAACTCTGCACTTAAGAAATTAAATTTAAATCCTAGATGGCTTAAATCTAATTTGTGTTTTTTTAAATAGATTGAAACTAGCATCAACTTTGTAACAACTTGCAATGTTGCTTCCCTTGTTAGGAGCACATCTAAGTGTTTTCTCTTTCATTCGAGTGTTTTCATATAAAAAAAATCTTTGGTCATAGACCTTCAAGAATTTATACTTCTCTCTACACAATTGTCGTTATCATCCCTACTTTTGTATATTGTTGTATTGCAAAATAATATTAATTTTGCAATAATATTAATTTTGTAATATTAATATTACAAAATAATATTAATATCCATTTGTTCATTAATTATATTATTATTGTTTTTAAGCTATAAGGCACTTAAGCTGCAGGCAGCTCTTGTATTTACTTTTTCAATCTTTTTTGTGTTAAGGTCTGAAAACAATAATGTTTACATAAATTTAAAGTAGAATCAAATATATATATATATATATATATATATATATATATATATATATATATATATAAAACAAATATATTTATTAAAATTTTATAAAGGTTATATATCATTATTTCTTATAAAGCTATAAATCATTATTTATTATAAAACTATAAAGTCCTTCTCATTCCAATTCTCAATGGATGTAGTTACTGCAAAAAAACAATATTATAGCAAAAAACAATGTAATTACCATACTTATATTTAAATGTGTTTAAACATATATATAATAGAGTTTTTGGATTCCTTATTATCCTAGTGGTGTTCCAATGAAGGATCTAAAGAAATAACTTGAAATCTATTAGTTTCTCGGTCAACCGATTGAGGCAGGCTTCTTCATTGAGATGGCCTCATGAATCAATCTCAATCTTTGGTTTGAAGCACTCGCTAGGCGATCCTTATGCTTCTGTTATGTTTTGGTTTGAATCTGGCTCAACTGTCCCTTGGTTCTGGCCTCTCACGTAAATTTCTTTGTACTTCACATAATGTCCTACGTTATTGTGATTTCCCTTCTCTCGACTTCTTACCTCAAATACAAGTTCACATAAATTTACAACGATGCAATAAGTTGAACATTGTAAATCTGTTATCTAGTTCCAAACAATTTCCCAGTCAAATTTATGCGATACCTCAATGAGAAAATATGCTCTTCAACCGTGAATATATAACCGCTTTCCACGTGTTAAGATATTTCCAGAATAAAATAGAATATATAATCACTTGCTAAGTGTTTCAAGATGCGTCATGTGAGTTGAAGAATATATGGAAGAACATAATCTGACATGACATCGATCACAAAATCAACTACTCTCTGACATTGATAGTGACTTTAAACAGGAACACAAAACGTCAAAAGAAATTGTGTGATGGGCAAACATACATCCAAATTCCAAGCCTGGGTCCCCGTCCAACGATCCAGTAGGTTCTCCTTACAATGGGTGTCGGCGTGTGAACTTCTCCATCAAGCGAATCCTATCAGTATCAATATTGGTTATCCATCGCTTTCAAAATGATTGTGCTGTCAGATTGGTCCAAGTCCCCACATCGCTCCAACCCCTAGTCGATCCAAATTATCCAATGCTTCGTTTTCTGCTGATCTTCTTGATCGCCATAATTGGCAATTAATATTTCGCATACAACTATGAATTTACCTACAACTCTCAGGCCCTCTGCCAGTGCTCATAATGTAGTTGGCGAGTTCGAGGGGGGTTTCTCTTTCCAGGCGTTCATAGAGAATGGTCAATTAGGTATAAGGTAGCAATTGAAACAACACGAGGGTTGCATTAGCTACACAAATGCAGCCAGTGGAACATCATCCATAGAGATATCAAATGCTGCCAGCGGTGCATCATCCATAGAGATATAAAGTTTTCAAATGTATACTTGCAATGAAATTGAACACCTATGCAAATTTAGTTTGAAAACTTGTGGGTCTGTAGTTGGAAGGAATCATATCTTTCCTACTCCGCAGGGGCAGGAGTGCAGAAGGGAGAAGATCGCCGATTTCGGTGTGCAAAGGGAGGGCAGGGTTCACGGAAGGGAGCGAAAGTCACAGGTCGTAGGAGCTACTCCATTCCTTTCTCAATGTTCAAAATCCCCATGCAATAACTGCAGGTTGGCGTGGGGATATCTGCCCAGGGCCCAAAAGAAGAGAGGGGGAGAGTTGGAGTTCACGGAGCATCTGATGGACGCATTGATGGAGGATCTGATGGCCGCATTTTCATCTGTGAGAGAGAATGGAGCATCTGATGGACGCTATGGTTGGGATTTTAGATAGAATGAGGCCAATCTCCATGTATACTAGAACGGAATCTCCACCTGGAAGTACGGACAATCTCCACTCCTTTTGGGCACAAGAAGGTTTCAGTATTCATCGCTTGTTCAATCTGCGCCACTTCTAATATCCAAAAACCCCGCGTATAGAAGCTGTGGAGCACACGTGCCAACTGGATGGGTCGATTCATAGCCGTGTCCACGGACAAGGAGATCAAGAGGCTCATCAGGTATGGTTTCTCTCTGACTTCGATACTATTAATGAAAGAAAGGAAAGAAATCAGTCGATCAATCTAGACTTATCTTAGAAATGTAGAAGAAAAGACATATTAGGAAGTTGACCAGGAATATCTGTTGCGTCCCATTTTTCATTGTTTGCATTTTGTTTTATGTACGTTTTTAGTTTTCAAGAGGTCAATTATTTCAGAGAGTTTTCTAGATCAATCGCCATGGTCAATTATTTGGTTGACCACACCATAGGTAGTACATTATTTGCTTAGCATTCGAAAAAAGAGTCGCTGTGTGCCTCACTTTTTGTGCGTAGGCAGATTGGGAAGAAGAATTTGCGGTCGATGTGAATTCCTGAACTTGTCCTCTACAGACTTAAGTACAGGTCTCTAACATACCATTCGAAAACAGAGTCGCCGTGTGCCTTACTTTTAAGGTGCAACGGACAGTTCCAATCTTTTCCTGACCATTCAAAATTCTGAGCACATGAAAACCGAACCTTGGCTTTACACCCCTATTCTTATCTCCTTACCTAAATTCTGTTTGCTGCTCCACCCAGACTGTTCGTCACATAATCCTGCAGCCATCATATTGAAAAGCAAGGTAAAAACAATGGCATCAATGGCGTGAGATTCTGTGTATTTTTGGCACAATAAATTTTTGATATATAAATCTCGGCAACTTCTAAGTAATGTTGAAAGCAAGAGAAAGAAAGCTAAGCTAGTCACTAGGTCTGAATAAAAGATATAAATAACAATATATGATTCCCTATGCAAAACTGCCTAGAATTTCTGATACTTTCCTAGTTGATTTCATCATCTCCTGTAGTACTATTGGAGCAAGATTGATGGCAGTCGGTCATAGGGGCAGTTTATGGAGCATGTTACCCTCTAACAACATTAAGAAGCAATAAACCTACAGTCTGGGCTAATTCTGGGCACATTCATAGGCATCATATGCATGTTAAGATTTTCTAACAGCTTAATCCTTCAATTTGGGCATAGTTTGGGCATTTCAGAGCATATCTTAGCCTCCCAACAACAATTAATCTCAAATCTAGGCAATTCTGGGCATAGAAACAACAATGAAAAACAATAGTAGATAGCCCCGTAAGACCAATTTTGAGTAGCCCTGTGGGTGAAAAAGCAACAGTAAAGGGAAAATAGGATGCCATACTATCAGTTGTAGGCTACACCATGATCAATAAATTGAGGATAACAAACTCAATCACAACTATAAGATCTTTCTTCATCTTAAAATATGGGCACTCTCCCCCACATGATGCAATTTCCCTGACATGGGCACAAAACAGTAATGCGAAAATCACTTACACAAGAAGGGTATCAAAGAACGGGGAGCACAAAATTGGTGAGAGTGATCATCTTTGACCAAGCCTCTCGGGGTTAAAATAAAATATACATATTTAGGAGAGAAATCAAATTTGGTCAAGTTAATTTCATACATGAAATGGAGTCCAGAGAAAAGGCCACCATTTCCAAATATAAGTAATAGTCCACAAATCCAATGTGACCCAGCTTGCTCAAGCAAAGGAAATCCACACAATAACAAACTATGAATTGTCATTAGGTGACATAAATTCCATGCTACCTCAAATGCATTATATTACAAAAGTGTTCTTGACACTCTGAAAAATCTTCTGCTACAGAGCACTCAATAAGTTGGATATTTTCTTCAAAACATTCCCAAGGTTGATCATTCCATGATAGTATCCCAAGGTATGATCATTCCATGATAGTATCCCAAGGTATGATCAAATGGACCAAAAATCACACAATGAACCCTCATTAGCATCAAGTTGCTACGGGATGCAAGCATTGGAGTGATATGCTATACAAAAAAGTGAAAGTGGGTCAGAAATACATCAATTAACCTCCAACATATCCTCTTTCCAGAACTTAACCAGAGATGCGATATTTTTCACAGATTAATAGTTCCGTCACTTGAAGATAATAATAGAGTGACGTATACAGAGCCATTGTAAAATCTAAGGAAGCAAGGGTATATAAGTCATCCTTAACACTTCTTTGGACATGTTGGCCCTCCTGATTTTCTAGAAGAACAAGTCGGATACCTTACATTTCTAGATCCATCTTTGTTATTCAAGTTTAAATAAGGCTGAAAGTGTCCCCCTTTTGTTGGCTACCTAGTTAATGTCTTGTTTTATTAACATTGCCACTGTATACAGGAAGATATAAGACACTATATGAAAGTTGCAAATACTTTCTTAGACTGCCAAGGATGAATCCATTATGCATGAAATAAATGCCATAGTTGGCTTTCAAACTCTCCATATATCTTGGCCATTCACTTCAGTATTTTTCTTTCCAATATCCTTACTTCAAAATAGATTTCAAATACTACATTAATCTAGGTTCCCTTTCACTGTTACTAAGACTGCTTCAAGGTTGCTTTGATGACTTAGACTACTAAGAAGTGCCCGCAACTACTGGAACCATTTTACTGCTATTCTGTGACCACTTGAAAAGGTAAGACTGCCCAGATCACTCTAATTCCTGCACAGGACTGAAGATATACTGATGTCGGTGACCGTTTATATTGTTGTTTAATGACGCAATGTACCCAGATTACATCCTTTGCGACTAGTTATCTCGACCCTCTGTGCATGTCTCTAAATATGCAATGTCCTACACTAAGGGAAGGGAGCCCATTCTCTATATCTCATTATTTAACATGCCGGAAATGTGTTTAAATTGTTATTGTGGTTGAAAGACATCACTGTTAGTAAAATCATTTGATTGGAGTTCTTGAAGTAATTTTAATGTGGCCAACTGTTCAATGAAATCATTTGGTCTGAATTCCATGCTGTCTCAGGATAAAAAGGTGTTATTCTAACAACAAAATTTAATTAAGAATAAAGTTATAAACACATCAATGTAAACTGAAATGTAACAAATGACAGTATCACTGTCTAAGGCCTGAATTCAATTGGGATGATGGCCACACTTAGACAACTAGAGATCAAAATCCTTCAAGAATAAATATGGCTAGCATAGATACATCCTAACCCAGATCTATTAAGCACTGAGAGGGAGCAAAAAACTCCACAAGTGTAAACCTCACAGCTTCCAATAGATCCAGGTGTTAACATGGATCTATGCTAGCTTGTATGTATGTATATGGTATTATGGTCAATGGCCATTTTTATGCTGGCCTTATTTTATCATCACACACTCTAAATCACAAAGATCTGTGTAAATTTCAAGAAATCATTGCTTTAATGCAAATTCAAACATCTCACCTCAAACTTGAGGCTCCCGGGATCTATTTCCTGTGAACTACCATCCTTAGGGATGAATCTGAAATAAAAACTACAACAGTATATATTTCACTTATGTCCAACCAAATACACAAGGCCACCCAAGAAAATAAACACCAAAAATTCAGTATATATTGTTGAGTATAATGTTATTTTTGTCTCTCGTATACATTTAAGAATCAAAATCCAGTGTGTTTGGAGCCTAGCTACACGGAAGCTTCCCTCCCCTTCATGCTCCCAATCCCAAAGTTTGCTTCAGAGGGGACCACACTCCGAGATTGATTTCCCGTGCCCATAAACAATTCCCTAGAGCTCCAAAAACAATTGCCCCGGGGTCACAAAACAATTCCCCACGCTTTTACAAGGATTCTTGTTGCTACTAGACCATGGGATAAGAAAATAGAAATTGCTCGTGGCAAGAGGCTTAAGAAAGATTAGTAGATAAGATAAGATAATTTTATTAATGTCCAACAAATGACCACTAAAGTAGGTCAATGGGATTGTGGGGTACAATGATGTCCATGCAAAGTGGGAGCACCAAGACGGATCCTATAAAAAGCAAGATACAGAAAGTGAAGTATGGATCTCATCTAAAGCCTAAAGAAACAAACAATGATGCAAGCCTCAAAACTATCTTCATTAGAAGATAATTCATAAATATCAGGTTTACCCCTTTTGATGGTTAACACTTTGGCATAAAATTCAATATTTTTGAAAAGTTGTTCTTTCTCATGATCCCTGGGCCCTACACTAAACAAAAAAAATCTCTATCCCTCTTCAACTTGGACAAGATCCAAGTACCAACTAGCAATAGGTTTCTCAAAACTATCTTCATTATTAGACAATTTATTAATAACCTACATGTTTAACCAAGAATTAGGGTCTTAATGCACATAAGATTCCTATTTACATTGGTTATTTGTAATACACAATTTAATAAAAAATTCAGAGGAAAAGTTTAATGTGGAAGGATGTCTTAAATTTTTTGCTACCTTCAATAGGGTAGATTACATATATAAGATAAATTCAATTTGTCCTGGCTTGAACTTTAGACTCCATAACATCCTACATTAGGAATGCATGTGCTATTCTATGTTGGCAATATGGCAATATAGGTTGGCATTGATGGCATTGATAGTACTGACTCTATTGTATAATCATAACTAGAAAGTGGAACTAATGTTGTATTGAATGGGTTGGACAACCTGGATGCTCGAAGACATGTGAACAGGATTTGCTTGGCTGCAGGAGTTCCTATGGTAGAAAGTGGAACTACTGGATATTTGGGACAAATTGACATGGATACAATTGAAGTTAGCAATTTAAACAGGCAATTTCTATTTCGTAAATAGCACATTGGGCATGTTAGTTTTGTACCTAGGGAAGTGTTCCCCAAGTGACTTTTTGCCTAAGTCACTTAGAAGGGGGAAAAAGGTGACCCTCCCATTAAAAGCTACTTAATGAGACTTTATAAAGTTAAAGTCACTTTTTGATAAATTTAAGTGGGTGAGTGAAATTTATTTAAGTGATTTAAATAAATGTGATTTTTTTACTCTCATTGAATCTTAGCCATTGGATTGGATCTTTCTCCACCATTGGATTAGATTCCCACTTAGGGTTTAGACAAAAAGGGTTGAGGGAGGCAAACCCATTCACTTGACATTTTTGAGAAGAGAGAAGAGTTGAAGAGAGAGCTAGGGCATTGGCATGATTCCCAAGAAGAGTGTGCACAGAAATCGAGGGGGCTTTCAGCAGCACGAATTTCTAGAAGGTGGCACGGGTTTCAAGGCATAGAACTATTTCAGTGGGCACAAGTTTCCAAATTCGTACAGCGTGATTATTGGCACAGTTTTCGAGGCAACCTGCAGCAGGAAGAAGCACGGTTTCCCAGGTCCGTACAGTTGCACTGTTGGCACAGAAATCAAGGGCCGTACTGCCATTAATTGCAGGACCGTACAGCACAGTTTTCAAGGCATTTATTGTAGGCACGAGTTTCTAGAGAATGACACAGGTTTCAAGGTCTGTATAGCAACATTAATTGTTGCTGTATCGTATAGAAAATTTCTGTTCCTTTGCACAAAAATCGAGACAGTGTTTGGCACGATTTTCAAGAAGGAAAGTTGCATAGAAATCGAGGTAGCCTTGCACAGATTTCGAGATAACTCTGCTGGGTGATTTGGTTGGTTGAGATAAGTACATCTTGTCTGTAAAATTTAAATGTACTGAAATATTGCTGAAGAAATAAAATCTCTCTCTCTCTCTAACTGGTTTTCCCCGTGGGGGTTTTTCCAGGGCTTGATTTTGGCCAAAAATTTCTGAGTCTATCATTTAATGGTGTGATTGTTAAATGTGTTTTTCAGCCTATTAGTGCATTTTTACTGTGTGTTTAATTGTTACTGAAAGTTTCATAAGTAACTTACAGCCAATGCAAAACCGGTTGTAAGTGAAAACCACGAAATGTTGACATAAACCAACAAACAGTAAAGTGCAGAAAATCTTCAGGGCAATCAGTCTTGAAATTCAGACCTGATATGAACATTGCTGCATACCTTTCAAATGGCAAGGATCCTGAGTTTGGTGTAGCGTTTTTTAAGCAGTTTAATGTTGCATAAACAAAATGATGACAGGCCATGACAAAAGAACAAGAATTAACAAAGATGATTGCAGGGCTTCCAGATAAATATGTCAAAATTATGAGTATGAATTATGCTAATCTGTAGAGGAAAATTGGGGTAATGGTGGACATTTAAATTGGTTGAGAAATGAGTTGGGTACTACGCTGAAATTCCTTCCCAGCTTTTCTGGAAATACTGACTGTGCTGCCAGAGCACGGGGTCTTCACTAGGGGGTCAATATTATACCACATTCGTTCATATTAGGGTATTAATTAAACATGAAAACCCAAATAATATATTGCATATATATTAAGGATGGTTAGGGTTATTTTATTCAATAAAACAATACACAATACTTGGGGTATATATTATGGTATCGGGATGCCTAATGTCCCCGAAATGGCAATGAGAGTTGCAGGGGAAATCGCGGGGCTTTGTGGTGAAGCCCGGGTGCCGAAATGGCAATGAGAGTTGCAGGGGGGAATCGCGGGGTTTTGTGGTGAAGCCAAGCCAGGGTTTTCTGGTGAAGCCCCCGTGTGCTGCGTGGAGTTCATCTGGTGCCATTTCAAGTTGCAGGGGGAAATCGCGGGGTTTTGTGGTGAAGCCAAGCCAGGGTTTTCTGGTGAAGCCCCCGTGTGCTGCGTGGAATTCATTTGGTGCCATTTCGAGTTGCAGGGAAATCACGGGGTTTTGTAAACCAAACTAGCTCTTTGGGTCTGGGTAAGTTCTCTTCGTTGTTTTCTTATTATTGTTATTATTAGCATTCAATACCATGTTTCTATTTTCCTCCTACAATGCATAATCCAATTCTGGAAATATTTAGATAAGTAGGTGGGTCTGTGTGAAGGTGTATTTGTGTGCACAGGTGGTGTATCTAGACCCCTCTATGCCATCCTCGAGGAAGTGGGGAACTTAGATCTTCAATATTTTCTGATCTATGGACTAACATGCATTCTAAATTTAACCATAGACAACCAAAATCAAAATGGGCCATAATCACAACTGGTGTGTGCCATCTATGCAATTTTAAATATATTACGTCATATAATTTTCAGCCGACAATGGTAGATACAGTATTCATAACATTGAACATGGTAAATTACTACTCATCTATAATTTTTGTTGAACCACATGGAATAGGTGCTGGAGAACAGGTTTCCTACCAACCATAGGAAATTCTATGCAAGTTCACACTCTAGGCTATGCACCACAACTTTGTACTATGCTTTTGTTTATTTTTATTTTTATTTTAGATCTTTGATATTATAGATTAGAGATGCTTTTATCTTGTTTTTATAGGATCAGTTTTTGCACTCCCACTTTGCATTGATAGTGATGTACTTAGCAGTCCCATCTTATCTCACAGGATCGAAACTCATCTGCAATCAGTTTTGGACATTAATAAAATTATCTTACCTCATAGGATCTAAACTCAACTGCGGTAATTTTTGGACATTAATAAAATTATCTTTTCCCATAGGCTCGAAACTCAGTTGTCAACAACTTCATTGTAGGAAAACTATCATCCTTCTCAATGGAATGGGAGAGCATAACATCTCTTCACCACCATTCAGCCACATATTCAAAAAGAAAACAATGTAATATCAAACCCACCCACTATGTTAGAGAATACTTTGTAGTAGCCCTATGTTAACTCCCATATCGCATGGGTGTCCACTTGGGTTTTTTTTTGTCACAATATTTGTGAGCAAACATGTACCTATGGATTGGACAGTATCTAATATGTTGTTGGAACTATTTCATGTGCCCTAGAGCTTTTGGGATGGTAGGAATATTTTTGGTTCGAGATCAAAGACAAGGTTTTCCAGGGGGACAAATAAGCAACACATTTCCAGGCCTGTGCAATTGAATTTGTCATCTGCAAAATGGGTGTTCACATTGGCCTTGAGAGAATACAGATCTTTGGAGGTTGCTTTCCTCTTTGAGACCTTATGGAACTCCGCAGTATTCTTGGTCTTGCAAATCTCTATAGGATTTTTGTACTCAGATTCTCTCAAGTTACATAACCTACTAAGCATATTTTAAAAGGTAAAACTTCCTTAGCAGAAGGTTTCAGAATAATTAAAGAGATGCCTTTGTTTATTGTGCAACTGACTGTGTGATAGGAGTTATCCTTGTAGAACATGGTGTCATGCATAGTTTGAAAACAATTGATATATGAAATGGGTGACATAATTTCATTTGGTCATCAATAATAAGAAAGGATTTGAGACGAGGTATCAAATTAGCTTAGTTGAATCTTAGTTTTGGTGCTATCTAGAGTATTGAACTCGAGTCTACCACTCTTTGCTTTAGTCAATAGCTAGTATTTTTATGAGGGATACTTTGTGTTGCCTAGATGTTTCTTCTACATTTTAATATACACAACATAGCCTCTTCAAGATACAAAAGTAGACTATGGTGGGTACAGTGTGCAAATGTCACCAAAATATTTGTAATAGATTCATCATTTCACATAAAAGATTGAAAATACAAAATCCATCCAAGCAAGTTATGCTGGGAGATAAAGTAAGATTGGAAAGCGATCCATTTTAGTTTTTCAACTGTAGCTACACAGTTTAAAGCAAAAATATTACGGAAGTCCAACAATTCGACAACCTTCTATAAAGACAATCTCAACTACAACACAGGCTAAATATCTTCCCAGCTGGATGTTCTGTACTAGCTAATCCCGTATAGGTCTGTTATGCTGTACTCTAGCTTGTTTTCTATCATTGCAAGAGATCGGGTTGGTTTGACCTGACTTGGACCATTGCTATTAAATCTACATGGATTCAGCTGACAGATATGGAGAACCAAATAATGTTCTCTCATGTGCTCTGGAAGCTCCAATCGTTAGGTGACATTTTTTATCTTCTCAAGTACCTTGAATGGCCCCTCAAACCATTGCAGCAAAGCACTAGCCATGCCACTTAGTGGCTTGAAATGTTCTCTTCCCAACTTCAACAAGACCATGTCACTCACATTGAAATATGGTTCCCTTCTATCATAGTCTTCCCATTGTTTAATCCTCTCAGTTGTGTTTATTAGTTGAACACAAGCCATTTCCAACCTGTCATGCCATTCCTTCATGAATCCCATGGCTGATAGGTTTTTTCCATAATAGCCTTGCAAAACTATGTTTGGAGCCAATGGTTGGTGCCCATTTTCCAACTCAAATGGATATTATCCCATTGCAGAACGCTTTTTCATGTTGTAGTTGAACGGGGCGGCATCCAAAAACTCTAGCCAGTTTGATTGATCTACCTGCACAAAATGCCTAAGGTAGTATTCCAAAAGGCCATTTATGCATTTTGTTTTCCCATTGGTCTATGAGAGATAACTTGAAGTCATTAACAACTTGGTTCCAACAAGCTTGAACAACTCTGTCCAAAGCTTCCCAGTGAACCTTGTGTCTTTGTCTGACACAATACTTAATGACAAACCCTAGCACTTCACAATATTCTTGAAATATAGCTTCACAACCTCTTCTACAACATAAGACACCTTCATTGGCACGAAGATTGAATACTTGGAAAACCTATCCACGATATAAAAAAATCCCATTGTACCCTTATGAAATAGGTAGATGAGTGATGAATTGCATAGAGATACTTACCCAAGGTCTCTCCGGTACTATCAAAGTTTATAATGGGCCAACCTTCATTTTGGTATCTACCTTGTCTTGTTGGCACACAAGACAAGTATTGGCGTACTCCTTTACATCCATTCACATATGCTCCCAATAGTAGCCTCTATCCAACAATGCAACCATTCTCCATTGTCCTAGGTTCCTAGCCCAAGGTGAATCGTGACACTCCTTTAAGAGATATTTCCTAAGATTAGATGACTTTCACACATAGATGCAATCACCAAAGTGCAGAAGTTCGCTATCTACCCAAAACTTCATCATCTTGCCTTCCTTCACTACTTCATGATGTTCCTTGAGGAGGGATCCAACTAAAACCCTTCCTTTATCCTCTAATGAAAGTTGGTAAAAACTTGCACTTGACTTCATGTCAGCACTAACAACTCGTCCTCCTCTCAAGGATTCAGGTTGTGCCTTTCTTCTCAAGGAAACTAACAGCGAAGTGAAAGGGAGCAACAGGGAAGGAAGGTGGAAGGGCTGGAAAATAAAGGGAGAAAACAGAGATGGGAAGAAGGTAGGGAGTGGGGCTGCCAACTAGATGAAAGAGCAGCAACGAATAGGGAGTAAGAAGAGAGGACGAAAGCTAGAGGGAAAGAGAAGATAGGAGGGACAAGAGCAAAGGAGGAGGGAAGAAAACGAAGAGGAGAAAGAATCAAACCAAACAAAAGCAAAGAGAGGTTTGATGGGGGTTTCTAAGCTTGGAGAAGAATGGACTTGAAGCTTTCCACAACTTAGATAGGTAGATCTAGTAACCAACGTAGCCAAAGAAGTTCTTTGTTGGAGGAGGCAAGAAAGATCCGGAATAGCTCGCAACCCTGCAAATAAAATATTAGAATCAATGGAACACTTGAATGGTGAAGGTATTAGATGCCGAGAGCTCCTAATAGATGAAATCCCTAAAGACACAAACACTCAATGCAAACAAGATTAGAAGCCTAAGTACTAGATTGTTAGTCTTCAATAAACATAATAATCAAATTGCAATACAAGGGTAGGGTGAAAGAGATATTACTTCATGTAGGATGAAGACACATGCCAAAAGCCCATCAAATGACCTCCAAAGTCTCAATAATTTTATTAACAACAAGAAGCTTACAAATTCCACCAGAGTTTCTATGCCAAAAACTCTATGAGAAAAGAGGAGCCAAGCCCTATTTATACAAAAACCACTGACTTAAACCCTAATTTGAATTGGCAACAATGAGAGCCAAATGGCAAAGACATGAGTTCGAATTCCCAATCTAAACCAAGCTTGGAGTGAAGCTCCAATAGACAGCACGAGCTTGAGTAAACGAGAGTGGGGAGGTGGCTTCCACTCCTCCCTCGTAACTTTCACCAAACCAATGCGTGAGAGCCATGTTATGTTGACGTGAGCCACTTGAGGGAACGCGTGAGCTTGCATGAGACCAACCTCACGTTGATGTAGGGATTGCTTTTGTTTGCTTGGAGTTATGTTGGTGAGGTTGCCTTAATTTGGGGGAGGCACCTACCACACAATCACCAAACCATTTAAAACTTGCCACATAGCCAAATCGTGAGCCATGAAAGAACCGTACGGCCAAGCCCACGTGAAGATGCCCACGCTTGTTCACGTCATCCATTAATCCACGATTTGCTTATCCAATGTTTCAATTGGTTTATGCTTTATCTTTAAAACATGGTCATACTCCATTAAACCTTGGTCCACTACCTATGCGAATTGATGTAGGCTGCCCACGTGAAGGAGGAGAGGCCCACGCTTGCATAATTGAGATTTTCAAAGTTTTTATCCAAACTTTTATTTAGCATGTCCCTTTAATCTTTTAAGTGGGTCGTACACTTTATACAAACCTACTCCATGCTCTTCCAAACATTAAAATAATGATTTTGACTTTTTTGAATTTTTGTCACTTAGTGAATTTTGTCATTTTTTGGTCACTAAATGCCAAAATAGTGAAAATTGCTCCTAGAGACGACGTAATCGCCCAAAACTTTAGAAAAGTTGGTGCTACGGTAAAAAGGACGCTCTGAGCGTCAAAACGAGCCTCCCCACACCCAATTCCGCCTCCGGATGAGGTTTTTATCACACTTTGAAATTTTTTAATTAAACCATTAAAAAATGGTCTAATTTATGGAAAAAATTATTTTTCTCGGAATCAGACGAAACTCTTAGGGGACCTAGTGCACATTCACATGACTCAATCAAGATGGTTAACACGTAAAAAATCCTAGACACAAGACTCTAATAACGACCTTAGGTTTTGACCGCCATGGAAAATACTCTAGCTTTGGAGGTTTGAGTGAAAAACTCAGGGATTATACGCCACTGATAAGTAGCACATAATTCCTAAGGAAAAAACACTCTAGAGTATCCCCCAAAAGGCTAAACCTACGGATAGCCGAGTCTTTTATAAAAAGATCCCGTTTAGACCAACTTTTTACATTTTCTCCATGGGGGTATGAACATGCAGTTATTACAAATGGGGCAAAAATGCCCTGAAAAAGACCTCTGAACTTCTGAACACTGACGATGAACATGAACCATGTTCATGGAACTGGCGGCTCACGAGAAATTCAGCTATTTGTACAAAATAGGTGATAACATGTTCTATATCGAAGTTTGCACCAGTCGACTAGGATTTTGTGTTTGGATTTCTTTGAAAAGGGTCACCTTTGTTTATTATTGTTATTATTAGCATTCAGTACCATGTTTCTATTTTCCTCCTACAATGCCTAATCCAATTCTGGAAATATTTAGATAAGTAGGTGGGTCTATGTGAAGGTGTATTTGTGTGCACAGGTGGTGTATCTAGACCCCTCTATGCCATCCTCGAGGAAGTGGGGAACTTAGATCTTCAATATTTTCTGATCTATGGACTAACATGCATTCTAAATTTAACCATAGACAACCAAAATCAAAATGGGCCATAATCACAACTGGTGTGTGCCAACTATGCAATTTTAGCTCTTTTCCATGTCTAACTCAGATTATCAAGATGATCTGCAATGAAACATATATAACCAAAATGGAAATAAACTCAGTTTGTCCCACGCTGTCCCATCTATAATTACATAGATACATACATAATTTTTGCATGGAAGAATTTTCAAGGAGCTATTCTAGGGTGAAACAATGCATTTTTAGCAACACTGTTGAGAGTGTATATAGTTACTGTTGAAAGTGTTCTTTGCATCTTGAAGTTGCAATTGGTGGACTTAATTAATGAGAAAAAAAAGATTAGCATCATGTAAAGGAAAATATATTTTCTGCAAATAGTTTTTGTATTTGCCTTGTTCATTCTAGTAGAAATTCACTTGGATCTCTTCTCCTAGGAAATTGTAAATGCTCTATTGAATATCAATCCCCAATATCAAAAATAGAATATTATAAACTATTGTATATCAGTGCATAACATAAAAAATACAGGTAATAATCCACCTGCTGTAAGTTACATAGACCAGATCAATATATGCTAGTTTTTTCTCTTACAAGATGCTTCATATTATCACCACTAGTGCCTCTTCCACCAGTAACCTTGAAACTTGGTGGACATGTGAGATGAAACATGCCCTCTCTAGCCTGGCCCATTCACATTATATAAATTTCACTATCACAAAAAAACTAAGGCTGATGATCAGGTCAGCCTGATTCTCTTTGTGGGAAGGCAGTTCTCTGATTAGTTCCTCTGCTAGGATGATTGTTATGGATAGGAGAAGGGTGGGATGGAGAAACCTGACCTTTGGGGAGCATCTGAAACAGGTTCATAACACCATGGGAGTACCTTCTGCTGTGCAATATGAGATTGTGGACATGATGGATATCTTGAACCCTATTGTTTCCAGACCCATTTTGTTGTTCTTGTCTTACCATGAGATTCTGGACATGATGGATATCTTGAACCCTGTTGTTTCCAGACCCAATTTGTTGATCTTGTCTTACTGAGGATCTTGAAGATACAAGATCAACATTAGAGACAAGAGACCTTCAACCCTCTGCAATCACCATTCCTGTGAGAACCAAAATGAAAATCATCTCCAACCATAGAACATCGTAACAATGGAGCAACATTGCCATAAATATCAGTCCAGTGCAATTATATGAAAAACTGGCTTCTGCAATTGCTTTTTCGTTCTATAAATTCTGTCCTACTAAGAAGAATTCTACAGAAGTGAAGATATGAGACGTAGTAGACAAGCATATTGATTTGAAGCAATGCAATGAGCGCGTCTGATATAGATACATATATATAATCATTATACTCCCAATAAAGACCAGTACAGTTCTGTATTTTCAGGACAAGTGTGGGTTGGTTGGTTCCCAGAAAAACATGTTTTCTTATAACCTGTAATCCATTTCGATGATACCCTAAGAATCAAAATCACAGGCTCAAAACCTAAAATAGTTTTTGTATTTGCCTTGTTCATTCTAGTGGAAATTCATTGGGAATTCCATTTTCAATATAGGTGACTAATTCATCCCACAGGTATCCAAATTGTACTCAGTATGAATTCATTTATCATGTAAATATAAACTACTCAGGTCCAAGAAGACAAAGATTTGTTTCCTATCTTGTGCTATGTGGTACTATTAGTTTAATGCTTATTGTATTGTGATGGAAACAAAGACTGGATATTATCAATTTTGTGAGTATGGGAAGGTGACAAAGATGTACATTATGTCCTAGGATTTGAGTGTTCCAAAAGTGGAGAAATTGATCATGGTAGCTTGACTTTAGGAACTTGAGAAATTAAGATTTTTATTGTTGTTCTTTACCTAAAAATTGCCCAAACTTACTTATTGTTGCCGGTTGAGGCTAAATCAAGGATGCCACTACAAGGAAGATTCCCACATTATACCTAGGACCGATCTTACTGCTGTTTGGAGGGTTGAGACATTGTTAAAACATACCCAGAACTATCTAGAATGCCCAAAAACGCTAGGAAACAACCTAGCATGGAGTGCTGCTACAAGAATTAAGCTGCTTGCTTTAGGGAGGAGTATCTGTAAGTCTCTAAGGACTTCGGAGCCTTGCATTTTTACTTTTCTTGTGTTGAGGGTGAAGTCTAGTAGAGGGGAAATCACTACCAGGCGCAGTAGTGCAATGCTACTATCTAGTATTAAATGTTTAGCTGTTGACACCTATAAGCCCTATGGTTTGGTACCCAAGTCCAAACATGTATGCTATCCATGTATATGTGGTCCTATTAAGTCTAACCATCCTGATTTGTGTTACTTTATGTGGTTATGGTAACGTGATAAGTACTTGGATAACTCATAAAAGCTCTTGGAGACAATTCACTTTATGATGATTATGTCTACTGACATTGTGAGTGCCCGGCTATAGAGTTGATACTGTGAATGGAGAATAGGATTATGTCATATATTTAGGCATTGAGTTTTCCAAAGTGATTGACAATTGTTTAAAGCATTCAAGCTTTTGAAAGTCCACATCCACTCTTTCTTGATTGCATTTTACTGAACTTGACAGGATTACAGTGAAATGTCATTAGCGTATCGGCCCTCTCATGCGGATGCCACATATGACTTCAAATATGGTGTTCGCTCAGTTCAGGTATACATCAGCATGCCTTTATGCTGAGTTATGCCTCTCTTAAGGTTTTGTTGATTTTAAACATACAACTTGAGTGATTTATATGTTATGATTGCGTTTCTATAAAATGCAGGGAGGTGGCAGATCTTCAACACACGAAACTATTGGAATAGTAGCTGCTAGGGCTGTAGCAAAGAAGATACTCCAACTAAAAGCTGGGACTAAGGTATGGTCATACTATCTTAGATATTGTAATTTTCAGAAATATATTGAGGCTCATATACTTTTTTGTCCCTCATGATGAACTCGACATTTTTAAATACTGGAAACAGTATTCCACTAATACCATCAAGATCAATTCACTATCTTCAAATTTACAAAAAAAATATTGTACAGAGTAACTCATTTAAGTTGCAGAAAATTCCAATTATTGCAAGCAGTGTTGTGCTTGCTATGTCAGACTGTTTTCTCTGTTGGTATTTATGCGAAAATGGCAATAGATAATTATTAAAGGATTCATGATAGGCATGTGGTAAACAATATCACGTTGAGTCTTGAGATGTGTAGTGATTGTTAGGAGGTAAGAATTTTCTTTTTGTAGTTATTCATAGGATATGACCAGAAAAAATGTTTTAAGAATGGAAACATAAGATCTGAACTCATGAATTTAACCATGCTCAACTTTATGTATGGGGCCTAGGGAATACCAAATATCAAGGTGGCTTTAGTTGATACGTTAATTAGAAAACTTAAGACATCTAAGTGCTCTAAACCCATCAACATGTAGCCATCCTCTAGTCACGACTCACACCAACAAAATGAATCAATGGAATAACAGTGGAAAATGTGAAAACTAATGATGATCTATGTTATCAACATGTCCAATCTGATAGTTTGCATGTTTATTCAAATTGTCCATGGTGGCATCTAAATCTAGGGAAAACTCTTTATCCAAGGACAACAGACATGCAGGACACCTGTTACCTGTCACTTATGCCCTAATCAGCATCCTTGAGTTATTCAAGAAACCTGATTGTTGAGATAGAGTTTGTTCCAGGCTCCAACATCGATGGTTCCCTATTTTTTGTTTTAAATGTTTTATGGGTTGTTGAGGTTGTTGCATCAGGGCCCCGTGGTTAATGATATCAAGCCAGTGTAAGTGGTGTTGTAGTTTCCACCTCAAATGCAGGGGAAATTATATTGAGGAGATAGCTAAGGGTCCAGGCATTTCTGTTTGGTTTCTATATCTCACATGTAGGCGCACTATGTAATATCATTTACAATTAACTGAGAATCTGAGATCGATTTTCAAGTTAATGATAATTAGAATGTTAATGCATTTCTTGAATTTTAATGCATGCATTTTCAGTTGTCCTGTTTTCACAAGCTGAAGGGGTGTATCTATCATTGGCATAGTATTCATTAGAATGCCTCTTCTTTCAGAGTTGTTTTTGACCAGTTTGGAATTGATCAAATTCTAATTTCATTAGTCCTTGTTCTCAAAATCATGATCTTTTTTCCTTAAGAATTTCTGGGATTGGCAATGGTATGCTATGCAATATTTTAAAACTTGGACTTGGATTTGGAATCAGCCAAGGGTCAACTTGGACTGGTTTGAATATTATGACTTGGTTTACTAAAAAATACATCACATATTAAAATTTTAATGAAGAAAATATTTTAAAGATTTCCAAACATGATTCCAAACCATTAGAGACAAAACATGCAGAGTCTGGTAATGTCTATACCATATAAGGGTGAGTATATCAAAATGACACCGAGTTCAATACATTTCTGAAAAAAAATACAAAATCAACAAGGTCCTAAATGGCCTCTAGAGTCCAAATAACAACATTCTACAAGCTATTGGCCTACTACATATCAATGATCACTAATCAACATGATCAAACTCATTACCACTGCTGGAAATGGGATCCTTGGCATTAGGTACAGGACCATCCTCTGGCTCGAAGTCCTCGGTCTTGTTGAACTGCTCAGGCACTTTTGTGACTGTAGTACTAGTATCATCTGCTTTTAGGGTTAAGGGTCTTAGAAATCGGGTTTTAGGTTTAAAAAATATTTTTTCCTCATGTCACAGCTTGATTTAGCACTTGGGTGGAGAAGTCCCAATCCACTAGTTCTATTAAGGAACAACTTTGAAAGAATGCACCACTGTCACCTCATTGCAAGCTTCCCTCTCTTTTGACCAGCTCTCAAGGACCAAGGTTAAGGGGGCTTTCTTAGGGTTGATTTGGAGAGCGAAGGGGAGTGAAATGCAACTTAGATGTGTATGATAAGACAAAGTTATAATTCCCCAAATAGTGCTTGAACATATAAAAAATAAAAATGCCAAATACAACAAACACTTGAATGTAAATACTTAAGTTATCATTTGAACAAAAATAAATCGATGGACATTTCGATCATCAATTCTAGAAACTTAAAAGATACTTGCAGAAATATAACTCACAATAGATCAATGTCATTTAAACAGTAGGTTCTGTTATCAAACAAACTCTAGCTGCTAATGATGAATGTCCCAACAGGGATGGTAGAGGGTGATCAACTAGAATGGTGTAACCTGCAGTAGCCAGGTCCTCCGTTTAGGGAACGTAAGTCGCACCGGACAAGGTCACTGTCACTTCAGACAAGGCAAGTAGCCAAGTCAGGGGGGAGACCCCACTCAACCAGTGATGGTTGAGACTCAAGAATCAGACACCCAAACCCAAAAGATCAAGCAAATCAAGACACAAGGTGAATGCCTAAGTGTGAGATTTCCTCCAGCCTAGTGAAATCAAGACTCTGAATTGGGAAAATAGACTATGTGAAGTGATATCAGATCTGATTATGAGTGTCTAATGATGAATAACTTGAAGATTAGAAGGCTGGAAACTAAATACGAAAACAAAAATTGACTAGAAGAGTGACCAAAAATTCTGCCTATGGGAAATAAAGCTCACTAAGACTACTCAAACATGGCAGCAGCAGATTAGGTGATTAAGACACATCTTCTAGCAATTATACATTGAATAATAGCTGATTTAGAACAAAAGAAAAACAGACCAGCAAGAAGTGAAGTGAAACTGCCCAAGGGAATGAGTTAAGTAGTGGATAAAAGGACCTAGGGCAGTGAATAATTGGCGTTAATAATCACTTCCAGCCAACGATACTTGATTTCCCAAGGTAAAATGACGTTCTAAAACTGAATCTCAAGTACCCAGAACCCAAAAATTTACCCAACAGCGTGGATGGCTGAAATGCCCAAGGAGGGCGAAATCAGTGGAAGACTAGTGCCTGGTTAAGTGGGTAGATGGAGTCGGAATTAAATGAAATTTAAGATATGGAGTTTTAAGGGCATTTCATTAGTGGGTTTTAAATTAAAACAAAATCTAATGGTGAAAAATTAAGTTTTGTATTTTTTTAGGGGTTTTTACATGATATTTCTACTCAACACACACACAATGAAATTTAAGTGCTAGAGACCAGCAAGAAGGACCTACTTGGTAGTGAATAGATGGACGAGGTTGCCGAAGACTAGCCTTCCAAACTCAGTTGCAGAGCAGTAGCGTGTTTCCTTCACGTTTTGAGCTTCCAGTGGCCAAACTCGCCCTAGGTACCTGCCACAAACAAGATCAAGTCAGTGATGCAGCAAATAACAAGAGAAACCAGCAAGTAAAATGACTGAAATGAGAGAATTGAAAGGCGAAAAATGCAATAACAACTCCCTTGTTGATTCTCTGAAGAATTTGAGCAGTTGGGGCGTTCCCACTCCCAAAACTGTGCCCTCCTCCAGTTGAGCTCTTCAACTGCAAGTCGTTGGCCAAGGACAATATGGAAACAATGCACTAGCTACTCAACAAAGCTACGAAAGACTAGATATTAGTCAAGCAACACATAATCCATCCATGAACTCTCAAGAAGTGTGGAAGAATGGCTCTATATCATCAAAAACTCAAGTGTACAAATGTGCCAAGAGAGGCAACAATGGAGTGAGCTCATTCTCTTATAGAGATGGCTCGAAACCTAGCTTCATTTCCCCCCAAAACCTATTGCTGGGATTGACTTTCTCAATCACCAAATCGAGGGTGGAGATGAGCTCACGCAGGGGGTGCGAATTGCCCAAGGATAGCGCACAAGTGGAGAGGGGGTCCCCTTGTGGGGCCCCTACAATACATAAGATGATGTTGGGGGGTGTCTATAGAATGTTTTATCCCCCCAACTCAATACAATGAGGTCCCACATACCATAACAAATGAAAAACGAATTTGCCAAGTGAGGAAAAACGCCCCCCATGGGAAATTCGACCCATCTAGTGAGCTGGCCCAATGGAGGGACTCACAACCAAAAATACAATGCCCAAACATTACCAAATTACCTTAGGAATCACCCTTTTATTTGCCAGCCATTGAATTTTGCCCTTTGCTATAGTTGCCTTTGTCAATTTTTGATTTTCCATGTATTTTATTGCTGGTTTTTATTGCTGAAGATGTAATATGGGATTTTGACCCACCTAGAGTGCCCGGATTGTCGAACCGTCTGCTGCAATGTGATCGTGGACCCCAAAAATAGTAGGAATGACCACTCAAACGACCCCGATCCATCACTTAGGCATTATTTGCCCAAAATCCATGATTTTTAATTAAAACAGGTCAGTAATGACCAATAATAATTAAAAATATCACAAACGCCTCGATCTTTTTGCATTCTGTCACTTGGAGGCTCATATGGGACCCCTATAGATAATAATTGACCAAAATCGAAATTCCGGTCGCAACATTTTTTCAGGCTCATTTTTGACCTGGTCAACCATGTTTGACCAAGTCAAATCTGGTAAAAAATGGTGCTAGCTGAATACCTGTATGCAATCATGAATTCAAAGGCTTCCTTATACAAGTTAGTACATTACTAAACAATATGAGAATAATATGGTGATCCAAAAATTTCATTAAATATCGGGAAAAATACAAGGCCCAGGTTAGGTGGGCCCACCACATCCAAAAGACTCAACTGCTATGCACAACCTATAGACTTGACCACCTAGCTGAATTTGGGTGATGTGGAATACATGGCGAAGGATAAGGGATGACAAGGATGAGGATCATGTGACCTTTTGGATAACTCGGGAGAGCGGGGTCCACTGAGATAAGTATACCATGACAAAACACGGGGAAGGGCGGTGCCTCACAAATGGGTATACTGCAGGGAAACTGCCACTGTTCATCTAACAAGTATCTCACAACTCACATCCGTGCCCGAACACTCTGTGAGGTTCTTTTTTAGAGCCGCCAAACCGTAACTTGAGACTCTAGGGGACAATCTTGAGCTTGTCCCTTGCTCCCTCTCACCTCCTTGCCCCACAGGACTAGGTGAGGAAATAACCACTACAAATGCTGACATGTATGGCTGACCTGTGTCCATGTGTGTTTACAAACACATTGCATGGATTTTACAATGAATTTCATACTTGGCCCTTTTCTGGCTAGATTTACATTTACAAAAAGCCTTTTGGCTTGCTTTACATTTCTGCATTTCTTCAATTTACATCAAGGCCCTTTTGGGCTACATACATATCTCAATAGATATAATCATGGTGCTCATACTCCAAAGTAATGGGGGTGAGTAATACATGCTTTGATGACAAATGGGGAGCACCCGGTGAGGCTACACAATCCTAACTGCATTGCAACATCGGGGGCATCCAACAAGAGCAAATCCCAGGTTTGAGAGTGCATCTCACACACTAAAGAGCCGAGGCACAATGGACAGGGAATCATGGCATACTCAGAGATCAGTGGGGAAAGGGATCCTCAAGGTCACAAATCGGAATCCAAGTCGGGAAAGTATATCATGTATGATTCGGATGGATGGAGAAGGTGAAGGTGGATCCAAAGTCAGCTGCCTAGGGGGACTAAATGACCAAGTCTATACCAAGAGTAGGGGTGTAACCCGGTGTGCATATAACAGGAGCCTACTAGGAAGGGGTGGACTGACATCACCAAGGGCCAAGTCACATATCATAAAAAAATAGCTAGATCACCAAATCAATCATCATATGTAGAGTTAGTGTACTATCATGTATAAACAAGTCTAAGCATCAATCATGAGCAATATACATCAAATGCAATACTTGCCGTACCATATAACTACTGCTGAGGCTGTCTCTAAACTGGATCTCTATTGAATCCGGGCACAAATAGTAAACCAGCAATACTCTGTGATAGTCTCAATCAAAACAAGACTAGGCAACTGTCTCAATGGGCTCATATCAAAGCCTGGCATGGAAGGGTGACCCTGTGGTAAATGATAAGTAACATGTCTGTACCACTGTACAACCATCTGTCCCCTTTGATACATCTGCTCGGGGCAATCTGAACAAAACTGTGTGTCTCCTCTGAAGGCATTGGATCTCTGATCTGGAAAAAAAAGTACTGTGCGGTCCTCGGCCGCATAGTCTGCAGTATGGTAGCTCCAGCTAACATAGATGCGATAACAAGTTCATTTAGTGCATAAAGTTTAAATGCAGTCCAAAATTGACATTAGAGGTGAAATAAGTTGCCCAATTTATATTTTAAATTATTTGAAGTTATGGCTCAAAGTGAGGCCTTGCTTGAGAAGATTCTCGAAGCAAGGTGTCACTCAAAGTATTAGATTTAGTTTTTTAGATGATATTCCAGATTTCTTGAAGTGATGAGAATCACTTTTCCAACATTGACTTCAGCAGAGACATTGAAGCAAAGCAAGGGTAAGAATTTTTTCACTGATTTGGTTTTTACACATACATTATGGAATACCATATTTTACATAAAGAGAAACGGTCTTTTGACCTCTTTAGGAATTAAATTGCTTGATACTAAATATGCCAACATGCTTAAATTGCTGAAATGTTTGTGATTTTTATTGGCAGAATCCACAAGTAGACTTAAATGGTGCGGTTTTCACTGTTGGACGAGGCAAAAATTGCAATTTGTGCATAAAGGATCCATCCATTAGTACAGTTTTGTGCAAGTTGAAGTATACATTGGTAATCTTTGTTGTATCTTCAATACTACTGGTTTGTGTACTTCAAGACAAAATGAGATCAATTGATTATAATCAGTAAATTTGTTGATAATTCTTGTAGCAAAATAGTTGGTGTCAGAAGCATCAGTGCAGTGATCTACAATAATTCTGTGGGATTTTTTAAATGAATGCAGGCTTATGATTAGGTGTCAATATTCTTGTTTTTGTTTAGAAAATGTAAGAAGTCTTCCTTGAATGCTAAGATGTGGTACTTATTTCATTGACTGAATTGGATTAAAGGGAATTGACAATACAGTAAGGAATCAGTATTCCTTTTCTATAGAAACAGATGTCCATGCCCCCCAAACTGATGACACTTTTGCATCGTCAAACCTTATTTACATGAAACTGTAATTTTAATGTTAAGGGATTCATGGAATTCAAAAGCCCCATTGGAGAAACACACATGTGAGATTTTTACTACAATTTGGTATAAGACAGCATGCACTCCCGAGTCCTATGGTCCGAGGTCCCTAACCCATAGAGCTAATTGGAATTATAAAAATATTTAATGGATGCCAAAATGCAGAAGCTAGTAAAGAGAAGAAATCCCAATGGGGGAGGGATGTTAATTATAGAGATCTAGAGCACATAAAAGTGAATAATGTAATTTCATGGTCCAATGATCTCTAAAGTGTTGAAATGATGTTTACAAAAAAGACAAAGCTATCATAGTTGGCCACCTAAACAAATCGTGGAGGCTTAAATCTAATAAAAGATGTGGCTTTCAAGGCTGAGAAGCCAATGGAAGCCTGGGTTGGAGCCCATGAAAGCTATTTTTATTCGGTCCTTAATCAAGGGTAGTTTCCCTATAGATAAGACATTAAATCCATTAGGATTATAGAGACCTAATTCACCTAGTTGTCCTCATTGTGAGTGGCTTGAAAGCCTTATGCACCTCTTCTGGTTATCTCATCTAGCCAAGCCTGCATGGGCCCCAGCTTAGACGAAGTGTTTTGTGTCAATAGCTCCCTAATTCCATATCCTGAAAGGCAACCCTTCTAGGAGAGAAGTTGGCTTCAGCATTAGACTTTCATTCAACATGGTTGCTTGTTCGTGTTGAAATCTTGTTTTGGCTGTGGTAAAAGAGAAGTGAGGTTGTTATTTAATAATAAGGAAACCTCTAGATGCTTTTCCTGGTATGGCAACTCCTTAATACATGCAAGTTCGTCCTTGTAGATCAGTGTACAGGTACAAAAGATCAAAATAGAAATGGCCCACTTGCTCCAGCTTTTAGAGTTTTGTCAGGGCATACCTTGCAATATGAGCTAGGAGCCACCTGGAACCTCCCCCACCCAATTATAAGATCTCAATTGTCTGAGAGAGATGATGATAGGCCCCAACACCATGTGGGCTGAACTGTTAGAAAGAGACATGAACAAAAGTAGAGTCATCTTCCTCCTCCCGTGCAAAATGACAAATTTCCAACACTTGCACTGCCATATCTGAGAAGGATGTTGTTTGAACTTGGAAATGATTGTTGGGAATTGGTCATGGTTGAGGAAGAACCTGTCCACCACCCAATTATAAGATCTCAGTTGTCTGAGAGAGATGATGATAGGCCCCAGCACCATGTGGGATGAACTGTTAGAAACAGACATGAACAAAGGCAGAGTCAGCTTCCTCCTCCCATGCAAAACGACCAATTTCCAACACTTGCTCTGCCATATCTGAGAAGGATGGTGTTTGAACTTGGAAATGATTGTTCGGAATTGATCATGGTTGAGGAAGAACTTGTTACAGGTTGCTACCACAACAGGCCAGGTTACAGACACAGTATCCAACAAGTTCAATGATTTACTTGCAGATGATGAGGGGGAAAGTGAGGATGAATTTGAGTCATATAAGACATCGGATCTTCCAGAATTCAAAGGGATGGTAGGAATAAAAAACTTCACTATCATGCAGGAAGATCAAGGAGTTATGACACTGATACATGCTTTTTATACTCACATGCTAAAAAGCTCTTCGCCAGAATTTGCATTTGCAATGTTTGCCACCCCTATTTTGCTGAGCATGATATTCACTTTATTATATCTTCCAGAGTTTCAAGGATTGGAATTGGAGGAAACAGTTCGCCAGTTTTTCCAATATGCAGAGGAGAGCAAAGAGGCTGGAGTAACAGGGCATCAATTGTCTTGGACAACGCTCTTTCAAGTCTTTATGTTTAGTGTTTCCCTCTCAACAGGCTTGTAGCCTGAGCTTGCACCTCTGTCACCATATACCTTAGTTGTAGCGAATTTAAATGCTCTGATTGGACTGCTCATCTTTGTCTTCATGAGTGGTGCAGGTACAGGATGACCACAAAACATTTTATATTCCTTACTTTTTTTTCCAATTTAGCACTAATATATTCTGATAAGATAGACATATCTTCACTTTGGTTTCTTAGTTTTTGCAAGATTATGGCAACCATCTCAGCCTATTAGATTCTCAAATGTGGCATTGGTTTATCCCAACCTGTCAAAACGTCGACAAAGACCAGAAGGTCGTCAGAAGTAAGGAACCCTAAATTCTTCGCTTTTGGAAAGTTTTTTTTCATCTTTAATATAAATTTTAAACTTTCTGTCTAATACTGCATTTCATATAAGCATTTTCTTCTCTAAGTTGAGTAGGCCATGCATACATGCCCTTAGTCATACTGGATTCTTATAGAACAAGAAGGCTATAAAAATATGAAGGTGTCCAAGCCCCCAGGGTGCCTTGGGAGGCTCTAAGCCTCCAGGGAACCTCCACGGCCTGTTATAGGCCCTCGATAGGCCTTGGGGGCTTGAATACCCAACCACTCGCGCCTATTACAGGCCTACGGAGGTTTAGTCAAGCCCACGGTATCATGCCAATATACTAGGTAGATATATAAAGGGGTATAAAAATTGTAAATGAAAAAATGGATACATACAATATTATAGGGGTATCAGGGGTTTTTTAAAATTGGGAAGGCATATTCGGAGGGGGTTAAAAAAAACGAGTTCGGGATTGTTTTTCCAATATTTTTTGAAATTAGGGGTATTGTTTCATATGCCACGAACGAACGTGCTATGGTAGGCAGTCATCGAGTGAAGTCCCTGTTACTACAACACAGACTAAATATCTTCCCAGCTAGCTGTTCTGTACTAGCTAATCCCATATAGGTCTATTATGCTGTACTATAGCTTGTTTTCTATCATTGCAAGAGATCGGGTTGGTTTGACCTGACTTGGACCATTGTTATTAAATCTACATGGATTCAGCTGACAGATATGGAGAACCAAATAATGTTCTCTCGTGCTCTGGAAGCTCCAATCGTTAGGTGACATTTTTTATCTTCTCAAGTACCTTGAATGGCCCCTCAAACCATTGCAGCAAAGTACTAGCCATGCCACTTAGTGGCTTGAAATGTTCTCTTCCCAACTTCAACAAGACCATGTCACCCACATTGAAATATGGTTCCCTTCTATCATAGTCTTCCCATCGTTTAATCCTCTTAGTTGTGTTTATTAGTTGAACACAAGCCATTTCCAACCTGCCATGCCATTCCTTCATGAATCCCATGGCTGATAGGTTTTTTCCATAATAGCCTTGCAAAACTATGTTTGGAGCCAATGGTTGGTGCCCATTTTCCAACTCAAATGGATATTATCCCATTGCAGAACGCTTTTTCATGTTGTAGTTGAACGGGGCGGCATCCAAAAACTCTAGCCAGTTTCATTGATCTACCTGCACAAAATGCCTAAGGTAGTATTCCAAAAGGCCATTTATGCATTTTGTTTTCCCATTGGCCTATGGGAGATAACTTGAACTCATTAACAACTTGGTTCCAACAAGCTTGAACAACTCTGTCCAAAGATTCCCAGTGAACCTTGTGTCTCTGTCTGACACAATACTTAATGACAAACCCTAGTACTTCACAATATTCTTGAAATATAGCTTCACAACCTCTTCTACAACATAAGACACCTTCATTGGCATGAAGATTGAATACTTGGAAAACCTATCCACGATATAAAAAAATCCCATTGTACCCTTGTGAAATAGGTAGATGAGTGATGAATTGCATAGAGATACTTACCCAAGGTCTGTCCGGTACTATCAAAGTTTATAATGGGCCAACCTTCATTTTGGTATCTACCTTGTCTTGTTGGCACACAAGACAAGTATTGGTGTACTCCTTTACATCCATTCACATATGCTCCCAATAGTAGCCTTTATCCAACAATGCAACTGTTATCACACCATAGTAGCAGGGCTACTATGCTTGTTTAGCAGATATCTGCACATTCCAGAGCTTCCATTATTCAGAGCATGGCTATGATGATTGTATATTTTGTGATCACTCATGATCAGAGCAGTGTATTATTCAGACTTATGTTAGACATTGTGTCAAGGCTGAGCCTTGAGAGTTCAGATTTGATGACCGATGTGACCCTTTATCCCATACAGTTTCAGTTCAGTGCTTAGAGATGTATTGCAGCAGTGTTTCAGATGGTATATGATGTTTATTACTATGATGATGTTGTATGATCTATGGATCTGTTATCATTGACCGTGGATTATTATCTTGTTGATTTAGTCATGTTCACAGCATCTACTTGGTATATTATTCCTGATGTGGCAAACTGTTTAAAATGAACTATAAATCATAAAATGGACAATTGCTTGCACATTTAGGTCATTTAACAAAACCCACTGGTTTTCCACCTTACATAGATATGGTTTTTCTTGACACCAGTTGTCTGCTAGTGTAGGCTCCATATTCACTTGAGTCCATCCATACATGACTTTCCTATTTGACTTTAAACCTTGACCTGTCTCATTTGAATTTCTGATACTGAGGACTTCTCCATTTTTCTACCTCTATGTTTGGACCGCATCCCTGTATGTTCAGTGTCTCGGCTCTAAGTTGGTGACAAAACTTGCCTTTGGTGAGTTGGATTGTAGGCCTAAATCATTCTGGTCGGTTGTCCCGATGTTTGGCATTGGCTCAAACTCCCCCTAGTCACTTGAGATGTTGTTGGTTAAAACTGAAAGCTCATGTTCTACTTATGGAAACTTATAAAATTGCCCATGGAAACTAAAAAGGGAAAGAGCGATGAACAACTAAAAATACTCCTCGAAGAGTATAAGAAAGGTCCAAAAAAAAAGCAATGGTTCTTAAAAGCTATACCTAAACAATTGCTGACCTTATATGTATTTGAAAAACATGCCCTGGATGCAAGCTGCAACTAGTTGTGCTTATCAGTACACCTGAGATCCGAAGGGTTATGTAGGCCAAAAAGGACATGAAATGAAATTGAATGATCCTAAGGAACCTGGATCAACTTGATGTAGACATGATGCCTAAGTTGAATAAGCACTCTTTGAACAACTTATCCATTTGTGAGGCACAACCATCCCCCGTGTTATTTTGTCCAAGCACAGAGTTTGTAGCTTCCCCCTTCTCCCAGTCCAAAGTATTTTTGAGTTAAGTTAGACAAGTCAACCCCTTGGCCCAACCTTGTTCCTAGCCTTCATCCTTCACTAGCAGTCTGACCATGTCCAATGGGTGAGTTTGTCATTTGAACTATTGTGCAAGTAATTTTTATAACAAAGGAATATGCTAACTTGATTAATGCCACTGAATGGATGTTATACTTTGAGCTTGGCTGTGAGAATGATTAGAGAAGCATGTCTTAGTCTACTGATATGATTTATCCTTGGTTGTATATTATTGGGATCCGTGATGATGTGGGCCATATATATATACCTATTGATGATGATTGATGGTCCCACATGCTTGATGATGATGCCATATGATGGATATATGGTTTAGATGATGATTGATGCAATTCAGCAGGTTTTATTATTACTTTAGATCATCAGATTATGCACTGTCCATATATGGTGGACCCTACAGCTGGCCCATTAGGGAAACCCATGGTGTATGAGTACACATTCCTAGTTGATTTGGGTCTTCTGGATCCAATGAGACACTTATCGTTCAGTTCCGGGCACTTCTGACAGTGATTGATGCAGTTTTACACTTGTTGACCAGATTTGGGGTTGATTTCCCAGCCTGAGCAGCAGGGGCCATGAGAGGCCAGTTCACCTAGGGCGCTGTATAAGGAGGGGGTGGTCCAGCCAATTTTTATTACCATTTACCCCCCCTTCTGGAGAGCCTGGTGGGCTCAGTTGGACAACGCAGATGCCCTAGGAGGCAGTTTTGGCACTTTCACAGTTACCGAGGCAGTTAACAAATGGGATAAAGTGGTCACTAAGGAATTCGATTTGGGAAATTGAGGCAAGGTTTTGGCATTTGGTTTTCACAGAGATCTTCCAGGGTGATCCCACTATCTTCCAGCCAGTTTTCACCATGTGGGTAGGCCCACAACGATCACAGGAGGTCTTTTACTGCTTGTCTGTCACAGATTTTGAGGACAGATTTGGTCATTTATATTATCTTGGACATATTTTATTATTTTATTGTGCCTTGGGGATGAGCTAGTAAGGATTGATGCCTCCTAGCCCCACCATGTGCTTATTATGTCATGTCCTAGTCATCATGAGGTGGATTTTTGGTACTTTTACCCCCTCTAGTGGATGACGTCACCCTCCATGATTATTTTATACTATGACGTCATCATTATATTAGGTGATCCATGTGATATATTGTTATGGTTCATCTTAGGCATTGATTGTATGATGAGATCTTTTAATCTCAACCACTCATTTGATGTAGTATTGTAGAGTGGTATAGGGTTTTGGTCTTTATTATCCTATATAAGGAGGAGACCCCCTATTGTATAGCTCACCTTTGGAGCTCTGGAATATTGGAATAGAACACTTCTTTGTGGAGCATATTTCTCTTGTCTTGTGGATTCTCTTGCATATTGAGTATACAGTATCTCTTCTATGTATAATTGTGGATTTTGGTGCTTCTACTAGTTTTCTTGCAGGAAAGTCGAATTGATGGAGAGGAGGGCGATTTCTTGAGGGTTATTGTTGGAGGGATCCACATATTCTCTCTTGGGTTGATCTTGTGACAGGGAGTATCATTATTGTATCTTTGTGACATAGTTGATGCTTTCTATTACATCTTTCTATCATTTTCATAATCATCTTACTTGACTTGTTTCTTTGATCTTGTCTTGTAGGAGGAGGACAATTTGGCTATCTTGGAGGAGGACGTTTTGGTTGGAGCTCTTGGATCTCACTCTTGAATATACACATAGGAGAATGCTATCAATTTGCAAGGTGGCCACAAGCAATTGAGGTAAGATCTACAAGGTATGTGCCTCTTTCATGCATTCTATCTTCATTGGTCACAAACCCTAATTAATTAAAAAACCCCAATTTTGGTTTTTCTTAGATCTACTTAGATCTAGCCTTGTTTTTGAAAAGATCTTAAGAACCCACCTCTATAGCATCCACCCCTAGTTGGATCTATAGTTTGGTGGTGATTGGGTTAAAATTGACATACTTTTCAAGGCAATATAGCCCTCTTGAACCAAATCGCACTTCCTTGGAGAGGCTTGTTGGGTTAGATCTAGCATATGGGTAGGTGAGATCCCGCTTGATTTGTAATCTACACACTTGATAACCTACCCCTAGACTTTTACTTGGGTGATTTCTACCTTGTGGGCATCATTCCACATTTTAAGGGATTAAAACCCCCTTTTGAATTACTTAGCACCTTAAAACTCAGATCTAGTAAGATCTAACCCTTGGATTGACTTGATTTTCTAGATCCACATAGATTGGTGCATAAGCTACTTGGATCTACAGTTTGGTGGCCATTGGACTTGATTTGGCCCACCTTACCCACCTTTTAGCCCTCCTTGAGCAAGGTCGCACTCCCTTGGGTGAGTGAGTTTGCCCACTTTGAGGAAGTGGGTGGTTGAGATTTTTGTGGATTTGGAACGACCATACCTTGAAACCTAGGTCTAGAATATCATTTGTTGACGATCTGCCTTGTGGGTAGCATTCCTTGTTTTAAGGGATTGTGGTCCACTTAGGGTCATATCATGAAATCCTAGATCTAGCAAGATACAACTACTCAATCTCAATTAGCCCACTTGACTTGGCCTCTAGGTGTCCCGATCTACACTTTGACATATCTTTTGACTCCATTAACCCATCCAACAAGGCACTAGTCTTCCTCAAGCAAGGCGCACTCCTTGGGAGTTGTGTCAAAACCTAGATCCGGTACATGGGTACTCCTAATTTCAACTTAGATCCATAGATCTAATCATTGCACATCCTCTAGTGCCAATTGCATCCCTTAATTTCACCTTGTGGGTCCACTTTAAGCCATTTCACATATCCCAAGAAGGTAAGACCCACTTGTGTACCATATGGTACTATATCTTGTCATCATGTGGCCTAAATCATACATTGGTTGAAACACTAATCATTTCTCAAACCACCTTCAACCATACTTTAATTTCTAGGTCCACTTTACCTTGCATTGGTTTCCATAACTTACCACTTACTCATCCATAGGAACCTTTGTTTGGGTCCAATCACCTTTGATTGGTTATAGGGTCTCCCCCTAGGTCTTGTTTCACATAGATCTAAAGCGAAGAGTGCCTCGGTTGACGTGACTCCCAGCTTGCATTGGGAACCGTGGCACCTCTTGGGTCACCTCTTTAGTTGCCCATCTTTTCTACTGTCCCGGATGGGATACCACTAGGGGCAACTACTAGTTGTGTGATAACATTTTTGGCGCCGTTGCCGGGGAGGTAGAGGCCTACCTTGGTTCATCATACCTTTGTATCTCTTTCTCTCCCTGTGTTTCAAACGACATACATCTTGGTAGTAGAGCTTAAAAATCTACCTGGCGACTCCTAATCGTGACTCCGCTGAGGAGCGAGCTCATAGTCATCCTTACAACACTCGAAGTAAATCAAATCCAAATCAATTAGAAGGAACCCCACTTACTTATCACAAAAGAGATCCTAAAGCCCAACCATCTAACTTCTTTTGGAAACTTGTTAACTCAGATTCTCCAAACCGTATCTTGGGATCCCCTTTATTCAATTCGGTTCCTCCTTCATCTCCTAATCATAACTCCATTTCAGCTCCAGTCAATCCAATGGTTGGACAAAGTCAATCTAACTCCGGGAACAACAACCAAAACAATCCTCCTGTTTCTCGTGCTTTTGGAAACAAGGCTAGGGCCTCTCCCTTAGACTTTTCTCAGATCTTGGGTGCTCCCCATAACATGCCTGACAAGTACTTTGAAAAGATCCTAAAATTCAATGGGAATTGTGCCACCTCCATTGAGGACCACATAGAAAATGTCTGGGCTCACATGGAAGCTTATGGGGCTGAGGATGAAGATGTGTTTATAAGGGGTCTCTTTGCATCCTTAGAGGGTGATGCTCGCAAATGGTTTGACCGCTTGCCCGCATCATCAATCAATGGATATGATGTATTCACCAATAAACTCAAGAAAGAATGGTCAGTCAAGTTAGATGGGCGCTTCCTTTTACACCAACTTTTTGACATCAAAAAGAAGGAGAATGAGTCTGTCCATGAGTTTAACCAACGCTTTGATAAGACTGTGGCCACCATCCCAAGTAACATAAGGCCCCTTGATCAAGCCATCTTGATTCATTACCTCAATGCATATGAAGGTTTCCTGGGTTACCATCTGAGAGACAAAGACCCTAGTAATTTGAAGATAGCACAAGATAATGCTAGGAAAGCCGAAGCAAATGCTGCTTCCATGGGAAAACAAAATTTCTTTGACCTAATCAGTGGATCTTCTTCCAAATCTGAGCCTAAGTTTAAGAGGAGTAAGGAACCTAGCAAAGATCCCAATGAAATGATAGAGAGCATGCATGAAATGATGAAGAATTTAACTCTCCTGACTAGGGATCTATCTAAGAGCAAAGAGGTGGATAGATATAGGCAGCCCTATGGCCCTAAACCTTATTGGAATCAACAAAAGAAGCCTAATGAAGGTGATAGAAGAAACCCTGTGGGCCAAGCTTCACCAGAACCTCCTATCATAAACTGGTCTGAAGAGCAAAAGTTGGAAGATCCTAAGTATACCACCCATGGTGATGATACTTTGGATTCTCCAAAGAACATTAATTGGATTGATGGATTAAAACTTGACAAGGACTTCGAAAGGATTTTAATTGATCATGAAGAAGAGTCCATAGAAGAACCCAACCCTAGTTTTCCCATCTATGCTACCGAACAAGTTAGTAGTAGTAGTCAAGTTCCCCCTAAAACCTATCAACGAAGAAAGGATGGCCAAAATCCCATACCTTTTAGTGAAAAGAGAAGCAATGAGCTGCCTAGTCCAGTGAATGAGCCAATTCCTCTGCCTGAGTATGACCTGGATATCAACATCGAGAGAGAATTGGACAAAGTTATGCATAACATTCCACTCACTGAGTTAATGAAAATCCCATCAATAAAGGAGCAAGTGGTAGAGTTTTTCGAGAGTATCCCTGAGACTGCCACAAATAGTGGTGAAGGTTCATCTTTTCAAAAACCAGCACCTAGTGCTATGGTTGATGAAGATGATGACCCTCCCATTAACATCCAAACTGCCCTATATGAGAGAAAGAATGGGGGTCACCAACCTTTTTATCTTACACTTCGCATTGGTGATACCCTTCTTCATAATTGTATGTTGGATTCTGGTGCCTCCATGAATGTGATGCCTTTGCAAGTCATGGAAGCCATGGGATTAAAAATAACTAGGCCTTATGGGAATGTTTGTGGGATTGACTCTAAACCAGTTAAAGTCTTTGGTTTGATTAAAAACTTGAGAGCTGACCTGTTTTCATGCCCCGACATATCCATGCTAATGGATATAGTAGTTATAGATCTCCCTCCAGCCTATGGTATGCTCCTTTGTAGGAAGTGGTCCGCTGGGTTAGGGGGACATCTTCAGATGGATTTATCATATGCTACTATCCCCAACTCTGATGGGTCTTTGGTTAGGGTGTACCGGGAGCCATTTTATGATGGACATATTGAGAATTATGAGGAGGGTGTGAGGAACACTTTTGGTGAGGGTGAGTTATTACCTGAAGGTATCTTCATGGTCATGGGTGGCCATGATGATGATCCTAGTCCAGAAAGGGAAAGAGCTATTGCTGTTAGAGAAGCAAACCTTGAGTCACTTCAGGGTGAAATGTCGGAAGAACTTAGGACTTTAAACCAACCTAGTAGTGTAGGGCCACACACTGAACAACCCGAGCCCACTTCTCAACTAAACACTTCAGAAGATAACTTTGATCGAATTAGAAGGGGTGAGTATATACCTAGGACGGTGCATGAGTGGTTTTTCCTAGTTGACCTTAACACAGAAAGAGGAAGACAAGGATTACCTCATATCACTCCTTGGGAAAATAACAATGAAGGAACACACCTTCCCTCATCTGAGGGGAATGATGAAGAACCAGTTGATTATCACTTTTCTGGTGTCCCCGATCATTTGTCCCATTTGTCCTTGGAGGATGGGGTTTTGAGGCAAGTGAATGACAACTCTATGAGTTGGCAAGAACATGCCTTAATCCATGATGCCCCTGGGGAAGACTCTTCTTTGAATAATCTAGCTATTTTTCAGGAAGAACCCGCTGAGCCAAGTTGGCTTCCACCTTACCCTAGTTTCCTTTTACCCAGTGAATTACCCATTGGTGAAGAGAATATGGACTCCACAGTCTCATTCCATACTCCTGTTTCTTCACCAACATCTTTGGGTATAAGAACTCAGAATATGCCTAGCATGGTTCCTAATCATATGTCCCATCCTACTGACCATCTAGCAGCTTTAGAAAATATGACCATTCCTATCCCATCTGGAGAGGGTAGTAGCAAAAGTATTGAAAGTCAAAACCTACCACCCATAGCCCATGCTGAAAGAGATGAGGATGTTGATAGAGACTTTTGGACTGTGGGGGAAGCTCCAAAGTATATCATTCACCCACAAGTAGAAAGTCCTCCTAGGAGAATAGTAAGAGAAGTCTTGATTGGTAGGGTAGCGGTACCTTTAGATGGTGGATCTCCCAGATTTGATGCAATTCCTCCTAATAGGAATTCAAGCATAGTTACACCTCAACCTCGATGCAATTCCAATATCCAACCTATTCCTGAACGTGTTATTGAAGCCATCCCTCAATCTGTAAATCACTAAAGGTTCGAAATTGGTGATAGGGTCGTAATGCCTAATGACTTATTTTATATACGATCCAGGGGATCAGGTGACTTTTGGGTTGGATCGCTCACTGTTGAGTGCTGCATGGGTGAGATGTGTTTTCTCACCACTGGGACTGACCAACGTATCTTAATCCCTATCAACCAGAGGGAGTTAAGGGATTATCATCCCTGATCTTCCTTGCTATGCCTTGCCTTGCCTGTTTAGAATAGGTAGCTTCTGAATAAGCTCACTTGAGCAATAGGATTTGTGTGCTTTTTTCTTTTCTTTTCTGTGTGATGAGTATTGCCCCTTTTCTTTTCTGCTTGGAGTGTTTGCTTGTTTTTCTGTTTGATTGAGTTGAGCCTTGTTCCCTCCTAAGCTTGTCTTTTCTCTTGCATGCATTAAAGAACGTTTAATTTCCATTTATATTTTGGCTGCCTGTGCAAGTTGAGATTGCCTGCTTGAAAAAGTTCTATTTTCCTTCTGCACAGAAACAAAAATAATGAATGATGAATGAATGATATATGCCATGTTAGTTTAAATTTTTCTTTTACGCATTTCAGTTTCTATTCTAGAATAGATTTCAATTTCAGTTTTATTTTATATTTGTCCCATACATGCTCCATGAGGTATTCTAGTGTTTGTGAGCACAGGTACAGGTGCAAAATAAAAGCTGAAAGCAAGGATGGTGCAGTGCTGGATTGAAGATTGATGCAGAGCAGATCGAGACCAGAGATTCCGAGGTTCTCAAGCGCTCTCTCCCTTAGAGCACTTGTCCCAGCTGGAGCTAGATGTTATCACATCATAGTAGCAGGGCTACTATGCTTGTTTAGCAGATATCTGCACATTCCATAGCTTCCATTATTCAGAGCATGGCTATGATGATTGTATATTTTTTGATCACTCATGATCAGAGCAGTGTATTATTCAGACTTATGTTAGACCTTGTGTCAAGGCTGAGCCTTGAGAGTTCAGATTTGATGACCGATGTGACCCTTTATCCCATACAGTTTCAGTTCAGTGCTTAGAGATGTATTGCAGCAGTGTTTCAGATGGTATATGATGTTTATTACTATGATGATGTTGTATGATCTATGGATATGTTATCATTAACTGTGGATTATTATCTTGTTGATTTAGTCATGTTCACAGCATCTGCTTGGTATATTATTCCTGATGTGGCAAACTGTTTAAAATGAACTATAAATCATAAAATGGACAATTGCTTGCACATTTAGGTCATTTAACAAAACCCACTGGTTTTCCACCTTACATAGATATGGTCTTTCCTGACACCAGTTGTCTGCTAGTGTAGGCTCCATATTCACTTGAGTCCATCCATACATGACTTTCCTATTTGACTTTAAACCTTGACCTGTCTCATTTGACTTTCTGATACTGAGGACTTCTCCATTTTTCTACCTCTGTGTTTGGACCATAGCCCTGTATGTTCAGTGTCTCGGCTCTAAGTTGGTGACAAAACTTGCCTTTGGTGAGTTGGATTGTAGGCCTAAATCATTCTGGTCGGTTGTCCCGATGTTTGGCATTGGCTCGAACTCCCCCTAGTCACTTGAGATGTTGTTGGCTAAAACTAAAAGCTCATGTTCTACTTATGGAAACTTATAAAATTTCCCATGGAAACTAAAAAGGGCAAGAGCGATGAACAGCTAAAAATACTCCTCGAAGAGTATAAGAAAGGTCCAAAAAAAAAGCAATGGTTCTTAAAAGCTATATCTAAACAATTGCTGACCTTATATGTATTTGAAAAACATGCCCTGGATGCAAGCTGCAACTAGTTGTGCTTATCAGCACACCTGAGATCCGAAGGGTTATGTAGGCCAAAAAGGCCATGAAATGAAATTGAATGATCCTAAGGAACCTGGATCAACTTGATGTAGACATGATGCCTAAGTTGAATAAGCACTCTTTGAACAACTTATCCATTTGTGAGGCACAGCCATCCCCCGTGTTATTTTGTCCAAGCACAGAGTTTGTAGCTTCCCCCTTCTCCCAGTCCAAAGTATTTTTGAGTTAAGTTAGACAAGTCAACCCCTTGGCCCAACCTTGTTCCTAGCCTTCATCCTTCACTAGCAGTCTGACCATGTCCAATGGGTGAGTTTGTCATTTGAACTATTGTGCAAGTAATTTTTATAACAAAGGAATATGCTAACTTGATTAATGCCACTGAATGGATGTTATACTTTGAGCTTGGCTGTGAGAATGATTAGAGAAGCATGTCTTAGATTACTGATATAATTTATCCTTGGTTGTATATTATTGGGATCCGTGATGATGTGGGCCATATATATATACCTATTGATGATGATTGATGGTCCCACATGCTTGATGATGATGCCATATGATGGATATATGGTTCAGATGATGATTGATGCAGTTCAGCAGGTTTTATTATTACTTCAGATCATCAGATTATGCACTGTCCATATATGGTGGACCCTACAGCTGGCCCATTAGGGCAACCCATGGTGTATGAGTAAACATTCCTAGTCGATTTGGGTCTTCTGGATCCAATGAGACACTTATCTTTCAGTTCCGGGCACTTCTGACAGTGATTGATGCAGTTTTACACTTGTTGACCAGATTTGGGGTTGATTTCCCAGCCTGAGCAGCAGGGGCCATGAGAGGCCAGTTCACCTAGGGCGCTGTATAAGGAGGGGGTGGTCCAGCCACTTTTTATTACCATTTACCCCCCCTTCTGGAGAGCCTGGTGGGCTCAGTTGGACAGCGCAGATGCCCTAGGAGGCAGTTTTGGCACTTTCACAGTTACCGAGGCAGTTAACAAATGGGATAAAGTGGTCACTAAGGAATTCTATTTGGGCAATTGAGGCAAGGTTTTGGCATTTGGTTTTCACAGAGATCTTCCAGGGTGATCCCACTATCTTCCAGCCAGTTTTCACCATGTGGGTAGGCCCACAACGATCACAGGAGGTCTTTTACTGCTTGTCTGTCACAGATTTTGAGGACAGATTTGGTCATTTATATTATCTTGGACATATTTTATTATTTTATTGTGCCTTGGGGATGAGCTAGTAAGGATTGATGCCTCCTAGCCCCACCATGTGCTTATTATGTCATGTCCTAGTCATCATGAGGTGGATTTTTGGTACTTTTACCCCCTCTAGTGGATGACGTCACCCTCCATGATTATTTTATACTATGACGTCATCATTATATTAGGTGATCCATGTGATATATTGTTATGGTTCATCTTAGGCATTGATTGTATGATGAGATCTTTTAATCTCAACCACTCATTTGATGTAGTATTGTAGAGTGGTATAGGGTTTTGGTCTTTATTATCCTATATAAGGAGGAGACCCCCTATTGTATAGCTCACCTTTGGAGCTCTGGAATATTGGAATAGAACACTTCTTTGTGGAGCATATTTCTCTTGTCTTGTGGATTCTCTTGCATATTGAGTATACAGTATCTCTTCTATGTATAATTGTGGATTTTGGTGCTTCTACTAGTTTTCTTGCAGGAAAGTCGAATTGATGGAGAGGAGGGCGATTTCTTGAGGGTTATTGTTGGAGGGATCCACATATTCTCTCTTGGGTTGATCTTGTGACAGGGAGTATCATTATTGTATCTTTGTGACATAGTTGATGCTTTCTATTACATCTTTCTATCATTTTCATAATCATCTTACTTGACTTGTTTCTTTGATCTTGTCTTGTAGGAGGAGGACGATTTGGCTATCTTGGAGGAGGACGTTTTGGTTGGAGCTCTTGGATCTCACTCTTGAATATACACATAGGAGAATGCTATCAATTTGAAAGGTGGCCACAAGCAATTGAGGTAAGATCTACAAGGTATGTGCCTCTTTCATGCATTCTATCTTCATTGGTCACAAACCCTAATTAATTAAAAAACCTCAATTTTGGTTTTTCTTAGATCTACTTAGATCTAGCCTTGTTTTTGAAAAGATCTTAAGAACCCACCTCTATAGCATCCACCCCTAGTTGGATCTATAGTTTGGTGGTGATTGGGTTAAAATTGACACACTTTTCAAGGCAATATAGCCCTCTTGAACCAAATCGCACTTCCTTGGAGAGGCTTGTTGGGTTAGATCTAGCATATGGGTAGGTGAGATCCCGCTTGATTTGTAATCTACACACTTGATAACCTACCCCCAGACTTTTACTTGGGTGATTTCTACCTTGTGGGCATCATTCCACATTTTAAGGGATTAAAACCCCCTTTTGAATTACTTAGCACCTTAAAACTCAGATCTAGTAAGATCTAACCCTTGGATTGACTTGATTTTCTAGATCCACATAGATCGGTGCATAAGCTACTTGGATCTACAGTTTGGTGGCCATTGGACTTGATTTGGCCCACCTTACCCACCTTTTAGCCCTCCTTGAGCAAGGTCGCACTCCCTTGGGTGAGTGAGTTTGCCCACTTTGAGGAAGTGGGTGGTTGAGATTTTTGTGGATTTGGAACGACCATACCTTGAAACCTAGGTCTAGAATATCATTTGTTGACGATCTGCCTTGTGGGTAGCATTCCTTGTTTTAAGGGATTGTGGTCCACTTAGGGTCATATCATGAAATCCTAGATCTAGCAAGATACAACTACTCAATCTCAATTAGCCCACTTGACTTGGCCTCTAGGTGTCCCGATCTACACTTTGACATATCTTTTGACTCCATTAACCCATCCAACAAGGCACTAGTCTTCCTCAAGCAAGGCGCACTCCTTGGGAGTTGTGTCAAAACCTAGATCCGGTACATGGGTACTCCTAATTTCAACTTAGATCCATAGATCTAATCATTGCACATCCTCTAGTGCCAATTGCATCCCTTAATTTCACCTTGTGGGTCCACTTTAAGCCATTTCACATATCCCAAGAAGGTAAGACCAACTTGTGTACCATATGGTACTATATCTTGTCATCATGTGGCCTAAATCATACATTGGTTGAAACACTAATCATTTCTCAAACCACCTTCAACCATACTTTAATTTCTAGGTCCACTTTACCTTGCATTGGTTTCCATAACTTACCACTTACTCATCCATAGGAACCTTTGTTTGGGTCCAATCACCTTTGATTGGTTAGAGGGTCTCCCCCTAGGTCTTGTTTCACATAGATCTAAAGCAAAGAGTGCCTCGGTTGACGTGACTCCCACCTTGCATTGGGAACCGTGGCACCTCTTTAGTTTCCCATCTCCTCTACCGTCCCGGATGGGATACCACTAGGGGCAACTACTAGTTGTGTGATAACATCAACCATTCTCCATTGTCCTAGGTTCCTAGCCCAAGGTGAATTGTGACACTCCTTTAAGAGATATTTCCTAAGATTAGATGACTTTCACACATAGATGCAATCACGAAAGTGCAGAAGTTCGCTATCTACCCAAAACTTCATCATCTTGCCTTCCTTCACTACTTCATGATGTTCCTTGAGGAGGGATCCAACTAAAACCCTTCCATTATCCTCTAATGCAAGTTGGTAAAAACTTGCACTTGACTTCATGTCAGCACTAACAACTCATCCTCCTCTCAAGGATTCAGGTTGTGCCTTTCTTCTCAAGGAATTGGTAGCTACGTTAAGTCTACCCACTCGGTACTCAATGGTCATGTCAAATTCTACCAAAAATTCCTTCCACCATGGCCGCTTGGGTGATAGTTCCACCTACATCGTGAAGTAGAAGCTGCATCTTTGAAATTCATATTCCACTCTTTGCAGTTAGTGTTCAAAATACCTATGTTATAGATGAGCTAGAGTGTCAAAAAACAAGACATAACATTGTCTATACTATTTTAGCCCAACTACTTAATACAAGGCCCCTTAATTGAAACACAGGTGAGGGATTATGCCCTTAGTTCAATACTCATATTCTCGGGCTTGTGTTAGCTCTTTTCCATGTCTAACTCAGATTATCAAGATGATCTGCAATGAAGCATATATAACCAAAATGGAAATAAACTCAGTTTGTCCCACGCTGTCATAATTTCCTCACTTAATTTTATTTTGTTGCTAATTTATATATGTTTATTAGTTGTGGATAGGTTTAATTCAGAGATGTCCTAATTATTCTTGATGTATTGCCATAGTACCTTTTCTTTTATTCTCCTCAATTTATGGTTGAATATCACACACTTATACTGATTGCTTTGATTTCCATTCAAGGTATTCATAGGCTGATGGACCTACCTGTGGATGCTCAGATATATAGGAATTCCATTATATAGCAGACTATAATTCCTCCAAAGAGGGTTTGTCAAACAATATTTCCTTCATTATGCATGTTGTGAGAAAGGCTACAGTTTTGATGATGTTAGTTTCTTGTACGCCTCTTTGTTTAGGCTTTCTTCCTTGTGCACAAGCTCAAAAATCCTATCTCAATTCTTCAACAAAGATGCCCTGATTGTAGCAAGTCAGATATGTGAGTAGTTGGTCCATTGGATTTTTTCTCCATAGCTAATGCTAGAATTAATTTTTTGAATATATAGGGTGGTAACCTGAAAAACCATTATTGTCCATATGTATTGAGAGAGTTAAAATATACTGGATATGACTACCATTTTCATTATGTTCTATATCGAAGTTTGCACCAGTGGACTAGGATTTTGTGTTTGGATTTCTTTGAAAAGGGTCACCTTTGTTGATTATTGTTATTATTAGCATTCAGTACCATGTTTCTATTTTCCTACTACAATGCATAATCCAATTCTGGAAATATTTAGATAAGTAGGTGGGTCTGTGTGAAGGTGTATTTGTGTGCACAGGTGGTGTATCTAGACCCCTCTATGCCATCCTCGAGGAAGTGGGGAACTTAGATCTTCAATATTTTCTAATCTATGGACTAACATGCATTCTAAATTTAGCCATAGACAACCAAAATCGAAATGGGCCATAATCACAACTGGTGTGTGCCAACTATGCAATTTTAGCTCTTTTCCATGTCTAACTCAGATTATCAAGATGATTTGCAATGAAACATATATAACCAAAATGGAAATAAACTCAGTTTGTCCCACAATGTCCCATCTATAATTACATAGATACATAAATAATTTTTGCATGGAAGAATTTTCAAGGAGCTATTCTAGGGTGAAACAATGCATTTTTAGCAACATTGTTGAGAGTGTATATAGTTACTGTTGACAGTGTTCTTTGCATCTTGAAGTTGCAATTGGTGGACTTAATTAATGAGACAAAAAGATTAGCATCATGTAAAGGAAAATATATTTTCTGCAAATAGTTTTTGTATTTGCCTTGTTCATTCTAGTAGAAATTCACTGGGATCTCTTCTCCTAGGAAATTGTAAATGCTCTATTGAATATCAATCCCCAATATCAAAAATACAATATTATAAACTATTGAATATAAGTGCATAACATAAAAAATACAGGTAATAATCCACCTGCTGTAAGTTACATAGACCAGATCAATATATGCTAGTTTTTTCTCTTACAAGATGCTTCATATTATCACCACTAGTGCCTCTTCCACTAGTAACCTTGAAACTTGGTGGACATGTGAGATGAAACAGGCCCTCTCCATCCTGGCCCATTCACATTATATAAATTTCACTATCACAAAAAAACTAAGGCTGATGATTAGGTGAGCCTGATTCTCTTTGTGGGAAGGCAGTTCTCTGATTAGTTCCTCTGCTAGGATGATTGTTATGGATAGGAGAAGGGCGGGATGGAGGAACCTGACCTTTGGGGAGCATCTGAAACAGGTTCATAACATCACGGGAGTACCTTCTGCTGTGCAATATGAGATTCTGGACATGATGGATATCTTGAACCCTATTGTTTCCAGACCCATTTTGCTGTTCTTGTCTTACCATGAGATTTTGGACATGATGGATATCTTGAACCATGTTGTTTCCAGACCCAATTTGCTGATCTTGTCTTACTGAGGATCTTGAAGATACAAGATCAACATTAGAGACAAGAGACCTTCGACCCTCTGCAATCACCATGGCTGTGAGAACCAAAATGAAAATCATCTCCAACCATAGAACATCGTAACAATGGAGCAACATTGCCATAAATATTAGTCCAGTGCAATTATATGAAAAACTGGCTTCTGCAATTGCTTTTTCGTTCTATAAATTCTTTCCTACTGAGAAGAATTCTACAGAAGTGAAGATATGAGACGTAGTAGACAAGCATATTGATTTGAAGCAATGCAATGAGCGCGTCTGATATAAATACATATATATAATCATTATACTCCCAATAAAGACCAGTACAGTTCATTGTGTATTTTCAGGACAAGTGTGGGTTGGTTGGTTGCCAAAAAAAACATGTTTTCTTATAACCTGTAATCCATTTCGATGATACCCTAAGAATCAAAATCACAAGCTCAAAACCTAAAATAGTTTTTGTATTTGCCTTGTTCATTCTAGTGGAAATTCATTGGGAATTCCATTTTCAATATAGGTGACTAATTCATCCCACAGGTATCCAAATTGTACTCGGTATGAATTCATTTATCATGTAAATATAAATTACTCAGGTCTAAGAAGACAGATTTGTTTCCTATCTTGTGCTATGTGGTACTATTAGTTTAATGCTTATTGTATTATGATGGAAACAAAGACTGAATATTATCAATTTTGTGAGTATGGGAAGGTGACAAAGATGTACATTATGTCCTAGGATTTGAGTGTTCCAAAAGTGGAGAAATTGATCATGGTAGCTTGACTTTAGGAACTTGAGAAATTAAGATTTTTATTGTTGTTCTTTACCGAAAAATTGCCCAAACTTACTTATTGTTGCCGGTTGAGGCTAAATCAAGGATGCCACTACAAGAAAGATTCCCACATTATACCTAGGACTGATCTTACTGCTGTTTGGAGGGTTGAGACATTGTTAAAACATACCCAGAACTATCTAGAATGCCCAAAAACGCTAGGAAACAACCTAGCACAGAGTGCTGCTACAAGAATTAAGCTGCTTGCTTTAGGGAGGAGTATCTGTAAGTCTCTAAGGACTTCGCAGCCTTGCATTTTTACTTTTCTTGTGTTGAGGGTGAAGTCTAGTAGAGGGGAAATCACTACCAGGCGCAGTAGTGCAATACTACTATCTAGTATTAAATGTTTAGCTGTTGACACCTATAAGCCATATGGTTTGGTACCCAAGTCCAAACATGTGTGCTATCCATGTATATGTGGTCCTGTTAAGTCTAAACATCCCGATTTGTGTTCCTTTATGTGGTTATGGTAACGTGATAAGTACTTGGATAACTCATAAAAGCTCTTGGAGACAATTCACTCTATGATTATTATGTCTACTGACATTGTGAGTTCCCGGCTACAGAGTTGATACTGTGAATAGAGAATAGGATTATGTTATATATTTAGGCATTGAGTTTTCCAAAGTGATTGACAATTGTTTAAAGCATTCAAGCTTTTGAAAGTCCACATCCACTCTTTCTTTATTGCATTTACTGAACTTGACAGGATTACAGTGAAATGTCATTAGCGTATCGGCCCTCTCATGCGGTTGCCACATATGACTTCAAATATGGTGTTCGCTCAGTTCAGGTATACATCAGCATGCCTTTATGCCGAGTTATGCCTCTCTTAAGGTTTTGTTGATTTTAAACATACAACTTGAGTGATTTATATGTTATGATTGCGTTTCTATAAAATGCAGGGAGGTGGCAGATCTTCAACACATGAAGCTATTGGAAGAGTAGCTGCTGGGGCTGTAGCAAAGAATATACTTCAGCTAAAAGCTGGGACTAAGGTACGGTCATACTATCTTAGATATTGTAATTTTTCAGAAATATATTGAGGCTCATATACTTTTTTGTCCCTCATGATGAACTCGACATTTTTAAATACTGGAAACAATATTCCACTGATACCATAAAGATCAATTAATTATCTTCAAATTTACAAAAAAAATATTGTACAGAGTAACTCATTTAAGTTGCAGAAAATTCCAATTATTGCAAGCAGTGTTGTGCTTGCTATGTCAGACTGTTTTCTCTGTTGGTATTTATGCGAAAATGGCAATAGATAATTATTAAAGGATTCATGATAGGCATGTGGTAAACAATATCACGTTGAGTCTTGAGATGTGTAGTGATTGTTAGGAGGTAAGAATTTTCTTTCTGTAGTTATTCATAGGATATGACTAGAAAAAATGTTTTAAGAATGGAAACATAAGATCTGAACTCATGAATTTTACCATGCTCAACTTTATGTATGGGGCCTAGGGAATACCAAATATCAAGGTGGCTTTAGTTGATACCTTAATTAGAAAACTTAAGACATCTAAGTGCTCTAAACCCATCAACATGTAACCATCCTCTAGTCACGACTCACACCAACAAAATGAATCAATGGAATAACAGTGGAAAATGTGAAAACTAATGATGATCTATGTTATCAACATGTCCAATCTGATAGTTTGCATGTTTATTCAAATTGTCCATGGTGGCATCTAAATCTAGGGAAAACTCTTTATCCAAGGGCAGCAGACATGCTGGACACCTATTACCTGTCACTTATGCCCTAATCAGCATCCTTGAGTTATTCAAGAAACCTGATTGTTGAGATAGAGTTTGTTCCAGGCTCCAACATCGATGGTTCCCTATTTTTTGTTTTAAATGTTTTATGGGTTGTTGAGGTTGCTGCATCAGGGCCCCATGGTTAATGATATCAAGCCAGTGTGAGTGGTGTTGTAGTTTCCGCCTCAAATGCAGGGGAAATTATATTGAGGAGATAGCTAAGGGGCCAGGCATTTCTGTTTGGTTTCTATATCTCACATTTAGGCGCACTATGTAATATCATTTACAATTAACTGAGAATCTGAGATCGATTTTCAAGTTAATGATAATCAGAATGTTAATGCATTTCTTGAATTTTAATGCATGCATTTTCAGTTGTCCTGTTTTCACAAGCTGAAGGGGTGTATCTATCATTGGCATAGTATTCATTAGAATTCCTCTTCTTTCAGAGTTGTTTTTGACCAGTTGGGAATTGATCAAATTCTAATTTCATTAGTCCTTGTTCTCAAAATCATGATATTTTTTCCTTAAGAATTTCTGGGATTGGCAATGGTATGCTATGCAATATTTTAAAACTTGGTCTTGGATTTGGAATCAGCCAAGGGTCAACTTGGACTGGTTTGAATATTATGACTTGGTTTACTAAAAAATACATCAGATATTAAAATTTTAACGAAGAAAATATTTTAAATATTTCCGAACATGATTCTAAATCATTAGAGACAAAACTTGCAGAGTCTGGTAATGTCTATACCATGTAAGGGTGAGTATATCAAAATGACACCGAGTTCAATACATTTCTGAAAAAAAATACAAAATCAACAAGGTCCTAAATGGCCTCTAGAGTCCAAATAACAACATTCTACAAGCTATTGGCCTACTACATATCAATGATCACTAATCAACATGATCAAACTCATTACCACTGCTGGAAATGGGATCCTTGGCATTAGCTACAGGACCATCCTCTGGCTCATAGTCCTCGGTCTTGTCGGACTGCTCATGCACTTCTGTGACTGTAGTACTAGTATCATCTGCTTTTAGGGTTAAGGGTCTTAGAAATCGGGTTTTAGGTTTAAAAAATATTTTTTCCTCATGTCACAGCTTGATTTAGCACTTGGGTGGAGAAGTCCCAATCCACTAGTGCTATTAAGGAAGAACTTTGAAAGAATGCACCACTGTCACCTCATTGCAAGCTTCCCTCTCTTTTGAACAGCTCTCAAGGACCAAGGTTAAGGGGGGCTTTCTTAGAGTTGATTTGGAGAGCGAAGGGGAGTGAAATGCAACTTAGATGCGTATGATAAGACAAAGTTATAATTCCCCAAATAGTGCTTGAACATATAAGACAAAGTTATAATGGGAAGCACCCGGTGAGGCTACACAATCCTAACTGCATTGCAACATCGGGGGCAACCGACAGGAGCAAATCCCAGGTTTGAGAGTGCATCTCACACACTAAAGTGCCGAGGCACAATGGACATGGAATCATGGCATACTTAGAGATCAGTGGGGAAAGGGATCCTCAATGTCACAAATCGGAATCCAAGTCAGGAAAGTATATCATGTATGAGTCGGATGGATGGAGAAGGTGAAGGTGGATCCAAAGTCAGCTGCCTAGGGGAACTACATGACCAAGTCTATACCAAGAGTAGGGGTGTAACCCGGTGTGCATATAACAGGAGCCTACTAGGAAGGGGTGGACTGACATCACCAAGGGCCAAGTCACATATCATAAAAAAAATAGCTAGATCACCAAATCAATCATCATATGTAGAGTTAGTGTACTATCATGTATAAACAAGTCTAAGCATCAATCATGATCAATATACATCAAATGCAATACCTGCCGTACCATATACCTACTGCTGAGACTGTCTCTAAATTGGATCTCTACTGAATCTGGGCACAAATAGTAAACCAACAATACTTTGTGATAGTCTCAATCAAAACAAGACTAGGCAACTGTCACAATGGGCTCATATCAAAGCCTGGCATGGAAGGGTGACCCTGTGTTAAATGATAAGTAACATGTATGTACCACTGTACAACCATCTGTCCCCTCTGATACATCTGCTTGGGGCAATCTGAACATAACTGTGTGCCTCCTTTGAAGGCATCAGATCTCTGATCTGGAAAAAAAAGTACTGTGCGGTCCTCGGCTGCATAGTCTGCAGTATGGTATCTCCAGCTAACATATATGCGATAACAGGTTCATTTAGTGCATAAAGTTTAAATGCAGTCCAAAATTGACATTAGAGGTGAAATAAGTTGCCAAATTTATATTTTAAATTATTTGAAGTTATGGCTCAAAGTGAGGCCTTGCTTGAGAAGATTCTCGAAGCAAGGTGTCACTCAAAGTATTAGATTTAGTTTTTTAGATGATATTCCAGATTTCTTGAAGTGATGAGAATCACTTTTCCAACATTGACTTCAGCAGAGACATTGAAGCAAAGCAATGGTAAGAATTTTTTCACTGATTTGGTTTTTACACATACATTATGGAATACCATATTTTACATAAAGAGAAACAGTCTTTTGACCTCTTTAGGAATTGAATTGCTTGATACTAAATATGCCAACATGCTTAAATTGCTGAAATGTTTGTGATTTTTATTGGTAGAATCCACAAGTAGACTTAAATGGTGCGGTTTTCACTATTGGATGGAGCAAAAATTGCAATTTGTTGGGAGATGATTTTTCTTATCATCATGGTTAAACGAGCTTGACACTCATTTTGTTTCTGTGCTTTGCCATTCTTTTAGTGATCATCGCATTCGCCTACTTGTTTATTTTCTGTAGGAGGTGGTGTCACAATCAGTTTCGTGTAGAGTAATATTGCTAACATCTATGTTCCAGATATACTAGCGTTCGCATGCTAGTATATACAAGTGAGATGGGGTGATATTGGGGACATCCGAGGATGGAAAGAGGAAAAATGTACGAGACGTTGAGTCATCGATCTCATAACTGCAGTCTATGTGATGCAACGACAACGAACAACACCCTACACGGGAGAAAATGAAGAAACTCACCTTGAATAGTGTTGATGGCGGTTTCGAGCCTTCATTGACCTTGTTAATTATTATAGCAGCATAACCAGGATCACTAAAACAATGGAAAAGTGCATAAACAAAATGAGTGTGGAGCTCGAAACCAACATCAACACTATTTAATGTGATTTTCTACATTTTCTCTCGTGTAGGGTGTTTTTCGTTGTCGTTGCCTCACATAGACTGCAGCTATAGGATCAATGACTCAACATATCCTACAATTTTCCTCTTTCTATCATCTATTTTCCCTCGTATCACCTCATCTCACTTCTCGCCTTCCAACGATTTTTCCCATCATTGCAACCTTCCCCAGATAAAGTGCATGAGGAAGTAATCCTCTGTGGTCTAGAATGACCAAGTTGATCAGGTAGATCAAATATCTTCTTTAAAAAGATGATATGGTCCCTTTGTGGGATGGTTCCTTTTTGGAACGTACTCCTTTGTGGAGTGTGTCCCATTGTGGGATGGTTCCTTTGTGGAACGTGCTTATTTGTGGATGGTTCATTTGGGGAATGTTCTCCTGTGTGGAGTGTAGCCCTGTGTTGGAATGGACCCTCTTATGATAACAAGATGTGCTCCGACGTGATGATACCTCTCTAGCTAAGAGGGAGTGTTGATGATGTAGGCACCCAATGGACTGAGTTGAGCTGAGCACATTGTATTGATGCATGATAGACTCTCTGATGGGCTGCGCAGATTTCTTGAGCTGATGCACGAGTGACTCACCCATGGTTAGGGCAGAGTCGTGGAGCTAGTGAATGTTCTCCGATGGACTGGATTGACCAGATGCACGAAGATTGATTTGTTGACACTTCTCAACTAACTGTGATTATGTTGGAAGACCTTCCTTATTATATAGAGAGGTTAGAGATAACTGTGACTTACATATGATATCGAGATGTGTTTCAGTATGATAATGCTGCTGATACCTCCATGGCCAACAGGGAGTGTTGGAGTAGTAGCTGCATGGGGCATCACCTCATAGGTCGACCAAAGAAAGAATAAGTTTAGAATACAGTGTTTTAAGAATACCTTCCTTGTTGGGAGGGAGTGTTGGAAATAGCGCAACTTCATAAGTTATTCTTACTGCATTTTATCTTGTTATTGTACCTCCTATGGGACAAGATGTCAATGTATTTGATCATGTAAAAGACTTGAAAGATTCAATGTAAACCTAGGGGTGAAATCACAAAGAAGAGATTTATTAAATGTAATTTTTTGTATTCCCCTAAGATAGGTCGGCCCAGTGGGTAAACCACCCCAAAATAGTGGGAAATTTGCTCCAAACAATGGGCATAACTACCCCAGTTAGGTCGGTGCAGTTAGGGAAACTTAGGTCGGCCCAATCATGAAAAAAGTCACCCTTTGATGTGTATAAATAGAGAGTTCGACCTCTCATTTAGTCATTCACTCAGGCAAGTTCGCTCTAGCCAAGAGAGGTTCGCTACTTTGATTAAGAGATTGATTTTTTGGGGTTCTCCACTATTGGAGAAGTTTCTCCCTTGTTTTCTTGGGTTTGCGCTACTACTATCCGGATGTACATCGTTCTCTATTGGAAGGTCTGAGCTCGGGGGAAACAAATAGCTTTGCTTATGGTTGGGAGATGATTGTTCTTATCATCATGTTTAAACGAGCTCGACACTCATTTTGTTTCCGTGATTTGGCATTGTGTTAGTGATCCTCGCATTCGCCTGCTTGTTTATTTTCTGGAGGAGGTGGTGTCACAATCAGTTTTGTGTAGAGTAATATTGCTAACATCTATGTTCCAGATATACTAGCCTTCGCATGCTAGTATATACAAGTGAGATGAGGTGATAATGGGGACAATAGAGTATGGAAAGAGGAAAAATATAGGAGATGTTGACTCATCGATCTCAGAACTGCAGTCTATGTGATGCAACGACAACGAACAACACGCTACACGGGAGAAAATGAAGAAACTCACCTTGAATAGTGTTGATGGTGGTTTCGAGCCTTCATTGACCTTGTTAATGTTTATAGCAGCATAACCAGAATCACTAAAAGAATGAAAAAACACATAAAAAAATGAGCGTGGAGTTCGAAACCAACATCAATACTATTTAAGGTGATTTTCTACATTTTCTCTCGTGTAGGGTGTTGTTCGTTGTCGTTGCCTCACATAGACTGCAGCTATGGGATCAATGACTCATCATTTCCTACATTTTTCCCCTTTCCATCCCCTATTTTCCCTCGTATCACCTCATCTCACTTCTCACCTTCCAAATATTTTCCCCATTATTGCCACCTTCCCCAGATAAAGTGCATGAGGAAGTAATCCTCTGTGGTCTAGAATGACCAAGTTGATCAGGTAGATCAGATATCTTCTTTAAAAAGATGATATGGTCCCTTTGTGGGATGGTTCCTTTGTGGAACGTACTCCTTTGGCGAGTGTGTCCCACTGTGGATGGTTCCTTTGTGGAACGTGCTTATTTGTGGATGGTTCATTTGGGGAACGTTTTCCTTTGTGGAGTGTATCTCTGTGTTTGAATGGACCCTCTTATGATAACAAGATGTGTTTCGACGTGATGATACCTCTCTAGCTAAGAGGGAGTGTTGATGATGTATGTACCCGATGGACTGGGTTGAGCTGAGCACATTGTATTGATGCGTGATAGACCTTCTGATGGACTGTGCAGAGTTCTTGAGCTTATGCACGAGTGCTTCACCTATGGATAGGGAAAAGTCGTGGAGATGGTGCATGTTCTCCGATGGACTGGATTGATCATATGCACGAAGATTGATTTGTTGACACTTCTCGACTAACTGTAATTGTATTGGAAGACCTTCGTTTTGATATAGAGAGGTTAGAGATAACTGTGATGTACATATGATATCGAGATGAGTTTCAGTTTGATAATGCTGATGATACTTCCATGCCTAGAGGGAGTGTTGGAGTAGTAGTTGCATGGGGCATCACCTCATAGGTCGACCAAAGAAATGATAAGATTAGAATCCAGTGTTCGAGGAATACCTTCCTTGTTGAGAGGGAGTGTTGGAAATAGTGCAACTTCAGAAGTTATTCTTATTGTATTTCATCTTGTTATTGTACCTCCTATGGGACAAGATGTCAATGTATTTGATCATGTAAAAGCCTTGAAAGAATCAATGTAAACCTAGTGGTGAAATAACAAAGAAAAGATTTATTAAATGTAATTTTTTTAATTCCCCCAAGACAAGTCGGCCCAGTGGGTAAACTGCCCCAAAAAAGTGGGCAATTTGCCCCTAACAATGGGAAAAATTGCGCCAGTCAGGTCAGCGCAGTTAGGGAAAGTTAAGTTGGCCTAGTCAGGAAAAAAGTCACCCTTTGATGTGTATAAATAGAGAGTTCGACCTCTCATTTGGTCATTCACCCAAGCAAGTTCGCTCTAGCCAAGAGAGGTTCGCTACTTCAGTTAAGAGACTGATTTTTTGGCGTTCACCACTATTGGAGAAGTTTCTACCTTGTTTTCTTGGGTTTGCCCTACTACTATTTGGATGTACATCGTTCCCTATTGGAAGGTCTGAGCTCGGGGGAGACAAATAACTTTTTTCTATGGTTGGGAGATGATTGTTCTTATCATCATGGTTAAACGAACTCGACACTCATTTTGTTTCTGTGCTTTGCCATTCTTTTAGTGATCCTTGCATTCGTCTGCTTGTTTATTTTTTGTAGGAGGTGGTGTCACAATTAGTTTCGTGTAGAGAAATATTGCTAACATCTATGTTCCAGATATACTAGCTTTCACAGGCTAGTATATACAAGTGAGATGAGGTTATAATAGGGACATCAGAGGATGGAAAGAGAAAAAATGTCGGAGATGTTGAGTCATCGATCTCATAACTGCAGTCTATGTGATGCAACGACAATGAACAACACCCTACACGGGAGAAAATGAAGAAACTCACCTTGAATAGTGTTGATGGCGGTTTCGAGACTTCCTTGACCTTGTTAATGTTTATAGCAGCATAACCATGATCACTAAAACAATGGAAAAGTGCATAAACAAAATGAGTGTGGAGCTCGAAACCAACATCAACACTATTTAAGGTGATTTTCTACATTTTCTCTCGTGTAGGGTGTTTTTCGTTGTCATTGCCTCACATAGACTGCAGCTATAGGATCAATGACTCAACATCTTCTACATTTTTCCTCTTTCTATCGTCTATTTTTCCTTGTATCACCTCATCTCACTTCTCGCCTTCCAAATATTTTCTCCATCATTGCCAACTTCCCCAGATAAAGTGCATGAGGAAGTAATCCTCTGTGGTCTAGAATGACCAAGTCGATAAGGTAGATCAGATATCTTCTTTGAAAAGATGATATGGTCCCTTTGTGGGATGGTTTCTTTTTGGAACGTACTCCTTTGTGGAGTTTGTCCCATTGTGGAATGGTTCCTTTGTGGAACATGCTTATTTGTGGATGGTTCATTTGGGGAATGTTCTCCTTTGTGGAGCGTATCCTTGTGTTGGAATGGACGCTCTTATGATAACAAGATGTGTTTCGACGTGATGATACCTCTCTAGCTAAGAGGGAGTGTTGATATTTTAGGCACCCAATGGACTGGGTTGAGCTGAGCACATTGTATTGATGCATGATAGACTCTCTGATGGAATGTGCAGAGTTCTTGAGCTGATGCACGAGTGACTCACCCATGGATAGGGCAGAGTCGTGGAGCTAGTGCATGTTCTCCGATGGACTAAATTGAGCAGATGCACGAAGATTGATTTGTTGATACTTCTCGACTAACTGTGATTGTGTTGGAAGACCTTCCTTATGATATAGAGAGGTTAGAGATAACTGTGATGTACATATGATATCGAGATGTGTTTCAGTATGATAATGCTGATGATGCCTCCATGGCCAACAGGGAGTGTTGGAGTAGTAGCTGCATGGGGCATCACCTCATAGGTCGACCAAAGAAAGAATAAGATTAGAATACAGTGTTCGAAGAATACCTTCCTTTTTTAGAGGGAGTGTTGGAAATAGTGCAATTTCATAAGTTATTCTTATTGTATTTCATCTTGTTATTGTACTTCCTATGGGACAAGATGTCAATGTATTTGATCATCTAAAAGCCTTGAAAGTATCAATGTAAACCTAGAGGTGAAATCACAAAGAAAAGATTTATTAAATGTAATTTCTTGTATTCCCCCAAGATAAGTTAGCCCAGTGGGTAAACTGCCCAAAAACAGTGGACAATTTTCCCCTAACAATGGGCAGAATTTCGGCAGTCAAGTCGGTGCAGTTAGGGAAAGTTAGGTTGGCCCAGTCAGGAAAAAAGTCACCATTTGATGTGTATAAATAGAGAGTTCGACCTCTCATTTGGTCATTCACTCAAGCAAGTTCGCTCTAGCCAAGAGAGGTTCGCTACTTCAGTTAAGAGACTGAGTTTTTTGCGTTCACCACTATTGGAGAATTTTCTACCTTGTTTTCTTGGGTTTGCCCTACTACTATTTGGATGTACATCGTTCCCTCTTGGAAGGTCTGAGCTCGGGGGAGACAAATAACTTTTTTCTATGGTTGGGAGATGATTGTTCTTATCATCATGGTTAAACGAACTCGACACTCATTTTGTTTCTGTGCTTTGCCATTCTTTTAGTGATCCTCACATTCGCCTGCTTGTTTATTTTCTGTAGGAGGTGGTGCCACAATTAGTTTCGTGTAAAGACATATTTCTAACATCTATGTTCCAGATATACTAGCTTTCACAGGCTAGTATATACAAGTGAGATGAGGTTATACTAGGGACATCAGAGGATGGAAAGAGGAAAAATGTCGGAGATGTTGAATCATTGATCTCATAACTGCAGTCTATGTGATGCAACGACAATGAACAACACCCTACACGGGAGAAAATGAAGAAACTCACCTTGAATAGTGTTGATGGCGGTTTCGAGACTTCCTTGACCTTGTTAATGTTTATAGCAGCATAACCATGATCACTAAAACAATGGAAAAGTGCATAAACAAAATGAGTGTGGAGCTCGAAACCAACATCAACACTATTTAAGGTGATTTTCTACATTTTCTCTCGTTAGGGTGTTTTTCGTTGTCATTGCCTCACATAGACTGCAGCTATAGGATCAATGACTCAACATATTCTACATTTTTCCTCTTTCTATCCTCTATTTTCCCTCATATCACCTCATCTCACTTCTCGCCTTCCAAATATTTTCCCCATCATTGCCAACTTCCCCATATAAAGTGGATGAGGAAGTAATCCTCTGTGGTCTAGAATGACCAAGTTGATAAGGTAGATCAGATATCTTCTTTGAAAAGATGATATGGTTTCTTTGTGGGATGGTTTCTTTTTGGAACGTACTCCTTTGTGGAGTTTGTCCCATTGTGGAATGGTTCCTTTGTGGAACATGCTTATTTGTGGATGGTTCATTTGGGGAATGTTCTCGTTTGTGGAGCGTATCCCTGTGTTGGAATGGACGCTCTTATGATAACAAGATGTGTTCCGACGTGATGATACCTCTCTAGCTAAGAGGGAGTGTTGATATTTTAGGCACCCAATGGACTGGGTTGAGCTGAGCACATTGTATTGATGCATGATAGACTCTTTGATGGACTGTGCAGAGTTCTTGAGTTGATGCACGAGTGACTCACCCATGGATAGGGCAGAGTCGTGGAGCTAGTGCATGTTCTCCGATGGACTAGATTGAGCAGATGCACGAAGATTGATTTGTTGATACTTCTCGACTAACTGTGATTGTGTTGGAAGACCTTCCTTATGATATAGAGAGGTTAGAGATAACTGTGACGTACATATGATATCGAGATGTGTTTCAGTATGATAATGCTGATGATACCTCCATGGCCAACAGGGAGTGTTGGAGTAGTAGCTGCATGGGGCATCACCTCATCGGTCGACCAAAGAAAGAATAAGATTAGAATACAATGTTCGAAGAATACCTTCCTTGTTGAGAGGGAGTGTTGGGAAATAACGCAACTTCATAAGTTATTCTTATTGTATTTCATCTTGTTATTGTACCTACTATGGGACAAGATGTCAATGTATTTGATCATGTAAAACACATGAAAGATTCAATGTAAACCTAGGGGTGAAATCACAAAGAAGAGTTTTATTAAATGTAATTTTTTGTATTCCCCCAAGAGAAGTCGGCCCAGTGGGCTAAACTGCTCCAAAATAGTGTGCAATTTGCTCCAAACAATGGGAAGAACTGCCCCTGTCAGGTCGGCGCAGTTAGTGAAAGTTAGGTTGGCCCAGTCAGGAAAAAAAGTCACCGTTTGATGTGTATAAATAAAGAGTTCGACCTCTCATTTGGTCATTAGCTCAAGCAAGTTCGCTCTAGCCAAGAGAGGTTCGCTACTTCTGTTAAGAGACTGATTTTTTGGGGTTCTCCACTAATGGAGAAGTTTCTCCCTTGTTTTCTTGTGTTTGCGCTACTACTATATGGATGTACATCGTTTTCTATTGGAATGTTTGAGCTCGGGGGAGACAAATAGCTTTGTCTATGGTTGGGAGATGATTGTTCTTATCATCATGGTTAAACGGGCTCGACAGTCATTTTTTTTCTCTTCTTTGCCATTCTTTTAGTGATCCTCGCATTCACCTGCTTGTTTATTTTATGTAGTAGGTGGTGTCACAATCAGTTTCGTGTAAAGAAATATTGCTAAGATCTATGTTCCAGATATACTAGCCTAGTGACAGGCTAGTCTATACAAGTGAGATGAGGTGATACTGGGGACATCAGAGGATGGAAAGAGGAAATATGTCGAAGATGTTGAGTCATTGATCTTATAACTGCAGTCTATGTGATGCATCGACAATGAATAACACACTACACAAGAGAAAATGAAGAAACTCACCTTGAATACTGTTGATGGCGGTTTCGAGCCTTCCTTGACCTTGTTAATGTTTATAGCAGCATAACATGGATCACTAAAAGAATGGAAAAATGCATAAACAAAATGAGTGTGGAGCTCGAAACCAACATCAACACTATTTAAGGTGATTTTCTACATTTTCTCTCGTGTAGGGTGTTTTTCGTTGTCGTTGCCTCACATAGACTGCAGCTATAGGATCAATGACTCAACATCTCCTACATTTTTCCTCTTTCTATCCTCTATTTTCCGTTGTATCACCTCATCTCACTTTTCGCCTTTCAAATATTTTTCCCATCATTGCCACCTTCCTCAGATAAAGTGCATGAGGAAATAATCCTCTATGGTCTAGAATGACCAAGTCGATAAGGTAGATCAGATATCTTCTTTGAAAAGATGATATGGTCCCTTTGTGAGATGGTTTCTTTTTGGAACGTACTCCTTTGTGGAGTGTGTCCCATTGTGGGATGTTTCCTTTGTGGAACGTGCTTATTTGTGGATGGTTCATTTGGGAAACGTTCTCCTTTGTGGAGTCTATCCCTGTGTTGGAATTGACCCTCTTATGATAACAGGATGTGTTCCGACGTGATGATACCTCTCTAGCTAATAGGGAGTATTGATGATGTAGGCACCCAATGGACTGGGTTGAGCTGAGCACATTGTATTGATGCATAATAGACTCTCTGATGGACTGTGCAGATTTCTTGAGCTGATGGACGAGTGACTCACCCATGGATAGGGCAGAGTCGTGGAGCTAGTGCATGTTCTCCGATGGACTGGCTTGAGCAGATGGACGAAGATTGATTCTTTGACACTTCTCGACTAACTGTAATTGTGTTGGAAGACCTTCCTTATGATATAGAGAGGTTAGAGATAACTGTGATGTACATATGATATCGAGATGTGTTTCAGAATGATAATGTTGATGATACCTCCATGGCCAAGAGGGAGTGGTGGAGTAGTAGCTGCATGGGGCATCACCTCATAGGTCGACCAAAGAAAGAATAAGATTAGAATACAGTGTTCGAAGAATACCTTCTTTGTTGAGAGGGAGTGTTGGAAATAGCGCAACTTCATAAGTTATTCTTATTGTATTTCATATTGTTATTGTACCTCCTATGGGACAAGATGTCAATGTATTTGATCATGTAAAACACTTGAAAGATTCAATGTAAACCTAGGGGTGAAATCACAAAGAATAGATTTATTAAATGTAATTATTTGTATTCCCCCAAGACAAGTCGGCCCAGTGGGTAAACTGCCCCAAAATAGTGTGCAATTTGCTCCAAACAATGGGAAGAACTGCCCCAGTCAGGTCAACGCAGTTAGGGAAACTTAGGTCGGCCCAGTCAGGAAAAAATTCACCCTTTGATGTGTATAAATAGAGAGTTCGACCTCTCATATGGTCATTCACTCAAGAAAGTTCGCACTAGCCAAGAGAGGTTCGCTACTTCAATTAAGAGACTGATTTTTTGGGGTTCTCCATGATTTGAGAAGTTTCTCCCTTGTTTTCTTAGGTTTGCGCTACTACTATCCGGATGTACATCGTTCTCTATTGGAAGGTCTGAGCTCGGGGGAGACAAATAGATTTTCCTATGGGTGGGAGATGATTGTTCTTATCATCATGGTTAAACGAGCTCGACACTCATTTTGTTTTCGTGATTTGCATTCTTTTAGTGATCCTCACATTCGCCTGCTTGTTTATTTTCTGTAAGAGGTGGTGTCACAATAAGTTTCGGGTAGAGTAATATTGCTAACATCTATGTTCCATATATACTAGCCTTCGCATGCTAGTATATACAACTGAGATGAGGTGATAATGGGGAAAATAGAGGATGGAAAGAGGAAAAATGTAGGAGATGTTGAGTCATCAATCTCATAACTGCTATCTAAGTGATGCAACGACAACGAACAACACGCTACACGGGAGAAAATGAAGAAACTCACCTTGAATAGTGTTGATGGTGGTTTCGAGCATTCCTTGACCTTGTGAATGTTTATAGTAACATAACCAGGATCACTAAAAGAATGGAAAAACGCATAAACAAAATGAGTGTGGAGCTCGAAACCAACATCAACACTATTTAACGTGATTTTCTACATTTTCTCTCGTGTAGGGTGTTGTCCGTTGTCGGTGCCTCAGATAGACTGCAGCTATGAGATCAATGACTCATCATTTCCTACATTTTTCCCCTTTCTATCCTCTAGTTTCCCTCGTATGACCTCATCTCACTTCTCGCCTTCTAAAGATTTTCCCCATCATTGCCACCTTCCCCAAATAAAGTGCATGAGGAAGTAATCCTCTATGGTCTAGAATGACCAAGTTGATCCGGTAGATCAGATATCTTCTTTAAAAAGATGATATGGTCCCTTTGTGGGATGGTTCCTTTGTGGAACGTACTCCTTTGTGGAGTGTGTCCCATTGTGGATGGTTTCTTTGTGGAATGTGCTTATTTGTCGATGGTTCATTTGGGGAACGTTTTCCTTTGTGGAGTGTATCTCTGTGTTGGAATGGACCCTCTTATGATAACAAGATGTGTTCCGACGTGATGATACCTCTTTAGCTAAGAGGGAGTGTTTATGATGTACGCACCCGATGGATTGGGTTGAGCTGAGCACATTGTATTGATGCATGATAGACTCTCTGATGGATTGTGCAGAGTTCTTGAGCTGATGCACAAGTGACTCACCTATGGATAGGGAAAAGACGTGGAGCTAGTGCATGTTCTCCGATGGACTAGATTGAGCAGATGCACCAAGATTTATTTGTGGATACTTCTCGACTAACTGTGATTGTGTTGGAAGACCTTCCTTTTGATATAGAGAGGTTAGAGATAACTGTGATGTACATATGATATCGAGATGTGTTTCAGTATGATAATGCTGTTGATACCACATTGCCCATAGGGAGTGTTGGAGTAGTAGCTGCATGGGGCATCACCTCATAGGTCGACCAAAGAAAGAATAAGATTAGAATACAGTGTTTGGTGAATACCTTCCTTATTGAGGGGGAGTGTTGGAAATAGTGCAACATCAGAAGTTATTCTTATTGTATTTCATCTTGTTATTGTACCTCCTATGGGACAAGATGTCAATGTATTCGACCATGTAAAACCCTTGAAAAAATCAATGTAAACCTAGCGGTGAAATCACAAAGAAAAGATTTATTAAATGTATTTTTTGAATTCCCCCAAGACAAGTCGGCCCAGTGGGTAAACTGCCCCATAACAATGGAAATAATTGCGCCAGTTAGGTCGGCGCAGTTAGAAAAAGTTAGGTCGGCCCAGTTAGGAAAAAAGTCACCCTTTGATGTGTATAAATAGAGAGTTCGACCTCTCATTTGGTCATTCACTCAAGCAAGTTCGCTCTAGCCAAGAGAGGTTCACTACTTCAGTTAAGAAACTGATTTTTTTGCGTTCTCCACTTTTTGGAGAAGTTTCTCCCTTGTTTTCTTGAGTTTTCCCTACTACTATCTGGATGTACATCGTTCTCTATGGGAAGGTCTGAGGTCAGGGGAGACAAATAACTTTGTCTATGGTTGGGAGATGATTGTTTTTATCATTATGGTTAGACGAGCTCGACAATCATTTTGTTTCTGTGCTTTGCCATTCTTTTAGTGATTTTCGCATTCGCATGCTTGTTTATTTACTGTAGGAGGTGGTGTCACAATCAGTTTCGTGTAGAGAAATATTGCTAACATCTATATTGCAGATATACTAACCTTCACAAGCTAGTATATACAAGTGAGATGAGGTGATACTGGGGACATCAGAGGATGGCAAGAGGAAAAATGTCGGAGATGTTGAGTCATCGATTTCATAACTGCAGTCTATGTGATGCAAGGACAATGAACAACACCCTACACGAGATAAAATGAAGAAACTCACCTTGAATAGTGTTGATGGCGGTTTCGAGCCTTCCTTGACCTCGTTAATGTTTATAGCAGCATAACAGGATCACTAAAAGAATTTGAAAGTGCATAAACAAAATGAGTGTGTAGCTCGAAACCAACATCAACACTATTTAAGGTGATTTTCTACATTTTCTCTCGTGTAAGGTGTTTTTCGTAGTCGTTTCCTCACATAGACTGCAGCTATAGGATCAATGACTCAACATCTCCTACATTTTTCCTTTATCAATCCTCTATTTTCCCTTGTATCACCTCATCTCACTTCTCGCCTTCCAAAGCTTTTCCCCATCATTGCCACCTTCCCCAAATAAAGTGCATGAGGAATTAATCCTCTGCGGTCTAGAATGACCAAGTTGATCAGGTAGATCAGATATCTTCTTTAAAAAGATGATATGGTCCCTTTGTGGGATGGTTCCTTTTTGGAACGTACTCCTTTGTGGAGTGTGTCCCATTGTGGGATGGTTCCTTTGTGGAACGTGCTTATATGTGGATGGTTTATTTGGGGAACGTTCTCCTTTGTGGAGTCTATCCCTGTGTTGAAATGGAACCTCTTATGATAACAAGATGTGTTCTGACGTGATGATACCTCTCTAGCTAAGAGGGAGTGTTGATGATGTAGTCACCCAATGGACTGGGTTGAGGTGACCACATTGTATTCATCCATGATAGACTCTCTGATGGACTACGTAGAGATCTTGAGCTGATGCAGAAGTGACTCACCCATTGATAAGGAAGAGTCATGGATCTAGTGCATGTTCTCTGATGGATTGGATTGAGTAGATGCACGAAGATTGATTTGTTGACACTTCTCGACTAACTGTGATTGTGTTGGAAGACCTACCTTATGATATAGAGAGGTTAGGGATAACTGTGATATACATATGATATCGAGATGTGTTTCAGTATGATAATGCTGATGATACCTCCATGCCCAGAGGGAGTGTTGGAGTAGTAGCTGCATGGGGCATCATCTCATAGGTCGACCAAAGAAAGAATAAGATTAGAATACAATGTTCGAAGAATACCTTCCTTTTTGAGAGGGAGTGTTGGAAATAGTGCAACTTCAGAAGTTATTCTTATTGTATTTCATCTTGTTATTGTACTTCCTATCGGACAAGATGTCAATGTATTTGATCATCTAAAAGCCTTGAAAGTATTAATGTAAACCTAGAGGTGAAATCACAAAGAAAAGATTTATTAAATGTAATTTCTTGTATTCCCCCAAGATAAGTCAGCCCAGTGGGTAAACTACCCAAAAACAGTGGACAATTTTTCCCAAACAATGGAGATGTTGAGTCATCGATCTCATAACTGCAGTCTATGTGATGCAATGACAATGAACAACATGCTACACGGGAGAAAATGAAGAAACTCACCTTGAATAGTGTTGATGGCGGTTTCGAGACTTCCTTGACCTTGTTAATGTTTATAGCAGCATAACCAGGATTACTAAAAGAATGGAAAAGTGCATAAACAAAATGAGTGTGGAGCTCAAAACCAACATCAACACTATTTAAGGTGATTTTCTACATTTTTTCTCGTGTAAGGTGTTTTTCGTTGTCGTTGCCTCACATAGACTGCAGCTATAGGATCAATGACTCAACATCTCCTACATTTTTCCTCTTTCTATCCTTTATTTTCCCTCGTATCACCTCATCTCACTTCTCTCCTTCCAAAGATTTTCCCCATCATTGCCACCTTCCTCAGATAAAGTGCATGAGGAAGTAATCCTTTATGGTCTAGAATGACCAAGTTGATAAGGTAGATCAGACATCTTCTTTGAAAAGATGATATGGTCCCTTTGTGAGATGGTTTCTTTTTGGAACGTACTCCTTTGTGGAGTGTGTCCCATTGTTGGATGGTTCCTTTGTGGAACGTACTTATTTGTGGATGGTTCATTTGCGGAACGTTCTCCTTTGTGGAGTCTATCTCTGTGTTGGAATGGACCTGTTATCACACAACTTGTAGTTGCCCCTAGTGGTATCCCATCCGGGACGGTAGAGGAGATGGACAACTAAAAAGGTGACCCAAGAGATGCCACGGTTCCCAATGCAACCTGGGAGTCACGACAACCGAGGCACTCTTCACTTTAGATCTAGGTGAGTCAAGACCTAGGGGGAGACACTATTACCAATCAAAGATGATTGGACCCAAACAAAGGTTCCTAGGGATAAGTAGATAATGAGTTACGGAAACCAATGCAAGGTTAAGTGGACCTAGAAGTTAATGTATGGTTGAAGGTGGTTTGAGAAATGATTAGTGTTTCAACCAATGTGTGATTTAGGCCACATGATTAGTTATGATGACAAGATATAGTACCCTGTGTTACACAAGTGGGACCCACTTTCTTGGGATGTTCGAAATGGCTTGATGTGGACCCACATCGTGAAATTAAGGGATGCAATTGGCACTAGAGGATATGTAATGAGTAGATCTATGGATCTAAGTTGAATTTAGGTGTACCCACTTACTGGATCTAAGGTTTGACACAATTCCCAAGGAGTGCGACTTGCTTAGGGAGGACTAGTGCCTTGTTGGATGGGTTAATGGAGTCAAAAGATATGTCAAAGTGTAGATCGGGACACCTAGAGGTCAAGTCAAGTGGGTTAATTGAGATAGAATGGTTGGATCTTGCAAGATCTAGGATATCATGAAATGACCTAAGTGGACCACAATCCCTTCAAACAAGGAATGCTACCCCCAAGGCAGATCGTCACAAAATGATACTCTAGATATAGGTTTCAAGGTATGCCTGTTCCAAATCCACTGAAATCTCAACTACCCAGGTCCTAGAAGTGGGCAAACTCAGTCACCCAAGGAAGTGCGACCTTACTCAAGGAGGGCTAAAAGGTGGATAAGGTGTGTCAAATCAAGTCCAATGGCCACCAAATTGTAGATCCAAGTAGCTTAGGCACTGATCTATGTGGATCTAGAAAATCAAGTCAATCCAAGGGTTAGATCTTACTGGATCTGAGTTTTAAGGTGTTAAGTAGTTCAAAAGGGGGTTTTAATCCCTTAAAATGTGGAATGATGCCCACAAAGAAGAAATCACCCAAGTAAAAGTCTAGGGGTATGTTATCAAGTGTGTAGATTGCAAATCAAGTGGGATCTCACCTACCCACATGCTAGATCTAACCCAACAAGCCTCTCCAAGAAAGTGCGATTTGGTTCAAGAGGGCTATATTGCCTTGAAAAGTTTGTTAATTTTAACTCAATCACCACCAAACTATAGATCCAACTAGGGGTGTATGCTATAGAGGTAGGTTCTTAATATTTTTTCAAACGCAAGGCTAGATCTAAGTAGATCTAAGAAAAACTAAAATTGGGGTTTTGATAAATTAGGGTTTGTGACCAATGAAGAGAAAATGGATGGAAAGAGGCACATACCTTGTAGATCTTACCTTAATTGCTTGTGACCACCTTGCAAACTGATAGCATTCTCCTATGTATATATTCAAGAGTGAGATCCAAGAGCCCCAACCAAAACGTCCCCCTCCAAGATAGCCAAATCGTCCTCCTCCTACAAGACAAGATCAAAGAAACAAGTCAAGTAAGATGATTATGAAAATGATAGAAAGATGTAATAGAAAGCATCAACTATGTCACATAGATACAATAATGATACTCCCTGTCACAAGATCAACCCAAGAGAGAATATGTGGATCCCTCCAACAATAACCCTCAAGAAATTGCCCTCCTCTCCACCAATTCGACTTTCCTGCAAAAAAACTAGTAGAAGCACC